>BSBN01000237.1:22400000-23617500 GCA_027924645.1 Cunninghamia lanceolata | reverse complement strand
GTATTTTTGACGTGGAAACCCTGTTAAGGGAGAAAACCACGGGGTGATTAACCCAAAGATTATTCTCTGTTAGAAGAATAAGGAATTACAAAATGGCACTTGCCAATTAGGGCTCACTACCTGAGCACACTGCTCACAAAGAGGCCCACTGCCTACAAGGAGACACACTATCTACAAAGTGATAAGAATCACAGTCTTGAACTGATTGGAAGCATCTACATATGCTGGAGTTCAGTTCCGGTTAGGCTCAGTACACTGATCTGCTGCACTTCATCTTTCCTCTGTTCTTTATTCTGCTATCCTTTCACATACCGGATTTTTCTTACTACTTCTGCTCTGTTCTGCACTTATTCACATACACCATCACACAATTACTCTCTTCACAACTAAATCCATCCTCTATATATATCCGCACTAGTGATTTCATTATCTTTCTAGTTGGCACCCGGAATAATCTATCTTCTCACAAACTCTGTTCTGTCGGCTGAATCCTTGCATATCAAGTAATGCGGATCAAGCATATACTTGTAGATGTCATTCATCATGTCGGCCAAACATGATTCATGCCTTCACAACCTTTACCATCAACAGTAACACATCCGGAAAATAGTCTGATACTCTGTCAGTCAGTTCTTCCTCTGTTCTCACTGTATCTCAGGAATCCAGTACTCAACTATTCATATCTTTTTCTTTGTTCATCACCGGAGGCTAAATCCTTGGAATATACTACTCAAGGTAGTCCTCTTGACTTCCCCAAATCCACACTGCACCAAGACACTTCCTCTGAGAGATCCAGACCAATCTGTTGGACCTTGCCACATGCTCTGTTCTTGTTCACCGGACCACAACAATCTTCATTCTGACTTCCGGTAGAGACACACCATGACTTGCAGATATGTGGGATGACCTTTGTTGCCATCAATGACAACAACCATGAATCCATATAGTGTCTCTTGCCAACAATCTCCCCCTTTGGCATTGATGGCAACACTTAGTGAAAAATGACTAAGTGTTTACACTATGCTCCCCCTTGGCTGATGCTCTATCTTTATATACAATTTCCAGAACTCCCCCTTAGTTGGATTCCTCATTTTTCACTGCTCCTCACTCCCCCTTTGACATCAATGGCAAAGGGTAGGGTCCGCACACCAAAATTTTCAAAAATTTTCTATACATAGCCGCATATTTACATACTCACATATACTGAAGAATGTCTGCAAAAGATGTCTGCAGTTGGATCAGTTCTGTAGCCCAACTTCGCTTCATTCTATCCAAAATTGAAATGTGACCACTCAACAAAAATGCAAATGCATCTGCCCTTTTTAGATCTTTCGGATCACTTGTCTGGGCTGTGATTTGAGCTTCTGCTATGGCCTCATGCATGGCCTCTAGCTTAGGGACAATTAACCCCCTGAGCTCACTCAACCTGCTTATTCTATTTTTTCTTTCCTTCTCCAATTTCTTGATTTCACTCAAGACTGCAATAGTCTAACATTCTTGATTTGTTATAGAGGAAGAAAGAGGATCAAAACTTTGAGACAAGCTGAGTAGTGTGTCCTCTTGCTCTTTTATTTTCTTCTCAATGTCCACTGTTACCTTGGACCAGGAGATACAAAATTTGTATATTTCACCGCCATCCTTAAGAGCATTTTCTAAGCTCTTTATCCCAATGTTCATGTTTCTCCTATCATTAATGATCAAACCCTGAACCTCAGAGAACCTTTTATCCAAAAACTCCTTCCGGACCTTTTCTTCAGCTGATTTTTCTAGAGATTCAAAATGTGTACTAACACTGCTGACTAAGGTTTTGATATTACCGGAAGAGGAGGCTGTGGGACCCTTCTGAAAAGATGGCATGATCTTTTCCAGCACTCCAGATGCTACCTCCATAAGATCACAGTCTTCCATGTGAGATTTCAGTAGTTTCTCTTTGACTTTCTCATTTGCAAATGAGGCTATTTTCATTGTTTGCACCGGTGACAAAGAGTCAAAATCTAATGGTCCTTTTAGCAGGTCCGGTTCATCAATTTCTATAGTGGCTTTTGTTAGGAATTCTTGAACAGTTTGTGCAGTGTCTCTTGCCAAAGACAGATGTTTCTTCTCTTCTGCAGTTTTGTCCTTTGGAATCTTTTCTCCTTCCTTACTCTTACCACTTTCAGTTGTGGTTTTCTCTGTTGGAGCCTTCTCTTTCTCTGCATCCTTGGTGCTGTCAACCTCTTTTTCTTTAACTGCTGCTTCTTTCTCCTATAGTTTTTCTTCTTCTTGGGATCTAGAGACTGTAGGGGAAATCGGAGGAGAGATGTTAGTCTGTTCAAGGCCCACTTCTTCCAGAGTAGATGATTCCAAGTCCATAGCTGTTTCTGCACCTAAGTCCTCTACAACAGGAAGATTAAACCTTTTGAAGGTTTTCCGGAGAATCTCTTCAGTGTCCTTGGCTACCTTGTCGGTCTCACCAAGCATAAGCTGATTCATCCTTGCTTTGCTCCTGAATTCATCCTTGCAGTCTTTGAATACCATGTTCATTGTTTTGTGATCAATTGAAGGATATAGCTGAATAGCTATCTGTTCCCTGATCTCAAGGTCTTTTGCCATGGCATTGTTCTTTCTTATCTCTAATTCCATCTCTAGGCTCTTTGGGATTTCAGAGATAATGTCAATAAAAGCTTTATTGTAGATGTTCAAGTACCTTATTATAGATTCTTGCAGGATCTTTTGATCTGCCTCATTGTAGTCATCATAGAATTCAGCCACCGGTTGAAGGTTCCCATCCATAGTGACTGATTTGACTACACTGTCTAGAGACAGAGTGGGCTTTTCAACAAATTCCTCTGCCATTTCTTCCTTGTCTTGGCCTGTGGAGGGTTTCTCGGATCCTTTCTTCTTCTACTTCTTTATTTCTTTTACTCCCTTATCTGACTCAGTTTCCTCTTCATCCTTTTGGCTTTCATAAGCCCTTGTGGCTTTTGTCTTAGATCTTTTACCGGATGCCTGGACTTCTAGTTTTGAACTTTTGGTTGTGGGAGGTGCAGATCTTTTTGATGATCTGGTCCGGGTGGAAGTTTCAACCGGAACACTTTCTTTACTTTTCTTTTCTTCCTCAGCCTTTCTCCTCTTTTCCCGGCTGGCATCAAGTGCCTCTTTTGAGATGCCTAGGCCTTGAGCAATATGCTCTACTTCTTTTCTCACCTTCCTCTTTATTTCAGGTTCCCTGAGTTCTACATGTATCTTTACACTCAGCTCCTCAAAGGTTCCAAACCTTTCTGCCTTTGGATCTTTGGGCTGACGTAGCATGTGTTGAACATGCAGCTCCACTATTTGTTCATCCACTTCATACCCCATGGGCATGATCTAGACAGTCCTTGGCTCCACTGCCTCCATTAGGCACTGATCAGTGTCCACCATAAAGCACACTGAGTCTTTGTATTTTTCAACAAGAGACTGGGGAATTCTTTCTCTTGCTTGCATCATGCTTTGGAGGTTTTTGAAGTATCCCCATAGGGCTGTATTTCTTGCTTTGGCATCCCCAAGCCCATGTAGATAGTCTCTTATTTGGACTGCAACAGGTTTGTCATTCTCTCATGCCCATCCACTTGATCCGGGCAGCTCATTCATGAAGTAGAAGAATAGACATAATATAAGAGTACCATACTTAAAGGAATTCTTCTTGTCCTTCTTGATTTTCTGTATATTTTCCATTAATTGGCTTAAGAGCAGTTCGCAGAGATCATATTCTACATTCTTCCTTAGCATTTCATAGGCAGTATACACTGCAGTTTCGGATACAGAATTCTCCCTGCTGGCGTGATAGATCTTGTATCCTATTATCATGGATGCATACTTGATATCCGGATCCAAAATATCTTCAATGGTCATTGCCCTCTTATCAAATTTTGATCCGGTGGCCTCAGTTACAATGTTGTTCTTGACAGATTTGAGGATAGGTATCCCTCCGGAAGAGTATAGACCAGTTACTGCCCTAATTGCCTCTTTTGTGATTTTGTAAGGTCTATCCAGCCATAGGAAGTTGTCATGCATTCTGCTCAATACATATCAGACCCATTCTTCTTCTTCAAAGCAGGGGAAATGAATGAATTGATCAAATTGTTTCTTCTGGATACCCTTATACTCTAGTTTAAGCTCAAAAGCATTGTCTATCAGTTGTTTGTGATAGAGATCTCTCAATTTGAATTCCCCAAATTCCTCAATGCTTGCATGTATGTAAACCCTAATGTCTTCTGTGTGTAAAACTCCATGAGGAACACTGGAAAATGCTCCTAAGGGATCTACCTCCAATGACTTGTATGGATGTTTCTTAAATTCAGGTCGGGGCCTATCTGAGATTTTTACTATATTTGGAGTAGCCATTTCTTCAAAAGATTTGTAGCAAGATATCGAAAGTGGAAAATACCTTTTGCGTCTTCGGTTGCATGGAGTGACTGGATTGATTTCTGTATGTAATGACTTCGGTAGGAGATCTTCGGTGAACTTGATGAATTTTGTTTCAGAGCTCCGCTTTTCGCTTCTTCTTGGATGTGGAATGATCAAGTGATTGTTGAGAAATCCCTTGTATCATTTCGTAAACCCTAATATCTGTTTGCAATAAATGCTTCACCTATATTATTCTGGTTTGCCTTGTCCAGATAGCTTGGAGTATCCCAGATCAGTCCTGATCTATGAACATCATGCGGATCTTTCAATCATGAATAAATCATGATGACACATTACAAGAACATCCCAAACATTCTGTCCAGTCCGCAGAGTAAAATAATGTACTTCCGGATCTCTTCGGACCCTTTTGTAGTCCTCTGTCATTCTGGAGCATCTCCCGAAACAGGTCTTTACTTGATCGATCACAACTTCTTTACATCTTCATGCGGACCTCTGAAATCTTGTCTGGATCATCTCAGGACTTGTATCTTCAAACCCTTTACTCCGCATCTTGTGTCACATCCAGCACCACTTGATTGGCTGGGGGAACAGGATTTTCTTTGAGTCTCCCCCTGAGCCAGAGCTCACTTTTTAATTTCTGGAAGAAATATCAGCACCAGAGTCTGGTGCGGATCCAACCTCTACATTCTCTGAACTTTTCTTCACCCAAATCTTGTTCATCTGATTCCTAACTTCATCCACATTTATCTTTTGTTTACCCTTGTCTTGATTTTGATTGTATACCGGACCTCTTTTGTCCTGATTCTTGCTTCTGCAGACTTTTGCACTATGACCGGACCTATTACAGATTTGGCAAATAACATTTCTTTGCATAATTGACTGATAACCTCTTGATATGCATTGATTAGCCATATGACCTACTCTATTGCATGCAAAGCATCTACCATTGAATGATTTATTTATTTGCATATTTCTGCATTCATGAGACTTGTGTCCATACCTTTTGCAGTTAAAGCACTGTCCGGAGAAGGATGAATTAGTCTGATTCATTCTCTTCCTGCACTGATTAGCTTTGTGACTAAAGTGATTGCAGCTGTGGCAGTATCCATTGAAGGATGGATATCTTTGAGCATTGGGCTGTCTTATCGGAGGTCTTCTAGGCCTATTCCTTCGATTTTCTGATCCAAAATTCTTTTGATCGGATCCGGAGCTTTCTCCTTTCTCATATCCCAAACCATACTTGTCATATGTCCTCTTTTGACTTCCAAGAAGTACTTCAAGTTGGGCAGAACTTATCTTGAATTTTTCTTTATATTCATTTGCTGTTTGAAGATCTCTTTTGAGAGAGACAATTTGATCCTCAAGTTTTTCTTCATTATCTTTGGCCTCTTCAAGATCAGATTCAAGATGTCTGATAATTCTGTCCATCTGGTGGCATTCTTCTGATTTCTCTTTAAGAGATTGTCTTAGATTGTCTTCAGCTTTTCTTTTTTCTTCAATCTCTTGAGTAAACTTTATAGTTCCTGATTCCATTTCATGTCTTAACATAATGACTTCTTTTGATAACTTTTCACATAACTTGGTTTTCTCAGTCAATTCTTCATTTGTATTGCTTTCTTCACTTTGTCTTGCCAATTGTTGGAGTAGCTCCTTTCTCTTTTTCATAGAGAGACTTAATTTGTCCTTTAGTTCTCTCATGAATTCATCAGCCTGTTTGAGTCTTTCCTTTAATTCATTGACTTCAGAGTTTGACTGTTCAAGATCCTCAAGGGCAGTCTTGAGTTGCTCCCTTAAACCATATGCATCCATTTGAACTCCCAGATCTTCCTCAAGCTGTTAGGCTCTATTAGGAGGAACTTAGCTCTGATACCAATTGTTGATAACTGAGAGGGGGGGGTGAATCAGTTATCCTAATTATTTCTTCTTTTGAACTTTCTTATTAATCAATGCAGCATTGAATCAAACAAACAAACATTACCATGAAATGAAAAACACATGACACAATATTTTTGACGTGGAAACCCTATTAAGGGAGAAAACCACGGGGTGATTAACCCAAAGATTATTCTCTGTTAGAAGAATAAGGAATTACAAAATGGCACTTGCCAATTAGGGCTCACTGCCCGAGCACACTGCTCACAAAGAGGCCCACTACCTACAAGGAGACACACTGTCTACAAAGTGATAAGAATCACAGTCTTGAACTGATTGGAAGCATCTACATATGCTGGAGTTCAGTTCCGATTAGGCTCAGTACACTGATCTGCTACACTTCATCTTTCCTCTGTTCTTTATTCTGCTATCCTTTCACATACCGGATCTTTCTTACTACTTCTGCTCTGTTCTGCACTTATTCGCATACACCATCACACAATTACTCTCTTCACAACTAAATCCATCCTCTATATATATCCGCACTAGTGATTTCATTATCTTTCTAGTCGGCACCCGGAATAATCTATCTTCTCACAAACTCTGTTCTGTCGGCTGAATCCTTGCATATCAAGTAATGCGGATCAAGCATATACTTGTAGATGTCATTCATCATGTCAGCCAAACATGATTCATGCCTTCACAACCTTTACCATCAATAGTAACACATCCGGAAAATAGTCTGATACTCTGTCAGTTAGTTCTTCCTCTGTTCTCACTGTCTCTCAGGAATTCGGTACTCAACTATTCATATCTTTTTCTTTGTTCATCACCGGAGGCTAAATCCTTGGAATATACTACTCAAGGTAGTCCTCTTGACTTCCCCAAATCTGCACTGCACCAAGACACTTCCTCTGAGAGATCCGGACCAATCTGTCAGACCTTGCCACATGCTCTGTTCTTGTTCACCGGACCACAACAATCTTCATTCTGACTTCCGGTAGAGACACACCATGACTTGCGGATATGTGGGATGACCTTTGTTGCCATCAATGACAACAACCATGAATCCATATAGTGTCTCTTGCCAACAGACCACCTGCGGGACCCATGAGATCATAGCAGTCTTATAGGGGTTCTCAGGGGTCCATGGGATGGACTGGACAACAACAGAGTAGTAGGACACATACTGGACATGTTCAGGCTCAGGGCCCGTGCTATGTTTGTGGTGGGGCAAGACATTTGGCCAGAGAGTGCCCATAGGGTTTTACAACAGGGGGACAACCTCATGCAAGTTTAGAGAAAATAGTTGGTGATGTGGGTAGATCCCACCATATGTTTGCAGCGGTTGATAACCGCCAGGCTGACTTATAGGCCTCAGTTATCAAGACAACAAGTATGATTGGGGATGTCCCCATTGCTATTTTATTTGATTTCGGTGCTACTAATTCATTTATATCTCCATCGTTAGTGGAGCGTTGTAGGTTGGTGGCCTCTAGGTAGGGCGATCAGTAGGAGGTTGAGTTGGCCACTAGGGCCAAGATGTCAGTAGATGCCTTGGTTCGGGATTGTGAGATCTCTTTGGGGCCCTTCACTACATTATGTGACCTTAGGGTTATCTCTTTAGGATCTTATGGTGTAGTTTTAGGCATGGATTGGCTTAAAGTTCATAGAGCCAAGCTAGATTGTCGCTGAAAGGTGATTAGCTATTTAGATGATCATGGCACGTCAATCAAGGTAGTGGGCATTTAGAAGCCCATAACAGTTCGTATGATATCCGCTTAGCACCTTAAGTGTTGCATGCAGATGGATGTCAGTTGTTTGCCATCACTGTTAGCGATAGATCAAAGGATGAACCAAAGGCATCATTAGATGACCATCTTATCTTGATGGAGTTCACCGATGTCTTTCCACCAAAGTTATCAGGTATACCTCCACTCAGAAAGTTAGACTTCCACATTGATCTAGTGTCGGGTGTCGAGCCAGTGTCTCGTACACCCTACAAGATGACTACACATGAGCTCACGGAATTGAAGTTGCAGTTAAAGGAGTTTTTTGACAAGGGGCACATCAGACCTAGCATTTCACCATGGGGTGCACTAGTTATCCTTGTGAAGAAGGATGGGTCTCTTCATTTGTGCATGGATTACAGGTAGCTTAATAAGGTGACGGTAAAGAACCATTATCCTCTGCCTAGGATTGATAACCTTTTCGATTAGATGCAGGGAGATAGAGTGTTCTCTAAGATAGACCTGAAGTCTGATAACCACCAGTTGCGCATCACAGAGGTGGATATCCATAAGACTATTTTCTGGACTTGTTATGGCCACTATGAGTTCACTGTGGTACCCTTCAGCTTAATGAATGTCCTTGCAATGTTCATGAGTCTCATGGAAGAGGTGTTCCACACTTACTTGGATCAGTTCATGATCATTTTCCTTTATGATATTTTGATCTGCTTGCAGACCGAGGAGGAGCATGAGGATCACTTACGTTAGGTTTTGCAGTGCTTGAGAGAGGAGAAACTTTATGGCAACTTGGCGAAGTGTGACTTTATCAGAACTGAGGTGCAGTATTTGGGACACATCCTATCTGGCAATGGAATCTCCATAGATCCATCAAAGATCAGGGCTATTAGGGATTAGCCAGCACCCACCAGTGTGACAAAGGTCAAGAGTTTTAGGGGATTAGCTAGTTACTACCGCAGATTCATAGAGGGTTTTTCCAAGATAGCACACCCCATCACTTCCCTTTAGCGGAAAGGGAAGAGCTTCACTTGGACTGAGCAGTACAAGAGAGCCTTTGGGGTGGTGCAGAGGCACCTACCTAACAACTGGCCTCCATGAGGCAGTTAGTTTGTTATAGGTCCGCATGATGACATACATGATAAGGATATAGGTCCGCATGATGACATACATGATCAGGATATAGGATAATTATCAGCATGATGACAGGATAGGCTATTTTTAGTATGTTTGACTTTATCATGTAATAAGGTCCATTGGACCGATGCTATGTAATAGATCAGCATAGGAGTATGTGTAGGCAGTTAGAGATCGGGATAAGGTTATCTGAGCTGTCCTCTCTCCCAGCCGCTTGGAAGCTCCCACCCGCTGGGAAGTGAGTTGGTAGTACTCGAAGGATTTGTTATATATACCTTCGATCTGTTGGGGTTTAGACATAGTTCATATTGATAGTTCATATTGAGTTTGATAGATGTTATGTTCAGGAGAGTAGTACTGGTGATATGCTGTACTGGTGATCAGTCCAGATATTGTGAAGCAGAATTGTAAAAGCAGGACATTTGAATCTCAATTGATTAAGATCTCATCTTTTGCAGTATTTGAGTTGATCAGTTGTATCTGTGTTGATTTCCTTTCTGTTTGCAAGTTAATGGGTACTTTCAACCCTTCCACCGGTTGATCCTGCAAATCGGTGGAATGGTCCTGTATTATAGCTTAGGTTGCATTTGTGTTTTCTGTTTATGCATTGCATTGTTCAGGAGATCAGTTAGGAGCATGCTGTGAATCAGCCTAGCATCCTCATGTGCTAGGTATAGAAAAATAAGTTGTTAGACTTTGGTTTGAAGGTGATCCGGCCCGGTCGTCACATTGTCTTTGTGAAATAGAGCGGATCTGAGTGTTTACATGCAGTGGACGGATACACAGGAGTCTGCATGTGCGTTTCCAGTCAGAGCAAGCCGCATCATCATCTGCGAATGCATCGCCATCAGGATCGGGTCGTGAGACTGTTGAAGTTTGCAAGTTGCAAGTGCATCAGGATGTTTTGAGTTGGACATATACTCAGTGTATATATCGCAGTCAGGATCATATCTCAGAGAAGATCATCATCCGCATATCGCTAACAGATGCAGGTGTGAAAGTTCGGGTTTTTGGCTAAGTATTGAAGAGTTCATCAGGATATTGTGTGACGTCATCGTCATCCGCATATGACGTCATCGTCATCAGGATATTGAGATATCCCTCTATGCATATTGATCCTGTCGTCGCTAAGGGTTTAGGCATCGGCGAAGGCTCTCGGCAGAAAGTTGTTAAGCATCATCAGGAGGTTCCAAGACAGCCGGATAAATTAGATCATGATGCTGTTGCTTGTATCGTCGGGTAGCGGGGCATCGAAGGGAAGGTGTTGAAGGTGATCGTCATCAGGATATTTGGAGCAATCGGATATTTGGATATCCTGCTGACGAAGGTGATATTGAATATCATGATGATGCCGCTTGTGTTTGGCACCCGATGAACAGTGCAACCGGAGGATGTTTGCGCCCATTGATTATCATGATGATGATGATAGGCGACAGGCGGAGGAGGTGAATAGTAGTCGGCAGGAGGATAATTGCGATCATCTGAAATATGATGATGCTGTTGAAATATGATGATGCTGTTGTTGTTTCTAGGAAATATGATGATGATGCTGAGCCGATAGACATTTTTATCAGGTTGTTTGTATTGTTGGCAGCTCCTTCCTGTTAGTTAGCCTAATGGATAGACTGTTTGAACAATTTCTTTGTAACAGAGGAGATACCAGAATAGCAGAGAGTGAAGATAGCACAGTCAAAGATGAAAGAAGCTGCCTTAACATGGTGGAACTTTGTTCAAGATGATAGAGTGTAGGAAGGAAAACGTAGAGTTGCCACATGGAAGAAGATGATGGAATTGGTAAAGGAAGCTTATATTCCATTGGATTACAGTATCCAGTTACACAAGAGGAAGCAAAACCTGAAGCAGAAGGAGCTAGATGTCAATTCATATACAGAAGAGTTCATGAAACTCTGTATGAAGACAAAGGTGAAAGAAAGTGAAGAAGAAAAGGTAGCCAGATACCTTAATGGATTGAGGTTTAATATTCAGGATGATCTAAGTCTGCATAACCCAGATACAGTGCAGAAATGTTTCCAGTTGGCATTGAAGGTGGAAGAGAAGTTGAAGAGGAAACAAGAACAAAACAATAGAGGAAGAGGATCAGCCCATAGAACAAGGCAAACCAATGAGAGTCAAGAAGATACTGGTAAAGTACAGGGACAGTCTGATTTCAGAGGTGGATGGAAAGGTAGTAAAGGCAGATTTGAAGGTGGTAGAGGTTCTACTACATTTTCAGGGAAATGTTACACCTGTGGTGAGTTTGGTCATCCATCTTTCAAATGTCCAGAAAACAAAGGTTCATCATCCAGAAATGATAGAACAAGTGACAAGAGAGTACAACTTGTGCAAGAAGAGAAAGAAGAGAAAAGTGTGCAGAGTCCAAACATTTATCAAAAGGATCAGGAGGCTGATAATGTTGGATATCCAGAGAGTGGAGAATCATTGATGCTAAGGAGAATTAGTTTGCAGGCATCAAAGGATATGATGCAAAGATGAGCTCTTTTCAAGACCACATGCAAGAGTAAAGGTAAGGTATGTAAGGTTGTCATTGATACTGGTTCAACAGACAACATGGTATCTCAGGAGATGGTGGATAAACTGCATTTGGAAAGGATTCCACATCCACACCCTTACAAGGCATCTTGGGTGAGTGATAGTCATTCGCTTTTTGTCTCTGAGAAGGCATATGTTGATTTTTAGATTGGAGCATATCAGGATAGAATTTTGTGTGATATTTTGCCCATGGAATGTTGTCACCTACTGTTGGGTAGACCATGGCAATTTGACAGAAGAGTACTGTATGATGGGTATGCTAATACCTACACCATCCAGAAAGATGGAAAGACTATTAAGTTGATGCCATTACAGGAAGCAGCTGCAGCACAGAAGGCAGCCAAAGTCATTTTAATGGGAAAGAAGGAATTGGTACAGATGCCTACAGGAGCAGGCATAAAGGCAGTTGATAACACTGCAAGGAAAGAAGTTGTTAAAGACAACAAGCTGAAGAAAGTTTCAGTTGTGACTGACAGAGGTCAGCAGCAGGTTCAGGAACAGGATGGTAAACAGCAACCGGTTGAGAGGAATGACAAGGATGTTGTCATAGTTGGGACTATTATTTGTCCTATAAGAGTTGAAAGAAAGGCAGAGTTGAACACTTCAGAAGTTCAAGAGGCAGTTCAGACAGAGGTTCTGGTCAGGCAACCTGACAAACACAAGGTATGTGAGAGAAAAGCCTACATTGACAAGCATGAGGATTTACTTGCCAGAAAGCAAGTTACAGTTCAGAAGTCTTGGAGCAGCCAAGAGACAGCAGCAGACAAAGATGGAACAGGGCAGAACATTGCACAGGCAAAGTGTAGAGGTGGAGGACTTCCATATCCTAACTCATGGGACATGAGTTCTTTTCTTTTGAGGAGTATGGTGCAGAGGCACCTACCTAACAGCTGGCCTCCATGAGGCAGTTAGTTTGTTATAGGTCCGCATGATGACATACATGATCAGGATATAGGTCCGCATGATGACATACATGATCAGGATATAGGATAATTATCAGCATGATGACAGGATAGGCTATTTTTAGTATGTTTGACTTTATCATGTAATAAGGTCCATTAGACCGATGCTATGTAATAGATCAGCATAGGAGTATGTGTAGGCAGTTAGAGATCGGGATAAGGTTATCTGAGCTGTCCTCTCTCCCAGCCGCTTGGAAGCTCCCAGCCGCTGGGAAGTGAGTTGGTAGTACTCGAAGGATTTGTTATATATACCTTCGATCTGTTGGGGTTTAGACATAGTTCATATTGATAGTTCATATTGAGTTTGATAGATGTTATGTTCAGGAGAGTAGTACTGGTGATATGCTGTACTGGTGATCAGTCCAGATATTGTGAAGCAGAATTGTAAAAGCAGGACATTTGAATCTCAATTGATTAAGATCTCATCTTTTGCAGTATTTGAGTTGATCAGTTGTATCTGTGTTGATTTCCTTTCTGTTTGCAAGTTAATGGGTACTTTCAACCCTTCCACTGGTTGATCCTGCAAATCGGTGGAATGGTCCTGTATTATAGCTTAGGTTGCATTTGTGTTTTCTGTTTATGCATTGCATTGTTCAGGAGATCAGTTAGGAGCATGCTGTGAATCAGCCTAGCATCCTCATGTGCTAGGTATAGAAAAATAAGTTGTTAGACTTTGGTTTGAAGGTGATCCGGCCCGGTCGTCACATTGTCTTTGTGAAATAGAGCGGATCTGAGTGTTTACATGCAGTGGACGGATACACAGGAGTCTGCATGTGCGTTTCCAGTCGGAGCAAGCCGCATCGTCATCTGCGAATGCATCGCCATCAGGATCGGGTCGTGAGACTGTTAAAGTTTGCAAGTTGCAAGTGCATCAGGATGTTTTGAGTTGGACATATACTCAGTGTATATATCGCAGTCAGGATCATATCTCAGAGAAGCTCATCATCCGCATATCGCTAACAGATGCGGGTGTGAAAGTTCGGGTTTTTGGCTAAGTATTGAAGAGTTCATCAGGATATTGTGTGACGTCATCGTCATCCGCATATGACGTCATCGTCATCAGGATATTGAGATATCCCTCTATGCATATTGATCCTGTCGTCGCTAAGGGTTTAGGCATCGGCGAAGGCTCTCGGCAGAAAGTTGTTAAGCATCATCAGGAGGTTCCAAGACAGCCGGATAAATTAGATCATGATGCTGTTGCTTGTATTGTCGGGTAGCGGGGCATCGAAGGGAAGGTGTTGAAGGTGATCGTCATCAGGATATTTGGAGCAATCGGATATTTGGATATCCTGCTGATGAAGGTGATATTGAATATCATGATGATGCCGCTTGTGTTTGGCACTCGATGAACAGTGCAACTGGAGGATGTTTGCGCCCGTTGATTATCATGATGATGATGATAGGCGACAGGCGGAGGAGGTGAACAGTAGTCGGCAGGAGGATAATTGCGATCATCCGAAATATGATGATGCTGTTGAAATATGATGATGCTGTTGTTGTTTCTAGGAAATATGATGATGATGCTGAGCCGATAGACATTTTTATCAGGTTGTTTGTATTGTTGGCAGCTCCTTCCTGTTAGTTAGCCTCCGTTGCGTTTTGCTCTGCATCATGGGGTCCTTAAGGAGCATCTTATTAGTACTCCCATCTTAGCGGTTCCTGATCCTGTAGAGGATTTTGTGGTTTATACATATGCATCACTTGAGGGTTTGGGAGCCGTGCTTATGCAGGGTGGTAGAGCGATCACATATGAGTCGCGAAAGCTCAGGACTCATGAGCTGAACTATCCCACTCACAATTTAGATCTCGCAGCAGTGGTTCATGCTTTGGTTCATTGGAGACATTTTCTTTTAGGTCGTCGCTTTGAACTTCATTCGGATCATATAGTTTGTAGTACATATTTACATAGCCGAATTTGAACACCCGTCAGCAGCGTTGGATGGAGTTTCTTTGCGAGTACAACTTTGATGTCTACTACATCAAAGGGAAGGAGAACACGGTTGCCAACGCATTAAGCCAGAGGCACCATGAGATCTTGACCTTGACCTTGAGTGTGGACTTGAGAGAGCACATCATTCAGTATCTGCCTGAGGATGAGTGGTTTCTTGAGGTGCAGTAGGAGATCCAGTCACAGAGGGCCCTTGTGGGCAAGTTTGTAGGATATTCCCTTGAGGCAGATGGGTTACTTAGACTTCAACAGCGCATCTACGTACCCCATATAGGTGACCTACATGCAATAGTTATTTTTGAGGCTCACAAAGCACCTTCTGCAGCACACCCAGGGGTGAAGAAGATGCATGCCGACTTGCGACAGTTGTACCATTGGGCGAGTATGAGACGAGATATTGCAAAGGATGTTGCTCATTGCCTTGAGTGCTAGAGGGTCGAGGTTGAGTTTCAGCATCCAACAGGTATTTTATACCCTCACCAAATACCTGAGTGGAAATGGAACACCATTTCCATGGATTTCATTGTTGCTCTTCCTATGTCATCTTGCTCGCATGACACCATCATGGTGATAGTTGACAAGTTGACCAAGGTGGCACATTTCTCACCTATATACACGACGTACAATGCACCATCAATGGCGAGAGTATTCATAGATGAGATTGTTAGATTACATGAGGTACCTCACCGTATCATTTCTAACAGGGACTTAGTATTCACATCAGCCTTTTGGAGGGCATTGCAGCAGGCGTTGGGTACACAGCTCAACTTCAGTTCTGCTTATCATCCTAAGATAGATGGTCAGACAAAGAGGGTTAATTAGGTTCTAGAGGATATGCTCTGTATGCACGTCATGGATCACTAGACTAGATGGGAGGAGTATCTGTATCTAGTTGAGTTTGCCTACAATAATGGCCATCACAGCTCATTGGGTATGCCTCCGTTTTAGGCCTTGCACGACAGACCTTGTAGGACACCTTTGAGTTGGGATAGTATTGAGGATAGGGTTGTGATAGGGCTAGAGTTGGTGTAGGATATGGAGTAGTAGGTGACCTTGATTAGACAGAGATTTCAGGAGGCACAGGATCGATAGAAGAAGTATGCCAATGCTAAGAGGATAGATCGAAGCTTCTCGATTGGGGATAGAGTATTCTTGAGAGTGCGACAACACAAGAGTCCAATCTGTTATGGAAAGGGCTTTAAGCTTGCACCTTGTTTTGTTGGATCTTTTGAGATCTTGGAGCAGATAGGACCCATAGCCTACTGTCTAGCCTTGCCACCTAGCCTGTTACGCATCAAAGATGTTTTTCATGTATCTATTTTGCGGTGTTACATATCTCATTTATCTCATGTATTGGATTAGAGTGCTCTACAGGTAGAGGCAAATGAGCAATTGGCTTTGGAGCTAATTCACATATTGGCTTGTCAGATGCTGGGCCTTTGAGGTCGAGAGTTGGACCAGGTTAGGGTCCAGTGGGACATGTACGATGAGGTCACAGTGACTTGGGAGGATGCAGCTAGATTGAGGGCACTATATCCTCACCTCTTTAATGACTTCTAGGAGGAAGTTTAGTCTTAGGGGGGGAGCATATGAGGTCTACCTTTTCATTCCTGTACTTTGATCATTTTATATTACTATTGGAGACACATTTTAGACTTTAGGGGACTGTTGATCCTAATATGCAAGATTATTAGACTATATGCTTTTACCTTTGATTTATTATGTTAGCATGATTGTGGTGAGACTAGATCTTGATTTGATTTACTGATGAGGATATTGACATGTGATTTGCATTATGATAATATTTTAGATACTAGTTATGTGATTATTGTTATAGATTTATTATGCAATGTTATCTTGAGATGGATTATTGAAATACAAATTATGAATCTATTGTGATGTGATTTTATGATGTGTTATATGATCATGTGATGATATGAGTGTATGTTTTCCTTTGCTTCAGCTATGATATACATGGTGGATTAATCTTTAGTTTAAGTGTGTAGGTGTTCTAACCAAGCCACAGATAATCAGAGATTATCCCACACCTTGTGATTTCCCGTGTTAAGCTGATCTAGTTCCAAGAGGAACCAAGATCAACTATGTTATGCATGATGAAATTTTGTAATGTTATTGTGTGATGTTGTTTGGGTTAGGTCTACCCCTTTTATATTTGATTTGATTTTGGTGTTGTAAAGGTGTAATGTTCATTTGAATTTTATTTTTGAGTTTTTATTTTGTGACCCTTTTTTATGTGTTTTTACTCACCCTATGGTGCTCAAAATGGGTTAAAAGTGACCCTGGGTTGTACCCCTAGGGTCTAGGGACCATTTGAGCTTGTATAACCTTAGGTAAACTTCCATTTGGTCACTTAAACTTCACCCTGAAGTAAAGTGACGAAAATAGAAGTTTGGGAAGGAGTGGAAGGTTGGGTCAAACACTCAACCTCATCCACACCTCTTCCAAGGCTTGGGGGAGTCTTCAAGACCCCTAAATTATGGAGGACTCAACTCGAAGGCTCTCCCACAATTGGTGAGGGTACCTGTTGTGTGGTTACACAACACGCCCCATTTTGACTTGGCAAAACAGGGACCCAGCTTTTGTTTTGGCTTGTGTTGTCTGTTTCTGGCGGTTTTGGTAAAAATTTAAGTCAGGTGCATCATCATCATGAAGGTCAGGATGAGGTAGGTCATCATCATGAGGTTAGTTTGTCAAAGTTCATATTTTGTTTCTGTGACTTCATGGTTAGAAAGAGCTTGAAATTTCATGCAGGTTTGCCTTTTGCATCACTTGAAAATTCATCCATATGAGGGAGTTGTGAGCAGTCAAAGTTTTGGTCAAACCTGATAATTGCTGTATGAACATCATCCTCATGATATTTGAAAAGCCCCCCGATAATATCCTGAGGTTGAAATATCCGGACGTCAAGTTTAAGTCGTAGTAGGTTCTCCCCGTCGGGCGGTCTTTTGTGTCTCCAAAGGTCATCATCATGATCTTACTCTATCACCTGATGAAAATCATGCAGTCCCGAAACATCCGGACGTCAATCTTAAGTGCTAGTGAACTTTACCCGTCGAGTAACCTTAGTAACATTGCGATCATCATCATGATATTCCAACATCACCCGATATTAAAATATCATGATGATGTTATAATATCACCTTACTTAGAGAAATCTGCCATCTGCATAATTTGCGCGCGCACGACCGTCTTGGTGATCAACATCATCATGATATTTCGAGACCCGACATTTCTTAATATCCTCCTGACCTCCTTTTGCGTGATCATGATGATCACCTTATCTTTCGAAGCGGAAGGTGATTTTCGTTTCTTAAAGTCGTGTTGAACAAGATCATCATGATCTTGTTCGTCTCTCCCAACAGTTCGTAATATCATCCGGCCGACGAGTATAACTTTTGCGAATATGATGATGACGATGACGTCACCATCACCTTTGTCCTTCGGCAGGATATTTTCCAGGGCGTGATCCATTTCGCCAATATGATGATGACGATGACGTCATCTTCGAAGATTAACACAAGCCCCGGATATCCTGATGACGTCATCAGGACTTTCAGCAGGATCATATTTTTGATCACCTAGTACGTATATGATGATGATGATGTTCATCATCCTGATCTTTCAAGCGGATTGCCTTGGCCGAAAAAGGGGTCATATTGCTTTCATCCACCTGATCATCTTCCTTAGGGGAACCCGATATTCCATTTACCTCCTGATCTTAACGAAGCATGACGATGACGTCATCCCTTTGCATTTTAACGAAGCCTGATGATGACGATGACGTCATCATGATTTTCCTCAGCGGCAGGATCATTTCCAAGTCCTCCTGTTTGTCTTCATCATGATGATGATGACGATGTCTTTCTTTCCCGAATGTGCAAGAGCAAAACATCCTGATGTGCTTTTTATCAGGGCATTAGGAAGGGAGGATCATCATATTTTGTGATATCCTGCGGACAGACAGAAGGCATATAGTTGGTCATCATCATGATTTTTGGCGTCGGTATAACTATTGCCATCGGCCTAAGGTAAAATTGTCACCCTGATCATATGTAGTCACGCCGATGCAAATATGATGATGATGCAAAGCCGGCATATTCTGAACCCGATATACAAGAAAATGGGCAAAACATGAAGCGATGGAAATCTGAAAGCTCAACTGCCTGAATTTTGGTCAACGAGGGTTGACCTGGTTGTTTTTATGCTGTTTATGCATTTAGTGCATATTTTTCACAGGTAGAGCTTGATTGCCTGTAGCAGCACATGGGGAGGTATGTTTAATAAAGTGTCTACTTCCTGTTGTTTATCATGATGATGATGAACCTAATGTTTGTCTGTTTACTTGCAGGAAATCATGATGATGCTGCTGAAGCTGAACGAAGACATCATGATGATGCTGCTGAAGCTGAGCATTATAAAGTTGCGCATGGAGTCAACGTGGACCAGATATGAAGAGGATATTGTCAAATATGCTGTTCGCCAGCTGGAGGCCGAATCAAGTTGAAGATGCTGGAATATTCTGTGCCAGCTGTACATTTGCTAACTGACGAAGCATGTGCTTTTCATCTGGACCGTTGTTTGTTATGAGGGGATCCTGATCCTTGGATCATTGTAACCGTTTTCTGGCAGTTGCTCTATATAACATCCAGAGCTTGTCATTTTACAGGGGGGGAGATATACATTAGAATACACAGACGCATCTGGCGCAAGAGTCAATTACTGTAGAATAAGTTAGGAGATCGGATTGCTGAGACTAATGAGGATAGAATTGTTGAAATGTCAAGGTTCTTTCTTCAGATCACTGTAAATGTACCTGTTCTTGAGCATACTGAATGAATATGAAGTTCCAGATTACATCCTGATTGTAAATTTTACGTAATCTTCTGTTGATTTCTGGATATGTACTGGTGAATGCTGTGTTCAACTGGAAGCGCTTTCATTTCATTACATATTGTTGTCAACTTTCCTTTGAAGCTTTGCACTAGATCATGCGGATTTGTGGAATGTCCTGGTGAAGTATGATTTCTAGTTTTCCTTCTTTTCATTGCAAGTATGGGAGCTTGTATGTGAATCAGTGATCTAAGTCCAGTAATTTTAGGAATCTCACTCTCTAACCCTTTTCCTTTTTTCAATTTCATTAATTCATCACCATAACTGCAAATCATGATAAATAACAAGCAGAAACAGTGAAATATGCTGAAATCCCGTAGGTAACTGAAGATCCTTAGCATATTTGGTTAAATGCATGTAGTATTGGAAATATCATGCAAAGAATCATAAATAATGGTAGAAATCATGCAAATATCAGCCTGTATGCACATTGTTTGACTAAATTTACAGTGCAGAGGTAGAATTGTTGGAGACTTATGCAGAGCGAACATCCAGAGCAGGATATTTGAAGATGATGATGATGAACAGTGCAGAAACACGTAAGGCCCCTGAATGGAAAATAGCAACACACATCAACCACTGAGTAACGTCAGTAGATTAAGACCTAATCAACGGAGACTTGGGATCATGAATTCTTTGAATTCATCGTATCTTTCAAGATGAGTAAAGGTTGTTGTGTAACTTTTATTCTATGTTTGCGAATGACTAACATCATGACCAACATAAATTGGCGCTAGAAGGAGGGCCAGTCTTGAAGATCACATTCATCATCAGTATTTCCAGGTTTGATGACGCTCAGAGTAAGGTAACTTCAGATCATTTGTGAATTTCATCAAATTGCGTAAATATTTGCTGCGACAAGTTTGTATTTCCACATTCTGTGTAAAGATTTCCAAATTTCACATAAATATTGCAAGCTTTACAGTAGATTTCTTTAAATTCACTAAATATTGGCCAAAGATGCATAAATTTGTTCAAGCTTTGAGGATTTGAGCCTTAGACACGTGAGATCTGGTGCTACTGGTCGAAATATCCCAATATCCTGTCATATTTGCAGTATCTTCGCAAATATCGCGTAAATATTCAGTCTGATTTGCAAGTTGACCGCAAATATCACCTCGCCCGGTGGAATCCAGCCAATATTTGCAAAGTTTCAACTAATTGGCCTCCAAATCGAGAAATCCTGGCTCACAGGATAAATACCAGGTCTAGACATAGTGAAATTTTCGAAGAATTGCCTGTCAGAGGTTTTAGACCTAAGACTGTAGACGTTCACCATACTCCAGAGTCTAGTACGTCCAGAGCTTCACCAGGACCTCCTCCTGTAACTCCTGTTGGTTTGCAAATACCTTCCGGTATACCAGTGACACCTCCTGTTCAACCTCAGGGTATACCTTTAGTCCAACCTCAGCCAACTGCACCACCAGTTCAGCCCCTTCAGGTTGCAATGTCTTTCTTTGCAGCAGAATCACCATTGACCTTTACTGCGTATCATGAGTTACCAAAGTATCCAGACAAGCTTTGTCCAAAATACCATCCTTATCAGGATGCGGATGATCATATCAGGACGTTTAAAGAAGCTTGCTGCAGAGCCAGAATTGAGCATCAGGATGTGGTGTGCAGATTATTCCCTTTTTCCTTAGGGGAAGAGGCTTATAATTGGTTCATCAGTCTTGGTCAGTCTTCTGTAGGTTCGTGGGCTGTCTTAGAGAAGGCCTTTCTTGACAGATTCAAGGTCCCTATTGATCCATCCATGAATTACCACCTGTTTGCCACAATTAAGAGATTGGAGCATGAACCTATTGCCAATTTCAATGCTAGGTTCCAGAAAATGTTGTCCAAGCTAGTTACCCCATATGTGGTGGCTGATGATGCTGCTAGAAGTATTTATTATTCAGCCCTGGATCCGTTAACCGCCATGTTCATCAGGAGAACACATCCTGCGATCACCACATTGACAGGAGCTTTTCAAGAAGCTATCAAGGTAAATTAACAGCTGATACCTGCTCCTACTCCAAATATAGCATTCCCTGCTTTGCCTGGCATGCAATCACAATATCCAGCACAGTGTCCTGCAGCTTATCCTTCACAATATCCTGCACAATATCCAAATGGAGCAGTGATGCCCCCAGCAATAATGCCTGCACCTTTGCAAGTACCTCCATTGAGTATCATGCCTCCTCCTAATGGAAATGGCCAATTGCCACAATATCCTGCACATACTCAGACACCTCAGGGTACAGATCTATCTCATAATAACCATGGATCTTCCTTTTTCCAGCCTCAGCCTGAAAATGTAGTGGCCAAAGCTCAAGAGGAGAAAGAGGAAATCAAAGAAATTGCTGCTCAGTTGAGAAAACTCACCACAGAAGTAACACACTTGAGAAATCAAGGGTTTTATTCACAGTCAGGTCAGAATAGGAGTTATTCCAATGACAGACCAAATTACCCTGACAGAGGATACAACAATAACTTCAACAGTAATGCTGCAAATAACAATAATCCTCCTAGGCAGCCCAGAGTGTGGAACTCCAGGCCAAATAATGGTTCATTACCATCACCCCTAGACAATCAGCCTCCTGGTGAAGCCAAACAGACTACTAGAGTCAATCTTGCTGAGGCAGCCCTTACCAATTGGTGCAGGATTCACAACACCAATGCACATGCAGAATTAGATTGCCCACAATTTAGGATTGCTGCCAGCATCTTTCAGACTGAAGTGTCTAATACTTCTGGAAATCCACCTCAGGCAGAAGGAAATGAAATAGTTCCTTGTGGATATGACTCAGCTTTTGTGCTGGAAACCTACACTAATCAACCTCATCAGGATTATAATCAGACCTGTGAAGAATCTGCCTTAACCTTTGAAGCAAATTATGTCTTCCCTTTTGAGGATGAAAATGAACCAACAAGAGAGCATGAAGAAGTACATGCATACCAACAGCAATACCCTGGTAAGCATAATTATAACCTGAGGAGTAATGCCAACAGACCTGCCGGTCCATTGACATCATCTCTACCTCCAAATAACTTCAACACACCTCCTGATCCTAAGGCTAGCAATAACCCTGGGTTCCCTAAGGTGAATGCTCAGTACTTGTCTCCTCAAAACACAGTAACAAAAGTTGCAAATGCACCTCATGAGTCTGACAAGTTAGTCAGCTATTTGGCTGATGAAATGAAGAAAATCAAGATCAGCCTGTCCCTATCTGAGTTACTAAAAACTCCTGCCATCAAAAGGGCATTCATGAAGTCGCTGGATGATCCTGCTTCTAAAGAGGATAATCACCTTTCGAGTCAATCCAATAGCAGAGATCATACCGCTAAAGATAGCACTGTCAAGCCCAAAGTGTCAGCCACAGTCCAAGCTGCTGAAACCTCTCACATGACCTTGTACAGAGATAAAACTGAATCACCTCCGTTTCTCCTCACCTTAAGAATGTTCAGTAAGAATTTGCACAACTGCTTAGTTGATTCAGGAGCCTCAACTAATGTTATGCCTTTGTCAATATGCAACGCATTAGGACTGCATCCTGCTAAATCATTAAAGAAGGTCACTCAACTAGACAAGACAGAAGTGAATGTCGTAGGAGAACTCACTCACATTCACATGCAGCTAGCGTCTGATCCTAGGATCCAGTATTACATTGACATTCAGGTAGTTGACATACCTGATACATATGGGATGTTGCTTAGCCGGGACTGGTCTAAAACGCTTAACGGATACATGTCCACAGACTTCAGTCACATGTGGTTGCCATGGAAAGGTATACCTAATCAGATCAGGATTGATGCTGAGCCTAGGATGAAACATATGATCACTGAATATAACAGAACAAATGAGATCATGTATGTAAACGTAGAACCTGGAGTTTATCACATCAGGCCGCAAACTGTCCAAATAGAAGAGGTCCTGATGCTTGATGTTCATCATCATCATGATGATGATTATCATGAGGATATGCCAGTCGTAGAACTTAATAATGATCCTGATAATGACAACAAAATAGATCGCTTCAGGGATTTTCAGATGCATTTATCTACTCAGATAAAACGTTGTCAATTATTAAATATACCTGCTAATGATATCTTGATTGACGGATGGTGCAGATTGCATGGAGAAGCACACTCGAAAAAGACTTGCGAACCATGCTTGGACATGATCATGCTGGAGCAGATGTATAGTGAAGCATCATCATCATATTCCGAGGTGAGTGCTACATCTGATGATGATGATGGTACTAATTTTTATTTGTCTTCTGCAGGAACAGAAGAGTCAACGGATCCTGATGAGGATCATATCCGAAAAACAGAAGAGATCCTGGTGTCCAATCAGACAAATGATACGAGAAAGGAAAAGATCACTCCTGGTAGTGATTGCTTCATGGAACCAGATTACGAGTTGTCTGATGAGGATAAAGGCAGTGACCTGACGAAGTTCGAAGAATTTCTGGTCAAAGAAATAGAAAAAATGACACAACAGTGTAGATCTCCCCAGGAGGTTTTAATCAAAAGTTGGTGTAGGCTGCATCAGGCGCCTCACTCAGAAACCACTTGCTCACTGTGCTTACATATTTTGAAGAAGCATGCAGTTGTATGTGCTGAACATCATCCTCCTGCTAGGATGGAAGAGAAAACAGAAAAGCCATCAGGCTCATCAGATAAAGGAAAGAAGAAGCTTGAAGATGACACACCTAAGTTAAGGTGGATATCAGGCGGAGCAGCAGCCAGAGCCGCAAAGAAAAAGGAAAGTTCAAATAAATGTCCTCCTGAAGATAAGCCTTGGATCCTGAGGTTTGATGGATCCAAATCCAAGCAAGGTTCTGGAGTAGGGATTGACCTTACTGATCCATCAGGGAAATCCCATTTAGCAGCTTACAGATTACAGTTCCCCTGCACTAATAATGTCACAGAGTATGAAGCTCTGATTCATGGACTGTTGTTTGCACATAAGAAGAAGGTGAAGATCCTGCATGTCTTCGGAGATTCAGAACTAGTTGTGAGGCAAGTACGAGGAATTTACTCTTGTAACTACAGAAAGCTGTCAAATCACAGACATCGTGTGTGGGACCTGATTGAAGACTTTGATGCCTTCAACATCGTTCATGTGCCAAGAGAACAGAACCAAAGGGCAGATGCACTTGCTCAGGCCGCCAGTACACTGGAACCACTGTCTATATCTGGTCTGAAGAGATTTGTAGTAGAATTGGTGTCAGTACCTTCGGTACCTGACAATGTGACCAATCTCCAAGTGTTTGATGATGATCAGCACATCCTGGACTTCATATCAAACAGAGATGTATTTGAAGCTCAGATCATAGATGAAAATAGTATAGAAGATCATGTCTGGGAAGAAGATGAGATTTTAGAGTTGCCTGGCAACACAATTCCCAAAGGTATGATTGAATTAGAAAGAGCCTTTGATCTGGATAATATGCTCAAACATAAGGATCTGCCTAAGGCAGATGGAGGTCAATATTCACAGGTGAATATTGGACAAGCTGATGACAAGAAGAATGTCTTGTTGGGTAAGGTTTGTACACCTGAAGAGTTAGATGGAATAACTCAAGCCCTTAAGGATTATATACATGTAATTGCATGGACTTATGACGAGCTGAAGACGTATGACACTTCTGTCATAACTCATACTATACCCCTCAAGCCAGATGCAAAACCTTTCAGACAGAAGCAGAGGCCAGTCAATGCTCTGCTTGAGCCCATCATCCTTGAAGAGGTCAAGAAATTGTTGAATGCATGGATAATTTTTCCTGTAAGGCACTCCACTTGGGTGGCAAATCTGGTACCAGTCAGGAAGAAGAATGGAGACATCAGGTTATGTGTGGATTTCAGGAACCTGAACAGAGCATCAGAAAAGGATAATTATCCTTTGCCCTCTTTGGATGAGGTTCTGCAGATGGTAAATGGAGCCAAGATGATGTCCTTCTTGGACGGGTTTTCAGGATACAACCAAGTGATGGTTGATAAAATTGACAGATTAAAGACTGCCTTCACCACAAAATGGGGGATATTTGCATATAGACGTATGCCATTTGGATTGATAAATGCTGGAGCTACATTCCAGCGAGCAATGGACATAGCCTTCAGAGGCTTAATAGGAAAATGTATAGTCATCTACATGGATGACCTGACAGTGTTCTCCAAAGAAAGGGGGAATCATGTTGCTGATCTCAGAAGTGTACTGAAGAAGTGTGAAGAATATGGAATATCTTTGAATCCCAAGAAGTGCATATTCGGGGTCACAACAGGAAAGTTACTAGGCCACCTGATCACAGAAGATGGGATTATCATTGATCCTGACAGGGTGGAATCTATTATGAAATTACCACTTCCAGGAAGCAAAAAGGAGCTTAAGTCTTATTTTGGTAAGATAAATTTTGTGAGGAAGTTCATCACTGGCTTTGCTGAGATTGTCAGACCACTGAATGCCATGTTGAAAAAAGATGCACAAATTGACTGGACACCAGAAGCCAGAGCTGCTTTTGAAGATATAAAGAAGGCCATTTTAGATGCTCCTGTCCTCATTAGTCCAGATTATACAAAAGATTTCTACATCTACTCATTTGCTTCAGAACATACTTCTGCAGCAGTGTTAACTCAAAGAAATGAAGATAAAGAAGAGAAACCAATTGCCTTCATGAGCTGTCCTTTCAGGGATGCTGAGTTGAGATATGTAGATGTTGAAAGACAGGCACTTGCATTAGTCAGAGCAGTAAAAAAGTTCAGACATTATATACTGAGGAGCAAAGTGATTGCTGTGGTACCAGATGCAGCAGTAAAGATGCTGCTGATGCAGAGTGAACCTGGTGAAAAAAGGGCTAAATGGATTACGGTACTACAAGAATATGATATGGAGATCACACCCATGAAGCTAGTAAGAGGACAGGCTCTGAGCCAGATGATATCTGAAACTGATCCAAACATCATCAGTCAGCAGTATGTGATAGATGAGAAGGACAATAAAGAATGGTATTCAGACATCAGGCACATCCTGATCACTGGAAGATGTCCTTTGAGGATGCAGGCTTCACAGAGAAGAGCCTTAAAGATGAGATCCCAGAAATATATGATGAAGGGAGGAGCCCTGTTTAAAAAGAATTATGAAGGGATATACCTGAGATGCTTAGAGAAACCAGAAGCTAATAAAGTTTTGACAGAGCTACATGACAAGTTTGGAACTGCCCACGGATCAGCGTTGGCCACAACACATGCAATCCTCAGAGCAGGATATTACTGGCCTACCATTTTTAAAGACACAGCTGATCATGTTAAATGTTGTCATGTTTGCCAGGTTGCTGCCAACAGAGAAAAATATGCTGCACAACCATTGCAGCCAGTGATGGAGGAGCGCCCATTTGCACAATGGGGCATGGATTTCATAGGACCAATCAATCCTCCATCTTCTTCAGGCCAGAGGTATGTCCTAACAATTACTGATTATTGTACCAGATGGACTGAGGCTATCAGCAGCAAAACTTGTACTGCTGATGATGTCATTAAATTTCTGGAAAGCAGCATTGTCACCAGGTATGGAACTCCTTATGCATTGGTAAGTGATAATGGTTCTGCCTTCATTTCCACTAAATTGTCAAGTTGGGCTTTTGATCATGGGATTATACTTAAGTTCTCATCCAATTACTATCCCCAGGGAAATGGATTAGCAGAATCCACCAATAAGAATTTACTGAGTATCATAAGAAAATTGATAGAGAAAAATCCCAGGGAATGGAATTCATTTCTGAAATATGCCTTATGGGTAGACAGAACTAGAATGAAAATTGCATTAGGAAACTCACCTTTCCAGCTAGTATATGGGGTAGATCCTATCCTCCCTGTAAACTTGAAAATTCCTACTCTGCAGTTTGCCCAAGACTATCTAGGCATAGATAATAAACAAGAAGTCAGGTTGCTTCAGTTGATGCATCTGGAAGAAAAACGAAGCCAAGCAATTGACCAATTCGCAAAACATCAGGCTGTTGTCAAACGCTGGTTTGACAAGAGAGCCAGAATTAAAGCTTTCAGGATATCAGATTCAGTCCTGATGTGGGATAAAGCCCATGAGAGGAAAGGTGATCATGGTAAGTTTGACAGACTATGGATAGGTCCCTTTCAGATTTCTGAAATTTTAGGAGACAGCACTTATAGGCTTAAGAACCTGACAGGTGAGGATGTCCCGTTGCCAGTCAATGGACAATTCCTCAAACATTATTTCCAGGCCTGAGTGACTTCATGGCGGTCTTGTGTATCATATTGTATGTTTGTATAGTTGTTTGTACAGTGTTTGCTTGTTGTTGTTGTTGTTTGTTGGTTGGGAACTTGTTCTGGTAAGTCAGGATGATGCACTTCATCACCTAAGAAAATAACTAAATTGTTAGGATTCAAGTGATGAGATCAGATTTAGATATAGATTGTAATTCATTCTGAGAAATACTCATGATCAGGTTTATGATGTCTTTTCATCAGGGTACTTTTTCTTGTCCAAAGTGAATCAAACACAATGAAACACCTAACAGCCTTGGGTTTGTTGAAGATATGAGTATAGGTGTTAAGTGAAAAATCTAAAGGGACTCCCTTGCTACCAATACAATCTCCAACCTAAAGCTGCAAGTGACTACACCTTGTACAAATGAACAGACATGATGATATCAAATTTAAAATTTTTAAGGGAAAATCAGAAACAAAATAAAATTAGGCCATCTAAGTAACTCTACCGGGGCTATGGACGCCTGCTGGCAGTGGGGCTCTACTTAGGGAGATTGTATAGATAACCTTGCCGGGGTTATAGACACCTGCTGGCAGCAAGGCTCTATCCAGGTTGGCTATGAGGGATGATCTCCAACTATGTAGTTTAACACCAGTTACTTATGTTTTCAACTTGCTTTCAAGATGAGGATAATTAATCATCTGCACACACATGATCCTTTGTTAGCTTTATCACCATAATGAAATTTTATCATTCAAAGATCATGATGATTTACTTAGACAGAATTAGAACACTATAGATGAATATGATCACATCACTTGAATCATTTGAATTTTATTGTTTTCTTTGGTGGCAAGTTGTTGTGTGGTTACACAACACGCCCCATTTTGACTTGGCAAAACAGGGACCCAGCTTTTGTTTTGGCTTGTGTTGTCTGTTTCTGGCGGTTTTGGTAAAAATTTAAGTCAGGTGCATCATCATCATGAAGGTCAGGATGAGGTAGGTCATCATCATGAGGTTAGTTTGTCAAAGTTCATATTTTGTTTCTGTGACTTCATGGTTAGAAAGAGCTTGAAATTTCATGCAGGTTTGCCTTTTGCATCACTTGAAAATTTGTCCATATGAGGGAGTTGTGAGCAGTCAAAGTTTTGGTCAAACCTGATAATTGCTGTATGAACATCATCCTCATGATATTTGAAAAGCCCCCCGATAATATCCTGAGGTCGAAATATCCGGACGTCAAGTTTAAGTCGTAGTAGGTTCTCCCCGTCGGGCGGTCTTTTGTGTCTCCAAAGGTCATCATCATGATCTTACTCTATCACCTGATGAAAATCATGCAGTCCCGAAACATCCAGACGTCAATCTTAAGTGCTAGTGAACTTTACCCGTCGAGTAACCTTAGTAACATTGCGATCATCATCATGATATTCCAACATCACCCGATATTAAAATATCATGATGATGTTATAATATCACCTTACTTAGAGAAATCTACCATCTGCATAATTTGCGCGCGCACGACCGTCTTGGTGATCAACATCATCATGATATTTCGAGACCCGACATTTCTTAATATCCTCCTGACCTCCTTTTGCGTGATCATGATGATCACCTTATCTTTCGAAGCGGAAGGTGATTTTCGTTTCTTAAAGTCGTGTTGAACAAGATCATCATGATCTTGTTCGTCTCTCCCAACAGTTCGTAATATCATCCTGCCGACGAGTATAACTTTTGCGAATATGATGATGACGATGACGTCACCATCACCTTTGTCCTTCGGCAGGATATTTTCCAGGGCGTGATCCATTTCGCCAATATGATGATGACGATGACGTCATCTTCGAAGATTAACACAAGCCCCGGATATCCTGATGACGTCATCAGGACTTTCAGCAGGATCATATTTTTGATCACCCAGTACGTATATGATGATGATGCTGTTCATCATCCTGATCTTTCAAGCGGATTGCCTTGGCCGAAAAAGGGGTCATATTGCTTTCATCCACCTGATCATCTTCCTTAGGGGAACCCGATATTCCATTTACCTCCTGATCTTAACGAAGCATGACGATGACGTCATCCCTTTGCATTTTAACGAAGCCTGATGATGACGATGACGTCATCATGATTTTCCTCAGCGGCAGGATCATTTCCAAGTCCTCCTGTTTGTCTTCATCATGATGATGATGACGATGTCTTTCTTTCCCGAATGTGCAAGAGCAAAACATCCTGATGTGCTTTTTATCAGGGCATTAGGAAGGGAGGATCATCATATTTTGTGATATCCTGCGGACAGACAGAAGGCATATAGTTGGTCATCATCATGATTTTTGGCGTCGGTATAACTATTGCCGTCGGCCTAAGGTAAAATTGTCACCCTGATCATATGTAGTCACGCCGATGCAAATATGATGATGATGCAAAGCCGGCATATTCCGAACCCGATATACAAGAAAATGGGCAAAACATGAAGCGATGGAAATCTGAAAGCTCAACTGCCTGAATTTTGGTCAACGAGGGTTGACCTGGTTGTTTTTATGCTGTTTATGCATTTAGTGCATATTTTTCACAGGTAGAGCTTGATTGCCTGTAGCAGCACATGGGGAGGTATGTTTAATAAAGTGTCTACTTCCTGTTGTTTATCATGATGATGATGAACCTAATGTTTGTCTGTTTACTTGCAGGAAATCATGATGATGCTGCTGAAGCTGAACGAAGACATCATGATGATGCTGCTGAAGCTGAGCATTATAAAGTTGCGCATGGAGTCAACGTGGACCAGATATGAAGAGGATATTGTCAAATATGCTGTTCGCCAGCTGGAGGCCGAATCAAGTTGAAGATGCTGGAATATTCTGTGCCAGCTGTACATTTGCTAACTGACGAAGCATGTGCTTTTCATCTGGACCGTTGTTTGTTATGAGGGGATCCTGATCCTTGGATCATTGTAACCGTTTTCTGGCAGTTGCTCTATATAACATCCAGAGCTTGTCATTTTACAGGGGGGGAGATATACATTAGAATACACAGACGCATCTGGCGCAAGAGTCAATTACTGTAGAATAAGTTAGGAGATCGGATTGCTGAGACTAATGAGGATAGAATTGTTGAAATGTCAAGGTTCTTTCTTCAGATCACTGTAAATGTACCTGTTCTTGAGCATACTGAATGAATATGAAGTTCCAGATTACATCCTGATTGTAAATTTTACGTAATCTTCTGTTGATTTCTGGATATGTACTGGTGAATGCTGTGTTCAACTGGAAGCGCTTTCATTTCATTACATATTGTTGTCAACTTTCCTTTGAAGCTTTGCACTAGATCATGCGGATTTGTGGAATGTCCTGGTGAAGTATGATTTCTAGTTTTCCTTCTTTTCATTGCAAGTATGGGAGCTTGTATGTGAATCAGTGATCTAAGTCCAGTAATTTTAGGAATCTCACTCTCTAACCCTTTTCCTTTTTTCAATTTCATTAATTCATCACCATAACTGCAAATCATGATAAATAACAAGCAGAAACAGTGAAATATGCTGAAATCCCGTAGGTAACTGAAGATCCTTAGCATATTTGGTTAAATGCATGTAGTATTGGAAATATCATGCAAAGAATCATAAATAATGGTAGAAATCATGCAAATATCAGCCTGTATGCACATTGTTTGACTAAATTTACAGTGCAGAGGTAGAATTGTTGGAGACTTATGCAGAGCGAACATCCAGAGCAGGATATTTGAAGATGATGATGATGAACAGTGCAGAAACACGTAAGGCCCCTGAATGGAAAACAGCAACACACATCAACCACTGAGTAACGTCAGTAGATTAAGACCTAATCAACGGAGACTTGGGATCATGAATTCTTTGAATTCATCGTATCTTTCAAGATGAGTAAAGGTTGTTGTGTAACTTTTATTCTATGTTTGCGAATGACTAACATCATGAACAACAGTACCTTGGGGTTTTGTGGGCTTTCATAGGAGGATATGATTGGGGCACTTGTAGTACCCACATTTGTGAGAGAGCACAAGTGGAGGGGGCAAGACTTGGTGGAATGGGTGAGTGACATGTGTCACTACCACAATCCAGGAAGCTTGCAAGTGGTTGTGTGGAGGAAGGAGGAGGTGGCATGTGTCTCCTCACCATTCCTCAAGGCTCATGAGAAGACCCTATTCTAATCCCTCTTGAAGAGAGGGAGAGCGTTGTTGATTTGTTTTCAATTTTAGATTTTTATTTTGAATTTAGGGAGAGAGTTAGATGATTTTTGGAGGCTCATTTGGAGGACTTGGAGGTGGAGTTGGAAGGGCTCTCCTTAAACTATCTTCCTTTTAGGCTATTTAAGGTAGGATTCAAGGCTAATGCCTTTCCTTATGTAATTTTACTTTTCTTGTGTGATGGTATGTGTGTGTATTTTTACATTTTGTTGTTGTGGGGATTTTTATGGGTGTTGTAAGAGCCTCTCCATTTGGAGAAAATGCTCAACATGTGTGGGGTGGGGGAGGAGTGAACCTCCTGGAGGTCACATCCTAGTTCTTGTAGTATTTTAGCCTTGAGGGCAAGTTGAGAAAATGAGTATTTTTGAATGGCTTGAGAGCCATGGAGATTTTTGTGAAAGTTGATATTTATGTGTTGGCTTGAGGCCTTGTGAAAATTAATTTTTGGGAGACATTTGGAGTGGCACTCTTGAGTTGAGTGATGTCCACTCCCCTACCCCTTTAAACTCATTTTTGTGAGTTTTGTTTTGTGTAAGCCATGGGTGTTCTTCTTACTTTTTGTTTGAGTATTTTGTTGTGAAGTGGAGTGAGTGTTTCTTGTGTGAGGATGACCTCCAAGCTCAGGGGTGACTCATGAGTGAGTCTATAGTAGGGAGGAGAGTGATATTCATGTGGCTTTTCCCCCCTTTCCATGTGTGTTATATTGCAGGTTTATTGAAGCTATGGAGCTTGGAAGAAAAAAAAAAACTCTTTATCCTTAAGTTTGTCATTTGAACTCTTAAGAGAGTTATGGCCAAGTTTGGTCTTGTGTAAATGTCTTTTCATGTAAAGAGAGAAGGTTGTCTTCTCTTGTTTTGTAAAAATAAATGATTTCATTTTAGGTTGTATGTAACTACTTGAAGTTGTAAGATAAATGTAGTTAGTTTCTTGTTGAATTGTTGTCAAATATACATTCTCTTAGTCCCCACTTATATATGCTTGTCAAAAAAAAAGGAATAATATAGTTGCTAGTTTTATTTATGAGTTTTAAAAATTTGTCAAATAAAGGAAAATATATGTTTATTTTACTTGTTGTACTCTTTTGAATGTTGATCCAAAGAAAAATTTATAAGTGTATTCTTGTTGTTTTTATATCGCAAAAAGAAAAAAAAAGGGATATTTAATGTATTTGTTTTCATTTAAAAAAAAACCTATTTAGCTTACTATTCCTTTTTTTAAAAAATATGTTGTTATGTCTCTATGAAAATTTCATTGGTGTATTTGGTTATAATATATATATATATATATATATATATATATATATATATATATTCATTTTACATTACTTTGTATTATTTAGCTTGCTGGAAAAAAAACTAAGTTAGAGAAACTATGTATATATATATATACATTTATTTATAATAGTTATTATTATTCTAATAAATGGAAGAAAAAAATTTATGATCCTAAAAAAACTGTGTATATTTACTAGAGTGTATATATATATATTAATATATATTAAGACTATTTTTATATAGAAAGTAATTGTTAAAAGAAATTGATTTTTAAATGATATGAAATTCTGGAATCCGTTCCATATAGTGACGGCTTGTAAACTATTAGCATTGAAATGGATTGGGGTTTTCAAATGGGGGGGTGATGACAGTAATGCCGCCACCCCTTGTTGGCTTTAATGTGTGGGGAGTGGGGGTGGGGCAAATACCCTACCCCCCACTCCATATGCTTGTAAACTGTTAGCATTGAAATGGATTTGGGGTTTTCAAATGGGGGGTGATGATAGTAATGTCGCCACCCCTTGTTGGCTTTAATGTGTGGGGAGTGGGGGTGGGGTATCTGTCCCACCCCCAAACCTTCCTTTCATTGTTAAAACAAACTCTTGAAAATAAGAAAAAAATGTAGTCTTAAACCCTTAGAGCGCCCGCCATTAAACCAAGCCCGCCGTATCTCCGTTGTGGCCATTCGGCCCTCAAAACAAATCTACAACATTTAAATATTATTATATATATATATATATATATATATTTCGTATATACACAGAATCTATATACTTAGTTTTCCTTATAAATACATCTCTGGTTTTTACCAGAATGTATATATATGGGTGTGTACAAGAAGTTATGTCCATGTTTTGGCCAAAAAGTGGAAGTGTTTTCCCTGATTTTCACAATTTATCACATTTGACCTAAAAATTTGAAGCACTTAAATGTGGAATCTTGGCAAAAATCACTAAATATGAAATGTAGTACTTGGAGTCTAGTTTCCAAATATGTATTTTTTTTCAATACTCAGATGATAGAAATTGATTTTGAATAGGCATTTCTAAAAACCACTGTTTAAAAGTCTTTTTTTACTATACCATGTATGTGTACGTCATCCATATTTTGACCTAAATAATCATATTTTTCTAAATCCTTTTGGGAAAAGATTTGTAACTCACTGAAGCACATTTTCCATATTTTTTTGTAATTTTTTATTGAATTTTTTTTTTTAATTAATTTTTTATTGGCCATTTTTGGTCTTTTAAAAAATCATCATGTACGTCACGCATAAGATGACCTAAACTTAACATTTTTTTAATTTTTTTTTAAATTGAAAAGAATTGTTTAAAGTATGTTCATACAATTTTTTTTACAAAAAGAATATTTTAATAAAAAGTTATTAAAATACTAAAAAACTTTGATAATTCAAGTTTATGGACCTATTTCATCAGAAATTGATTAAAAAATAGAAAAAAATCTAATTGTAAAAAAAATTACATATTTAGATTCTACATTGTCTCATCTATAATGGGTTTTAATTTCGTCAAAATATCCTGCAAACTAGATCTTCAGATATATGCCCAAAATCACTATTTTGTTGTGGCATTGACAGGACCTTCAAGTTGCAGGTCAAACCAAGTCCAGAGTTTGGGTTTGGGTCCCCAAAGCATTTCCCAAACTGGGTTACAAAACAAAACCCAAGCTTAAAATTTAAATTTTAAATAACGGGATCCCGTTTCTTACTCTATCGGTACAAAAGAAAACGAGATCCCGTTTACTAAATGGGATCCTGTTTAGTATTTGTACATTTTTTTAGTAAGACTGCGACTGTCAGCCCTGCAACTTGCTCTGTACGGTTGATAGTGACATTTGCAGCATTCTCTACCATCTTTTTTCTTCTGTAGGTCCATCAACTTGGGATATTGTTTGAATTTTGATAGGAGCCATCATTGAGACACTGTTTGAGTGAAATTTTGTTGAATTGCTACTTGTTTGAAGGACTTAAACAAAGAAGGAAGGCTTTCAAATTTTTGACATTCATTTGTACATACTTCATAAATTTTTTAATCATGGGATCACAAAGTAGTAATAAGAGGAAAGATAGGAAGCTATTGACCCCTGAAAAAATTGAAGCAAAGAGAGAGAAGGAGGCAAAAAGACAAAGAGATAGAAGAATAAAGATTCAATCAATGAATAATGCTGAAACATCCAATTCCACAACTATTGAAGATAAAAACATTGAGGAGACCATGGGTGTAGATGATGCAAATTTGCAAGAGGTGAATGTGGAAACTAATACGATTATACAAACTACTCCTGGTATGTCTTCAAATCCCTCTTTCAATGCTATGGAGAATGTTTCAATAGGCACAAATCCAGGTACTTCTTCAAATCCACTTTTGAATGAAATGAAAATGATATTGATAGGAGATTTAAAAAAAGCTAGATATAACAATGTTGAGATTGATAATATTTGTAGAGATCAAAATTTGAAATAAATTGTTGTTGAAAATGAAAATGAAAATCTTTTTGTTGAAAATGAAAATGAAAATTGTTTTGTTGTTGAAAATGAAAAGGAAAATCCTTTTGTCGAAAATGAAAATGAAAACTATTTTGTTGTTGAAAATGAAAATGAAAATCCTTTTGTTGAAAATAAAAATGAAAACCGTTTTGTTGTTGAAAATGAAAATGAAAATCCTTTTGTTGAAAATGAAAATGAAAACTGTTTTGTTGTTGAAAATAAAAATGAAAATCCTTCTGTTGAAAATGAAAATGAAAACCATTTTGTTGTTGAAAATGTAAATCATTTTGAAGTTGAAAATGAAAATGAAAATCCAGGATGTGATGTTGAAAATGAGAATTTTTTTTTCAAAATTGAAAGAGATGTTTTGGATAATCTTCCTGGTAAAATTTCTTGGAGACAAATAAGAACACATGCCAATAGATTATACAAGGAATTTTTTTATCGTAAAAAACTATCATTTCAATGTCAACTAATGATGCAATTAATGAGAATGTGGAAAATGAGAAAAGTAATCAAAATGTTAGGCATTTTTGTTAAACCAAGAAGAAAAGATCAATCACTAAAACATGTTATGTCTACTATTGCTAGTTCCATTGAGTCTATTAGAAATAATAGTTGATTCAAAGATAAGAATGCAACAAGACGAGCTATAACAACTGCTATAGTTAATAAAACAATTTTGAATAGAAGAATGGTAAGCAATATTAGTGGAATTCTAAAAATACATCCTAAAACATTGGTAAGAGCGGCAAAAAGAAGAGAAAGTATAGAAAATGATCCAATTAACCAATGTTGGAGTTTTAGTGGTCGATTCCTGAGATCTAACATGAAACTGAATGTTGAAATCAAATCTTTGATCAAAAAATATTGGCATGATAATACTAGGGTATCATCTAATGCTAGAGATGTTTTAAAATTAAGAATGGGGTCCAAAGTTCGCGATCCTCATCCAAAACACCTATTAGATACAACACAAACTGAATTTTATAGAAAATTCTATGGTGAATTAGTGTTACCTGGTAATATTAGAATAAGTCAAAGATCTTTTGAAAAATGCAAACCATGGTATGTAAAGATTAATAAGCAATGAATATCTTGTTGTTGTAAAACAAATGTTCAATTTCGTTATTATTATGATGTGTTTCGATATATACGTTGTACTTTACATAGTAACATGATTATATAGGAATGTGATATTAATATGCCACCTAAAGAAATAAAAGAGTTTATATCAAGTTTGTTCTGTGAAAGATCTAATGAAAAATCATTTTATTTAAGTTCATGCATTTCTGGACAATGCACTAGTTGCGGCAATCTTTCTTTGTTAAGAGTTCGTATGCATGAAAGTGTTGAAAATGATTTTGGACAACAATTAGTGGATGTTAAAAGATTTAAGAATGTTGAATATTCTTTAAAAGATGGAAAGTTTCGAAAGTGTTGTGATTTAATTATAGAAAAGATTAGTGTGCATGCATTCATATCAGAATTTAAGAGTAAAATTGTACCAAAATATGTCAAGCGCTCTCAACAAGCTCGATGGCTTGATAGATAGTTTCATGAATGTAGAAACACATTTCCAGTTGGTACTATACTATCAGTGGTTGATTTTGAAGAAAACTATACTTTAGCTCCACAAGAGGAAATTCAATCACAATATTACAATTCAGTGTAGGTTGCTATGTTTGTTCATATTGTTTATAAACATGCAGATGATAGCACAGAGAATGATAGAAAAGTTTTGAGGGAGTATCATTTCTATTTGAGTGACAACTGGTTACACTCATCAGAGTTTGTTCAATATTGTTTCAATATATTTTATACAATTTTAAGAGAAAGAGGAATTTAGATGACAGAACATCTTATATGGTCAGATAATTGTATGGGGCAGTTCAAGAATACTTGAATGTTCTGTTGGTTAAGTAGGGTTCACAAGGAGAATAATGTCCAACATATGTGGAATTTTTTTGAAGCTGGACATGGTAATGGAGAACATGATGGAGTTGGTGTGTGTGTTAAAAGAATTCTTGCTAAACAACAATTGAAAATTGAGAATGCAGTAAAATTTAAAGATGCACGTGGGATTGTAGATTGGTACAATACAAGATTATGTATGCCTGGATCAAGCAAGTACTCTACAGTTTGTCGATTCTTTTGGTTGGTTGAAGAAGAAAACATTCTACCTAGACTTGATTGCTAGACAATCAGTGGATTCACTAAATGGCATTCATTTAGGAGTTTGAATGCAAGTACATGGACTATCTGGACAAGGGAGCTGCATGTTTTTGTCAGTTTTATATTTTAGGAAATTGGGAAGCATGTGAGAATACAGAATGGGTTGAAGAGTGGAAGAAAAGACTGTTGACACTTGCACAAACACACGGTCAAAGTGAAACAACAATTGAAGACAATGATCAACTGTTTGCATCAAATGATTATGACCATGTTTCAGACCTTGTACAAGAAGGTAATTTAATTCAAATTATTTCATTTTATTTTACTTCATTACTAATTTGTAGTGCTTTTATTTATTTATATGTGTACATATGAATGCATGTATGTTGATTGGTCAAATTTTATAGACAGTGCAAGTTATTGAATCAAAATTTGTTTGCAGGACATGTGTATGCTGTTGTTGCACCAAAGAAGAATGAAGAGGAAATAGAATATTGGTTGGCTCATTGTGTGGAGACTAAACATAAGTTAACAGCACCTCAAGAAGATGATGATGGCTTTCCTTATCCAACAGGTTCGGTGATCCCCTTAAGACATCCCCTTAAGCAAATTTTGATAACAAGTCTTTGATCCCCTTAAGCAAATTTTAAGAACTTATTTGATCCCCTCAAGCAAATTTTAAGAATTTCTTTGATCATGGCTATCATTATTCAATAGGTTTGGTGGTGGTTGTTGGCACTTGGCTACAGAAATACCTAATAAGGAAGAATGGTTTTCCTACATTTGAAGATTATGAAACACATAAGAATATTATACACTACTCACATTTAGTGTTAGCAACAAATATAAAACTGAAGTGGTATCGTGGAAAACCTGCAAATAAAGAGCTATGGATAATTTCTATGGAAGACCATGAGACAATCATTGATGTGTTGGAAAAAAGAGAGGATGGAGATGGTACAATGGAATAAGTAAATACAGGTAAATATAGTTAAATAGTTTTATATTGTTCTTTTAAATACATAAAATACATGTTTTGATATTTCTTGTGCGTTATTAGTTGAAATTGATTTAAATTATCCTTTTATATCCTTAGGCCATCATCACAAATTCATCACATACTTTAAAACAAAAACTTGAGAGGATGCGGACTAAACCTATATCTACACATGTGTGAGACACTTGTAAATATAGGTACAAGTTGTGTATATCTAGATAGTTTTATATAAATTAAAATACATGTTTTGATGATATATTGATAAATTGCTTGTATTATTTTTATATCAGGTGGCATGAAAACCTGCTACATTCCCCACAAGTTTCAGATTTTCTTGAGATGGCATAACCACATTTTGTAAACATTATTTTGAGTTGGCATATATGTACATACACAATTACATTATTACACATTTTGTACATAAATTTGTATACATGTGTATGTACACAATTATACTCTACAATTTTATATATCACAATTATTAATCTATATATTTTATTTGTTAAATGCACATGTTTTTCTACTTTGAATTTACTTTAAATTTGATTTTATTATATTGTTAAATTTAGTCGCCTTGGGCAACTTCACCAAATTTTGAGAACTTAAGACGTCCCCTTAAGACATCATATTAGGACCCCTTAAGACATCCAAAAAGTTAGCATCTTTGTAGGTTAATTAATGGCCAATTTGAAGTGGTTAATGGACCACAGTTTCCTACACAATTATGTTACTTCTATGCTTCAAATCATAACAACTTGCTAGGAGGAAAGGATAATTAGTTGCCAAAATGGAAAATAAACATAATGTTAGATGAATAGATTAGGTTAGTAATTTTCAATACATAGATACAACTCCATGCCTTAATGTTTTCTCTTTAGAATTTGTAATTTCTCCCTTCTAGATTCTAGTTAATGGTTCATTGCGTGGATGTTTTAGAGCTATTGAATGGGTTTGCATCAACGAGGCCCAATCTTGTTTTATCTAAAACTATGGAAATGTATGGTGGAGATGTAAGATTAGTTTGAATTTTTCCTTTTATCTAGTCATGTGAGTTTTTGAATTTATTTATTTGTGAGTTCAAGACATAATTTAAGATTTGATTTATTTTATTAGTGGAGATTTGACTAATTAATCAAATAGTAAGATTATTCAATTAATTAGTGGGGAAGGTGTAGGAAATTAGTTTAATTAAATAAATATGATTTATTTAATTAATTTGATGGAAGGCATGTAAAACGTTAATCCTAATTAATTAAATAAATATAATGTATCTAATTAAAGTATGCAAATGTGAGGTAGATTAAAGTATATAAATACCATGGATCTAAAAACATGTATACAAATGTCCTATCTATCAAAGTACATGAACTACTCAAAATACATCATAATATGGGTGAATCCTATCTCCTTGCTAAGTGATCCTCAAAGTGACAACTATTGTGCTAAGAATGATGAATGGATCCCTACAAAAATATACACATACATTACAACATGAGCATTATAATAAAAGTAGAACACATAGTTAATCTAATGTAACAATATACATAAATTATCACCTGATCACTACCATGATGTGAATCATGCATGTATATGTTCTCTCTATGTTAGCAATGATATGAAATTAACATATGTCACTACATCTAAGAGAGGGACTCAAAACTACATGGATATCACCTAATATACCTTCATCAAGTCTAATAATATACATCATATCTAGAATGATGTAATTGATTAGTATTGGTCCTCAATTGCTTTCCTTTGTTAAGAAATAACCACAATATCACCAATATACTTAAAACTTGAGGTAAATGTATGTATCCTTTTACCAATAAAATAACTAGGTTGAGGAAAATATCATCCTCAATGATGATCATATGTGTCTCTATCACATACCCTACCATGCACTTTTCCCACATGGCTTAGTAAATATACATTATTTATGTTGAGACCCAAGTGCACCTTGACATACAAATTTTGTTGTGATTCAAATTACACATTTGATATTTGATTTTTATTTGGATAATGATCAGGGTAGCTACAAACCTAGGATATAACAATGGTTTCATATAGATTAAGAATAAATGATTGGTCTAGATGTTTAGTTAATAGATTCCAAAGTTTCATTATATTGGTCAAGAATCTTTGGGTAGATCTATGATTTATGTTAGGGTTCAACATGATGTTAAGGGTGTTAGTATCACTCTTGGGTCTAGATCCTTTGACGCATCTACCCTACACTTCATGAGCCTTTCTAAAATCAAAGTGAGGCATCCCTTTAGGATATTAAGTGCTTGCCTAATGATATAGTGATGGAAATAAACACTCTCCAAGTTCACTCTTTCTTGTGGAAGGGTAATGCTTTCACAATAATTCTTGATATATTTTACTTATAACATTGTAATAGGGAAAACTGTACATACCTATGTCATTTTACCTTATGTTTTGGGCCTAGGGAAAACTCTTTTATGAATGAGAGCTTAAAAGGACTATAATTTATATAGTGTGATCAAGTCTAAAAAACATTCCTAAAAAAACATCATGATCACACATCTCAAGATTTCACTCCATTCCATAAATAGTTTATAAATTCCCTCTTTAGGTCAAACACACAAGTGTGGACCTAATCTCGATTAGGTCTATGACTGTGGATCTGAACTAGGCTGAAGTTTGAAGATTTAATTCAAATTCAAACTTTTCCCACCCCTTTACTAGCCATTATGAGCTTTAACTAAAGTGTGAATTGTGTGAAATTACTCATTAGAATGTTGTATTTAACAAATAATCCTAAGTGGAAATGGATCATCTAGGGGTTATCAGGAGGAGGATGCTAGAGTTTTATTAATAGAATAAATTTATTCTAAAGCATCATATTATCAAATAAATTATTAGAGCACATCATTTTAGGTCTACTTTTACTCTTGTTTTCTACCTTCGAATCTTCTCTCAAAGACATTTAAAGTCATATTACTTTTACTCTTGTTTTCTATCTTCCAATCTTTTCTCAAAGTCATAAAGTCATATTTACTAATGATTTATATAGAAAACCTTGAAACTTTATTATCAAAGTTAATTATTACTTCAATAATTGTATTCATATAATTACTTATTTAATTACTAGAGTTAAAATAGTGGAAGTCTTTCATATTGACCATTACTTTTTAATATAAAAAATGTGGTACATTTCCATTTACAACATAAATTTCATAGGGTTCTTGGTAATTTTTTGGTAGGTAAATTAGCTTAATAACCTAGACTATCTTTTCTAAATATAAACTTTGCATTTTTCAATATTTGACACATTCTCCTTTAATTTGATTGTTTTATAGGTAGATGAAAGTGGAGAATGCATGATAGAACAAAAAAAGAATGTGGGATCATGTCTAGGGTAATCAACATCACTTTAAAAATTCCTAAAACAAATGCATCTACAAGTTCTCTAGTGAAGGTTGTGAGATTGATTCCCAAGCCTAAGAAAATCTTATCTACACAAACTAAAAATAGAAAATTTAAAGATAAACTAGAAACTTTCATTAATTATGTCTCTTACTTTGTCATGTGAGGAAAGAGAAGCTAGGGGAATGAATTACCTCACATAAAGAGTTCCTTGGTATTTTTAATGGCTAAAAATAGGATCTGAGCCATTATGGAAAGGAATTCATGTATTTGTGACTTGATTATGTTGGATGTTTTCTCTATACAATGGAAACATGCTTTTTCTACTTTTATTTGTTTCTAGTTTGGAGATTAATTGGTTATTGTAAGTAGTTTATGTGTTTCTTTTGTTCAAGATTTTTGGTATCTAATATAATGTTTTCTACAATTTTTGGCATATATACATGCATTCTCTAGAGCCTTCATATTGATAGCATGTTGTCCTGATTGCCGAGGTTTCTTTCTAGATGTAGTATTCTTCATGAGGTTTGATGAACATTAAAGATACATTACATGCAACTTAATGAAAGCATCAAAGGAATTGGGTCTTGCTATTGTATTATTGTGTTGTGCAATGATCAACTTTCAAGGCAAGTTGTATGCTAAGTATCACATATCTCAATAGTTACTCATAAATTTGTTACCATTAAATGCCCTACCATAGAATTGGAACATCAAAGAAAATTGTAACATCAACCATTTGAAATTGATAGAAATTTTATTTTCTAAGTGTGGTTCTCAAAGAAAGGGTATTTTGGATTCATTCTTTGTCATCTTGATTAAAATGTAATATATTATCCTCATACTAGTTTTCCCATGTCATAATGACTTATGCATATGAATTAGTTAAGGAATGTTTTGTCTAATAGTGGGGGATCATATAGGAAGATAATTTGTTTCATTTGAATAAACCTAGCAAAATGTTAAATGTTCCACTAGACCATGAAGTATAGGACTACTAATATGTATAAGAATGCTATGCATGGCCTTTTATGAGCAGAGTATTAGTTATCTTTATCATCTGATAAACCCTTTATGTATGATTATTATGATCCTAATAATATCAAACATTTTTTTTGTAAAAGTGATTTTGATCATATCAATCAATTGTATTTTTTCAAAGTTTTACCAATCCATGTACTAATATTAGTTGAAGAATGGCATGGTATTATTTTTTTTTGTCAAATATGTAAAGCTTTCGTAGACTATTCATTGGGACTCAACCCCAAACTTAACTCTTAGGGTGTTGAGCCTTGTACTCAACAAAAATTGATTTCTAATAGCTTTTTTTGTTGACCTAGTAACTTCACCAATAGACCAACTGAGTCTTGGCAAAAAAATATTATTATGAATCTCACTATTAAAGTCACTTTTGAGTTATACTGTTTTACCCTTGTTAATTTTAAATTTAGAGCTTGTTATTACCATTTTAGCACATTTTTAATACTAGTGGAATATATAAGTTCAAAGTCATGTTGTACATTTTTATATAGTTAAAGTACTTGCATGTTTGAAGTGTAAAACACATACAACAATGAAATAAAGTTTTGTATTCTAGAGACCATAAAATAGTGAAATGAAATAAAGTCTGTCCATGTTCAAAAAATATATAATGTCCATGACAATACAACCCATGTTCAAAATATAAAGTCCATGTTCAACAATATATATAAAATCCATGACAAATAGTATATAACATAGTCCATGAAATAGTCAAATTATGTAGCCCATGAAATAACCTATCACATACTATCTCTGTAATCAAGAGTCCTCTTCACACCATGTGAACTACTCAGATGACCTGAATCACTCTGTAGAAGAGAAAGATTTAGATGAAATCAGATGTCAGATGATTAAAAATGATTTAATGACAATTTTTAAATTTATCATTTATCATACAATTAAATTGTCGTGTGAGGCTGAGAGGCATGCTCTGGTGCACCTGGACCTGTCTCTACATGCTTTGAATCAATCTATTTAATACAAGAGAAAGTTCAAGTTGAAATTAGATGTAAGAGGATTTTAAAAATGATTTAATTTAATTTATTTTATAATTTATCATATTTAAATTATTATACCGTAAGAGGTTGTTGTGCATCCTCTATTCTAGGACCTGTCTCTACAGGCTTGGCTACATGACATGTCTCAAGCTATAAAAGAAAAATAATTTTGAACACATGTCAACATATATATCTATTGAAATTTACTTTAAGTTCACAATGTATATTTTAATTGACTTTAAATATAATCTAAATTTTAAATTATACCATATCAGGCTGCCCATCTCCTCTGTCCTCCTGCTCTGCATGTGTTGTGTGTTGATGAAATGTGTCACTGACAAGCTCCTACAAAGTCATTTATAACTTAGCACATGTGTGTACAAATTAGGTTAAAACATATATATTCACTTGTGTACATAGGTACTCAATTTTTGTTTTAATCTATTTAAAAGACTTGTACATATATTACACGTAGACATAGATATACATTTTTGAACAACCTGAAATGCAGTCGACCCCTGTTATAAACTTGGATCATCCAAGTGTGTTGTAATGCCCATCCTCATTGTTGTGTCAACCTACATAGACATATATTTTTAATTTATATATTAAATAGTACATGCACGTTTTCAGATATAGTGAAATCAAAATAGAAAAATCTAAGTATATATAGTTTTTTAAAACAATATACATACTGTAAAAGTGTTATGTGAGATGCCCAATGATGGAGGAGCGCTCAAGACACCCTTAGATGGAGGATTCAATGTGGAAGAACCCTGAACCAACATAAATATTTAATGTACATGTTCAAGATTGAATTACAAATTAAAATCAAGTAAATAAAATTATTTAAAATATAAATCATTCAAAATACCCCAAATGGGTGACCGAGATGAACATGTGTCGATGAAAAATTAAATCGATCAATGGTCCCTATTGCCATCATCTACACCAAACAATTTGATTGTTAAAATATTACAATTTAATTGATCTACATGTTGATTAAAAACATGTGCTTAAAATTGTTATAAATTCAACATGTGTGTAACCTATATATACCTATGTCGACTAATCAATGGGATGATCCTCAACAAATAGATAATCAACAAATGATTCACCCATATTATTAGATGATGCATGTGTAGCTAAAGTGGGTGCAGCTTCCTGATAAGGTCCATAACACAACTGATTGCAACTCGTACATGTATGAGGCATCGACACATGTGGAGTGGTACTAGGACCACTTCCATCATCAACTCCTCCATGGTCTTTAACCTGAGCTACCATCATAGAAGTCTGCTCATCTAGGCTACTTGAGAGTGCACTTAATGTGCCTAGTGTGGATACCATTGCTCGATGCCGGAAGGGCAAAGGAATGGCAGCAATAGGAGGGTCAATAAGAGGTTGAACAAGTACGGGTCATTGGGGATCAACCCGTGTCCCCAACCTCTGTTGTGGCATGCCACCACCAATACCCTGGAATGATCTAAAATCAAATTAGTTGGGTTTCTTATTCATAACAAACTCTCCATATAATTTTCTCAAAAAATATAAAGGAACCTCACAATTAGCATGAGGTGGATAATCAAACACCATCCACCATCTGTCCCAAAAATTGGTAGACATTCCTACATGCCTACACCACCTGATTGATATTCTTTTCTTATTTGTAAGAATAGGTTCATTTGTAATGGGATGTCTAAAATATTGCACTAAATGACCTTTTGTGATTTTAAGATCCAAAATATCCTTATAGGAGAGGCCATCAGCATAAAATTGGTGTCTCTCCTCTCTCCATTTCTGGAATCCATCAAAGTCTAAGTCAATAGACCTCACAAAATCTACAATGTTTTGTATCAAAGCTACAAAACGTACCACGTGAGGTGGCATGAATTGTTCATTGCGAATGGAATTTAATTTTTGTTATATGGAATCCACATTTTCATTAATTATGGCTCGCAAGTGAGCCTGGTTAGTTCCAGGTGGGGGTGGAGGTGGGGTTGGAGGTGGGGCATCTAGAGTTGGGGCATCTAGAGGTGGGGGTGGGGTGGGGGTGGAGATGGTGCCCGATCATCTTGTGCATTGAGGAAGTGCTCAACATCAAAGTGAATATCGTCCAGATTCATGATATATATAAAAACTATATGAACCTACATATAAACATACAAGCTTGAGTACAAATTTAATTAAATCAAGAATATATATAAATTATAAATAAACATATATGTACATGTTCAAAAATTATAAATTATAAATTTAAACTAGATAAATTATATGTATGTTTCAAGAAATTACACTTGAAATAAATTTAAATTAAACGTACAGATACATGTGCATGTATAAATTTCAAAATGTAAGAGCTATTATAGTGAACTATGTAGTTTTCAAATTGAAGTTGGGATTTTCATTCAAGACCTAAATTTTGATTCTTATAGTGAGGGAGACAAGAAAGATCAATACTATATAGACAATCATGTTAGGTTCAATCAAATACTAGGACAGTCATGGGCATAAACTTGGGCATCTTTGTTTCAAGACTAGAGGTTTGTAAAAAAGGATTTGCATGCATATATATTATCAAGGTCACGTGTTATGCTTATGAGATATCCTCTCATTCATCTTGTCACAACCCTCTCAATATGACTGGAGCCTATAATTGATTTTATTATATATGACTATCATTATGGTGTTTGATCATAGGGTGTTTGGTATCAAGATTATATTTTAATATGCAGGACTATCATATCAAAAGATGCCTCTTAAGGACTCAGAGAGATCATTCTAGCCAAGCATTGTATTGTCACAGTAGTTAGAGTATAGTAGTAGGGCTATTAGGACTACCATAATGAATTTGTTGTCAAGGTTTTTATCATATGTTAGGTCCAAGGTTTCAATTTTGTTAATTTTTCTATGGAGTTGGCTATTGGTTTGATGTTAAGTACTCATTCTAGGAGATCCAACATTTCCTATGGCAAAGCTACAAATAGTTTGTAATGGTTTTGGATGAATTTCTCTAACTTTATGACTATCAATAAGCTTGGTCAACAAACAATAGTCATGCTTGCATTGGTTTGAGCATTGGATCAATCATGAATTCATAAATTGGATATGTGTTTGAGTATGTGAAGATTTGAGTGAATCCTTACCATTTGATAGGAAAGAGGAAATCATCATGAACTTTAGTATATTGTATAATGTTGTCATGACCATTAAGGACTGAACATTAATTGTTATTAAATTCCTAGATTGTTATGGACCTTTAAGATAGCCTTAAACCAATAATAGACTTGTCATGAGGGACAATGAACTACAAAGGGACTATGAAATTGTTGTTAAGATGTAAGACTCCTCTAGAGATTCAATTGCATTATCTTCATAATCAAAGAGACATAACCATGTGGTAATGATTAAATCTTACACTTTTAAGATAGATGATGAGGTAAGAAGGTTAGGATGCTTTGTTTAACTTGTGATTGTAGTGATGATCTAGCTAGAAAAAAGATATCAGTTGATGGTGAACTAGCTTGATTTTGTTTCCTATTTCCTATTTGCAATTGTTGTTTTCTATTTAGTTGTTAGTCACTTGACTCTTATGTGTGTTATTTAGCTTCAGAATAAGCCCATTTAATTAGTCTAAATAGTCTTAATTTGCACTATCTTAACACTAGATGATTGTCCCAAACCTTAAGAACAATTTAAAACTATATTTTACTATCAATATATATCAATGAAGGGTGAATGTTCAGATGCATCTATGCTATTGAATGATGTCATATAAACCAATGGACTATCATACCACCTAGGTAGAATCATAATGAACATATGCAAGACTATAACTAGACTTGGAAAACTACCTTGAGGTGGATACCTTGTGCAAGCCACATGATCTAAAAACCTAAATTTGGTGAACTTGCCTATGGCAACCAAATTTGATAATGGAGATAGGATTGACTACTAGTTGCCTACCTGACTAATCTGAGTATGAAGATGCATATATAATTTGATGATTTGTGATTTAAATTTAATGAAGAATTTGATGCTTTGTTTTTAACTTGTGATTGTAGGGATTCAATCTAGCTAGAAAAAGATATTAGTTGATGGTTCTAGCTTGATTTTGTTTCCTATTTCCTATTTGCAAAATTATAATTTTCTATTTAGTTGTTAGTTCCAACTCTTATGTGTGTTATTTAGCTTCAAACTAAGCCCATTTAATTAGTCTAAATAGTCTTAATTTGCACTATCTTAACACTGTGATTGTCCCAAACCTTAAGAACAATTTAAAACTCTATTTTACTATCAATATATATCAATGAAGGGTGAATGTTCAAATGCATCTATGCTATTGAATGATGTCATAGAAACCAATGGACTATCATACCACCTAGGTAGAATCATAATGAACATCTGGAAGACTATAACTAGACTTGGAAAACTACCTTGAGGTGGATATCTTGTGCATGCCACATGATCTGAAAACCTAAATTTGGTGAAGTTGCCTATGGTAACCAAATTTGATAATGGAGATAGGATTGAATACTAGTTGCCTAGGACTAATCTGAGTATGAAGATGAATATATTCTGATGATTTGTGATTTAAATTTAATGAAGAATTTGATGCTTTGTTTAACTTGTGATTGTAGGGATTCAATCTAGCTAGAAAAAGATATTAGTTGATGGTTCTAGCTTGATTTTGATTCGTATTTCCTATTTGCAAAATTATAATTTTCTATTTAGTTGTTAGTCCCAACTCTTATGTGTGTTATTTAGCTTCAAACTAAGCCCATTTAATTAGTCTAAATAGTCTTAATTTGCACTATCTTAACACTCACATAGAGAAATAATTAGCACTAATAAGCATATTTTTTGTTCTTTCAATACTATTCTAGCACATTTATTTGGCTCCAACAACCAATAAGATCAAGGGTTAGATACTAGAAGCTTGCATGCATGATTGAAAATGCTTCTTTTCATGTTCCTACACAAACTTTTATCTAAGGTGGATTTTCTTCTTTCCTTAAGAAGTATATCAAATGTAATTATATGCACAAAATTTTGAAGTTAATTCGATGCATGTTCATCAAGAGTTGTATCAACAAATTCAAGAGTACATATGGATCATAGTGTTGGAGATCACAACAAGTGTTATTATCCTAGAGGATCTTACGTAGTAGTCTACTTCTACATATACAAGTTTCTGTTAGGAGAGAATATCTTTTGCCAAATTTGTATAGAGTTGTTTATAGTGTGTTCCAGGGTAATCAAATCATGTAAGTCACAATTTAGAGGGTTGAGGGATAAGTTTGTGTTGAGTCTACATGAGGTGTTTTCTTACATAGACCTCTCCATAATCTAGGTGTCTCCATGTCTAACTCAAATGTTTCAAGGGATATTATATGTGTCTCTAAAATTACATTTGTTGGCTTGATTTCATTCTTGATTAGTTGGTTATCACAAAAACTGTAAAATCTTCTCAATTCTTGATTAATTGGTTGTCTCTAAAGGTTTGATTATGAAGGAAGTTATAAAGGTTTTATTATGGTTTGTTGTAATTTTTTTACATGAGAGTTATCTATTCAATAATTCTTTTAAAATACAATGACATACATTAATATAAGTAAATTTTATAAAAACCAAATATATATATCATCCCAATGCTATATAAATTTTGACAGTTTGTTCAAAATCTCTCCTTTCATATGATACAGTTGTTTCAAAATTTCAATTGTATTTTATAGCTAAAATGTCTAAATATATCTATTCAACACTCAAATTGAAATCAAATTTTGATAGTTTGTTCAAAATCTCTCCTTTCATATGATACAGTATTTTCAAATTTTCAATTGTATTTTACAGCTAAAATGTCTAAATACAGCTATTCAATTCTCAAATTTAAACAAAATTTTGACAGTTTGTTCAAATTCTATCCTTTTATATGATATAGTCTTTCAAAATTTCAATTGTATTTTACAACTAAAATGTCAAAATACAACAATTGAACTCATAAATAGAAACCCTAAATAACAGTCTACATTTTAAATTTTGATTGTATTTTACACCAAAAAAAGAAAGGAAAACTTTAAAAAATTCATTGGCAAATTAAAAAAGTGGAAAAATCCACTTACTTGATCTTTTGATGCTGAAAATCCTCTTCCTCAACTCGGGATCCCGTTCTCAACTATCGCCTGTCGCTGGAAAAAATGGGGTTGCAGCCATTTTTTTTAAAATTTTATATTTTCACAAAACGGGATCACGTTTTGTGAAACGAGATCTCATTTTTTGGTCCTAGGTTCAAGATTCAGCTAAGAAACGGGATCCTGTTCTAGATTTTAGGCTAGGGATCCTGATCTAAAACAGAAATGGGATCCCATTTTTAGTTACCTGATTTCAATTTTTTTCTAACTCTAAAACTTCCACCTTAAGTGGACACAACTTCTTGCATTTAGCCATATATATATATATGCAAAAAAAAAGACTTTTCTAAAATACGAGTATATACATTATATATACCTCTTCTTGGGAGTGATGGCCATGGTTGTCTCCATTCTCAATCTGCAAATCAAAAACAACATAGAAGAAGAAATGAGAAAAAAAAATGGAGAGGAAAGCAAAATGAGAAAACAAAATAGGGTTAGGGTGTTTCTCTTAAGGATATCATTTTTTTATTGTGAGGCTTTTCAGGGCTTGAAATTTAAAATAGCTTTTAATTTAGTGTTCCCTCACTTTTGATTTATCCAATTGTTTTTATCATTTTTATTTAAATGGGGTTTAGTGGTGAATTTATTTATTTGTGGGTAACTTTATTTTTATTAGATATGTTTCATTTTTACTAGAGGTTAGGAAATATTTTCTAGTATTTAATTATTTGGGATTTAATTTTATTTCTAACTATCCTTTAAATTTATTTTAATGGAACTTATTTTGTAGCTTAAATTATTTTATGTTATTTAAACCTTTGTGGGAACTAAATTAGAGAGGTTAATAATTAATCTAACTTTGGAAAACGTAATTAATTTCTTATTGATTTTTTTAATTAATCACATGTGGACATTAATCGAAGAGGTTAATTATATTTTTATTCAATTTAGTTGATTTAATTTATTAAATCTAGCGTGTAACAAAGAACTAATTAATTAAGTCATTTAACCTACTTTAGTGAACCTAGGGAAGCTTTGATAAAAATTTTGTTATTAGAATAATCCCTATACACGTCCGAGAGGCATTATGCTGCCGAAATTTTTTGGGATCTAGGGCTAGAAATTCTTAGCAATTTAAACCTTGCATAGAGTTAAAATTTAATGTTTCCACAAATTTGATGATCGTAATTAAGTTGATATTTTATTCATTTATGCTTTTGAATTAGTCTTTCGATTTCAACTCGTGTCGGAATCCTTTTACTCACATAGGAAAACTTAGGGTTTTGATCTTTCGATCCTAACCCTAATGGCGACGCTTCTCGCATCGCATTGACCCCCTTAGTCAGCTTTCATCACATAGGGGAATGTGCATGTGATCACATTACCCCGAATTTGACTGACATGTTCACGCCTTATGCATATTGCCACTGAGCACGCTGATGCGTGCAAGGGGGTTTCTAGGGATGCGTGGAATTTTTTGATATTTCATGTCATGAACACATGACAAATGTGGATATGACATGTGTGTTGCATGTCATGATTACATGGGAAATGTGGGCATGAAATTTGGTATCAGAGCCCAAGTTTAAACACTGGGCTTGTTTGGGCATGTTACTTATTCCACAAATTCATTTGATTCATGACTACCTTGTTCTTGTAGGATGCCACCTAGAACGAGGCGAGCACATTCACACCACACTGCATCCACAGAGATGCATAGCGACTCATCTACCAAGGGTCAGGGACCACCGGCTGCAATTGAGCCGTGTGTCAAGCCATACATTGATCCACGAGAGGAGCCACACGTAGGGCCCCGCATTGAGCTGCGAGTGGTACCACGTGTAGAGCCTTATGTTGAGATACCTGACATGATAGTGGAGGGGGTTGGTTCGGCTTACAGAGCTCATAGAAAGAGCCCTCTGCATCATGCTAGGAAAGAGGAGGCAATGAGAGTAGAGCAAGTTTTTCACGGGCCTTATGGTTATGGTGTGGATGAGCCTATTGATGCAGAGGCATCCACACTATAACCTTACAATACAGCATGGACGTCTGCAGCCCATCATCATCATCATATTTGACTTTACTGTCAGCATCATCATCATATTTCACCTGCCGATCGATATCCTCCTGCAGACAAGCCTTCGCACTTTCGCCTGTCAACAGCATCACCTTACTCGATTATCGGCAGCATCATCATGTCCGACCAGCGCGAACATCCTCCTGACGTCCACTGTTCACCTCACCGACAATTTCCGTCTTCACTACCTTCAACATCATCATGATGTTCAACAGGCGCAAACATCCTCCAGTTGCACTGTTCATCAGGCGCCAAGCACTAGCGGCCTCATCATGATATTTAACATCACCTTCGTCAGCAGGCTATCAAATATCCAGTTGCTCCAAATATCCTGATGACGACCTTCAGCACCTTCCCTTCGATGCTCCGATAGCCGACGACACAAGCTTCAGCATCATGATATTCAACAGGATAACGAACATCCGGTTCTTCCCATTTATCCTGATGATGACAAACCCTAACTCCTCGCACCGTTCACTCGATGCTGACGTCACCCGATATCCTGATGACGTAGATCCTGATGACGATGACGTCACCCGCAGCTTCTCAATATCCTGCTGCTCCGAAATGTCCTGATGACGTATATCATGATGATGATGACGTCATATCCTGCTGTTTGCCAAACTTAGTTTTTCTTCGGCCCGCGATCAACCCGATCTTCAGCCTGATGCCGATGCGCTCCTCCTCGGCCCTCCTGATGATGATCACCCTGACGCACTTGCACTTCATGCACTCGAAAGCATCATGCTCTCCTCCACTTATCCGGATGACGATACTCAAACTGTCTGCAGGATATTCACCAAGATATCCTGATGATGCCGTCTTCGCAAATTTCCAGTCTTAGCGAAATCTCACTTCGCCGATCCTCCAGGGATGACCCGATCCAACTCAGGGTGATCTTCCAACTCAATCAGCTTATCAACTCGACCTAGCACATGAGGATGCTAGGGTCTTCAACATCTCTTGACCGCGATCCTGCACACCTGCATGCAAACGGAAAACAACCTACAACCTACCCTACTGTACATTACCATTCCACCGATCAGACAGATCAACCGGTGGAATGGATCAGGAAATCCATGCAACCACTCAAACCAGCAAATTGATCAAGCAATGGAATGCAACAGAGGATGAACACAAACAGGAATACTTTATTCGATTTCAAAAGATGCAACTACAATATGATGTTCCTCTCACTCTGTCTCACTCTCGCAAAGTCTGATTGATGATTTACAATCAACCGATCCCATGCTTATAAAGATTTCCCTATGAGTACTACTGACCCGATTCCAAGCGGCTGGGGACTCTCCAAGCGGCTGGGAGATCCCACCGAACACACATCATGACAGCTGTTATAACTAACTAGCTAAAAATAGCAAAAGCCTGGTCAGCATGATCTTATCATGATCAGCATGACCTTATTACATGCATTTGGTCTAACAGACCTTCTTGGAAACACAAACAAGACCTAAACTACTAACTGCCTTATCCAGACCAGCTGTCAGATAGGTGCTCCTGCACCACCTATCTAAGGGCATAGAGACCGTGGGGACCCCATCAGGGATTTGCTGAGGCTGAATCCACCTACCTTCGTAGGTACCACAGAGGTAGCCAAGGTGGAAGCTTAGCTTATCAGTTTAGATAGGTGCTTTGTGTTGCATCCTTATGAGGGCAACACGAAGGCATTGGTGGTTCACTTGTTGAGAGACGCAATGACTTAGTGGCACACTGAGGAGTGCAAGTGACGCTTATCATTGGATACACTTTCATGGGACACATTTATTGAGCACTTTAATGAACGATATCTGTCAAACCATTACAGGCAATGACTTATTGATGAGTTCTACGATTTACAGCAGTGAGGGTCTACTATAGCATAGTGTGAGGGTAGGTTCACAGAGCTGTCACGTTATGCATAGTATCTCCATGATGAAAAACTTATGGTTCACAAGTTTATCATAGGTTTGAATCAGGGGATATCAAGGCCTGTGCACATGGCAGACCCCTAGACCTTGAGCAAGGCTTCTGAGAAGGCATACATTGCTGAGGAGATACAGGGACGAGGTCAGAGTTCATGCCCTCAATTTCAAGATCATAGCTAGCAGCAGTAGCAGAATTACCATAGACCACCACCACCACCTCAAAGAGGAGGGTTTAGTTCTGCACCTTTACCTCCTAGGCCTCCATAGCAGCAGTAGTTTCAGCAGAGGTCTAGGCCCCAGCAGAGGGCATAGGGAGGACAGAATCGCAGTTGGCAGTAGTAGGGCCGGCGTAGGGATTAGAGACAACAGGGACCACCTGCGGGACCTGAGAGATCATAGCATCTTACAGGGGTTCTTATGGGTCCATGGGATGGACTGGACAACAACAGAGTAGTAGGACATAGACTGGACAGGTTCAGGCTCAGGGCCCATGCTATGTTTGTGGTGGGGTAGGACATTTGGCCAGAGAGTGCCCACAGGGTTTTATGGTAGGGGAACAACTTCATGCAAGAGGTTCAGAGCAGACAATTGGTGATGTGGGTAGATCCCACCGTATGTTTGCAGCAGTTGATAACTGCCAGGCTGACTTCTAGGCCTCAGTTATCAGGACAGCAGGTATGATTGGGGATGTCCCCATTGCTATTTTATTTGATTCTGGTGCCATTGATTCATTTATATCTCCATCGTTAGTGGAGCGTTCCAGGCTGGTGGCCTCTAGGTAGGGCGATAGGTGGGAGGTTAAGTTTGCCACTGGGGCCAAGATGCCAGTAGATGCCTTGGTTCAGGATTGTGAGATCTCTTTGGGGCCCTTCACTACATTATACGACCTTAGGGTTATGCCTTTAGGATCCTATGGTGTAGTTTTAGGCATAGATTAGCTTGCAGCTCATAAAGCAAAGCTAGATTGTTGCTGAAAGGTGATTAACTATTTAGCTGATCATGGCAAGTTAGTCGAGGTAGTGGGCATTTAGAAGCCCATGACAGTTCATATGATATCTGCTCAGCAGCTTAAGTGCTGCATGCAGAAGGGATGTCAATTGTTTGCCATCACTGTTAGCAATAGATCAGAGGATGAGCCAAAGGTGTCATTAGATGACCATCCTATCTTGAGGGAGTTCGCCAATGTCTTTCCACCAGAGTTATCAGCTATGCCTCCATGCAGAGAGGTAGACTTCCACATTGATTTATTACCAAGTGCCGAGCCAGTGTCTTGTGCACCCTACAGGATGACCACACATGAGCTCACGGAGCTCAAGTTGCAGTTAGAGGAGTTGCTTGAGAAGGGGCACATCTGACCTAGTGTTTCACCATGGGGTGCACTGGTTATCTTTGTGAAGAAGAAGGATGGGTCTCTTTGTTTGTGCATGGATTATAGGTAGCATAATAAGGCGACGGTGAAGAACCGTTATCCTCTGCCTAGGATTGATGACCTTTTTGATCAGATGCAGGGAGCCAGAGTGTTCTCTAAGATAGACCTAAAGTCTAGTTACCACCAGTTGTGCATCATAGAGACAGATATCCATAAGACCGCTTTCTAGACTTGTTATAGCCACTATGAGTTCACTGTGGTACCCTTCAGCTTGACGAACACCCCTACAGTGTTCATGAGTCTCATGAATGGGGTGTTCTGTACTTACTTGGATCAGTTTGTGATCATTTTCCTTGATGATATTTTGATCTACTCATGGACCGAGGAGGAGCATGAGGATCACTTACATCAGGTTTTGCAGTGCTTGACAGAGCAGCAACTTTATGGCAACTTGGTGAAGTGTGCCTTTTTCAGAAATGAGGTGCAGTATTTGGGACACATCCTATTTGGTGATGGAATCTCCATAGATCCATTGAAGATTAGGGCTATCAAGGATTGGCCAACACCCACCAGTGTGATAGAGGTCAGGAGTTTCATGGGATTAGTCAGTTACTACCGCAGATTCATAGAGGGATTTTCTAGGATAGTGCACCCCATCACTTCCCTTCAGTAGAAAGGGAAGAGCTTCACTTGGACTGAACAGTGTGAGAGGGTCTTTGGGGTCCTCAAGGAGTGTCTTATCAATGCTCCCATCTCAGTGGTTCCTGATCCTATAGAGGATTTTGTGGTTTGTATAGAAGCATCACTTGAGGGTTTGGGAGCCATTCTTATGCAGGGTGGTAGAGCGATCACATATGAGTCACGAAAGCTTAAGACTCATGAGCTGAAGTACCCCACTCATGATTTAGAGCTCACAAAAGTGGTTCATGCTCTAGTTTGTTGGAGACATTTTCTGTTGGGATGTTGCTTTGATCTTCATTCGGATCATCACAGTTTGTAGTCCATATTTACACAACTGAATTTGAAAGCCCACCAGCAGCGTTGGATGGAGTTTCTTTGCGAGTACGACTTTGATGTCCACTAAATCAAAGGGAAGGAGAACATGGTTGTCGACACATTGAGTCAGAGGCACCATGAGATCTTAACCTTGACCTTGAGTGTGGACTTGAGAGAGTGCATCATTTAGCATTTGCCTAAGGATGAGTGGTTTCTTGAGGTGAAGTAGGAGATCAAGTCATAGAGGGCCCTTGTGGGTAAGTTTGCAGGATATTCCCTTGAGGCAGATGGGTTACTTAGACTTTGACAGCGCATCTACGTACCCCATGCAGGCAACCTACGTGCAGTAGTTATTTCTGAGGCTCATAGAGCACCTCATGCAGCACACCCGGGGGTGAAGAAGATGCATGCTGACTTGCAACAGTTGTACCATTGGGCAAGTATGAGATGAGATATTGCAGAGTATGTTACTCGTTACCTTGAGTACCAGAGGGTCAAGACTGAGCATCATCATCCAACAGATCTTTTATACCCTCATGAGATACCTGAATAGAAATGGGACACCATTTCCATGGATTTCATTGTTGGTCTTCCTATGTCATCTCGTCGCCATGATGCCATCAAGGTGATGATTGACAAGTTGACCAAGGTGACGGATTTCTCACCTGTATGCACAATGTATAATGCACCATTAGTGGCGAGAGTATTCTTGGATGAGATTGTTAGATTACATGGGGTACCTCACTGTATCATTTCTAACAGGGACTCAGTATTCACATGAGCCTTTTGGAGGGCATTGCAGCAGGCATTGGGCACACAACTCAACTTTAGTTCTACTTATCATCCTGAGAAAGATGGTTAGACAGAGAGGGTTAATCAGGTTCTAGAGGATATGCTTTGTATGTACATCATAGATCACCAAACTAGATGGGAGGAGTATCTGTATCTAGTTGAGTTTGCCTACAATAATGGGCATCATAGCTCATTGGGTATGCCTTCGTTTCAGGCCTTCACAACAGATCTTGCAAAACATCTTTGAGTTGGGACCGTATTGAGGATAGGGTTACGATAAGGCTAGAGTTGGTGCAAGATATGGAGCAGCAGGTGACCTTGATTAGACAGAGACTTCAGGAGGCACACGATCAACAAAAGAAGTATGCCAATGCTAAGAGGGTAGATCAAAGCTTCTCAGTTGGGGATAGAGTATTCTTGAGAGTGCGACCACACAAGAGTCCAATCCGTTATGAAAAGGGCTCTAAGATCGCACCTCATTTTGTTGGATATTTTGGGATATTGGAGCGGATAGGACCTGTAGCCTACCGTTTAGCCTTGCCACCTAACCTGTCGCACATCCACGATGTTTTTCATGTATCTATTTTGTGGCATTACATATTTGATTTATCTCATGTATTGGATTGGAGTGCTCTATAGGTAGAGGTGGACAGGCAGTTGTCTTTCGAGCCAATTCACATATTGGCTCGTCGGACATTGGACCTTCAAGGTCAAGAGCTGGACTAGGTTAGGGTCTAGTGGGACATGTATGATGAGGTCATGAAGACTTGGGAGGATGCAGCGAGATTGAGGGCACTATATTCTCACCTATTTAACAACTTCCAGGAGGAAGTTTAGTTTTAGGGGGGAGGATGTGATGCCTACCTTTTCATTCCCATACTTTGATCATTTTATATTACTGTTGGAGACACATTTTAGACTTTAGGGGACTGTTGATCCTGATATGCAGGATTATTAGACTATATGCTTTTACCTTTGATTTATTATGTTAGCATGGTTGTGATGAGACTAGATCTTGATTTGATTTACTGATGAGGATATTGACATGTGATTTGCATTATAATATTATTTGAAATATTAGTTATGTGAATATTGTTATGGATTTATTATGCGATGTTATCTTGAGATGGATTATTGAAATGTAAATTATGAATCTACTGTGATGTGATTTTATGATGTGCTATATGATCATGCGATGATGTGAGTGTATGTTTTCCTTTGCTTTGACTATGATATACATGTTGGATTAATCTTTTGTTTAAGTGTGCAGGTGTTCTAACCAAGCCATGGATAATCAGATATCATCCCACACACCTTGTAATTTCCTATGTTAAGCCAATCTAGTTCCAAGAGGAACCAAGATCAACTATGTTACGCGTGATAAAATTTTGTAATGTTATTGTCTGATGTTGTTTGGGTTAGGTCTACCCCTTTTATATTTGATTTTATTGTGGTGTTGTAAAGTTGTAATGTTCATTTGAATTTTACTTTTGAGTTTTTATTTTGTGACCCCTTTTTATGTGTTTTTACTCACCCTATGGTGCTCAAAATGGGTTAAAAGTGACCCTGGGTTATACCCCTAGGGTCTAGGGACCATTTGAGATTGTATAACCTTAAGTAAACTCCCATTTAGTCACTTAAACTTCACCCTGAAGTAAAGTGACGAAAATAGAAGTTTGGGAAGGAGTGGAAGGTTGGGTCAAACACTCAACCTCATCCACACCTCTTCCAAGGCTTGGGGGAGTCTTCAAGATGCCTAAATTGTGGAGGACTCAACTCCAAGGCTCTCCCACAATTGGAGAGGGTACTTTGGGGCTTTGTGGGCCTTCATAGGAGGATATGATTGGGGCACTTGTAGTACCCACTTCCTTCTTTGGCTCCACTTTTCTCTCTCACATTTGTGAGAGAGCACATGTGGAGGGGGTAAGACTTGGTGGAATGGGTGAGTGACATGTGTCACCAGCACATTCTAGGAAGCTTACAAGTGGTTGTGTGGAGGAAGGAGGAGGTGAGATGTGTCACCTCCACATTACTCAAGGCTCATGAGAAGACCCTATTTTAATCCTTCTTGAAGAGAGGGAGAGGGTTGTTGATTTATTTTCAATTTTGGATTTTTATTTTGAATTTGGGGAGAGAGTTAGATGATTTTTGGAGGCTTATTTGGAGAAGGACTTGGAGGTGGAGTTGGAAGGACTCTTCTTCAACTATGTTCGTTTTGGGCTATTTAAGGTAGGATTCAAGGCTTATGCCTTCCCTTATGTAATTTTATTTTTCTTGTGTGATGGTATGTTTGTGTGTATTTTTACATTTTGTTGTTGTGGGGATTTTTATGGGTGTTGTAAGAGCCTCTCCATTTGGAGAAAATGGTCAACATGTGTGGGGTGGGGGAGGAGTGAACCTCCTGGAGGTCACATCCTAGTTCTTGTAGTATTTTAGCCTTGAGGGAAAGTTGAGAAAATGAGTATTTTTGAATGGCTTGAGAGCCATGGAGATTTATGTGAAAGTTGATATTTATGTGTTGGCTTGAGGCCTTGTGAAAATTGGTTTTTGGGAGACATTTGGAGTGGCACTCTTGAGTTGAGTGATGTCCACTCCCCTACCCCTTTAAACTCATTTTTGTGAGTTTTGTTTTGTGCAAGCCATGGGTGTTCTTCTTACTTTTTGTTTGAGTATTTTGTTGTGAAGTAGAGTGAGTGTTCCTTGTGTGAGGATGACCTCCAAGCTCGGGGGTGACTCATGAGTGAGTCTATGGTAGGGAGGAGAGCGGTATTCACGTGGCTTTTCCCCCCTTTCCATGTGTGTTATATTGCAGGTTTATTGAAGCTATGGAGCTTGGAAGAAAAAAAACTCTTTATCCTTAAGTTTGTCATTTGGACTCTTGAGAGAGTTATGTCCAAGTTTGGCCTTGTGTAAATGTGTTTTCATGTAAAGAGAGAAGGTTGTCCTCTCTTGTTTTGTAAAAATAAATGATTTCATTTTGGGTTGTATATAACTACTTGAATTTGTAAGATAAATGTAGTTAGTTTCTTGTTGAATTGTTGTCAAATATACATTCTCTTTTTTCACACTTATATATGCTTGTCAAAAAAAATAATAATAATATAGTTGCTGATTTTATTTATGAGTTTGTAAAATTTGTCAAATGAAAGAAAATATATGTTTATATTACTTGTACTCTTTTGAATGTTGATCCAAAGAAAAATTTATAAGTGTATTCTTGTTTTTATATCACAAAAAAAAGGGGATATTTAATGTATTTGCTTTCATTTCAAAAAAAATATCTATTTAGCTTACTATTCCTTTTAAGAAAAAATATGTTGTTATGTCTCCATGAAAATTTCATTGGTGTATTTGGTTATATATATTCATTTTACATTATTTTGCATTATTTAGCTTGCTGAAAAAAAAAATTGAGTTAGAGAAACTATGTATGTATATATAACTATATATATATATATATATATACATTTATTTATAATAGTTATTATTATTTTAATAAACTAAAGAAAAAAATTTATGATCCTGAGAAAACTGTGTATATCTACTAGAGTATGTATATATATTGAGACTATTTCTATATAGAAAGTAATTGTTAAAAGAAAATGATTTTTAAACCATATGAAATTCTAGAATCTATTCCATACAACGACAGCTTGTAAATGGTTAGCATTGAAATGGATTGGGGTTTTCAAATGGGGGGGGCAATGGTAGTAATACTGCCACCCCTTGTTGGCTTTAATGTGTGGGGAGTGCGGGTGGGGCGGATGCCCCACCCCCAAACCTTCCTTTCATTATTAAAATGAACTCTTGAAAATAAGAAAAAAAATGCAGTCTTAAACCCTTACGGCGGCCACCATTAAACCAAGCCTGCCGTATCTCCGTTGTGGCCATTCGGTCCTAAAAAAAATCTGCAACATATATATATATATATATATATATATATATATATATATATATATCATGTATATATATATACACAATATATATATTGTATATACACAGAATGTGTATACTCAGTTTGCCTTATAAATACATCTATGGTTTTTACCAAAATGTATATATATATATATATACATGCAAAAAAAGAGACTTTTCTAAAATACGAGTACATACATTATATATACCTCTTCTTGGGAGTGACAGCCATGGTTGTCTCCATTCTCAACCTGCAAAACAAAAACAACATAGAAGAAGAAATGAGAAAAAAAAATGGAGAGGAAAGCAAAATGAGAAAACAAAATAGGGTTAGGGTATTTCTCTTAAGGATATCATTTTTTACTGTGAGGCTTTTTAGGGCTTGAAATTTAAAATAGCTTTTAATTTAGTGTTCCCTCACTTTTGATTTATCCAATTGTTTTTATCATTTTTATTTAAATGGGGTTTAGTGGTGAATTTAGTTATTTGTGGGTAACTTTATTTTTAGTAGATATGTTTCATTTTTACTAGAGGTTAGGAATTCTTTTCTAGTATTTAATTATTTGGGATTTAATTTTATTTCTAGCTATCCTTTAAATTTATTTTAATGGAACTTATTTTTGTAGCTTAAATTATTTTATGTTATTTAAACCTTTGTGGGAACTAAATTAGAAAGATGAATAATTAATCTAACTTTGGAAAACGTAATTAATTTCTTATTGATTTATTTTAATTAATCGCATGTGGACATTAATCGAAGAGGTTAATTATATTTTTATTCAATTTAGTTGATTTAATTTATTAAATCTAGCGTGTAACAAAGAACTAATTAATTAAGTCGTTTAACCTACTTTAGTGAACCTAGGGAAGCTTTGATAAAAAAAATTGTTATTAGAATAATCCCTATAAACGCCCAAGAGGCGTTATGCTGCTAGAATTTTCTAGGATCTAGGGCTAGAAATTCTTAGCAATTTAAACCTTGCATAGAGTTAAAATTTAACATTTCCACAAATTTGATGATCACAATTAAGTTGATATTTTATTCATTTATGCTTTTGAATTAGTCTTTCGATTTTGACTCGTGTCAGAATCCTTTCACTCACATAGGCAAACTTAGGGTTTTGTTCTTTCGATACTAACCCTAACGGCAATGCTTCTCACATCACATTGACCCCCTTAGTCAGCTTTCATCACGTAGGGGAATACACATGTGATCGCATTACCCTGAATTTGACTGACATGTTCACGTTGACGCGTGTGAGGGGGTTTCTAGGGATGCGTGGATTTTTTTTGATATTTCATATCATGACCACATGACAAATGTGGACATGACACATGTGTTGCATGTCATGCTACATAGGAAATGTGGGCATGACACCAATCAATGGATGAGTCAATTCTTGCAGTTAAAAAATTAGATATTTTGCATTGGATTTACCCCTCATGGACCTAGCGTTGAAAATGCCCTTAACCGACCTCAAAAGGAAGTAAAGTGGGTTGAACACCTTGAAAATCTCCACTAAGACTCAGAACACACTTAGTGCTAGAAATTGAACACTCTGACTTGGCATTGAAAACACATCCGACCAACTCGCAAGTCTTCATAATCAATTTCAGTCAGTTGGCAACCTCAAAAAGCTCCCCTAATTTCTCAAACGCATTTAGCACCTAAAACATCACCATCCGACCTTGCAGTAAATCTTGCCCTAACTGACTTAGGTCAGATGCCGTCAAAAACCCCGCTATGTTGATGAACTTTAGAATTCGCAAGAGACATGACAAGTGATCTTGCGCTAAAAAACATCTCCTCCAACTTGCATCAAAAAACACTCCCAACCGACTTCTGAGATCCTTTTTTGTTGGTCGTATCTAAAATTAGTGCAAAGTCAGACACCTCAAAAATGTGTGCCAAATGTTATAGATGACCAAGAAACAATGTGCCTTTCTTCTGTTTAGGTCAGATGACCTTCGATTTAGCACAAGTTGGTTACCCTCAGATTTAGCGCTTTGCTTACCAATAGGTCAAATGACCCCCAAATCAGTGCAAAACATGAAAATGACTATTCTTTTGTGAAAATTTCAAGGATAAGAGGTATGTCTGACTAAAATAAATACTACATTGTTAGAATAATGAAGTTTTGAATATTTTGATTCAAACTTTGGAGACTCTAGACATTTATTGCATGATTTAATGTGGATTATAATGTTGTTTTTATCATTTCATCATGTAATGAATGTAGTAATTAGTGAATTATCAGACTTGTGCATTTCTTAGATAAGCATTTATGACTTAGTTGGATAGATTTTGTTCTCATAGAGCATAATATGACATAGTGACATGGTAGACAACTTGATAGTCATGCATTCAAAACCTAGGAATTAGGAAGACTGTTAAAACTATGAAGACTTATGAGGTCTGGTCATGCAGGTTAAATGATTGCAAGGGCTCAAACCATGAAGTATGAATTTAAGGGCATTCCTCCATTCCTCCCAAAACAAAGATCACCTCTAGATGGAAAAACATAGGAGATACTGATCTAGGTCATATTGACTTAGATGATTTCATAACTAGAATATTTGGACCCAATGCAACTCCAAGGGCCAAAAAAGTAAAGGACAGTGGGATTGCAGAGGCTGATGCCTTCCCTACTTCAGCTCAGTGTGTAGAATTAATAGTTTCTTGTGTTGAGAGATATGACCCATTGACTAGGACTATACAAACTCCCAGTGGAGAGGTACTAGTAGACTTAAGTCCACCATCATTAGCAGAAACCTTTAGAATTCCATGGTACCCAGTAATGACCATGCCAGATAAAATAGATGTAGAGACAACATTCAAAAAGTATTTGGATACGTACAAAAAGCATATAAATGATCATTAGATGAATGATGTAGAGGCAAATTGGATGGGGAAAGATAGATAAACTTGACAAGGTTTAACTACACCTACTAGCCCAAAAATAGAGATCTTTATGCAAAAGTGGGAATATCAAAAGGAAAATCTAGTATCATCATGAAAATGTTGGTTTGGGATGTCAGGGGACCCATTCCATCCATTGGCCAAGGTAGATTAGATTTTGGGTTGGTACTTCCTTCACAAACCACCCAAAATGGCTTGTAGCCCTTCAAAAAGACAACAGACCTAATAACTTTTGACTTAGACCTCCAAACTTAGATCTTAGACAATTAGTAGATACCTATTATGGTCCTCTATCACATATCCCAAACTTGGCATAGGTTGTTTTGGACGGAATATTTCAACCATTAACCCCTGTCAGTGGTCTAGTGCCTCAATTAAGCCAAATTTACAAAGAGACTACCCTCAAATGCAATCCCATAACTCAACCAAGGGTTTGAAAATATAGAGTACATGCCAAAACAAAGGATTTTGTGGGTTTTAGGCTTATACTAACTGTTGTTCCCAAAAACACACCTTTGGTTCCTTCAATGTGCTTTAAAACTACACCTAACACATGATTTTGTTAGGTTTCTCAATGCAAACTCTGTTGATAACTGAGAGGGGGGGGGGTGAATCAGTTATCCTAATTATTTCCCTTAATGAACTTTCCTCTTAATTGAAGCAGCATAAAATCAAACACAAAACATTAACCATGAAATAAGAAACACATGACACAGTATTTTTGACGTGGAAACCCTGTTAAGGGAGAAAACCACGGGGTGATTAACCCAAGAATTATTCTCTGTTAGAAGAATAGGAAATTACAAAAATGGCACTTGCCAATTAGGGCTCACTGCCCGAGCACACTGCTCACAAGAGGCTCACTGCCTACAAGAAGACACACTGTCTTACAAAGTGATAAGAATCACAGTCTTGAACTGATTGGAAGCATCTGCATATGCTGGAGTTCAGTTCCGGTTAGGTATAGTATACTGATCTGCTGCACTTCATCTTTCCTCTGTTCTTTAGTCTGCTATCCTTTCACATACCGGATCCTTCTTGCTACTTCTGCTCTACTCTGGACTTGTTCGCCTATCCTTTTCGCTCACTCCCACACTTTACAACTAAATCCATCCTCTATATGTATCCGCACAAGTAATTTCATCATCTTTCTAGTCGGCATCCGGAACAGTCTAGTTTCTTACAAACTTAGTTCTGTCGGCTGAATCCTTGCTCACCAAGCAATGCGGATCAAGCATATATTTGTAGATATCATCAATTATGTCGGCCAAACATGATTCATGCCTCCGCAACCTTTATCATCATCTGTAACACATCCGGAAAGTAGTTTGATACTCAGTCAGTCAGTTCTTCCTCTGTTTTCACTGTCTCTCAGGAATCCGGTACTCAACTATTCATATCTTTTTCTTTGTCCATCTCCGGAGGCTAAATCCTTGGAATATACTACTCAAGATAGTCCTCTTGACTTCCCCAGATCCGCACTGTGCCAAGACACTTCCTCTGAGAGATCCGGACCAGTCTGTCGGACCTTGCCACATGCTCTGTTCTTGTTCACCGGACCACAACAATCTTCAATCTGACTTCCGGTAGAGATATAACATGACTTGCGGATATGTGGAATGACCTTTGTTGCCATCAATGACAACAACCATGAATCCATATAGTGTCTCTTGCCAACAATCTCCCCCTTTGGCATTGATGGCAACACTTAGTGAAAAATGACTAAGTGTTTACACTATGCTCCCCCTTTGCTGATGCTCTGTCTTTATATACAATTTCCGGAACTCCCCCTGAGTTGGATTCCTCATTTTTCACTGCTCCTCACTCCCCCTTTGACATCAATGGCAAAGGGTAGGGTCCGCACACCAAAATTTTCAAAAATTTTCTATATATGGCCGCATATTTACATACTCACATATACTGCAGAATGTCTGCAAAGGATGTCTGCAGTTGAACCATTTCAGTAGCCCAACTAAGCTTCATTCTGTCCAGGATTGAAATGTGACCACTCAACAAAAATGCAAAAGCTTCTGCCCGCCTGAGATCTGTCGGATCTTTTGTATGGGCGGTGGTCTGGGCATCACTGATGGCCTCATGCATCGTTTCCAACTTAGGGACTATAATCCTTCTAAGTTCTCCCATCCGGTTGGTAATGTTCTTCCTCTCCTTCTCAAGATTCTTTATTTCATTCAAGACTGCAATAGTCTGACATTCTTGATTTATTATAGAGGAAGAGAGAGGATCAAAACTTTGAGATAAGCTTTGAAGCTTGTCCTGTTCCTCTTTTATTTTCTTGTCAATTGCTGCTGTTGCCTTTGACCAAGATATACAAAATTTGTAGATGTCACCGCCATCCTTAAGAGCATTTTCTAAGCTCTTTATTCCAATGCTTACAATCTTCCTATCCTTAGAGATTAAATCTAATATTTCAGAAAATCTCTTATCCAAAAATTCCTTCCGGACCTTGTCTTCAGCTGATTTTTCTAGAGAATTAAAATGTGTATCAATACTGCTGACTAAGGTTTTTAGATTACCGGAAGTGGAGGCTGTCGGATCTATTTGGATTGATGGCATGATCTTTACAAGTACTCCGGAAGCAGCCTCTATCAACTCACAGTCTTCCATATGAGACTTCAGGAGCTTTTCATTTGCCTTGGCATTTGCAAATGAAGCTATCTTCATTGTTTGTACCGGAGAGAGAGAGTCAAAATCAAATGGACCTTTTAGAAGCTCCGGTTCATCAATCTCTAGAGTTTCTTTGCTCAAAAATTGTTGAACAGTTTGTGCAGTGTCTCTTGCCGGAGACAGATGTTTCTTTTCTTCTGCAGTCTTAGAACTGTCAACCTCTTTGTCTGTCACCACTGCTTCCTTCTCCTGCAGTTGCTCTTCTTCTTTGGATCCGGAGACTGTAGGGGAAACCGGAGGAGAGATGCTTGCTTGTTCATGGGCCACTTCTTCTGGAGCAGAGGGTCCCAAGTCCTCACTTGTCTGTTCAGGGCTCACTTCTTCCGGAACAGAAGATTCCAAATCAGCAGCTGTTTCTGCACCTAGGTCCTCTACAACAGGAAGATTGAACCTTTTGAAGGCCTTCCGGAGGATCTCTTCTGTCTCTTGTGCCACTTTGTCAGTCTCACCAAGCATGAGCTGATTCATCCTGGCTTTACTTCTGAACTCATCTCTGCAGTCCTTGAAGATCATGTTCATTGTCTTGGGATCAATTTGAGGATATAGCTGAATAGCTATCTGCTCCCGGATCTCAAGATCTTTGGCATGAGCATTATTCTTTCTTACTTCCATTTCCTTCTCTAGGCTTTTAGGAATGAGAGATATGATCTCAATGAAAGCCTTATTGTATGTGTTCAGATATTTAACTGTGGCTTCCTGCAGAGTCTTTTGGTCTGCCTCACTGAAGTCATCATAGGATTCAGTCATTGGTTGAAGGTTTCCATCCACCGTGACCGACTTGATTATGCTCTCTAGTGACAGAGTGGGCTTTTCAACAGTTACCTCTGCCATTTCCTCCTTGTCTTGGCCTGTGGAGGGCTTACCGGATCCTTTCTTTTTCTGTTTCTTTACTTCTCTTACTCCTTCATCTGATTCTGTCTCCTCTTCATCCTTTTGGCTTTCATAAGCCCTTGATGCTTTTGTCTTGGATCTTTTACCGGATGCCTGGACTTCCGGTTTTGAGCTTTTGGTTGTGGAAGGTGCAGATCTCTTTGATGATCTGGTCCGGGTGGGGGTTTCAACCGGAGCACTTTCTTTGCTTTTCTCTTCTTCCTCAGCCTTTCTCCTCTTTTCCCGACTGGCATCAAGTGCCTCTTTTGAGATGCCTAGGCCTTGAGCAATGTGCTCTACTTCTTTTCTCACTTTTCTCTTAATCTCAGGTTCCCTGAGTTCTACATGTAATTTCACGCTCAGCTCCTCAAAGGTTCCAAACCTTTCTGCCTTAGGATCTTTGGGCTGACTTAGCATGTGTTGAACATGCAGCTCTACTATCTGTTCATCAACTTCATACCCCATGGGCATTATCCAGACAGTCCTTGGCTCCACTGCCTCCATTAGGCACTGATCAGTGTCAACCATAAAACATACTGAGTCCTTGTATTTCTCGATGAGAGACTGGGGAATTCTCTCTCTTGCTTGCATCATGCTCTGAAAGTTTTTGAAGTATCCCCATAGAGCTGTATTCCTCGCTTTTGCATCCCCAAGTCCATGCAGATAGTCTCTTATCTGGACTGCAACAGGTGTGTCATTCTGCCATACCCATCCACTTGTTCCGGGTAGCTCATTCATGAAGTAAAAGAAGAGACATACAATGAGAGTACCATACTTAAAGGAGTTCTTCTTGTCTTTCTTGATTTTCTGTACATTTTCCATCAATTGGCTTAGTAGTAGTTCACAAAGATCAAAATCTGCATTCTTTCTTAGCATTTCATATGCTGTGTATATTGCAGTTCCGGATACAGAATTCTCCCTGCTGGAGTGATAGATCTTGTATCCTATTATCATTGATGCATATTTGATATCCGGATCCGAAATATCTTCAATGGTCATTGCCCTCTTATCATATTTTGATCCGGTGGCCTCAGTTACAACGTTGTTCTTGACAGATTTGAGGATAGGTACCCCCCCGGAAGAGTATAGACCAGTTACTGCTCTAATTGCTTCTTTTGTGATCTTACAGGGTCTATCTAGCCAAAGGAAGTTGTCATGCATCCTGCTCAGTACATACCGGACCCATTCATCTTCTTCAAAGCTAGGGAAATGAATGAATTGCTCAAACTGTTTCTTCTGGATATCCTTATACTCTGGTTTGAGCTCAAAAGCATTATCTATCAGTTGCTTGTGATAGAGGTCTCTTAATTTGAATTCCCCAAATTCCTCAATGTTTGCGTGTATGTAAACCCTAATATCTTCAGTATGTAAGACTCCGTGGGGAACACTAGAAAAGGCTCCTAGTGGATCTACCTCCAAAGATTTGTAGGGATGTTTCTTGAATGAGGGGCGAGGTCTATCAGAGATCTTAACTATGTTTGGAGTAGCCATTCTTCAAAGATTTGCAGTGAGGCAATGAAAAACGAAGAATACCTTATGCGCCTTCGGTTTGCACGGAGTGGTTGGATTGATTTCTTTATGCAATAGCTTCGGCAGGAGATCCTTGGTGTGCTTGATGAACCTTGTTGCAGAGCTCCACTATTCGCTTCTTCTCAAGTGTAGAATGAGCAGATAACTTTTGAGAAATCCCTTATATTGCTCCGCAAACCCTAATATCTGTCTGCAATAAATGCTTCACCTGCATTATTCCGGTTTACTATGTCTGGACAGCTTGGAGTATCCCGGATTAGTCCTGATCACTGAATATCATCAGGATCTTTAAATCATGAATAAATCTAGGTAACATATTACAAGAACATCCCAAACACTCTGTCCAATCCGCAAGACAAGATCGTGCATTTCCGGATCTCTCCGGACCTTTTTGTAATCCTTTATCATACCGGAGCACCTCCCTGAACAGGTCTAACTTAGTCGAACACAGCTTCTTCATAACTCCATGCGGACCTCTGAAAACTTGACTGAGGCATCTCAGGACTTATATCTACAAACCCTTTAATCCGCATCTTGTGCCACGTCCGGCACAACTTGTTTGGCTGGGGGAACAGAATCTTCTTTGAGTCTCCCCCTGAGCCTGAGCTCATTTTTTAATTTCCGGAAGAAATATCAGCACCAGAATCTGGTGCGGATCCAACCTCTACATTCTCTGAGCTTTTCTTCACCCAAATCTTGCTCATCTGATTCCTAACTTCATCCGCATTCATCTTTTGTTTACCCTTGTCTTGATTCTGATTATACACCGGACCTCTTTTGTCCTGATTCTTGTTTCTGCAGACTTTAGCATTATGACCGGACCTATTGCAGATTTGGCAAATAACATTTCTTTGCATATTTAACTGATATCCCCTTGATCTGCATTGATTAGCCATATGACCTACTCTATTGCATGTAAAGCATCTACCTTTGAATGATTTGTTTACTTGCATAATTCTGCATTCATGGGATTTGTGTCCATACCTTTTGCAGTTGAAGCACTGTCCGGAGAAGGATGAGTTAATCTGATTCATTCTCATTCTGCACTGATTAGCTTTGTGACCAAAATGGTTGCAGCTGTGGCAGTATCCATTGAAGGATGGATATTTTTGAGCATTTGGCTGTCTTACCGGAGGTCTTCTAGGCCTCCTCCTTGGATTTTCTGATCCAAGATTCCTCTGACCGGATCCGGAGCTTTCTCCTTTCTCATATCCCAAGCCATACTTGTCATCTGTCCTCTTTTGACTTCCAAGAAGAATTTCAAGTTGAGCAGAACTTATCTTGAATTTCTCTTTATATTCATTTGCTGTTTGAAGGTCTCTTTTGAGAGAGGCAATTTGATCCTCAAGTTTTCCTTCATTATCTTTGGAATCTTCAAGATCAGATTCAAGGTGTCTGATAATCCTGTCCATCTGGTGGCATTCTTCTGATTTTTCTTTAAGAGATTGTCTTAGATTGTCTTCAGCCTTTCTTTTTTCTTCAATCTCTTGAGTAAACTTTATAGTTCCTGATTCCATTTCATGTCTTAACATAATGGCTTCTTTTGATAACTTTTCACATAACTTGGTTTGCTCAGTCAATTCCTCACTTGTATTGCTTTCTTCACTTTGTCTTGCCAACTGTTGAAGCAGCTCCTTTCTCTTTTTCATAGAGAGACTTAATTTGTCTTTTAATTCTCTCATGAATTCATCAGCCTGTTTGAGTCTTTCCTTTAATTCACTGACTTCAGAATTTGACTGTTCAAGATCCTCAAGGGCAGTCTTGAGTTGCTCCCTTAAACCATATGCATCCATTTGAAATCCCAGATCTTCCTCAGGCTGTTAGGCTCTATTAGGAGGAACTTGGCTCTGATACCAATTGTTGATAACTGAGAGGGGGGGGGGTGAATCAGTTATCCTAATTATTTCCCTTAATGAACTTTCCTCTTAATTGAAGCAGCATAAAATCAAACACAAAACATTAACCATGAAATAAGAAACACATGACACAGTATTTTTGACGTGGAAACCCTGTTAAGGGAGAAAACCACGGGGTGATTAACCCAAGAATTATTCTCTGTTAGAAGAATAGGAAATTACAAAAATGGCACTTGCCAATTAGGGCTCACTGCCCGAGCACACTGCTCACAAGAGGCTCACTGCCTACAAGAAGACACACTGTCTTACAAAGTGATAAGAATCACAGTCTTGAACTGATTGGAAGCATCTGCATATGCTGGAGTTCAGTTCCGGTTAGGTATAGTATACTGATCTGCTGCACTTCATCTTTCCTCTGTTCTTTAGTCTGCTATCCTTTCACATACCGGATCCTTCTTGCTACTTCTGCTCTACTCTGGACTTGTTCGCCTATCCTTTTCGCTCACTCCCACACTTTACAACTAAATCCATCCTCTATATGTATCCGCACAAGTAATTTCATCATCTTTCTAGTCGGCATCCGGAACAGTCTAGTTTCTTACAAACTTAGTTCTGTCGGCTGAATCCTTGCTCACCAAGCAATGCGGATCAAGCATATATTTGTAGATATCATCAATTATGTCGGCCAAACATGATTCATGCCTCCGCAACCTTTATCATCATCTGTAACACATCCGGAAAGTAGTTTGATACTCAGTCAGTCAGTTCTTCCTCTGTTTTCACTGTCTCTCAGGAATCCGGTACTCAACTATTCATATCTTTTTCTTTGTCCATCTCCGGAGGCTAAATCCTTGGAATATACTACTCAAGATAGTCCTCTTGACTTCCCCAGATCCGCACTGTGCCAAGACACTTCCTCTGAGAGATCCGGACCAGTCTGTCGGACCTTGCCACATGCTCTGTTCTTGTTCACCGGACCACAACAATCTTCAATCTGACTTCCGGTAGAGATATAACATGACTTGCGGATATGTGGAATGACCTTTGTTGCCATCAATGACAACAACCATGAATCCATATAGTGTCTCTTGCCAACAAACTCTTCCTCTGTAAGTTCCCTACCAAAAAACCATCACAACATGCTAGCATAGTCCTACTACCTTCCATTCCACTAACCAAAAGTGGATCAAATCAGTGGAATGGCAAAGAGATGCATATCCTTGTACCAAAACCCTAGAGGAGGGTTTGACAATCAAATTTAGAATGAAAACTTATAACTCCCCTTAATGTTGTTGTTAAGATGCCAAACTATATTCAAATGATAGATAACTCAGAGTAACATCAAATTAAAACATGGTAAAATGATGACAGTCTTATACCTTGCTTTAGTACGGCCTGGGATAGCGAACTTCACAAGGAAAACAGAGTTGTAAGAAAGCAATCCACTAGCAATTGGTTGTAACTTGCTTCATATACAATGTCAAGGTTTCAAAACATTCTTGAAGGAAAGTAGGTTTACCACACTTCACCCCCTAATGGCATAGCAACCATGACAATTCCATACAATGGAGAAGTACAGCCAGATTCTACAGAAAACTCAGAAAATGATAGAAAAACAGCAAGTAAATGGTGTTTTGGTTATATAGAACTTCTCCTCCTGTTACATTTTACATGTTCAAGAGTATATATGCTTTGTATACTCCTTGAAAAACTCCATTCAAATAGTTTGGTCGATCCAAGAAGGTCTCAAGCAATTCAAACTTCCTGAACTGTTTTGGGCAGTTTGTACTCTTCAACTAATCCTTGGTTGGTTTGCATAGATAATTGGTGTTTATGGTTCTTCAAACACCTCTACTATGTGATTAGACCTTGAACAAGGTATTTAGGCTTCTTGACACTACATTAGTCTCCTTGACATGCCTTAACAAGGCTTATAAACATGAAGACTTACATGACTGCCTTTTATGGCTTTATGACAACAATAGATGTTTTTGGATAAAGTCCTTTATAACATGGCATCTCAACCTTATTACATCATGAGAATTATCTCTAGGACCTTATGAAATCAACAAAAAAAAATTGAAGATCAAAACAAGAGATAGATATCTTGGTGCTCCTGCACCATACTCGTCGGGTGGAAAAAGAACTCAAGTCTCTTGAGGAAGTAGATCAGCAATTGTGACACCATGCTTCAAGATGTCTTCTTCACTCATCCAAGTGGCATCTTCAATAGGCAAGCCACTCCATTTGACAAGAAACTGCTTGTATGTCTTCTTCCTTGTCTTCTTCAAGACCTTGGTGTCAAGAATGCATTCCAACTTCAATGGTTGATTGGGTGGAAGACCTTTGACCCAATCTTCATCTCCTGCTACTGTCATATCTGCCTCTAAATCTGCATTAGAATCACCTTTAAAAGGGAACAAATCTGAAACATTGAAGATAGGAGATATGGCCAAGCCTTGAGGAAGTTCAATCTCATAGGCATTGGACCCAAACTTGTGAACAATCTGGCATGGTCCTATCTTCTTCATGAGGAGTTTGGTTGGCTGCCCCTTAGGAAGTCTTTCGTTCTTCAAATGTGCCATGACCAAATCTCCAACCTTGTATTGTACATCTCTCCTTCTCTCATTGGCTTTCTCCTTGTACTTGTCATTGTTCTTTTGAAGAGTTTCCTTGACATTATCATGAATGTCCTTCATGGCCAATGCAAAGTCTTCACCCTAAGCACTTTCCCTTTCCAATCCATGGAGATCTCTCAATTCAAGAACACCTCTTGGATGAAGGCCATAAATAATCTCAAATGGACTCCTTCCTATGCTTCTATTGGTGGAATCATTATAGGCAAACTCTGCTTGAGGGATGATCATATCCCATGCCTCTCCATGCTGCTTGGTAAGACACCTGAGAAGGTTTCCCAAGGACCTATTCACCACCTCAGTTTGGCCATCAGTCTGAGGGTGATAGGCTAAAGTAAAGGACAATTGAGTGCCCAAATTCTTCCACAAAGTGTGCCAAAAATGGCCTACAAACTTTGGATCCCTGTCAGTCACAATGTTAAGAGGCAAACCATGGATTCTAAGAATTTCTTTGAAGAACAAACTAGCAATGTGAGAAGCATTATTAGTGCATTTACATGGCAAGAAATGAGCCATCTTACTGAATCTATCCACCACAACAAATATACTATCAAAGCCTCTTTTAGTCCTAGGAAGACCCAACACAAAATCCATGCTAATACTTTCCCATGGCCTATTAGGAATAGGAAGTGGCTGATATAGACCAGCATTAAATGAAGTACCCTTTTCCCTTTGACAAATACTACAACATTCAACAAATTTTCTGATATCTAATTGCATTTTAAGCCAAAAATAAAACCTCTTCACCTAATCCAATGTTTTATCCAATCCAAAATGACCTCCAAGTCCACCACAATGTTTTTCCTTTATGATGTTCTCCCTCATGGAACATTTAGGAACACATAGTTGGCTGCCTTTGAAAAAAAACCCCTGTTGCAACAAAAACTCAAAAAAATCAGAATGATAAGAGTCTGAAAATTGTGAAGAAACTTCATATACCTCCTTGAAATCTTCATCATCCTGATACATATGATTGAGAGCATCAACCCCTACACTTTGCAACTGAATTTTTTGAACCATACACAATCTTCTACTAAATGCATTTGCCACTTTGTTAGCCTGCCCCTTCTTGTGTTTGATTGAAAAAGTATAGGCTTGGATTTGCTCAACCCATTTCATATTCCTATGATTGAGTTTCTCCTGAGAATTTAGAAAACTAAGAGCATGGTTGTCAGTATAAACAATAAATTTTTTTGGCAAAAGATAATGCCTCCATTTTTTCAAAGCTTGCACCATTGCATACAATTCCAAATCATAAGTAGAGTACTTTCTCTTAGCATCATTCAATTTTTCACTAAATAAAGAAACAGGCCTACCCTCTTGACTTATGACAGTCCCTATAGCAAGATTACTAGCATCACATTTCACCACAAACAACTTATTAAATCTAGGCCAAACAAGTATGGGCTATTGTGCTACCTTTTGTTTCAGAATTTCAAAAGAATCATTGGCTGCCTTTGTCCACAAAAACTTACATTTCTGCCCCCCTTTGATGGTATCCAAAATTGGTGCACAAATATGACTAAAACCCTTTATAAATTTCCTATAAAATGTTGCCAAACCATGAAAACTTTTCACATCACCTACTATTTTTGGAGTTGGCCATGACAAAATGGCTTCTACCTTTGTTGGATCCATCTTCAAACTACCCTATGAAATCACAAAACCAAGATAGGTGAGTTCTTCCTTCATGAAGACACTCTTTTCCATGTTGATCATCAATTGTTCATCATGCAACTTCCTCAAAACCTGATCCAAATGTTGCAAATGCTCCTCCTTAGTCCTACTGAAAACAAGAATGTCATCCAAATAACCACAACAAATTTTCCAATGAAATCCTTCAACACTTCATTCATGAGATGCATAAAAGTACTTGGAGCATTAGATAGACCAAATGGCATCACCAACCACTCATAAAGACCCTCATTTGTTTTGAATGTTGTCTTCCATTCATCCCCTTGTTTGATTCTAATTGGATGATACCCACTTTTAAGGTCTATCTTGGAAAAGTATTTAGCCCCTCCCAAACAGTCCATTAGGTCCTCAATCCTTGGCATAGGGAACCTATATCTTATGGTAATCTTGTTAATGGTTCTAGAATCCATGTACAACCTCGATTTACCATCCTTTTTAGGGGCTAGGATTGTTGGGACAGCACATGCGCTAAGGCTCTTTCTCACCAATCCCTTATCCAACAATTCTTGCACTTGCTTGGCAATCTCTTCATTTTGTGAAGGTGTCATCTTGTAGGCTGCTTTGTTTGGCAAATTAGATCCTGGTATGAAGTCAATTTGATGGCTTATGTCCCTAATAGGTGGCAACACATTAGGCATCTCTTCTACCATAATCCCCTTATACTTCTCTAACAATTGTTGCACCTCATTAGGAACTTCATCCTTATTAGGATCATGCAAACTAGGACTATTTTTAGGCTTCAAAATTAGAGCATACCCTTGGGTTCCTTCCTCCTTAAGGGCATCTAGAAACTCTTTCCCACTCACAATCATGACACTTGACCCAACATTCTTTTCTACATGCTCATCAGGCAATGGATCCATTCTATACTTTCTACCATTCCTAGTTATGATGAAAGAATTAGTTTTACCATCATGTTGTGATTAAACATCATATTGCCATGGACATCCTAACAGAAAATGACAAGCATCCATAGGAATTACATCACACAAAATTTTGTCCTTATATTCTCCTATCTCAAATTCAACCCATGATTGTTCATCTACCAAAACTTGTTGTCCCTTATTTAACCATGATACTTTATAAGGACTAACATGAGGAAGCCTTTTCAATTTCAATTTGTCTACCATTTCAGTGGAAACCAAATTTTCAGTTGAGCCTGAATCAACAATTACCTTGCAAATCTTACCATAGGCCTTGCATGTTGTCCTGAACAATGTCTTCCTTTGAGGGGGTTCTTGTGTTTGAGGCACCTTCAACATGGTTCTTCTCATCATCAAACTTTCTCCTTCATGGACCAGGGCTACACTTCCAATTGAAGAGTTGACACTTTGGCAATCTTCCTCTTGGATCAATCGGTTCCTTCTCTCTCCTCCATGAGAGCTTGAGGCTTACTTTTTAGGACACTTGAAGGCGGGATGTCCCACTTGGGTGCAATTGTAGCACCTTCCTATGAAGACATTAGGACCTCTCCTTGGTCCACCAAATCTACCTCTCCCATTAGGCCTTCTTCCTCTAAAGCCTCCTCTAGAACCAGATTCTCCACTTTGCTCTTGGGAACTAGATTCCCCTTGGCTTCTTTGGGACTAATTTCTGCCCCTAGAACTGCCCCTACCTCAGAAATTTCTGCCACCTCTTCCTCTACTTTGCTGCTCACCTTTCCTCTTCAACTTCTCTTCAGCCCTTAGTGCCACTTGAAAGCACTTCTCTACAGTTTTAGGAGTCAATAAACTGATTTCATCTTGGATATTGAACCTCAAACCATTTAGATACCTTGCCACCTTAGCTTTTTCATCCTCCATGTACCCACAATGAAGAGTGTATTTGTGAAACTCTTCGGTGTAAGTAGCCACATCCAAATCTCTTTGCTTGAGATTTTGCATCCTCTTGTAGATCTGCACCTCATATTTTGATGGAAGGAATTGGGACTTGATCCTCTCCAACATTTTGCTCCATGAAGAGATCATACTCTTCCCATTCTTTACCCTCTCACCTTGTGTGTAATTCCACCATGTAAGGGCAGCACCTTTGAGTTTAGTTTTTGCAAACTTAACCCTCTTACTTTCAGGAACTTCTTTGTATTCAAAGTAGTTATTTAGAGCCTCAATCCACTTCATGACTTCATCAGCATTCATCTTCCCACTAAACATTGGAATATCCATCCGAGCCTCTGAAGAATCCTTGCCAATTGCCCTGATGGCTTCAAGGAAATGCTTTTGATCAGCCAATACCTCTACCTCTTCTTGCTCTTCTTCTTCTTCCTCTTTCTCTTCCTCTTCATCTAAACCTTCATCTATCCTCTTCCCTGTCCTCAATGCCTTCAACTCTTCTTGGAGTGCTTCCTTGACTCTACTTTTGATCTTCTCTTCCATCTCCTTGAACTTCTTGATCACTTCGGTGGTCATCCCCTTTGGAGCCATATTACTAGCCTCTCTTTCACTCTCCTCTACTAACATATACCAGGCCAACAATAGAACCTTTTATGGCTCTGATACCACTATGATGTAGAGGCAAATTGGATGGGGAAAGATAGATAAACTTGACAAGGTTCAACTACACCTACTAGCCCAAAAACAGAGATCTTTATGCAAAGTGGGAAGAACAGAAGGAAACTCTAGTATCATCATGGAAATGTTGGTTTGGGATGTCAAGGGACCCATTCCATCCATTGGCCAAGGTAGATTGGATTTTCGGTTGGTACTTCCTTAACAAACCACCCAAAATGGCTTGTAGCCCTTCAAAAAGACAACAGACCTAATAACTTTTGACTCAGACCTCCAAACTTAGATCTTAGATAATTAGTAGATACCCATTATAGCCCTCTATCACATATCCCAAACTTGGCATAGGTTGTTTTGGATGGAATATTTCAACCAATAACCCCTGTCAGTGGTCTAGTGCCTCAATTAGGCCAAATTTACAAAGAGACTACCCTCAAATGCAATCCCATAACTCAACCAAGGGTTTGAACATCTAGGATACATGACAAAAAAAAATATTTTGTGGGTTTTAGGCTTATACTAACTTCTGTTCCCAAAAACACACCTTCGGTTCCTTCAATCTGCCTTAAAACTACACCTAACACATGGTTTTGTTAGGTTTCTCAATTTAAACTCTTCCTCTGTAAGTTCCCTACCAAAAAACCATCACAACATGCTAGCACAATCCTACTAGCTTCCATTCCACTAACCACAAGTGGATCAAATCAGTGGAATGGCAAAGAGATGCATATCCTTCTACCAAAACCCTAGAGGAGGGTTTTACAATCAAATTTAGAATGAAAACTTATAACTCCCCTTAATGTTGCTGTTAAGATGCCAAACTACATTCAAATGACAGATAACTTAGAGCAACATCAAATTAAAACATGGTAAAATGATGACAGTCTTATACCTTGTTGTAGTACGGCCTGGGACAACAAACTTCACAAGGAAAACAAAGTTGTAAGAAAGCAATCCACTAGCAACTGGTTGTAACTTGCTTCATATACAATGTCAAGGTTTAAAAACATGCTTGAAGGAAAGTAGGTTTACCACACTTCACCCCCTAATGGCATAGCAACCATGACAATTCTGTACAATGGAGAAGTACGGCCAGATTCTACAGAAAACTCAGAAAATGATAGAAAAACAAGTAAATGGTGTTTTGGGTATATAGAACTTCTCCTCCTGTTACATTTTACATGTTCAAGAGTATATATACTTTGTATACTCCTTGAAAAACTCCATTCAAATAGTTTGGTTGATCCAAGAAGGTCTCAAGCAATTCAAACTTTCTGAACTGTTTTGGGTAGTTTGTACTCTTCAACTAATCCTTGGTTGGTTTGCATAGATAATTGGTGTTTATGGTTCTTCAAACACCTCTACTATGTGATTAGACATTGAACAAGGTATTTAGGCTTCTTGACACTACATTAGTCTCCTTGACATGCCTTAACAAGGCTTATAAACATGAAGACTTACATGACCACCTTTTATGGCTTTATGACAGCAATAGATGTTTTTGGACAAAGTCCTTTATAACATGGCATCTCAACATTATTACATCATGAGAATGGTCTCTAGGACCTTATGAAATCAAAAAAACAAAATTGAAGATCAAAACAAGACATAGATATCTTGGTGCTCCTACACCAATGAAGAACAAAAAATCTGCCATCATCAAGCTCCCCCAAACCTTGTATAGAAGTGATTTTCATGATGAGATAGGAGATTTGGTGACCCTACTCAGTAGGATATATAGACTATCTACTGCATCCACATTTGAAGGATAGATGTTCATGATGATTGAAAAGATAATAAGTAAAGGAACCAAATTCCACTGGGCTCAAATATTGAGTGACAACATGCATGAGGCATTTGGCAATTTTAGAGATAAACAAGTATTTAGGTGGACCTCCTATGTGGTATACTCATTGGCAAGAAGGAATGAATATGTGGGGTTTTCAAAAGTAGGAGAAGTTAGTAATGATAAACAACAACAAATCAAAGTTTATGAATGCTACACTCAATTAGTGTTGTCCCAACCTCTCATCCACTACAAAAGGGTGAATGATGCTTTTACAATGTATATCACCAGATTGTTGTAAGGAACCACAACCCTTAGGATATCCACTAAGGCTATGAATGAGGTTATGAAGTATGGGAGATGGTATATACAATTCCAGAAATTCATCTATTTAAGGATTCAAGGCTTCACTGGAATACGATATAGATTGCCTCGTTATCCCATAGACAAAGTTGTACTCTTAGAGTTGTCAAGGCAGTTGATTACTTGTGCAGAGAAATTAAAGCACCTTCATAGAACAAATGTCAAGTTTCCCATCATGTTAGGTAGAGGTAACTATGCATGTGTTTCCCTGGGGGCAGCAGAACATTCAGATACAGAGCTCCAGTTGCTTAACCTCCATTTTTACATAAAGAGAGATCATTTTGATCCACAAAGGGTGATGGAGAAATTTGTGAGCAAAACATTATTTCATAGAATGCACCTGGAAGACTTTTGGGCCAATTGTGTAGATGATTATGAGGTATTGAAGAGGACCCACTCAACGTTGTCCTTAGGGTTTATAAGAAAAATCCATATCATAGAAGTCCCAGATCAACTTGATGATGATGATAATGTAATGCAAAGAGGACCTTGGGAAGCTTAGTATAACCAACTAGTTCCATGGCCAAATTGGGCCAATGGATAGGAAAGCTCCTTGGATGAAGTGATGAAGGAACCAATAAGATTGAGCAAATCATGGGTCAAAAGTCAAATTGATGTATTAGAGAGACAAGGAGTGCACTTAACCTATACACCTCTTGAGCCAGAAAAGGAATCTGGAGATGAAGAGGATGTACCAATAGAAATACCAGATGATGTGGAACAAGATCAAGAGCCTGCCAGGAAATCTGATAGTGAAGAACATATCCCTTTGGCAGAGAAAGGTAAAGGAAAGAAAGTAAAGAAGGCTACTCCAAAGGTAGAAATAAAAGATATGCCTCCTGCAACAAGAACAAGGGGATCCAAGAAGAGGGACATGCCTAGTGGACTAGGGGAGGGTTCTTAAAAAAAGAAGACCAAAGTAAAAACCACTGGCATAACCATAGAAACTGATTTTGTTGCAACACCTGATGTGCTAGTAACCTCTTCACCCCCTACTGCTCCAATTGTGAACACTGCTACACTTTCTCCTGCTACTCCAACTGTTGGTCCTGCTGCCACTACTATAAGCACCTGAGAAGATACCTCTGGGCCTCCCCTTCACTGGTAGCTGCTATCTCTACTACCTCATACCCTTTAATGGTAGACTTAGGCACCCCAAGTACCCCCACTTCTTCCATTATTGTTTCTTGGCTTCCTTCCATTTCCACCATGACTATGCCCTCCATATCCTCTGCTTCACTCTCTACCTCCTTTTCCTTGCCACCTATTTCCTCTATTCTTTCATCCTCCTTCCCTGTGCCTTCTTCCTCCATCACCACATCTATTGTCATTTCCTCTATCCTACCAACTTCTCCCATTCTACCTTCCTTGGGGTTCACTTCATTTGCTAACTTGGCATAGGTTAGCTTGTCCTCATTTGCCACAATCCCACTATCTTCAATTCCTAGTTCCCAAGTCACACCAACATAGGATTCAACCCCTTTGACCATACCACTGCTGCTAAGAATAGAGAAAGTATGTGCAGAGTTGGGTCTTCAGGAATCAGAAATTGAAAAGGATACATCTGAAGAACCTCTTCTATAGGCAGGAAATGTTGAAATAATAGAAGTCTCAGATAGTCCCATAGAAGGGAATACAATAGAAATAGTCTTGGCAACTGCTCAAGAAGAAATGTTAGAAAATTTGAAGAATATCAGAGTTGAAGAAGATGTAAATAAAGAATCTGAGTAGGAATTGAAGTTGCTTGACGGGCCATCAAACATAGATAATGAAAATATTGATATTCCTGGAGATTCTTCCTCTACATTACCTGATTGGCTGCATAGCAAATTGGCTTATCAAGATCCTTGGGTTGAAGTTATGAAATTAGATCTAGATGTCATTTTAGCCAAGACAGAGAAGCCAAAGAAATAGAAAAAGGCTAAAGTTCAATCTAGAATTTACAAGGATGCTACAGGATCCAGAATAGCTGAAGTAGTTGTTCCACCTGCTGACATGGACAAAAGACAAGTCAGAGCTTAAGACTATACTATAAGAACTGTTGATTTAGGACCTGCTACAAGAGGTCAAAAGATTGATGAATTCAAAGGTTCAATTTCTTCTATCTTGGAACAATTGGATAAAGATGAACTAAGAAGGAATTGAAATAGCAGAATGAAGAACTCAGAGCATGTCTGCAGTTCCTAATGAGGCCTTTGGATTCTGAAGGTGAGCCAAGATTAGTCCCATCTTTGCTATCAAAGGATGAATTAACAAAGTTTGATGACATTAAGACAATCGCTTCTAGCACTCAAAAATGGTTTGACAAGGTGTATCAAGAAGGATGTGATGTAATCACCTTTGCAGCAATGCTTCACAAAGACTTCTGTAAGTTATGGAAGCGATGGGAGGAATTACATGAAGAATATGACTCTTACAATGAGTACTATTCCCACATGTTTCTGTGGGTACAAGCAATAAGGGATTTACCTACTGAAACATTGTTTTTAGAAAATATCTTAACAATTGATAAATTGTACAAATTAGTAGAGTGGTACCAACAGATGAAGTTAAGAAAATAAGTCTTTGATAATGTCAGAGAGGTCTATAAGGAAGTTGATGGCCACATATTATTTATTAATTAATGAGATAAATGACTCTCTGAAGGATTTCCTAGCAGTCAACTTTGATGATTTGGCTCCATATGATGTGCAAGGTTGTAAATACAAGCTACATCAAATAATCTTTGGGCAAACTGCACAGACTGTTATGGGCAGATTAGATAAAGTCAGTGATCTTCGGACTACTTTCATCACATTCCAGAAAAGCAAAAAAGTAGTGGAGAAAATGTATGTCGAATACTGTGAAGAGTTGGAGATCCTTAGATTCAGAATGGATCACATCAAGGACCAGGACATTAATCTAGCATTATCAGCTTGGGTCAACTACAGCAACAAAAAGGCACAAGAAGACGAAATAGACTTGGATAAGGAACAATAGAATATTTTTGAATATTTTTAATGTAATCCTGTTACAAATATATATTGTTGTATTTAAAAGGTCATGTGACCCTATTTCATCTTTATTATGTCTTGAAAATTGTCTTTTCATTATATATAGTCAAATGGGTATCTAATTTGTCCAAGTTCAATGTATTTGGGGCCCATTTTTCGTCCTTTTCCCACAAGACAAGTTGTAATGTGGGAATATGGAGTATTGTAAATGCTCTAATTGTTGTTAAATCTGGGCCGTCAATGTTGAGATAATCTCCACGGTTAATTCAAAAACTCAGTATGGCACCTCTCCTATATAAAGGGCCATCATTCTCTCATTTGTAGGACTCTTGTGCTGAATTGTTGACACTCTGCCAAATTTTTTGATTAATACAAAGCAAGTTATTGTGGGTTCTCTGAGAAGTTGTCTCTTGTAATGTCAATTTTGGTTTCATAGTTCACATCTTGATCTATATTAGTTAGATTGTTCTTTTGCAATGCTGTTGATTTGTTAAAGGTATTTGATGATATTCAAGTCCATACTATTAGTTACTTTCTGATTGTAAATATCTATGCATAGTTAGCCTGGGCTTTAGTTTGAGAAAAGTTCAATTACATTTCATGAGTTAAATCATGCCATTAGTTGGGTATTTGATAAATGAATGTAATTTGAAAATCATAAGGAATCCATAGAAGATAGCACTATTTTCTGTAATGTTGTAGCAATCTCTGTAGCTTGGTAAAGCAAGAAATTGATTAAATTTATGAATGTTTGTCTACTAGATGTAATCATTTCATTATGGATGTCACTTAGGATCTTTCTAAACCTTACTTCCTTTTACATTTTCTTTCAAATCAACTGATAGATTTAGGTTTTCTAACAGCATTTTACACTGCCACATCAATTGAAATTATAAGGGTTTGCATGAATTGTTGTTCCAGTTTGTCAAATCTGTCAAAATACATGTAAGACCCCTTGTAGGCACAGTTAGTACATCCTAATTGAGAAATTCCAAGCACGCTAAGACCTAGTTGTATTATCCTTGGAGTAGTCTTACCTAGGGTAGGATACTTTTCAAGAGAGGTGTGATACCAGCAATCATACTTGCATTGTAGTGTACTAAAAACACCATCAACAAATTGTAATCTTGAGTTTGACTTTTGCAAACATTGTGTATATGGAAAACAAAACTGTGTTCAATTTTACTCGAGTTCTCATAAGTCTTCTAGTGTGTTGGATCTTATTCATTCTGACGTGTTTGGTCCTGTGAATGTTCCTTTTATTTCCAAATCATTATATTTTGTATCATTCATTGATGATTATAGTAGGAAGACATGGATTTTATTTTCTCAGAAGCAAATTTAAAGTCTTTAGTCGGTTCAAAGAGTTTAAATATTTTGTAGAGAATCAGACTGGTAAAAAGATTAAGTGTTTGAGAATTGATAACGGTGGTGAGTTTTGTTCTGCAAAGTTCAAAAAGTTCTGTAAAGAACATGGGATTGAAAGACATAAGACAACTCGATACGCCCCGCAACAAAATGGAGTTGTAGAGAGGATGAACAAAACATTGATGGAGAGGTCTAGGAGTATACTTAGTGGTGCTAGCCTCAAACAAAAGTTTTGGGCTAAAGCTGTAGCCATTGATTGCTACCTGGTTAACAGGTCTCCTACTTTAGTGCTCACTGATAAGACACCCATTGAGATGTGGTTTGGTAAGAAGCCTTCATTGAGACATCTTCATGTTTTTTAGTTGTGAGGCACATGCACATGTGCCTAAGGAGAAGAGGTCAAAATTGGAGAACAATGCAGTTAAGCATATCTTCATTGGCTATGGTGTCAGTGTGAAAGGGTAGAAGCTTTGGGATCTTGTGGCTGAAAAAGTCTTGTATAGCAGAAGTGTTATCTTCAGAGAGGTAACACCTTCTCCTATTGTTTTACAGCCAGAAGAAAAAGAAAAGAAAGAGGATGTGGTTCAGTTTCCTACTACCCCTGAGAAGATTAAACTGAAAGACCTTGTTGGACCTGATAATGAGGAGAGCTCTAGTAGCTCTGAAAGTTCATAAGAAGTAGAACCTCCACCTCAACCTTTGAGGAGGTCCACACTGATGGAACCATATAGAATTTTCATGCTTCTGGCAAATGTTGTTTCTAAGCTCTATGTCACTAGATCATCAAGTTTCCAAAATTAGGGTTTCCCCTATTAGAAAATGCTCTGAGTAAACCAAAATTGCTAAAACCCTAAACCCTCATGGTATGATTTCATACAAATGATCGTATTCAATCTAATTCTTCAGTGATCACTTTTTTCCTGTCACCTTCCTTTTAAGTTTTCTTTTGTGCCTTCCTGCAACGTTGTTTACCAACCCCTCGCCAAGTTGTTACTGTCTATAGCCCGCACCTAGAATAACTTTGCTTTAAATAGAGAACTAACCCAATTGGCCACCCTTCTGAAGACAACAGAAAAGATTCACGTGTCAAGGTCTAGTCCTACTAACCAAGTTTTGGCAGCTGGCTCTAGCAGATTTGTTTCTGCCAATCCACCCACGAAGAGATACAAAGATGACTAACCTTGGTAGAAATGCAGAAAGGGTGACAGTTGGTCAAGGACCATCCAGGATGGTGGGGAGGTGGGTCCTAGGCCTTACAAAATAGTTTCTCTTTGATTTTGATATTCTGCCATAATCCACAAAAGGGTCTGTTGAGCGACTGTGGATTGACAAATCTGGACACGTGGCTTTCTGAGTGATAGGATTATTGCATTAATGACAAGGACCTGACATGGCATGAAACGTGACTACTTTTTCAAGAAATGCTACCATTGAGTATAAGAAGATCAAAATCTGATGGCTATCCACTATTCCACCGAGATCTTATCTCTGACCATATCCCTCATACGTGGAATGGCGGGTGCTATCTTAACTGCACTGCAAGAAGGACTTCTCCTCGGGATCATGACTAGGAAAGGCTAGCCAGATGTCAAGATATTATTGAAAGAAGCAAGTAGCAAGGTCTGACCTGGAATGAGATCAAATGAACACTGTTAAGTTGTGCTAGCTGAGATCGAGATCAACGACCCAGATTCAAAGTTATAACAGAAGAATTTGTTGGTGCCGAATCTAACTGGGCTTCATTACAAAGTATTAACTACTCAGGCATGTGTAGGGTCTCCATTGCCATCGCTCCTAAGGAATTTGATAACAGAATTATTTGGATTATGCAAGCTTGACCTTTGGAAATCTGTGACTCTACCATTATTAACATTTCACCTGCTGTGTGATAAAATTTGATGTGATGACAATGCTCAAGTGGGGTAACCAAGACACCTGATCTGGAAAAATTCAATGCGAGAAGTGATATTTGCAGTTACGCAGAATTATGAAATCCAACTTTTATGTTCACTCATGGTAATCTTTGGTAGATTTCCATTTAAGGCAGGAATGTTTTGAAGTGACTGGAAAATTAATACACCACAGATGTGCAGATGTATGCTTACATCCCTAAATTTCTATAAAAGGGCAATCGTTGATGTTGCAATTCATACTGTTTAAAGACATTCTGACAGTATGGCTTTCCCCTACTCCTATGTCTTTTGTTTGCTCCCCTATTCTTTAGGATTTTCTACGTTGTTCTCATGGCTCTCGATCTGTCCTTACAGAATTAGAAAGGCCTTGGAATTATTTCCTTTGGAATTGGTGGTATAGGAAAGATTAGGGGGAAACAACAACACTATTCAAAGTTTTACGGGCATTTCTTCTTCCTATTTCTTCATCTAGATTGGGACCACAAATTTTAATCTCCATATTCTAGCCATCCCATATGACTGTGACTTGGCAGATTAGTATCAGGTGTAGAGGAAAATCATTTTTCCTTCTACCTCCATCCCTCTTCTACTTTTCCTAACAAAGCATCAACTCTAGTACTAGGGATGTTTCCTCTCTAGATGTAGCATAAGAAGATAGAGTGCTCTCATTTTGTTGTTGTTGTTGCCCCCTTTGCTAGGTAAATGGTGCTACCATATCTAGCCTAATGTGATTTCATCTAGTTTCTATCTGGACGAGTTGGTTGGTGACCAGTCAATTTTGAAAGAGGAATCACATCCTTGCAAACGGTGATGGGCATAATGCGAAGAACTCTAGTTGATGGGGTTTTCTTCTGATATTGACACTTGCAGTCATTCTCAATCAAGGAGGACACACATGTAGTGAAATGCTCATATTTAACAGATAAGTGGCATAGGATGGGGATAAGGGCCTCCACAACATCAAAACAAATGAATCCCCATCAAACATCACTACCTATTTCCCTCTAAAATTAAGAGAACACATTTGTGGGAAGCGTACACTTCAGCATGTGTCATGAAAGAAAAAATAGACATTTGTGAAGCGGTTGCACCGGCCTCTTCAGCTGCATCTATTGGTTAGAAATAAGTTGTAACTTCTTTTGTCATAAGCTTGAAGCTTGTTGCCCCCTTACCTCTATAAAAGGGAATTTAGGGCTTATGAAAAAGCATTGGTTCGAGGTTGTATTTCTAGCCTTAGTCTGAAATAGGGATTAATCTAGTCAAAGAGGAGCTGTAAATAAGTTTGTTTTCTACTAATAGAATTAGTTGTCTATTTTTAGATTTCCAATTTGAGTCTCTTTTGGTTTCTTGATAGAATTATTGAAAGCTATGATGTAGGTTACTGAACAGTTTATTTTATATATTTTATTGAGTTTTGGAGTACATTGTCTCCTGCTTCATGTATATAGTTTCACATTATGAATATATAGTTGGTTAAAGATCATCTTTATTCATCAACACAGTCTTTCCTGTGCTGGCATATTTCTCTTATGGCTTTTACTCAAGGAGTAATGTAAAAATTGCTATTAGAAAATATCAAATGTGATTCAGGTATACAGGGATAATTAAGTATGGCTGATTTCAAAGCTAGTAAAAGTATTTTCAATGTATGGCATTGTTGTATCTTTACAATAAACTAAAGTTTCTTACATCACTGTTTGTTTAAGTTTTATCATTTTAACCTTTTTGACTCCTTGGCCCTTGGATAGGCACTGATCTCTTTTATGAATACTATACTGAACTTACGCCCCTCTGGTTATCATCAAAATATTTTTCAATCCAAATATTTTCCTTTCCAACAATAGGCTTTTTAGGATATTTATTTTGATTAAGTTAAGTCTAGCATGTTCCTCTGCAAAGAATAAGATAAGAGCTTAAAGAATCTAGCCAATCCTTACTTTATCATACGTTCTTTCAAGCAGCCTATAAGGAACATAGCTGTGATATAAGCAAAGTTGACAATCTAATGTCTCTGGAAAAACCCCATCCCTTTTGAGTAGAACACCATTATCCCCAAGAAAAGAAGACATCAGTTAAAGGAAGTAGCCAGAGAATTAGAGACAAGTCCATTCTACATAGGAAATACCCTCCTTGGTTTCACATAGCCTAAAGTGCAAAGGAAGAACAAGGGGACTGAGAAAAGGCCTCCTGCCCTTAAATCTCCTATTCATTGGCCAATTCCTCAAGGCAGATCCATCATTAATAAGTGGCTATTTTATAGGTTTGCTGTGAGAATCAGGTTGGGAATTTAAAACAACCAACAGATTGGCAACTCTACTAGGGAAATTGTATGAAGTTCTAAATACTAAGTGCAGTAGATTGTCAGTGGGTTTTTAGAGTTTGCATAAAATTCGTGTTCATTATTTTTCCCTAAAGGGGTGGTCGCTCTACCATATTTTGAGATAGATACGGGACTGTTACACAAGGTTTTATGCATCAGAGTGTTCCATATAACCCTACTGTGAAACAAGATTCAAAGGTTGACTCTGAAGAAGAAACAAAATATTCCTCTATAAAGCAGAGGTGGAAAATCTATGAGAAAGGATCTGGCGATGCAGTCTAGTGTTATTGATTTTTCTTGAAAATTGAAACATAATTTGTACCAGAAACAAAAATTTCTTTTTAGGTATTTTACCAGATCTTCTTCAAAAGTTTAAAGATGTATGAATAGAAACCACACTCCTTTTGTGAAAGTAGATTTGTCATGGAAAGATATAGGGCTGTTAAATTCAAAAGTATTTATGGATTTCCAAATCATATACCAGATGAAGTTAGAAGCCAGATAACCAAGTTTAGTAATGATAGATCCAAAACAGCTAGCATCCATTTACAAGAATTCTGTGACTTAATGGGAGATTATGAAATAAATCATGAAGATGTGGTCATAAAGTTGTTTGTTCAAACTTTTAAAGGAGAAGTTAGGGATTGGTTTGCATATTTGTCTAATCAGTCTATCTTTGCTTGGCAAGATTAAAGTTTTTCTTTCATGGAACAGTTTGGGAAAGGATAGATATAAGTATGTTAATTAAAAAGCTCATGCAGATTGAAAAGGAAGATAAGGAATCAGTCCCAGCTTTCAATTTAAGATTTGCCAAAATAGTAAGGCAAATTCCTAAAAATATTAGACCCAATGAGGCTATGTGTTTGATCATATATTTAGGTGCATTTAATAAAAAGGATAGTTATCTACTAAGAGATAAGAACCCTACTACTATGAGGCAAGCATACTCCTTAGCCATAAAAATAGAAAATAATTTGAAGCATTCAAAGATAAAAGGTTGTGAGTTTATAGAAAATGGGTATTGAGGGGATAATAGATCCATTTGTTCTCCCATTTACCAAAGAGAAAATGAAATGGGATATTCTGATAAACCCATACCAAAGAAACCAATATATAGCACTCAATATACTAAAGGGGCCAGAAATTGTGATTAAAACAAAGGAGTTCTAAGTTTCTATACCTCTGTTGCTCATTATTCCCCTCAGTACTGTTGGTCATGATGTTAGTCACAAACAAACATAGAATAAAAGTACACATTAACCTTTATTCATCTTGAAAGATATTATGAATTCAAAGAATTCAGGATCCCAAGTCTCCGGTGATTAGGTCTTAATCGTTTGAAGTTACTCAGAGGTCAATGTGAGTTGATGTTTCCATTTTGGGGCCTTACGTGGAATTTTATCATCATCATGACATTCCTGCAGAAATTCTTTACAGATAAGTTATATTATGCAGTTATTTGATGAGAAGATGTGGAAATACCTCAATCTTTGCATGATATTTTCAGTTCTACATGCTTTGTATTCAAATATGCTAAATATTTATGATTATCTACGAGATGTCTGCATATTTGTGTTATTTGCTTAAGATTATCAATTATTTGCAATTATGGAGATGAAATGCTCTGAAATTAAAAAAAACTAAAAGGAATACTTCAATTTAAGGTTGAACCTTTAGCTATTGATCCACATACATACTTGATACTGTCATGAGGAGAAGAAATCAAACCATATGTTCACCAGGATATTCCACAGCTAGATACAGTTGATGCAAACTTCAGAGGATGATGAATGAAAACAATACATGCAACATGATGAGCACTCCAAGGGACGCAGCAAATCAAAGCACATATCCAAAATTCAGACACAGATTACTCAAGATTTACTAGGATTTGTAATCGAAATACTCTTCTCCTTTATTAAGTATGCAAAAGACATGTACATATACAATAGCTTTGAAATGAGCCCTGAATACTTCAGCAAACAAATTTCAATTAAGTTTTGAATGTTTAAAATAAGGCATTCCACCACCTTTTATAGAATAAGGTGAGGAATCCGTTACAAAAGATCTATGATCCTAATTTTTCAATACAAATCCACGGTCATTATTTACTTAACTTTGTCAACCTTTACAAAATGGCACAAGTTGCCAGCTGGCAACTATCTATACTACTTATGCTACTATCCCCTTCATGATGTATCTTCATCATGTTCCTCAGCTGATTCATGCGGGTCATCATCATGTGCGTCGCTTCCTGAACTTTCACTATCCTGATGATGATGCTGCTGCATATGGGGCTGCATACTACTGCGGACCTGCTCATAGGAATGCACAACTTGATCTATCCCTCTGCCATCTTGAGTTTTTGCTTTGATGATGGCGTGCCTATGTGCTTCATATTTATCTCTACTGTTATCCAGCTTATTTTTCCGGTCCTGCAATGTTTCTCTATATTTCTCCATCTGGACCTTGATCCTCATTATTTTATCTATAAGTTCTTCGGTCAAGTGGACAGGTGGACCATCTGTCTCTAATTGGAAGTTGCTGTGTACAGCTTTGATGGCGGACTCTTCATCTTGATTTTCTATTTTACCTTCCACCTTGCCTTCCAACGCTTCCAATATCACTGCTTCTTCAGACATCAAATCCCGTAGCCTCATGCTGATATCCCTCAGCTTATTATTGCATCTTTTGAGGACTCTGCATTCGAACTGAATGTCCTTGTACCAGATATCTATCAATAATGCAGTATTACTGTTCAATACCTGCTTATTGATAAGTAGTTGAGGATTTATCCCCTTTATTTCCCCTAAAAGGCTCAGGACTCTCTCCAGCTTGTAAGACCTCTTCCCGGTCTACATCTCCAATTTATCCACCTTAGTCTTGGAGTTGCTCAAAATGCTCCACCTCTTCAGAGAGGCTTTCATTATTTCTACAGCATCATCCAATGTGGATGACATCCATTTCCTTATTACGGACACCTCATGCTTCATGAGGTCCAATTTATTTACCTCATCCTGAGAAATGGCAGTCAATGGGACTGCACATTCAATTGTGGTATCATCAGGATCGGTCAGCCCTTTGATATAGGCATGCAACTGAGCAATGTGCTCTTTATGTTGCTGATTCTTCTCCTTCTCTCTTTTCACCTTTTGAATTAGAGAGTCAATAATATCTTTGCCTTCCTAACCTTCTTGGTCCTCATTGGCAAAGCCCAAATCAACTATGCTGATTTGAAATTCATCCACAGTGATTTTACCTTTTTCTTTCTCCACCGCAGGTATGGCAATTTGTGTGGTCCTTCTCCCTGTTGCCGGATCTCTTTTGATGGTCGATCTCATTCTGGCCTTCCTCTTGGGTTTCATTATATCAGCAGAGAACAAGGTGGAGACGTCGAACTCTTGAATTTCAAACTCCTCTTCAATATTCACTTCTTTAGCTAACCACGGAGGTACCTGATCATGTTTTTCAGCATCATCATGATGTTCACCCATATCTCCCATTTCTATCAATAGATGTTGTGGAGATGGTGACTTTTCCTTTTCTTCTTCTTGATGCTCGCTTTGTTGTTGATTTTGCGGCACCTCCTCCTGTTGAGGCATTTCCTTCTCTAGGGGAGCATCTTCTTGGTGTGGGGAACCCTGTGGTGTATCTATATGTAGATCATGCTGATCATGATCTTTCTCCGTCATTACTTCATCTATTCCAAATTCTTCCCCTTGTTGCTTATCCACTGCACCAGATACTAGGGATTCTGCCTGAGGTGCTAGCGGTTGTTCTGCAGCTATTATTTCTTCCGAGCCTGCACTATCAACTTCTTGTATTTTGGCAGTTGGATCCTCTTGTGCTTCCTTCTGTTCATCAGCCTTCACTTCTTGAACCTCTACTATAGTAGGTTCTGATGATGTATCCTATGGATCCTGTTGGCTTAAGTCAAGAGCATGGCCCTCTGCTTCCTCCATCTCTATTTCTTCTGCTAGGTGGCCTTTATCAGGTGATCCTGCTGGCTGTTCAGGACTTGCATCCTGTTTCTCTGTCAGATCCACCACTACAGGACTTGTCACCTCTGTGATCAATGCTTCTAGCCCTATCTCTTGAGCCACCTGCTTTGGGCTCTTTTCTTGCTCTTCTTCTACTTGTTTCATCTCCTCAAGCACAGTTTGAACTGGTGGAGGCTTGTGAGGAGTCATAGTTATATCAGTAGCAAGTATTTCCATCTTCTGTACAGCCACATCCTGCACTACCTCATCGTCAGACAAATTTATTGTCTCATCAAGTGAGACATGTCCTTCTGCTTGCGTCTGAGAGGTTTCTTTCATTTGCTCCTCTGCAAGTTCAGTTTTGAACTTGACTATGGTAGGAAGTGGAACATTATGTTGAAGCTCCTTCGGCACTTCACTACCTACCCCTTGTAATAGTGTAGGGGGTTCACTTATTCCACCTCTCATGGAGGTTCTTTGTTTCTTAGGTGTGGTAGAGACCAGCACCTGTGGAGCTCTCCTCTTTCTTTTTATTATTAACGGAGCCTCTTCTTCTTCAGGCTCTTCTTCCATGAGGATATTCTCTTCTCCAGGTTTCTTTGAGGATTGACCCACTTCCAGGGTCCCAGTTTTTCCAGCCTCAGTTGTCTTACTCTTCTTGGGCTTCTCTTTCTTTGGAGGGGATTCTGACTCTGATCCTAATCCTGATCCTGATCTTGCCGCCTCCTCAGCTGTAAACACTGCCCTGTCAATTATAACCCCTTTGGGTTGTTTATCCACTTTCTTACCCCTTGGGGGTCTTTTGCTCTGTTGTTGTGGTGGAGGTAACTTGTCTCCCTTAGTCTTCCTTTTCTCAAGCAGGAAGTCATCATATACCTCACCAGGAATATCCCGTCCCTTCTTTTTGTTGTCCACTTCATGGCAACACCTTTCTTTTTCAATGCCTCTACCTGATCATCGACCCAAGCTTGAGTCAGCTGTATGGTCCTGGCAATGAATGGGTCCAAAGATATATCTTCCTGCATGGTGAGGTCAGGTGCAGAGATAGTGTCATTGTATATCTTTTTCTGTTCATATTCATCTGCCATTATCCTGCCATCATCCTTCTTCAATTGTTGGGGAAGGGAGATACAATCAAAAGTCCTAATTTGGTTCAGAGTCAACCTCTGATACCTTCTTCTCCCAGCTTCTGCCTCATCTTCGTAGTCAGCCCAAAAATCTTCTAGGTGCCTCTGGTGAATAGGCTTTCCTAGTATCTTCTGTATCCTGTCGTAAGGATCATATGGTCTTGTTATTGGGAAAGGCTGCAAATACATTTTATTCAGGGTGACCATCACCTTCTTTATATTGTCAGAACTAGGGCACATATAGTTGCCAATGCTGACTGGGAACAAAATTGGTGGCAGCTTCTTGGCGTCCTTGTACATCTTTATCATCACGGAGCCCTGCCTGATAAATTCCATTAATATCACTGCATCGGTAGGATACCTCGGCAGCATGAGGGGATGTTCCTCAAAACCTTCAACCCTTATGTAAGAAAAGGTTACAAACTGGATATACCAGGCTCCATGCCTGTAAACTACTTCTTGAACCTCCATGCTCAATCTTTTTGTTCTGTCCTCTTCCATGGTCCTTACCAGATGCATAGAGAATGCATCATTGACTAGTTTGTAGTCTCTGAGGTAGTTGGTTCTCTGTAGCTGGGGATGATGATCCCAGATGTATGCAGCATTTGTGCCTGTGAGCCTATCATCTGTAACTAAGGCATCAAAAGTGCCTTTATAAGCACAAGAGTAAACAATGTAAGATGTCATATAAAATGCACAATTTGAACCTCCTAGGTTCATCAGCTACTCATGCAGAGCATCACTTATTATTTGGCCCCATAGTGGCTTGGAGTTCGAATACAGACACATCATTATAATTCCATACATACAATCCCTGAAACTACCAGTATCAGGTTGGCCTGTTACTCGATTCAGGAGTGCAATCATATACTGGTACTCCTCACTAAAATCATATTTAAACATGTGCACTGGGAGTTTGGCCGCTGCAGGATATGTGCTGTTCTCTACTCGCCATTGATACATGTTCTTTTTGGCCGATTTCTTGTTGGCCTCATACTCCTTTTCTGCCTTTCTCAAGTCCACACTTTTTACTTTACTGCCCAACTGTAGGCCAAATGTCTTGGAGAGACCCTTGATGGAGAGGTCAGCACATATCCTCCCATGCTTTACCACTTGCCTCGTCTGAGGATTATAATTTCGGGCACATTCTATAACCAGCTCTGGAGATTCCATGGAACATGGGAAACCAGCAGCGTTCCACATTCCTGACACAAATACTGCGTCCAACATAGGACTCTTGTCATGCCCATCATTCAGTTTAGCTGACCAGGCCTCCAGATTAGTGCTCCCCTGATGGGTATCAGTAATTGCTCCATACTTGAACAGGACCCCCCTCTGAGAAGAGAACATAGGCCTACTGAATTCTTCCTGACACTTAATGTACCGCTTGTCGGCCATGAGTACCTGCAATTAACAAAATCCTATCTCACAACGGATATACACACATGCACACATATTGCAATTAAGATCACTATGCATACTGAATTCTTTCAATACTACTTTATCATATGGATGCATAAACCAAAACTTACATCACCATACCCGAACAACAATGACATGATGAGGGTTTCGTTTACTTACCTGGTTATGCAAATTTCTCTTTTATACTAGTGGATTGCCAACAATGTTCCTAATTCAGCCAATGATCACCTCCTTCCCTCTGTCTGTGAGCTCAAATCGCACAACAGTAGCTGGTATGCGGATATGGAAGCTGGTGCTCTGTAAAAACAATTTTATCGCAAGGTAAATGTGAAAATGGTGATTGAATTACCTTTTAACCTCGCAGTTAGGGTACACTTAGGGCAACTCTAACAAGTTAGATTACATTCCTTGATTATTCATGTGAAAACGCAGGATCTCGCCAGGTGTTTCATTGGGTTCCGGGGTCGGCGGGAACTACCTACCATGTCTGCGCACATTAAATGATAATGGGGGCAACAAGAGCGGGGGGATATCTATATGATAGGATATCATGAGGGCAGGATGATATTTGCAAATATCGGGTTGAGTTTCAATATCATCCTCCTCCCTCATATTGAAATTGTTATCGCGACAAGATTCAGGTGACAAAAGCACCTTTGTTTATGTTTAGTACATCAGGAGGATATTTCGGTGTATCGGGTGATGTTTCAAAATATGATGATGACGAGACAAACTTACATGTCTCTTTTCAGAATATCAGGATGACGTCATCCTGATAGTCATTCTTTGTATCAGAAATATATCATGACATCATCATCATATTAGGTGAACATGATCATGTTTGGAAAAATATCCTGTCGAAATATGAATGTGATGATGATGTCATCATCATGTTTGCTTCTTCATTTATCCGGTTTGGATGACGTCATCAGGATATTTGCTAAGGGTGATATTTCGCGTCAGGAGGATATTAAGAAATATCAGGTTACATTCAAAAACATGACGCTCGCGATACAAAAGACCGCTTGATGGGGAAGACTTACTACCACTTAAAGTTGACGTCCGGATATTTGAGCCGCATGACATATCAGGGGATGTTTCAAATATGATGATGATCTTCAAAAAGATGATAGGTTATAAAAAATATATGATCCCTCCTCTTATGAATATCAGGTTTGACCGAAACTTTGACCGTTCATAACTCTCACATCCTGAGGAATATCAGGATAATGTAAAAGACAAACCTGCGTGAATTTTAATACTCTTTCAAACTATGAGGTCACAGAAATGAAATACGAAATTTGACAAACAGACCTCATAATGGTGACTTACCTCATCCTGACTCTACATGATGATGCACCTGACTTACTTTTACCAGACTGCCAGAGAACAAACAAGCCAAGCCAAAAGTTGGGTCCCTGTTTTGCCAAGTCAAAATGGGGCGTGTTGTGTAACCACACAACAACTTTCCACCAAAGAAAACAAACAGATTCCAATGATTCAAGTGATGTGATCACATTCATCTATAGTATTTTAATTCCATCTAAGTATAAGTATCATGATACTCTAAATGATAAAATTTCATCATGGTAACAATGCTAACCAAAGATCAGGTGTGTGCATATGATTAATTATCCTCATCTTGAAAGCAAGTTGAAAACATAAGTAACTGGTGTTAAACTACATAGTTGGAGATCATCCCTTATAGCCAACCTGGATAGAGCCTTGCTGCCAGCAGGCGTCTATAGCCCCAGCAAGGTTATCTATACAATCTCCCTAAGTAGAGCCCCACTGCCAGCAGGCATCTATAGCCCCGGTAGAGTTACTTAGGTGGCCTAATTTTATTTCTTTTTCTGATTTTCTCTTTTAAAATTCGTATCTGGTATCATCATGTCAGCTCATTTGTACAAGGTATAATCACTTGCAACTTTAGGTTGGAGATTGTATTGGTAGCAAGGGAGTCCCTTTAGATTTTTCACTTAACACCTATACTAGTGTGTTCAACAAACCCAAGGCTGTTAGATGCTTCATTGTGATTGAATCATTTTGACCAAGAAAAGGCACCCTAATGAAAGATATCACAAACCTGATCATGAATACTTCTTAGAATGAATCATAACCTATGTCTAAATGTGATCTCATCACTTGAACCTTAACAATTTAGTTATTTTTTGGGGTGATGAAGTGCATCATCCTGACTTACCAGAACAAGGTCCCAACCAACACAACAAAACAAACAAACTGTACAAACGACTATACAAATATACAATATGATACACATGACTGTTATGAGGTCATTCAGGCTTGGAAATAATGTTTGAGGAATTGTCCATTGACCAGCAATGGGACATCCTCACCTGTCAGGTTCTTAAGCCTATAAGTGCTGTCTCCTAGTATCTCAGAAATTTCAAAGGGACCTATCCACAATCTATCAAACTTACCATGGTCACCTTTCTTTTCATGGGCTTTATCCCACATCAGGACCAAATCAGATATCCTGAAAGCTTTAACTCTGGCTCTCTTGTCGAACCAGCATTTGACAATAGACTGATGTTTTGCAAATTGGTCAATTGCTTGACTCCTTTTTTCTTCCAGGTGCATCAACTGAAGCAACCTGACTTCTTATTTATTGTCTATGCCTAGGTATTCTTGGGCAAACTGCAAAGTAGGAATTTTCAAGTTTACAGGGAGGATAGGATCTACCCCATATACTAGTTGGAAAGGCGAGTTTCCTAATGCAGTTTTCATTCTAGTTCTGTCTACCCATAAGGCATACTTCAGAAATGAGTTCCATTCCCTGGGGTTCTTCTCTATTAACTTTCTTATGATACTCAGTAAATTCTTGTTGGTGGATTCTGCTAAACCATTCCCTTGGGGATAATAGTTGGATGAAAACTTGAGTATAATCCCATGATCAAAAGCCCAACTTGACAATTTAGTTGAAGTGAATGCGGACCCATTATCACTTACCAATGCATAAGGAGTTCCATACCTGGTGACAATGTTGCTCTCCAGAAATTTAATGACATCATCTGCGGTGCAAGTTTTGCTGCTAATAGCCTTAGTCCATCTAGTACAATAGTCAGTAATTGTTAAAACATACCTATGCCCTGAGGAGGATGGAGGATTGATTGGTCCTATGAAGTCCATGCCCCACTGTGCAAATGGGCATTCTTCCATTACTGGCTACAATGGTTGTGCAGCATATTTCTCTCTGTTGGCAGCAACTTGGCAAACATGACAACATTTAACATGATCAGCTGTGTGTTTGAAAATTGTAGGCCAGTAATATCCTACTCTGAGGATTGCATGTGTTGTGGTCAAGGATGATCCATGTGCCGTTCCAAACTTGTCATGTAGTTCTGTCAGGACTCTATTTGCTTCTGGTTTTTCTAAACATCTCAGGTATATTCCTTCATAGTTCTTCTTGAATAGGGTTCCTCCCTTCATCATATACTTTTGGGATCTTATTTTTAAGGCTCTTCTTTGTGAAGCTTGCATTCTTGATGGACATCTTCTAGTAATCAGGATGTGCCTGATATCTGAATACCACTCTTTATTGTCTTTCTCATTGATCACATATTGCTGACTAGTGATGTTTGGATCGATTTCAAATATCATCTGGCTCAGAGCTTGTCCTCTTACCAGCTTCATTTGTGTAATTTCCATATCATACTCTTGTAATACAGTAATCCATTTAGCTCTTTTCTCACCAGGCTCACTTTGCATCAGCAGCATCTTCACTACTGCATCTAGTACCACAGCAATCACTTTGCTTCTTAGTATGTAATGTCTGAATTTTTTTACTGCTCTGACTAATGCAAGTGTCTGTTTCTCAACATCTACATATCTCAATTCAGCATCTTTGAAAGGACAGCTCATGAAAGCAATTGGTTTCTCTTCTTTCTCTTCATTTCTTTGAGTTAACACTACTGCAGAGGTATGTTCTGAAGCAAATGAATAAATGTAAAAGTCCTTTGTGTAGTCTGGACTGATGAGGACAGGAGCATCTGATATGGCTTTCTTTATATCTTCAAATGCAGCTTTGGCCTTTGGTGTCCACTCAATCTGTGCATCTTTTTTCAACATAGCATTTAGTGGTCTGATAATCTCAGCAAAGCCGGTGATGAATTTCCTTACAAAATTTATCTTGCCAAAGTAAGACTTGAGTTCCTTTTTGCTTCCTGGAAGTTGTAACTTCATGATAGACTCCACCCCGTCAGGATCAATGATAATTCCATCTTCTGTGATCAGGTGGCCTAATAACTTTCCTGTTGTCACCCCAAATATGCACTTCTTGGGATTCAAAGATATTCCATACTCTTCACACTTCTTCAGTACACTTCTGAGATCAACAACATGATTCCCCCTTTCCTTGGAGAATACTATCAAGTCATCCATGTATATGACTATACATTTTCCTATTAAGCCCCTGAAGGCTATATCCATGGCTCGCTGGAATGTAGCGCTAGCATTTATGAGTCCGAATGGCATACGTCTATATGCAAATATCCCCCACTTTGTGGTGAAGGAAGTTTTTAATCTGTCAATTTTGTCAACCATCACTTGGTTGTATCCTAAAAAACCGTCCAAGAAGGACATCATTTTAGCTCCATTTACAATCTGCAGAACTTCATCCAATGAGGGCAAAGGATAGTTGTCCTTTTCTGATGCTCTATTTAGGTTCCTAAAATCTACACATAACCTGATGTCTCCATTCTTCTTTCTAACTGGCATAAGATTTGCCACCCAAGTGGAATGCCTCACAGGAAATATTATCTTAGCGTTTAACAATTTCTTGACTTCTTCAAGAATTATTGGTTCGAGCAAGGCATTGACTGCCCTTTGCTTCTGTCTGAAAGGTTTAGCATCTAGCTTGAGAGGTATAGTATGAGTTATGACAGAGGTGTCATATGTCTTCAACTCATCATAAGTCCATGCAATTACATGTATGTAATCCTTGAGGGCCTGAGTTATTCCTTCTGACTCCTCTGGTGTGCAAACCTTACCCAAGAGGACATTTTTCTTGTCATCAACTTGTCCAATATTCACTTGTGAATATTGACTTCCATCTGCCTTGGGCAGATCCTTCTGTTTAAGCATATTATCCAAATCAAAGGTTCTCTCTAATTCAATCATACCTTTGGGGATCCTGTTGCTAGGCAGCTCTAATATCTCATCTTCTTCCCAGACATGATCTTCCATGCCATTCTCATCTATAATCTAAGCTTCAAATATGTCTGTATTTGAAATGAAGCCCAGAATGTGTTGATCATCATCAAACACCTAGAGATTGGTCACATTATCAGGTACTGAAGGTACTGACACTAGTTCTACTGAAAATCTCTTCAGACCAGATATAGACAGTGGTTCTAATGTACTGGCAGCTTGGGCAAGTGCATCTGCCCTATGGTTTTGTTCCCTTAGTACATGAGTGATATTAAAGGCGTCAAAGTCCTCAATCAGGTCCCATACATGATGTCTGTAATTGGACAACTTTCTGTAATTACACGAATAAATTCCTCTTACTTGCCTCACAACTAGTTCTGAATCTCCGAAGACATGCAGAATCTTTACTTTCTTCTTATGAGCAAACAGTATCCCATGAATCAGAGCTTCATACTCCACTACATTGTTAGTGCAGGGGAACTATAATCTATAGGCCGCTAAGTAGGATTTTCCAGCTGGATCGATCAGATAAATTCCTACCCCAGCACCCTGCTTGGATTTGGACCCATCAAACCTCAGGGTCCAAGGTTTATCTTCAGCAAGACATTTAGCTGAACTTTCTTTTCTCCTTGCTGCTCCGCCTGATATCCATTTTAGCTTAGGGATGTCATCACCCTCAAGTTTCTTCTTTCCTTTTTCTTGTGAGCCTGATGGCTTTTCTATTTTCTCTTTCATTTCAGCAGGAGGATGATCTTCTGGGCTTATAGCTGCATGCTTCTTCAAAATGTGGAAACACAATGAACAAGTTGTTTCTGAGTGAGGTCCCTCATGCAACCTACACCAACCTTTGATTAAAACCTCATGGGGAGATTTATGCTGTCGGGTCATCTTCTCTATTTCCTTTACTAGAAATTCTTCGAACTTAGTCAGGTCACTACCTTTGTCTTCATCAGACAACTCATAATCAGGTTCCATAAAGCAATCACTACCAAGAGTGATCTTTTCTTTCCTCACATCATTTATCTGATAGAATGCCAGAACTTCTATTTTCAGGATATGATCTGCATCATGATCTGTCGACTCCTCTATTCCTGCAGAAGACAGATAAGAATTAGTGTCATCATCATCATCATTAGATGTAGTATTTACCTCAGAACATGATGGTGACGCCTCACTACATGTCTGCTCGAGCATCATCATATCTAAGCATGTTTCACAAGTCTTTTCTGAGTGTGCTTCATCATGTAATCTGCACCATCCATCAATCAAAATATCATCAGTAGGTATATTTAATAATTGACAACGTTTTACTTGATTAGACAGATGCATCTCAAAGTCTCTGAAGCAGTCTATTTCATTCTCATTATCAGGATTATTATTAGGTTCTACGACTGGCATGTCCTCCTGATGATCATCATCATGATGATGATGCAAATCAAGCATCAGGATCTCTTATATTTTGATAGTTTGTTGCCTGATACAATAAACTCCAGGTTCTACGTCTACGTACAGGATCTCATTTGTTCTGTTGTATTCAGTGATCATATGTTTCATTCTTGGCTTAGCGTCAATCCTGATCTGATTAGGTATACCCTTCCATGGTAACCACATGTGACTGAAATCTGTGGACATATATCCATTGAGCATCTTAGACCAGTCTCGACTAAGCAACATCTCGTAAGTATCAGGTATGTCAACTACCTGAATGTCAATGTAATACTGGATCCTAGGATCATATGCTAGTTGCATGTGGATGTGAGTTAACTCTCCTACTACACTTACCTCTATTTTGTCCAATTGTGTCACCTTCTTTAGGGATTTAGCAGGATGTAGTCCTAAGGCATTACATATTGACAGGGGCATAACATTCGTGGAGGCCCCTGAATCAACTAGACAGTTGTGCAGGTTCTTGCTGAACATTCTTATGGTGAGGAGGAATGGAGGTGACTCAGTTTTATCTCTATACAAGGTCATATGGGAGGTTTCAACAGCTTGGACTGTAGCTGACACTTTAGGCTTGATAATATTATCTTTAGCAGCATGATCTTTGCCACTGGATTGACTTGAAAGATGACTATCCTCTTTAGGAGCCAGATCATCTAGTGACTTCATGAATGCCTTTTTGATGGCAGGAGTTTTTAGTAACTCAGACAGGGACAGGCTGATCTTAATTTTCTTCATTTCATCAGCCAGATAGCTGACAAACTTGTCAGATTCATGAGGTGCATTTACAACCTTTGATCCTGTGTTCTGAGGAGACAAGTACTGAGCATTTACCTTGGGGAATCCAGGATTATTGCTAGCTTTAGGATCAGGAGGTGTGTTGAAATTATTTGGAGGTAGGGATGATGTCAATGGACCAGTAGGTCTGTTGGCATTACTCCTCAAGTTATAATTATGCTTACTAGGATATTGCTACTGATATGCATGTACTTCCTCATGTTCTCTTGCAGGTTCATTTTCATCCTCAAAGGGGAAAACATAATTTGTTTCAAAGGTTAAGGCAGATTCCTCACATACCTAATTGTGGCCCTGATGAGGTTGATTAATATAGGTTTCCAGCACAAAAGCCGAGTCATATCCATAAGGAACAATCTTGTTGCCCTCTGCATGAGGTGGATTTCCAGAAGTATTAGACACTTCAGTCTGAAAGATGCTAGCAGCAATTCTAAATTGTGGACAATCTAATTCTGCATGTACATTGGTATTGTTGGTTTTTCTTCTGAATCAGCATTAGGGTTTGCCAGTTCTAATGCACAGGCAGATTCAGCCAACTGAATACAGGAGGTTGCGTGAGCTCCTCCCCTTCACTTCTGGTTCTGCCGCACCAAGGGGGGTTTCCCTATTTGATAAAAGTATAACCTTGACTAGCTCAATGACAGAAGGATTTAACTTGACATCAATAGGCAGAATACTCTCATGTAAGGACCAAGATTTGTGTAACAAATCACAAGGTTGGCAACATTCTTGGACATGATGTCTGGTTGGGTATGAGAGCATGCAGGGATCCTAATCCTACTCCTACAACTAACAGATGGAAGGATGAGATGGTTTGAAATGGTGTTTGGAGGGATGGGACTTTCCTAAACCCATTGAACAGACAGATTCCCAAACCAGTGCCTTATCTGGGCAGCAGAGTCATATCTAAGACTGTAAATGTCTCCCCATGACAACATAAATTCATATCCAGAGGACCTGAGAATAATGCTACTGCCTGACAGCAACATGTCCAAGAAAGAGTATCATTAATGATCATGCTTAACAGATCCTATGATGCAATCTATTTCCCTTTGTATCTGATCAAAAGCCTATTTAACCACTCCTTGAGCAGACGCAATAAATCAGACACACAGTATGCACATACTGAAAAACTTGGAAGCCCTTGACAACCTTGTTTGAAAGGAAAACAAATGACATACAGGAGACAATCAGAAACAATACACACACAGGTGTTTTTCATTTAAAATCAATCTGCATAGAAGGCCATCACAGAGAAAATCATCATTTACAAGCCAAGATAGATTAGTACACCAGACTAAGGACCGAGTCTGTAGCAAAAAATGCCTTTCAAAATGTGAACACCTTATGTTCAGAGTCAGAGCAGAAAGCCCAAAAACATCCAACCCCTCAAAATGTAACACAGCCAGACCATTTATACAGAACCGTGTACATTCAGCAATTAATTACATGGCCAGAAGTCAAAAACTCACCAGATACATTCCTTCCATTTGAAAATGGCCTTCACAGATTAAATGCGACAGACAGGGGGGATCTTGAGCTTTGTGCCACCACTTGAAAGTCTTCATCCACACTCAGGCAGCTTAATTGCTTGTACCATCGCCCATACTCCTGCTACAGTCGCCATTAAGGGCCTCAACCACCCGCGACCACTTGGAAACTGTCGCAACACTTCAAACAGAAGTTCCCGCCAAAAGTGCATCACTCAAAGTTTGAAAATACACAGGGGAATAATCCCACATGCATGGTGAGGAGTTCACATCAGTAGTTTATAGACAGACATGATAGGTGTCAAGCGTTTTTCCACACTTGACACACAACCCTTCGCCAAGAACCCATCCCCATGACATATACCATCGGCCCAGCTCAAAACTCCCTCGCCGATATAATCAACTCATGCCGATGAACTATGGCCTCATCCCTCCGTCGGCCAAACACATGCCGATGAAACCTCATCGGCCAAACATTACCCATCAGCAGGCCCTCCAACTGCTAGCCTGATCTCAAAAGTCTCGCCGATCGCCAAATCCTACATACTCCACCGTTGGCCAAACTGAACACAAAGTCATCCCGATGGCATTCCCCATCGGGGTGACTTCCTTCTATCGGCGGACCACAAAACACATTGGCCGATCACAGTAGTCTTACCGATGCCAAACGTCAACCCCACTTTCTTCGGTAAGACACACGCCGATGAATCTTATCGGCCAGACACTACATTGTCGGCCCAACATCTAACCGCTCACCCGATAGCTCCCACTCCTGCCGATGAATACATGACTTAACCCCGTCGGCAAGACCAACACCATCGGCGGAAGAACAATCTCCTTCACCGACATCACATGTTACGCCGATACAGTTCCATCAGCCAAACATCTCTGTCAGCCCAACTGAGAAATCCTAAACCTATGAATATACAACTGTTTGATATACAAGGCGAACCCCAAACCTTTATGAAGCAGATTGGAAGCATATTCGGGTCTGGCTTGTATCTTGACCTATATATCTTTGCATGTATGTACAACTGGAGGGCCCCATCACTTGTATATCAGCCATTGTATATTTTGTTCCTTTGCATATCCACGGGCCCCAGCACATGCATCTCCTCCGCGGCACTGTAGCGAATGTATATTTGCACCTTTGTATGTTTTCCTTACATCCGCAAATATACAAACCTCTAATATACAACTGCAGCATCTTCAACAGAATATTCGATGTATGTATCTTCCACTCGCCACTGTAGCAATTGTATATGCGCACCTCCTTTGTACATTTCGCTTGTGCATGACCCGATATACAAAGTGGGAATATTCCCAGGAATATACCCGCTATGTATCTTTTCTTTGTATGTTTGAAATGCATGTTGGCGGCTTTGTATGTAGCTTGATATACAAGACCACTTGTACATCGCACTGTAGCAGAAGCATGTTCGCCGCCCTTATACATTTCAGGATGACGTCATTGTCATATTCGCAACATCGGGGGATCTCCATAAAATGACTTAGTGTTAGCAATGTGACCCTCTAGACCTTGATGACGTCACTCCCATATCAGCATCAGGATGATATTCATAAAATTAACCAGATATTTGGGAATATCATTCTGACGCGCAAATATCATGCTGCACTGTAGCTTCACTGCAGGATCGGGATGATATCCAAACATCACCCGATATTGAAACATGATGACCCTGATGAAACATCCGGTCAATAGAAAATGATAATGATGATGACCCCCTCCCTTAGAATATCATGATGATGATGATCTTCTCTCCTTAAGAAAATATGATGCTGCAGCTGAAAAATGCTGAGGAGGTCCAACACTTAAAATTTTTTTGGATTTTAGGGAAGGTGCCTGCATGAAAAATTGCTAAATCAACTAACAGTCAATTTAGGCACCAACAGTGGCTCTGTCTGAGGATGCATGCCTCTTGCAGGCATGGCAAGAACCACAGAACTCTGGGATGCAGACCAGTCCCCTATCCATTGGGCACAGAGTCATGAAGTTACAATGATCTGCATCACCAAACACTCTTGATGGCCTAAGGCCACCAAGAAAGGGAAAACCAATACTTCCCCTTGTCAAACACCTTGTTCTCATCTGCATACACTGGGTCAAGCCTAAGAGTGCTACCATGATCTGACCATAAACAAACCTGGTCATCTGCACATTCAACCTTCTGATTTAGCTTGTTACTGTCATCCCTGTGCAGATAACCTTTAGCATCCGGCAACAAGTGGATGCAAAATGTATCAGGCAATGCATATTCAAATGGAATATAACACATGTTATCATTTGTATCAGCATTATGCATCGCAAAATGATCTCCTAGCTGGATTGAAAACTGAAAACACTCAAAGTCCACCATGCAGCTAGGAAGATTAGAGCTCATTTCATATGCTGGCCTCTCAAAAGAAAAGCTTTCAAATTCACAATTGTGCACATCATGTACACAACCAATAGCAGCACTAAACTGGAAAAGATCAAGCTCTGGCACCTCTTTCAAATCAGGCACATTTTCATAGTCACTTACCTGATGTATGTTGTTTCCTCTTTCATCAGGATGAGAAACAGAATCCAAACCAAAAACAATGTCTAGATCCTCACCATACTCAAATAGATCCTCATCACCATATGTGTCAAAGATGGGTGATCCAGATACATCAGCTTGATCATAGTATGCCATTTGTTCATGGGCAGCAGAGCACACATCTTCATCACCAATGGATTCACTCTGTGGAGGAGTATCAGCTTGTGTGTCATAAGCAAAACAGCCATCAAATGAAAAACAATCATGCTCTGAACTAGCACTTGTTTCAATCCCTGACTGTTCTTCATGATCTCCATGTGTTTGAAAGGAAGGCAATGGGTCACACATAGGACTGCTTCTCTGTTTGCTTATATCTTCTCTGTCTTGAGTACAATACTCACAATTGTCTCCACAGGTCCATTCCAAAAATTGCTCATTGCTGTCCACAACCTCGTTATTGTTTTCATGGTCATATGCCTCATCATTGCAATGGGAATCCTCACTAGTCCTTTCACTGGCATCCTCAACTGGTGAACAATCAAGTTGAGCAGTATTGTTAGCATTATGTTCAAATACAGTAGTCTCAACCTCTATGCTTTCATTTTCATTTTTATCTGCACATGATGCCTTAATTATTTGGTCATTTACAGCTTCACAACTATTTTTCACACCAAGGCCTGGGGACAGGGATATCAACAGGCGCCCATTTCTAAAATTTTCTATATTTTTAGCAAATTTGTATGCCATCTGCATACCTATTACCTTGAAATCCCTCAGTATTGCACTAGAGCCCTCCTTAAAAGCCTCAAAGAATATGCCAACACAGGCTGAAATATCAGGTCTGAAGACTTCTGGGATCTGTGAAAGGGCTACTGCAAACCTATGACTGAAATCAACACATGGCTCTTCATCTTGTTTTCTGATGTTCATCAATTCTGCAACAAGATCAGTAGGTTCTCTTGCAAATTCTTCTTTGAAACAGTCAGCAAGCTCATCCCAACAAGCAAAAAATCTCTTTGGAAGGCTCAAATACCAGTCTTTTGCTTTTGCATCAAAGGACCTAACAAAAAACCTCATCCACATATCCTCATCTCTAAATGAATGTTTTCCCATGAAACTGTGAAAATTTTGGATATGTGCATTCCCATCACACACACTGTGACCACTAAATCTAGGCATCTGACGATATATCCTAGCAGGCATAGTTTCTACTTTATAATCAACCCATGACAAATCTAGATGGTCATACAAAGGATCAAAAGGGCTGACAGGAGGTTTAGCTTTCTGACTAGCAGACACAACAAGGTTATCATGATTCAACTGGGCCTGCCTAGCCTCTAAAAATATCAACCTATTTTTTATCTCTTCTATTCTTTTATCATTCCCTTCCTGACTGAGTATGGGATAATTCATACTTGGATTCATGAAATTTCTATTTTCAGACATCCTTTGCATTCCTAAGACCTATAGCCTCCCCTGGCATCTAACTTATGCAGTAGAACAATAAATATAAGTGGGAGGAAATAGGGTACCTTTTCTCATACAAATGCTGAAGTCTGAAAAGCACATTTTCTGTCACAACACACATCAACTTTCATGTGCATTCAGGTCTTTTGCAGAGTCGCCACCTCTCCAGAGAGGACAAAATTTTACAGCAGCTGAAAGCTCAACACATATTTTTCTGAGTTCATACCACCAGCAGAGCATCATCATTCACATGAAAGACTCCCCAGCAGAGTCGCCACTTTGTTGGTTGGTGACTTGGATGGGTCACAAGATATATTACTGGAGATGATTAGATAGTACTTTTACTTCTCAATCCCTAGCAGAGTTGCCACTTTGTTGGTTTTTCTTCTAAATCAGCATTAGGGTTTGCCAGTTCTAATGCACAGGCAGATTCAGCCAACTGAATACAGGAGGTTGCGTGAGCTCCTCCCCTTCACTTCTGGTTCTGCCGCACCAAGGGGGGTTTCCCTATTTGATAAAAGTATAACCTTGACTAGCTCAATGACAGAAGGATTTAACTTGACATCAACAGGCAAAATACTCTCATGTAAGGACCAAGATTTGTGTAACAAATCACAAGGTTGGCAACATTCTTGGACATGATGTCTGGTTGGGTATGAGAGCATGCAGGGATCCTAATCCTACTCCTACAACTAACAGATGGAAGGATGAGATGGTTTGAAATGGTGTTTGGAGGGATGGGACTTTCCTAGACCCATTGAACAGACAGATTCCCAAACCAGTGCCTTATTTGGGCAGCAGAGTCATATCTAAGACTGTAAATGTCTCCCCATGACAACATAAATTCATATCCAGAGGACCTGAGAATAATGCTACTGCCTGACAGCAACATGTCCAAGAAAGAGTATCATTAATGATCATGCTTAACAGATCCTATGATGCAATCTATTTCCCTTTGTATCTGATCAAAAGCCTATTTAACCACTCCTTGAGCAAACGCAATAAATCAGAAACACAGTATGCACATACTGAAAAACTTGGAAGCCCTTGACAACCTTGTTTGAAAGGAAAACAAATGACATACAGGAGACAATCAGAAACAATACACACACAGGTGTTTTTCATTTAAAATCAATCTGCATAGAAGGCCATCACAGAGAAAATCATCATTTACAAGCCAAGATAGATTAGTACACCAGACTAAGGACCGAGTCTGTAGCAAAAAATGCCTTTCAAAATGTGAACACCTTATGTTCAGAGTTAGAGCAGAAAGCCCAAAAACATCCAACCCCTCAAAATGTAACACAGCCAGACCATTTATACAGAACCGTGTACATTCAGCAATTAATTACATGGCCAAAAGTCAAAAACTCGCTAGATACATTCCTTCCATTTGAAAATGGCCTTCACAGATTAAATGCGACAAACAGGGGGGATCTTGAGCTTTGTGCCACCACTTGAAAGTCTTCATCCACGATCAGGCAGCTTAATTGCTTGTACCATCGCCCATACTCCTGCTACAGTCGCCATTAAGGGCCTCAACCACCCGCGACCACTTGGAAACTGTCGCAACACTTCAAACAGAAGTTCCCGCCAAAAGTGCATCGCTCAAAGTTTGAAAATACACAGGGGAATAATCCCACATGCATGGTGAGGAGTTCACATCAGTAGTTTATAGACATGGTCGCACACATGATAGGTGTCGAGCGTTTTGCCACGCTTGACACACAACCCTTCGCCAAGAACCCATCGCCGTGACATATACCATCGGCCCAGCTCAAAACTCCCTCGCCGATATAATCAACTCATGCCGATGAACTATGGCCTCATCCCTCTGTCGGCCAAACACATGCCGATGAAACCTCATCGGCCAAACATTACCCATCAGCGGGCCCTCCAACTTCTAGCCTGATCTCAAAAGTCTCATCGATCGCCAAATCCTACATACTCCACCGTTGGCCAAACTGAACACAAAGTCATCCCGATGGCATTCCCCATCGGGGTGACTTCCTTCTATCGGCGGACCACAAAACACATTGGCTGATCACAGTAGTCTTACCGATGCCAAACGTCAACCCCACTTTCTTCGGTAAGACACATGCCAATGAATCTTATTGGCCAGACACTACACTGTCGGCCCAACATCTGACCGCTCACCCGATAGCTCCCACTCCTGCCGATGAATACATGACTTAACCCCATCGGCAAGACCAACACCATTGGCGGAACAACAATCTCCTTCCCCGACATCACATGTTACGCCGATACAGTTCCATCAGCCAAACATCTCTGTCAGCCCAACTGAGAAATCCTACACCTATGCATATACAACTGTTTGATATACAAGGTGGACCCCAAACCTTTATGAAGCAGATTGGAAGCATATTCGGGTCCGGCTTGTATCTTGACCTATATACCTTTGCATGTATATACAACTGGAGGGCCCCATCACTTGTATATCGGCCATTGTATATTTTGTTCCTTTGCATATCCGCGGGCCCCAGCACATGCATCTCCTCCGCGGCACTGTAGCGAATGTATATTTGCACCTTTGTATGTTTTCCTTGCATCCGCAAATATACAAACCTCCAATATACAACTGCAGCATCTTCAACAGAATATTCGATGAATGTATCTTCTGCTCGCCACTGTAGCAATTGTATATGCGCACCTCCTTTGTACATTTCGCTTGTGCATGACCCGATATACAAAGTGGGAATATTCCCGGGAATATACCCGCTATGTATCTTTTCTTTGTATGTTTGAAATGCATGTTGGCGGCTTTGTATGTAGCTCGATATACAAGACCACTTGTACATCGCACTGTAGCAGAAGCATGTTCGCCGCCCTTATACATTTCAGGATGACGTCATTGTCATATTCCCAACATCGGGGGATCTCCATAAAATGACTTAGTGTTAGCAATGTGACCCTCCAGACCTTGATGACGTCACTCCCATATCAGCATCAGGATGATATTCAGAAAATTAACCAGATATTTGGGAATATCATCCTGATGCGCAAATATCATGCTGCACTGTAGCTTCACTGCAGGATCGGGATGATATCCAAACATCACCCGATATTGAAACATGATGACCCTGATGAAACATCCGGTCAATAGAAAATGCTAATGATGATGACCCCCTCCCTTAGAATATCATGATGATGATGATCTTCTCTCCTTAAGAAAATATGATGCTGCAGCTGAAAAATGCTGAGGAGGTCCAACACTTAAAATTTTTTTGGATTTTAGGGAAGGTGCCTGCATGAAAAATTACTAAATCAACTTACAGTCAATTCAGGCACCAACAGGTATTGTGGATCCTGCACCAGTTAGTAAGGGTTGCCTCAGCAAGATTGACTCTAGTAGTCTATTTGGCTTCACCAGGAGGCTGATTGTCTAGGGGTGATGGTAATGAGCCATTATTTGGCCTAGAGTTCCACACTCTGGGTTGTCTCTGAGGATTATTGTTGCTTCCACCATTATTGTTGAAATTATTGGTGTTATATCCTCTATCAGGATAATTCGATCTGTCATTGGAATAATTTCTATTCTGACTTGACTGGGAATAAAACCCTTGATTTCTCAAATGTGTCACCTCTGTGGTGAGTTTTCTCAATTGAGCAGAAATCTCTTTGATTTCCTCCTTTTCTTCCTGAGCTTTGGCTACTACATTTTCAGTCTGAGGCTTGAAGAAAGAGGATCCATGGTTATTGTTAGACAAATCAGTACCTTGAGGTGTCTGAGCATGTGCAGGATATTGTAACAGTTGGCCATTTCCATTAGGAGGGGGCATGATGCTCAGTGGAGGTACTTGCAAAGGTGCAGGTAGGACAGCTGGGGGTATCAATGCTCCATTAGGATATTGTGCAGGATATTGTGGAGAATATGTTGCAGGGTATGATGTAGGATATTGTGACTGTATGCCAGGCAAGGTAGGGAATACTATATTTGGAGTAGGAGCAGGTATCAACTGCTGATTCACTTTGATAGCTTCTTGAAAAGCTCCTGTCAATGTAGTGATCTCAGGATGTGTTCTCCTGATGAACATGGAAGTTAATGGATCCAGGGCTGAATAATAGATACTCCTGGCAGAGGCATCAGATACTACATATGGGGCAACTAACTTGGACAACATTTTCTGGAACCTAGCATTGAAATTAGCAATAGGCTCATTCTCAAATCTTTTGATTGTAGCAAACATATGGTAATTCATAGATGGATCAATAGGGACCTTGAACCTGTCAAGAAAGGCTTTCTCTAAGATAGCCCATGAACTAATAGAGGCTTGGCCAAGACTAATGAACCAATTATAAGCCTCTTCCCCTAAGGAAAAAGGAAATAACCTGCACACCACATCTTGATGTTCTATTCTGGCTCTGTAGCAAGCTTCCTTAAATGTCCTGATATGATCATCAGCATCTTGATAAGGATGATATTTTGGACAAAGTTTGTCCAGATTCTTTGGTAACTCATGATATGCAGTAAAGGTCAAAGGTGACTCTGCTGCAAAGAAAGACATTGCAACCAGGGGAGGTTGAGCTAGTGGTGCAGCTGGCTGGGGTTGGACTAAAGGCACACCCTGAAGCTGAATAGGAGGTCTCACAGATATCTCAGAAGGTATTTGTAAACCAACAGGAGTTACAGGAGGAGGTTCTGGTAAAGCTCTTGATGCACTAGACTCTAGAGTATGATGAATGTCTACAGTCCTAGGTCTGAAACCTCTAATAGGTAGTTCTTCAAAGATTCCACTAGGTCTAGACCTGGTATTTATTCTGTGAGCCAGGATTTCTCAATTTTGAGGCAAATTGGCTGAAACTTTGCAAATATTGGCTGGATTTCACCAAATGAGGTGATATTTGTAGTCAGATGGCTGATTAAATTGGATATTTACGAGATATTTGTGAAGATACTACACATATGACAGGATATTTGGGGTATAATGACCCCTAGCACGAGATCTCAAGTGCCAAAGGCTTAAATTCTTCAAAGCTTGAACAAATTTATGTATCTTTGGCCAATATTAGTGAATTCAGAATGATCTACTGTAAAGCTTGCAATATTTATGTGAGATCTGGATATCTTTACACAGAATGCGCATATTCGAGCCTTTTATAGTAAATATTTACGTAATATTTGGAATTCACCGATGATTGGAGGTTACCTTTCTCTCTGCATCATCAAACCTGAAAATAATGATGATGAACGCAGTATTCCAGATCAGCCCTCTTTCTAGCTCCAATTTATGTTGGTCATGATGTTAGTCACAAACAAACATAGAATAAAAGTACATATTAACCTTTATTCATCTTGAAAGATACTATGAATTCAAAGAATTCAGGATCCCAAGTCTCCAGTGATTAGGTCTTAATCGTCTGAAGTTACTCAGAGGTCAATGTGAGTTCCTGTTTCCATTTTGGGGCCTTATGTGGAATTTTATCATCATCATGACATTCCTGCAGAAATTCTTTACAGAGAAGTTATATTATGCAGTTATTTGATGAGAAGATGTGGAAATACCTCAATCTTTGCATGATATTTTCAGTTCTACATGCTTTGTATTCAAATATGCTAAATATTTATGATTATCTACGAGATGTCTGCATATTTGTGTTATTTGCTTAAGATTATCAATTATTTGCAATTATGGAGATGAAATGCTCTAAAATTAAAAAAAAAACTAAAAGGAATACTTCAATTTAAGGTTGAACCTTTAGCTATTGATCCACATACATACTTGATACTGTCATGAGGAGAAGAAATCAAACCATATGTTCACCAGGATATTCCACAGCTAGATACAGTTGATGCAAACTTCAGAGGATGATGAATGAAAACAATACATGCAACATGATGAGCACTCCAAGGGATGCAGCAAATCAAAGCACATATCCAGAATTCAGACACAGATTACTCAAGATTTACTAGGATTTGTAATCGAAATACTCTTCTCCTTTATTAAGTATGCAAAAGACATGTACATATACAATAGCTTTGAAATGAGCCCTGAATACTTCAGCAAACAAATTTCAATTAAGTTTCAAATGTTTAAAATAAGGCATTCCACCACCTTTTATAGAATAAGGTGAGGAATCCATTACAAAAGATCTACGATCCTGATTTTTCAATACAAATCCACGATCATTATTTACTTAACTTTGTCAACCTTTACAAAATGGCACAAGTTGCTAGCTGGCAACTATCTATACTACTTATGCTACTATCGCCTTCATGATGTATCTTCATCATGCTCCTCAGCTGATTCATGTGGGTCATCATCATGTGCGTCACTTCCTAAACTTTCACTATCCTGATGATGATGCTGCTGCATATGGGGCTGCATACTACTGCGGACCTGCTCATAGGAATGCACAACTTGATCTATCCCTCCGCCATCTTGAGTTTTTGCTTTGATGATGCAGTGCCTATGTGCTTCATATTTATCTCTGCTGTCATCCAGCTTATTTTTCCAGTCCTGCAGTGTTTCTCTATATTTCTCCATCTGGACCTTGATCCTCATTATTTTATCTATAAGTTCTTCGGTCAATTGGACAGGTGGACCATCTGTCTCTAATTGGAAGTTGCTATGTACAGCTTTGATGGCGGACTCTTCATCTTGATTTTCTATTTTACCTTCCACCTTGCCTTCCAATGCTTCCAATATCACTTCTTCTTCAGACATCAAATCCCGTAGCCTCATGCTGATATCCCTCAGCTTATTATTGCATCTTTTGAGGACTCCACATTCGAACTGAATGTCCTTGTACCAGATATCTATCAATAATGCGGTATTACTGTTCAATACCTGCTTACTGATAAGTAGTTGAGGATTTATCCCCTTTATTTCCCCTAAAAGGCTCAGGACTCTCTCCAGCTCGTAAGACCTCTTCTCGGTCTGCATCTGCAATTTATCCACCTTAGTCTTGGAGTCGCTCAAAATGCTCCACCTCTTCAGAGAGGCTTTCATTATTTCTACAACATCATCCAATGTGGATGACATCCATTTCCTTATTACGGACGCCTCATGCTTCATGAGGTCCAATTTCTTTACCTCCTCCTGAGAAATGGCAGTCAATGGGACTGCACGTTCAATTGTGGTATCATCAGGATCGATCAGCCCTTTGATATAGGCATGCAACTGAGCAATGTGCTCTTTATGTTGCTGATTCTTCTCCTTCTCTCTTTTCACCTTTTGAATTAGAGAGTCAATAATATCTTTGCCTTCCTGACCTTCGTGGTCCTCATTGGCAAAGCCCAAATCAACTGTGCTGATTTGAAATTCATCCACAGTGATTTTACCTTTTTCTTTCTCCACCGCAGGTATGGCAATTTGTGCGGTCATTCTCCCTATTGCCGGATCTCTTTTGATGGCTGGTGTCATTCTGGCCTTCCTCCTGGTTTTCATCATATCGGCGAAGAACAAGGTGGAGATGACGAACTCTTGAATTTCAAACTCCTCTTCAATATTCACTTCTTTAGCTAACCACAGAGGTACCTGATCATGTTTTTCAGCATCATCATGATGTTCACCCATATCTCCCATTTCTATCAATAGATGTTGTGGAGATGGTGACTTTTCCTTTTCTTCTTCTTGATACTCGCTTTGTTGTTGATTTTGCGGCACCTCCTCCTGTTGAGGAATTTCCTTCTCTGGGGGAGCATCTTCTTGGTGTGGGGAACCCTGTGGTGTATCTATATGTAGATCATGCTGATCATGATCTTTCTCCATCATTACTTCATCTGTTCCCAATTCTTCCCCTTGTTGCTTATCCACTGCACCAGATACTGGGGATTCTACCTGAGGTGCTGGCGGTTGTTCTACAGCTATTATTTCTTCCGAGCCTGCACTATCAACTTCTTGTATTTTGGCAGCTGGATCCTCTTGTGCTTCCTTCTTTTCATCAGCCTTCACTTCCTGAACCTCTACTATAGCAAGTTCTGCTGATGTATCCTGTGGATCCTGTTGGCTTAAGTCAAGAGCATGGCCCTCTGCTTCCTCCATCTCTATTTCTTCTGCTAGGTGGCCTTTATCAGGTGATCCTGCTGGCTGTTCAGAACTTGCATCCTGTTTCTCTGTTAGATCCACCACTACAGGACTTGTCACCTCTGTGATCAATGCTTCTAGCCCTATCTCTTGAGCCACCTGCTCTAGGCTCTTTTCCTGCTCTTCTTCTGCTTGTTTCATCTCCTCAAGCACAGTTTGAACTGGTGGAGGCTTGTGAGGAGTCATAGTTATATCAGCAGTAAGTGTTTCCATCTTCTGTGTAGCCACAACTTGCACTACCTCATTGTCAAACAAATTTATTGTCTCATCAAGCGAGACATGTCCTTCTGCTTGCGTCTGAGAGGTTTCTTTCATTTGCTCCTCTGCAAGTTTAGTTTTGAACTTGACTATGGTAGGAAGTGGAACATTATGTTGAAGTTCCTTCGGCACTTCACTACCTGCCCCTTGTAATAGTGTAGGGGGTTCACTTATTCCACCTCTCATGGAGGTTCTTTGTTTCTTAGGTGTGGTAGAGACCAGCACCTGTGGAGTTCTCCTCTTTCTTTTTATTATTAACAGAGCCTCTTCTTCTTCAGGCTCTTCTTCCATCAGGATATCCTCTTCTCTAGGTTTCTTTGAGGACTGACCCACTTCCAGGGTCCCAGTTATTCCAACCTCAGCTGTCTTACTCTTCTTGGGCTTCTCTTTCTTTGGAGGGGATTCTGACTTTGATCCTGATCCTGCCGCCTCCTCAGCTGTAAACACTGCCCTGTCAATTATAACCCCTTTGGGTTGTTTATCCACTTTCTTACCCCTTGGGGGTCTTTTGCTCTGTTGTTGTGGTGGAGGTAACTTGTCTCCCTTAGTCTTCCTTTTCTCAAGAAGGAAGTCATCATATACCTCCCCAGGAATATCTTGTCCCTTCTTTTTGTTGTCCACCTTAATGGCAACACCTTTCTTTTTCAATGCCTCTACCTGATCATCGACCCAAGCTTGAGTCAGCTGTATGGTCCTGGCAATGAATGGGTCCAAAGATATATCTTCCTGCATGGTGAGGTTAGGTGCAGAGATAGTGTCATTGTATATCTTTTTCTGTTCATATTCATCTGCCATTATCCTACCATCATCCTTCTTCAATTGTTGGGGAAGGGAGATACAATCAAAAGTCCTAATTTGGTTCAGAGTCAACATCTGATACCTTCTTCTCCCAGCTTCTGCCTCATCTTTGCAGTCAGCCCAAAAATCTTCTAGGTGCCTCTGGTGAATAGGCTTTCCTAGTATCTTCTGTATCATGCCGTAAGGATCATATGGTCTTGTTATTGGGAAAGGCTGTAGATTCATTTTATTCAGGGTGACCATCACCTTCTTTATATTGTCAGAATCAGGGCACATATAGTTGCCAATGCTAACTGGGAACAAAATTGGTGGCAGCTTCTTGGCGTCCTTGTACATCTTTATCATCATGGAGCCTTGCCTGATAAATTCCATTAATATCACTGCATCGGTAGGATACCTCGGCAGCATGAGGGGATGTTCCTCAAAACCTTCAACCCTTATGTAAGAAAAGGTTGCAAACTGGATATACCAGGCTCCATGCCTGTAATCTACTTCTTGAGCCTCCATGCTCAATCTTTTTGTTCTGTCCTCTTCCATGGTCCTTACCAGATGCATAGAGAATGCATCATTGACCAGTTTGTAGTCTCTGAGGTAGTTGGTTCTCTGTAGCTGGGGATGATGATCCCAGATGTATGTAGCATTTGTGCCTGTGAGCCTACCATCTGTAACTAAGGCATCAAAAGTGCCTTTATAAGCACAAGAGTAAACAATGTAAGATGTCATATAAAATGCACAATTTGAACCTCCCAGGTTCATCAGCTACTCATGCAGAGCATCACTTATTATTTGGCCCCACAGTGGCTTGGTGTTTGAATACAGACACATCACTATAATTCCATACATCCAATCCCTGAAACTACCAGTATCAGGTTGGCCTATTACTCGATTCAGGAGTGCAATCATATACTGGTACTCCTCATTGAAATCATATTTAAACATGTGCACTGGGAGTTTGGCCGCTGCAGGATATGTGTTGTTCTCTACTCACCATTGATACATGTTCTTTCTGGCCGATTTCTTATTGGCCTCATACTCCTTTTCTGCGTTTCTCAGGTCCACACTTTTTACTTTACTGCCCAACAGCAGTCCAAATGTCTGGGAGAGACCCTTGATGGAGAGGTCAGCATATATCCTCCCATGCTTTACCACTTGCCTCGTCTGAGGATTATAATTCCAGGCACATTCTATAACCAGCTCCGGAGATTCCATGGAATATGGGAAACCAGCAGCGTTCCACATTCCTGACACAAATACTGCGTCCAACATAGGACTCTTGTCATGCCCATCATTTAGTTTAGCTGACCAGGCCTCCAGATTAGTGCTCCCCTGATGGGTATCAGTAATTGCTCCATACTTGAACAGGACCCCCCTCTGAGAAGAGAACATAGGCCTACTGAATTCTTCCGGACACTTAATGTACCGCTTGTCGGCCATGAGTACCTGCAATTAACAAAATCCTAGCTCACAACGGATATACACACATGCACACATATTGCAATTAAGATCACTATGCATACTGAATTCTTTCAATACTACTTTATCATATGGATGCATAAACCAAAACTTACATCACCATACCCGAACAACAATGACATGATGAGGGTTTCGTTTACTTACCTGGTTATGCAAATTTCTCTTTTATACTAGTGGATTGACAACAACGTTCCTAATTCGGCCGATGATCACCTCCTTCCCTCTATCTGTGAGCTTAAATCGCGCAACAGTAGCTGGTATGTAGATATGGAAGCTGGTGCTCTGTAAAAATAATTTTATCGCAAGGTAAATGTGAAAATGGCGGTTGAATTACCTTTTAACCTCGCAGTTAGGGTACACTTAGGGCAACTTTGACAAGTTAGATTACATTCCTTGATTATTCGTGTGAAAACGCAGGATCTCACCAGGTGTTTCATTGGGTTCCGGGGTCGGCGGGAACTACCTACCATGTCTGCGCGCATTAAATGATAATGGCGGCAACGGGAGCGGGGGGATATCTATATGACAGGATATCATGAGGGCAGGATGATATTTGCAAATATCGGGTTGAGTTTCAATATCATCCTCCTCCCTCATATTGAAATTGTTATCGCGATAAGATTCGGGTGACAAAAGCACCTTTGTTTATGTTTAGTACATCAGGAGGATATTTCGTTGTATCAGGTGATGTTTCAAAATATGATGATGACAAGACAAACTTACATGTCTCTTTTCGAAATATCAGGATGACATCATCTTGATAGTCATTCTTTGTATCAGAAATATATCATGACATCATCGTCATATTAGGCGAACATGATCATGTTTGGCGAACATGATCATGTTTGGCGAACATGATCATGTTTGGAAAAATATCCTGTCGAAATATGAATGTGATGATGATGTCATCATCATGTTTACTTCTTTGTTTATCCGTTTTGGATGACATCATCAGGATATTTGCTAAGGGTGATATTTCGCGTCAGGAGGATATTAAGAAATATCGGGTTACATTCAAAAACATGACGCTCGCGATACAAAAGACCGCTTGACAGGGAAGACTTACTACCACTTAAAGTTGACGTCCGGATATTTGAGCCGCATGACATATCAGGGGATGTTTCAAATATGATGATGATCTTCAAAAAGATGACAGGTTATAAAAAATATATGATCCCTCCTCTTACGAATATCAGGTTTGACCGAAACTTTGACCGTTCATAACTCTCACAACCTGAGGAATATCAGGATGATGTAAAAGACAAACCTGCGTGAATTTTAATACTCTTTCAAACTATGAGGTCATAGAAATGAAATACGAAATTTGACAAACTGACCTCATAATGGTGACTTACCTCATCCTGACTCTACATGATGATGCACCTGACTTACTTTTACCAAACCGCCAGAGAACAAACAAGCCAAGCTAAAAGTTGGGTCCCTGTTTTGCCAAGTCAAAATGGAGCGTGTTGTGTAACCACACAACAAGTACTAGAATAAAAGGAAATACCTGGAGCCTTGTAAAGTATCTTATGAGATAATGGACATATCAGTTGAAGAAATTCCTTTAACTTATGAAAGAATGACAAATTGTGAAAATATTTCCCCTGTTTGTGAGGAAACCTATTTTACATCAAAATCTCCTAGGGAAGTAGCTTTCTTTGAGTCTAAGTATCAGGAGGGATTGGTCCTTGTTAATCATGTAGAAAGTAGTGGGCAATTGTTAGAATGCTCATATCAAAATAATAGGAGTTTTGAATAAGATAATGATACAGGCTATTAGAGCAGTGATATTGAAGATTGTGCAGATAGAATGCATATAAGAGACAACCCACTATATGAGGAACCTATGAATTTATCAGTAAGAGAAAATGTGAAGCCCTATAAATGCATAGTAAATCCACTCTTTGAAAAAGATCTTGAGGAAATTGATGAAGCAATATTGTTTCAACGTGCAGAAAAATACAGGATGATAAGTACTGAGATGATAGATCAGGACCCGAATTTTCAACCTGATCATGTCTCCCTATCCTATATTCATCATCAAGATAAAAAAATAGTTTAGAAGGTAGAAAACAAAAACAGAGTGTTAGACGTCTACAAGGAAACAAAATATGATTGTTTCAGATTCGACATTGCTTTAGGAGAAATTCAGATTTCCCCTACCACCAACTATAAAATGGATTATGATTGCTTTTATTTTTTAGATCTATGCAAAAAATATAAATTAGAAGATGACAATATTTTCACAGGATTAGAAAGAATTGAACTAGGTGCTGAGTCTCTTTTTGATGGCAATATATTTCATTTGTCTATAATTCAAAACAGTGGGGAAATCATGGAGAAAATGAACATAACTATCCAACATGCTATCCAAATATCTTTGTTAGAAGCAAGTTGAATTTCAATGAAATTTTTCAAAGCAGTTTAACAGAATCATTGGAGAATAGAATGTTTGATAGAGACAAGATGGGTTTTTTCTTTACATAATGGCCTGGGGTCATTATGTGTGTGGTCTGCTCCTCCAAAGTTCTTCTGTGATCTTACTCTGTTCATAATAGAACAGGCATCCCCAACTAGAGCCACTAATGGAACCATATAAAATTTTCATGCTTCTAGAAAATTTTGTTCCTAAGCTCTATGTCACTAGATCATCAGGTTTCCAAAATTAGGGTTTCCCCTGTTAGAAAATGCTCTGAGTAAACCAAAATTGCTAAAACCCTAAACCCTCATGGTATGAATTCATACAAATGGTCGTATTCAATCTAATTCTTTAGTGACCGCTTATTTCCTGTCACCTTCTTTTTAAGTTTTCTTTTGTGCCTTCCTGCAACATTGTTTACCGGCCCCTCACGAAGTTGTTACTGTCTATAGCCCGTACCTAGAACAACTTTTCTTTAAACGGAGAACCGAACCAATTGGCCACCCTTCTAAAGATAACAGAAATGATACATGTGTCAAGGTCTAGTCCTACTAACCAAGTTTTGGTAGGTGGCGCTAGCGGATTCGTTTCCGCCAATCCACCCGTGAAGAGATACAAAGATGACTGACCTTAGCGAAAACATGGAAAGGGTGACAACTGGTCAAGGACCATCCAAGATAGTGGGGAGGTGGGTCCCAAGCCTTACAAAATAGTTTCTCTTTAATTCTGACATTCTGCCATAATCCACAAAAGGGTCTGCTGAGCGACCGCGGATTGACAGAATCTGGACACATGGCTTTCTAAGTGATGGGATTGTTACATTAATGACAAGGACCTGACGTGGCATGAAACATGACCACTTTTTCAAGAAATGCTCCCATCAAGTACAAGAAGATCAAAATCCGATGGCTATCTAATATTCTGCCAAGATCTTATCTCTGGCCATATCCCTCATATGTGGAATGACAGGTGTTGTCTTAACTACATTGTAAGAAGGACTTCTCCTCGGGATTGCGACTGGGAAAGGCTAGCTAAATGGTAGGATATTATTAAAAGAAGCAAGTAGCAAGGTCTAACCTAGAATGAGATCAAATCAGCATTGTCAAGTTGCGCCAGCTGAGATTGAGATCAATGGCCCAAATTCAAAGTTATAAAAGAAGAATTTGTTGGCACCAAATCTGACTAGGCTTCATTACAAAGCATTAACTGCTCAAGCGTGTACAGGGTCTCCATCACCATCACTCTTGAGGAATTTGATAATAGAATTATTTGGCTTATGCAAGCTCAACCTTTGGAAATTTGTGCCTCTACCATGATTGACATTTCACCTGTTATGTGATAAAATTTGATGTGATGACAATGCTCAAGTGGGGTAACCAAGACACCTGATCTAGCAAAATTCAATGCGAGAAGTGATATTTGCAATTACACGGAATTATGAAATCCAACTTTTCTGTTCACTCATGGTAATCTTTGGCAGATTTCCATTTAAGGCAGGAATGTTTTGAAGTGACTGGAAAACCAATACACCACAGATGTGTAGATGTATGCTTACATCCCTAAATTTCTATAAAAGGGCAAGTGTTGATGTTACACTTCATACTGTTTAAAGACATTCTGATAGTATGGCTTTCCCCTACTCCTATGTGTTATGTTTTCTCCCCTGTTCTTTAGGATTTCCTTCCTTGTTCTCATGGCTCTCGATTTGTCCTTACAAAATTAGAAAGGCCATGGAATTATTTCCTCAAGAATCGGTGGTATAGGAAAGATTAGGGGGCAACAACAACACTGTGTAAAGTTTTACGGACATTTCTTCTTCCTGTTTCTTCATCCGGATTGGGACCACAGATTTTAATCTCCATACTCCAGCCATCCCATATGACTATGATTTGGTAGATTAGTATCAGGTGTAGAGGAAACTCATTTTTCCTTCTACCTCCATCCCTCTTCTACTTTTCCTAACAAAGAATCAACTCTAGTAGTAGGGATGTTTCCTCTTTAGATGTAGCATAAGAAGACAGATTGATCTCATTTTGTTGCTTTTGTTGCCCCCTTTGCTAGGTAAATGGCATTGCCATATCTAGCCTGATGTGATTTCATCTAGTTTCTATCTGGATGAAATGGTTGGTGACCACTCAATTTTGAAAGAGGAATCACATCCTTGCAAATGGCGATGGGCATAATGCGAAGAACTCCAGTTGATGGGGTTTTCTTTTGATATTGATGCTTGCAGTCGTTCTCATTCAAGGAGGACAAACGGGTAGTGAAATGCTCTTATTTAATATATAACTGGCATAGGATGGGGATAAGGGGCTCCACAACATCAAAACAAATGAATCCCCATCAAACATCACTACCTATTTCCCTCTAAAATTGAGAGAACACATTTGTGGGAAGCACACACTTCAACATGTGCCATGAAAGCAAAGCATACTATTGTGAAGTGGTTGCACCGGCCTCTCCAGTTGCATCTGTTGGTTAGAAATAAGTTGTAACTTCTTTTGTCATAAGCCTGAAGCTTGTTGCTCCCTTACCTCTATAAAAGGGAATTCAGGGCTTATGAAAAAGCATTGGTTTGAGGTCGTATTTCTAGCCTTAGTCTAAAATAGGGATCAATCTAGTTAGAGAGGAGCTATAAATAAGTTTGTTTTCTGCTAATAGAATTAGTTGTCTATTTTTAGGTTTCTAATTTGAGTCTCTTTTGGTTTCTTGATAGAATTATTGAAAGATGATGTAGGTTACTGAACAGTTTATTTTACAAATTTTGTTGAGTTTTGGAGTACACTGTCTCCTGCTTCATGTATACAATTTCACATCATGAATATATAGTTGGTTATATATCATCTTTATTCATTGACACAGTCTTTCCTATGCTGACATATTTCTCTTATGGCTTTTTACTCAAGGAGTAATGTAAAAATTGCTATTAGAAAATATCAAATGTGATTTGGGTATATAGGGATAATTAAGTATGGTTGATTTCAAAGCTAGTAAAAGTATTTTCAATGTATGGCATTGTTGTATCTTTACAATAAACTAAAGTTTCTTACATCACTGTCTGTTTAATTTTTATCATTTTAACCTTTTTGACTCCTTGGCCCTTGGATAGGTACTGATCTATTTTATGAATACTATACTGAACTTACGCCCCTCTGGTTATCCTCAAAATATTTTTCAATCCAAATATTTTCCTTTCCAACAATAGCTTTTTAGGATATTTATTTTGATTAAGTTAAGTCTGGCATGTTCCTCTGCAAAGAATAAGATAAGAGCTTAAAGAATCTAGCCAATCCTTACTTTATCATAGGTTCTTTCAAGCAGCCTACAAGGAACATATCTGTGATATAAGCAAAGTTGACAATCTAATGTCTCTGGAAAAACCCCATCCCTTTTGAGTAGAATACTGTTATCCCCAAGAAAAGAAGACATTAGTTGAAGGAAGTAGCCAGAGAATTAGAGATAAGTCCATTCTACATAGGAAATACCCTCCTTGGTTTCACAGAGCCTAAAGTGCAGAGGAAGAACAAGGGGACTGAGAAAAGGCCTCCAAACCTTAAATCTCCTATTTGTTGGCCAATCCCTCAAGGCAGATCCATCATTAATAAGTGGCTATTTTATATGTTTGCTGCGAGAATCAGGTTAGGAATTTAAAACAACCAACACACACGAAACAAGAAGCAACCTGAGAGGTTTGGTTATACATTGCTTGATTCTAGTTGTGCTTTTGCTTTTCTTACTAACACTAATGAGCCTAGAACTGTGACAAAGGCTATTGGCATGAAAGATGTAGGTTTCTAGAAGGAGGCCATGGAAGATGAGATGGCTTCTTTGGAAAAGAATAAAACTTGGGACTTGGTGCCTTTGTCTGATGGACGGAAACCTACTGGATGCAATTGGGTGTTCAAGAAGAAATTTGGTGTAGATGGCAGTGTTGAGAAGTATAAGGCTAGATTGGTTATGAAGGGGTATTCACAAGTGGAGGGAATTGATTATGGTGAGATTTTCTCTCCTATTGCAAAGCTGACATCAATTTAGTTCCTATTATCTCTTATAGCGGCTTATGATTTAGAAGTGGAACAAATGGATGTGAAGACAACTTTCCTTCATGGTGAATTGGAGGAAGAAATCTACATGTCACAGACAGAGCACTACATAGTGAAAGGTAAAGAAAATTTGGTTTACAAGTTACAGAAGTCTTTGTATGGATGGAAACAATCTCCTAGGATGTGGTACTTGAAGTTTGATGCCTTTGTGTTGTCTATTAGATTTCTGAGATCAAAATCAGATCATTATGTGTATTACAAGTTTGACGATGATCATATTCTCATTATTGAACTATATGTTGATGATATGTTGCTGATTGGGAATGGTAAGAATATGATTTCTGATTTAAAGTCTCAGTTGTCAACACAAGTTGAAATGAAAAACTTAGAGGCAGCCAAGTACATTCTAGGGATGGAGATCTAAAGAGACAGAGAAAATGGAAAACTTTGGTTGCGCCAGAGTAAGTATGTTAACACTGTGTTGGAGAGATTCGGTATGGTGGATTACAGACCATTGACTGTTCCTGTTATAATGGGGACAAAGTTATCTATTGATGATTTTCCAAAGTCTCCTTCTAAGACATAGGATATGACTAGAGTACCTTATGCTAGTGCAGTTGGCAGCTTGATGTATTCTATGGTCTGTACAAGACCAGACATTGCCCAAGCAGTGGGAGTCCTTAGTCAGTTTATGGCTAATCTTGGATGGGTACATTGAGATGCAATGAAGAGAGTGTTAAGATATTTGAGGGGTACTTCCAAGTATTCCTTATGCTATCATGGTTATCCTACTAGACCTTAGCATTCTATGAGTATTCATGGATTTGTGGATTTTGATTGGGCAGGTGACATTGACAACAGGAGATCCACCAGTGCTTATGTGTTTACCATGTTTGGTGGTGCTATTAGTTGGATGAGTAAGTGACAACCTGTGGTTGCTTTGTCCATGATAGAAGCAGAGTACATGGCAGCAACTCATGCTTGTAAGGAAGCCATTTGGCTTAAGAGGTTGTGTTTAGATGTTGGTTTTGATGCAGGGAAGATTACTATCCATTGTGACAGTCAGAGTGCGATTTACTTAGCAAAGAATCCTACTTTCCATGCTAGTACAAAGCACATTGATGTTCAGTTTCATTTTGTTCAAGATATGGTAGAAGATGGGAAGGTGATGTTGGAAAATGTTGACACTTTGAAGAATGTTGTAGATGGATTGACTAAACCTGTGGGCACAAAGAAGTTCAGATGGTGTTCAAAGTCTATGGGCCTTTTGGCCCCTAGAAGTTAAATCTTGTCTCTCTATTGGCTCTTGCAAGGTGTTCAACAAGTGGAAGAATGTTGAGAATTAAGGTGTCTCAACCTTGAAATTCCTAGCATTGATTATTTGATTATTTATTTCTTTATTTGCTCAATTTGTATTTTACTTGCACATTTAATTTTGGCATTTAGTTTGAGGTGGCATTATGACATGTCATCCTACTTGTAATATGCTTTGAGTGGTCAAGTCAAACGCATGTGGATTTGGATGTCCCATTTGAGGTGGCACTAATATACCATGTCTCGGCATCTTGTGGTATGACAGATGTGTTATTATGTATGACAAAATCTATGACGCGTAAGAGTCAAGTATAGAGATTCTCGGGACAAGTGAAGACAAGTGTCGTAAAGTATCTTTGCATGTGGAGAAGACATCTTTGGGTGCCCAAGTTAGGCTATGACATGTTGTAAGAGGAATATCCTATATTTAGCATTGTATGACAGATTCTCTTACAACATTTAAGGTTGTTATGTTGGGCAGATTTTATGACACCTATAAGAAGCGTAAGAGCATCTGTCATAGCTATTTTTAGCCTAGAGTGCTCCATTTTTGGGAAATTAAATCTGCCATGTATGATATATGTAAGAGAGGTATTTGTAGCTTGGACAAGTGTCCTTTGATGCAAGAAAATGGCCATGTGGCCAAGATGGACGCCCATCTCTAGAAGCTTCCTATTTATGCCTTGTAACTCTATATAATGCATTGTTTTGGAGTAGTAGACATATAGTGTTTGTACAGGTACTGTTATACTGCTAGAATCACTCCATAAATGACATTTGAAGACTCTTGGAAGAACTTACATTGCAAGTGTATTGTAAACATTATTAGTTCTAGATAATACATTGTGCAGGTTTTGGAGTGGGGTTTTTTACCTGAAAAGGTTTTCCCCATGGTATATCTTGTGTCACTTTCTTTATGTGTTGTGTTGTTGTTGTAATCTTTATGTTATGTATTTAACATTGCTGCAATTGTAAGGATTAAAAATAATTTGCATACTATTCCTCTCATTAGATTGGTGTAGGAAGTGTATTCCATGTACCTTGCTTCCTTTCAATTCTTTCATTATATTGATCTCTTTATGATTTCTAGATTTCTGTATACACAGTTATATTTGATAGTTAGTTACAAATCAATCATGGTGTATAACCTATAAATACATGTTCTATTTCTAACTACAAAACTTTTTGGCTTTCACACAATTTTGGGACAAAGGAGAAAGAATATGAATTGTATAACTGGTGTTTTGTAGAGAAATAAATATTTGAATAGTACTGTTAAAATATTTTATAGGTTGTTATTCTTCTTGTGTTGAATGCATGCCCTCTTTGCATATCTTTTCAGTTCACTTGTGAGAATCATTATGTCTTTGTGTAATGTGTAATGATTTGACATAGCTACCAAATAGTTGTTCTGTTAATATTTAATGTGTATTAAGGGTTATTGTTGTTGATTATTTACAGTTGCATAGAAAATAATACTTCACCTTCTTTATTTGAGAAGTGTTTTCTTTTTCGAAAAAGAAGTGTTAATTTTTTAGTTTGATTGATAACAAGGAATTTACATTGGTGTTCTTGAGTTCACTAGTAAAGATTTTTTTGGATATTGAATTATTGAAGCTATATCACACCCTTCAAGTATTTTTGGGTTAAAAATACCTTGTTTAAATAGAATATTTATTCAAAGAGGGAGCTATACCTCTAAATGCAGAGGTAGATTGTCAAATATCAAAACAATCTTACCAACTATTAGTACATTTGTGTAACTATCACGGGAAAATAGAGTATGAATTTATAGTGACCAAATCTGTTTATTAATAGATTTTTGGTGACTCTACTGGGGAATCTTTTAAAAGAATTATTTTTCTTGAAAAAGGTCACCTTAATGTGTTAAAAAAAATCTTTCTGATTGACAAAAATGGTTTTGCAATGTTATGCTAGACCTATTCTACAACCTAATGTTAATTGTCTAGATGTTGAAAAGGAGGATATAATTAGAGATTTGCGAGTATTAGCTTTGAGATACAGAAGGTCAAATAGCCAATAACACAAGGTAGATGCAATACTAAACTACAAAGAAGACATAGGGGCTAAAATTCATCTTCAAGCCCGGCTAATTACTCAGGGCCTTGCACAAGGAGAATTGGTAATAGTTGATAGGGTTATTCAGACTTTTCTTCCTATTGTTATCAACTTTCAAAATCTTCCTTTACAACCAATGGCTCGCCAACAACCAATTCCATGAGGGGCTGCCATTGATCCCCTAGCTTTAGGTAACCAATTACATGACTTACCTCATCAGTATTCTTGCATAACTTCAATGGGGATGGAAAAACTACAATAGATGAGCACCTGGATGCATTCTTTATTGCCCTTTTTGTTCTTGAGGTCATGCATGAGGATGTTTCTATTCGATTGTTCACGGAGTCCCTTACCGATGTCATTGTTGAATGGTTCTATCACCTACTAGCTAGGACTATTAATTCCTGGGCTCTTATGTGACAAAAATTTGAAGCTAGATTCAAAAGTGCACAAGATGAACACATGCTCCTAGCTTAGTTAACTCAAATGAAAAAAGAAACTCACGAACCCATGAGAGAATTCATGGCTCATTTCAACAAAATAGTAAACAAAATTGAAAATTCTAAGAGGCCCACGGTGGAGAACCTAAAATACTTCTTTATAAATGCATAACTTCTAGATGTAAGATTTCATTTGAGAAGAGCTAGGGTGACAAATCTTGAAGAAGCTCAAACCATGGCCATTGAAATAAAGGATGATTTGTTTACTATTGGTAAGTGGAATAAATATTTGCAAAAGGGTAAATGTCAATCAAAAATTTCCACCACTGCTGATCTATTGGTACAAAAATTGGCCAATAATCTACTCCAATTGAAAAACCAAATCCCTCCAAAATCACCTCCACTATATAATGATATACCAAGGAGGGATTATATTCCATATTATAAAAATAGGCAACCAAAAATTCCTCCAACTACAAAAAGATTGGCTATTGAACATCCTTCTTCTAGCCATCGACAAACTACAACTATGTGTGATTTTCATCTAACCACAAATCTTGATGGTAGCACTTTTCTGAAAATGACAAGATTTATGTAGATGAATCTATCAAGTGAGAAAATAGAAGAGTATGTAGCACAGGAAGATGAAACAGGTGAAACATACGGGCAGCCTACAATCAGTTTCTTAGAATATGAATCTGATTCAGAAGAATAAGATGTTCATGATATTAATAAGCACTCTTATAATGTTTTCAACTACCATCAATATCAGAAGAATGAGGAAAAATGCAAGGTTGGACCTACACATAAAACTATTTAAAACACACCAAGAATTTTAACAAGAAAACATCATTAGGAAGAATAGCCATTTGCTACAAAAGATACATGTACATAAAGCCTTCCATTAACTGATTCCTCCTCTCCTATTGTTGACGATTCTTTTGATTTCATTGAATATTGTAAAAAGACCAAAGTTCAAATTTCTCAAATTGAGTACATAAAAGTGAATCTTCATCAATTGGAGAAATTAGTGCAATATATTAAAGGAAAATATGAGTCTTCTTCATCAGTTCATCAACAATCAAATAATGATCCATATGTTGATGTTTTACAAACCTCATGTCCAAATTATACCCCTTTTGTAGGCCCTTTGGTTCAAAACAAACCTGATCCATTCTATGTTTCTTTGTATATAGCTGGTTGTAAGTTAAGTAATTACATAATTGACTCTAGTGCTTTGGATGATGTTATGCCTACCAAAGTAGCACATGCACTAGGTCTTTCATTGAATAAACCATCTAGAAAAGTGTATTCTATGGATTCAAAGTTAGTCCCTTTGGTAGGACAACTTAAAGATGCCCAGGTTACATTGGCTAGTTTTCCCTAGAAAAATCTCAAACTTACTATTCTTGTTACTGATATACCTGCAAGATATGGAATGTTTTTAATTAAGCTTAGCTAGGAAAGAGGGTCCCAATGCCTCATAGCCAAAGTATTGGAACTAACAGTCCATCAAACATAACAATTTACATCCATAAAACCTTGATAATAACCCAAACGAGCCAGAGAAGACACATCAAAAACATAGCTAGAGAACAACAAGCAATAGGTAACAATAAAAAACCAAAAAACACCAAAAAATAGACTAACAACCAGATTAGCAGAAAATTTTTTAGTGGCAAATATCGCCAATCGGCCAAGTCAGAATTGGCGAATAAATCGCATCCAACAGGGTGGTCAAATCGCCCAGTTTTTATGTATTATCGGTCAAATCCATATCCATTCACCATCAATTTATTTTATGAGAATCAATGAAGTAAGATTTTTGCCATAACAAACTATGCGTTTCAAATGGGCCGACTAATATTTTCACCTGGAATTTTGGAAGCAAGTACTAAATCACCTATATATTTGCCAATACTATTAAAACAACATTGTGTATCAGGACACATTTCGCCAACTCCATTAAATGGTCACTGCGCATGAGGACCTATTTTGCCAACCCCATTACATGGTCACTGCGCATGAGGGCCCATTTCACCAATTAAAATTTACAAGTAGTTGATTATGAGGGGCCATTTCGCCAATTTACATGACACCTTCGTGCTAATCTTAGGGCCATATTCGCCTTGGAAATTTCAATGTATGTAGTCCATCGAGGTTTGATTCACTGACACTTAAATGTATTCCTTATATAATCACGTGTGATTTGCCAAATCTTTTTGATATACCATATAGAATTCCCGCAGAATTCGCCAAATATGGAATGATATAATTACAATTGAAACTCTGATTTATTCTTACACATTTTGTTCAGTTCTGAACTTGTGACTTGTGAGCTCTCGATTCAGATTTCAAAAGTTGGAGTTGGCTCCTTAAAGTTGATCATAGGCAAAGTTACAAACTTACAACATAGGCATTCCTACATTAGCGAATAGCAAGTCAGTGAAAACCTAAACTTGAAGGTGAGTGATCATTTTTTCATAGTATTAGTGTTTTAAGATTTCTTTATAGATTTATCGCTCTTCCATTCTTGATTCAATCTTAAAGAAGATATTTAGTAGGGAATGGGATCTATATTCTATGAGTATGTCCTTCTTAAACAAGAAGACATTTTTTCTAGCTTTTATTCGAAGTGGGAGATCAAGATGTCAAGCCGCAAGTGCAACAAGGGTAAGACTCCTCAGGGTGACGAAGGGACTGGGAGGCCAACAAAACATAGAAAAGGTGGAGTTAGTATACAATCTTACTTTGGAACTGGTAATGTTTTTGATCCATCAAATCAAGATGGAGCTACACCATCAACTCTTGCACCAAATAATAATGAAGAAGCCATTTGCAATACCTCACCACCACCAGAAGGTGGGATTGCCATTGAGTTAAATGAGGATGGCAATACTGCAGAAGATATTCCAAGGGATACCCTGGTTAGCTAGAATGAGGATGGCAATACTGTAGAAGATGTTCCAAGGGATACCCTGGTTAGCCAGAATGAGGATGGCAATACCGCAGAAGATGTTCCAAGGGATACCCTGGTTAGCTAGAATGAGGATGGCAATACCACAGAAGATGTTCTAAGGGATACCTTGGTTAGCCAGACTGAGGATGACAATACCATAGAAGATGTTCCAAGGGATACCCTGGTTAGCCAGAATGAGGATGGCAATACCACCGAAGATGTTCCAAGGGATACCCTGGTTAGCCAGATTGAGATAATTGACTTGGATGAAAAAGAAAATGCTGGCATTGTAGATGATGTTGGCAAGAAGAAAAGAAAAGGCAAATCAAAAGATTCAAAACTGGGGTGCGAGTGGGAAATGTCAAGGAATTTTCAGCTTGATTGGGTGTCAAAGTACCCATTCATTGAACCTGTCAAGAAAGAAAACAAAGATGAACAACCAACAAAATGCAAGTGTGTGATTTGTAGTTGGAAATGTAAAAGAGATAAGAAATTGCAGCTAAAGCTTGACACTATAGAAAACCTATTAGGTAAAGTTTATGAAAAACAAATCATAGATGGAAAGGAAACATCAGTAGTAAGATGGAAATCAAAGGAAGAATGTCTTCATGTGAAGTATGCTATAGAATATGATGAGCATAAGAAAAGAATGACGAAGCTTGCTGCAAGTGGAGGTACAATCAAGGCTCAATTTGGAAAAACAATGGAAGGAGCACAACTAGAAAAAACTGTTCAGATGAGTGTTGTTTTTCATATTTTGTCTAGAAGGCATCCTATGACAGACTACCTAGAGTATAGTAATTTATTATCTTTTTTGAGTGTTCCTCACCATCCTAGCACACATTGGTCAATAAATGCTGGATGAGAATGGGCAAACTGTCTCGCTGCGGTGGAAAAGCAAGATTTAAAGGAGAATGTAAAAGAGTCAAACTTCATTGCATTATCTTTAGATGAACTTACTGTGGTAGATAATACTTCTTGGGTCTGTATACATGTGTATACTGTAAAAGAACATGTACGCCAAGCTCATCTACTCTGTGTTCATAAAATGAAGGACAGTTCAACATCACAACATATATTTGAACTAGTTAAGAAGTCTTTGAATCAAATTACAGGTATGGATGACTTGACAATTGCCAAAAAGTTGGTGTGTATAGGAGCTACAGTAATGCAAGGTCAAAGGACCGGTCTTTGCACAAAATTACAAACTACTTGTGCACCATACATGCTTTCCATTCACTGCATGGCCCATAGAATGAATTTAGCATTTAAAATTGTAAGCAAATTTCCTATAGTATCAAAAGTTGAAAATCTAGTCCACGAGCTCCACGCATACTTTTGTCGAATTCCCAAATGCTTTGCAGAATTTCAAAATTTTGTTGAGGGAATAACAGCAGGAAACAAGCTTCTTAAGGATGTTGATACCAGATGGATCTCCTTGCATGGACCAGCTCAACGAGTTCTTTCAGAATATCCATCCTTGATTGGAACAATGTACGAGCATCGCAACACAGTAGACAAAGCTCTTGACTTCTTACATAGGTTAAGCGATATAGAGACACTCTTAACTTTAGCTAGTCTTCTCCCCATGCTGGATGAAATGAACAATCTTGTGAAGAAAGCCTAAGACAGAACTATGTATATCTATGAGTATAGAAAACTACGTAGAATGACATGCATGGCCCTCGATAATCTATATCTAGATCTAACTTCTCAAAGCCCAAATTTTTATAGGTGGCAGATAATTACAAATTTGAATCATCATGAAAATTATTTACAGTTTGATGCAAGCGGGGAGTTATGTGTCTTTGTACGTGGATTTGAGATACCAAGGCACCATTGTAAGACAGTTAGGCGCTCTATTAGAGAAGTACCTGTTAGAAAGGATGATTTTGATGGCATTGTTAAATGTGTTAGTAGTAATTTGAAGGAAATTGCAAGCAATCTTTCAACAAAGATTTATAATCGATTCCCTTGAGATGAAATACTTGATGCCATGTCTATTGTGTATCCTCAATTTTGGGTTCAAGGCCACCGAGATAGCCCAAGCTTTTTTCATCAAAATGTAACTACGTTGACCACACACTTTTCGAAAAGTGTAGAATGTAATGGACAACAAATAGAAGGAATTATAGATGGAAATAAGCTTAAAGGACAATGTAGTCAGTTTGCAAGAAGTATGATAGACCAATTTAATGCCATGGAGAATCCCTTAGAAATGGGATCAATAACAAAGGCCTGGAAAAACTTGGGTCAGAGTGAAATATTGCGTGATTTGATATCAGAATATTTCAAACTTGTTGATTTATGTCAAACAATGATATTGGGTTCGGTGGAAGATGAGAGAGTTTTTAGTGCATTAGGGTTTTTGAAATCAAAGATAAGAAAGAAACTAGACAAGAATTTGGAAAATTGCTTGAGGGTGTTAGGAAGTGCGTATAATGTCAAAAAATTTCCTTATGAAAGGGCACTTACAATCTGGAAGTCCATATGTGAAAGAAGAGGGTTGTGCAACTCTTCAAGTTCAAACACTGGTAGTGGTGGGACAAATGACAATGACACAATGATGGATGAATTTGACTTTGGGACTCAGAATCAAGATGACTCTTTTTCTTTTTCTGAACGTCAGTTTGAGGACCTTGACTCGATTTGGGAAATGGAAGTGAATTAGCAATTTTTAGGTATTTATACTACATTTCATGAATTATATTCCAAAACTGTAGTTGATGATATTTTAAATTTGTATTCCTTGAAATTGTGAATCAAATTGAATACATTAACATATTATTAATTATTTCATATTTTAATTGTGTCATACTGATAAGTTTTACATGTACTCAGTGATTCATCATTCAACTCAATGCTTAATATTTCCTTGCTAAAGTTTATTTGTGCATAAAACATAAAATTTGCAGTAAAGTAGAATTTTGGTTTTTGATTTGATATGGTAAATAAAATTAATTTAACATATTAACAATAGTAGGATATAGAACAATGAACATCAGCAATCGTTGAATGTGTGTTTAGTAGTTGAAACCAGAGTTTATTTTCAATTGATAAATTAAATAATACAGATAATTGAACATCAACACATTACTGAATTTGAATTTTCTATTGATTTTTAAATGAAAGAGTACATAGAGGCAATGAAAAATCTTGCTCAAGAGTCAAAGACAACTTTGCACAGAGCTGAGTTGGAACTCAGAAAGTTGAAACTCATAATATCAATATCAAATCATTCTAATATTTTTTTTAGCAAATTCCACTGTTTAGGTGGTGGAATTGTCATTTCTTCTAGCTGATGTTGTCTAACTTGAATTTTTGTTAACAATGTATGATTGAATTTCAATTTGGATCCTGGGTCTGACTTGAATGTTTCAGCCAAATATACATTCAAGAGTATCATTTGTTTGATGAAATCCAAAAAGTTCACCTCATCTGAGTTCCCAAGAAATTGGTCCAAATCAATCTTCCTTGCATCCTCCATCTTCTTTCTAAAATTATCCTTTACAATGAATCGGTCATTTGTGTCAAAACCCTGTGGCAAACCAAGCTTTGTCAAGTTCCTTACTTTTTCATCCTCCTTCTTAATCTTTGTTGCAGCCTCAATCATAAATTATGTTGTTTCACGCATTCTTGAACACTGTTTAATGATAGATGTCACCTTCATTGCGGCTTTAATCTAATTAGTAATGCCTTTTGAAATCAATTCATTATCACTGGATTTGTAGACTATTTCTAGAACTTGATTTGTAGATTTCTCTTATGACTGTAGTTGCAGATTTCTCTTGTCCATTAAATATTTGCTCAGCTTATCAAAATGTAGTCTCATGGCATCAATGACTTGAAAGAATTCACAATTGATCAAACCTCTGCATTATTTCTTCCCAAATCTTTTGTTTCATGTGCCTGATTGTTTGTCTACAAAATTTAGTTAACTTTTTTTGACAAGATTTTATTTCATTTTTTGCTTCCATAAGCTGTGTGGCCAATGTTCCATTTTTTTGCCTCTCTTTCTCCAATTTTTGTTCCCAATGTTCATTTACTTTCCCAATGCTTTGTCTTAATTTTTCTAAAGTGGATTTTTCCTCATTATATTTCTTTTTGATCTCATCTAACTCTTGCTTCAGTCCATTCAATTCCACCTCTATTTGTTTATCCTCTTTGCTTGTTGATGTAGAGGCAGATTTTTTATTCTTTTTTCTAATTCATTGCTCTTGTTATCTGCTGCTTTCCTCTTTGCTTTCTCATTTGCTAAATCTACTTGTAATTTTTCTATTTGATTCTGCAACTTTTTTTTCTCTCTATCATGCTTTAGCAATGATGTGTACACCAATTCATTGTTCTTCTTTGATATATTAATTTTGTCAGTATTTTTTAACCTAGAAAAATCAAATTGCAAACTGCTCACCTGAAATTCAGATCAATCCATCTGATTTTCTGGTTTATTTTAAACTATGGGAACAACAAATGTGTACTCCATGATTTCTATATTTGTGTCAAATGTGGGTAATAGCATGGTTGTTGTAGGATCTGAAGTTACAACAGACACACTCTCCATCTGTTGCTTCTTATCCTTTTTATACAATTATGATTTCTTTTAAACTCTTGAATGTAATCAAAACCCAGGGACACATGAATAAGGGAATGCTTGAATGGTGAAGGAATAGGAGTACTTGCAATTTCTGTTATAGCCACACTAACTGGGGGAGTGCCTAGAAATAATTCCTTTGTAGTGGAACTGGTAGTTGGACTATAATCCTTTGTCTCTTATGTGTCCCTTGATCACTGAGTGTTTGAGTGGTATCATGTATTGGTGTCCTCTTGTGTGTAACTTGTTGTTGGACCTGTTGTTGTAGCACATGCTGACTAAGTTCTCCACCAGTGGCAGTGCCAGTCGTACTAGGCTCTCCACCATGGGCATGTCCAAGTTGTGATTGCATCTGACCATGAGGATTAGGATTTGAATCTATAACAAATTTAATTCTTCTAGTTCTACTTGTATGACCTTGGTGTATTTTATCAGCTAATTCAACTCCAAGGCCTCATTTATCAAATGGTTTTCTGGCAGTGGTGACTACATCTATTGGATTCCAAATGCCTTGTCCTTGGGAGCCCAAACCACCACCTTGATAACCCAACTTTTCTGCTATGACTACTCCTGAAGTATATGATTTTTTTATGTTCTGACTTAAACCAGGTTTGTAAATGCTTTGTTCATCCCTATCATCATCAGGTTCATCATCTCTATCACTTTCAGTTTCTTCATCTTCACATTCATTGGGATGCTCTATATTCCACAATTTGCTAAACTCTTCATCTTCATTGATTTCTCCATAGTCTGCATCAGTTCTTGGTTCACCTAGATCCTTCCTCATAGACCAAAATGCAGCAATTTTTGATCGTGTCCAAGATTTTTTTTGTAACAGAATCATCTAGATAATCTAGCACTTTTGCTCTAATAGATGGTTTATCACTTTTTCTATAAAAATTGTTGTACCTCCTGATTTCATTCTCTGTTGGTGCTCCTGTAATTTGGACCTGGTGCAATGCCATAGTTTCTCCTGACAACTATTCAAAAGAAATACCTTTCTCAGCAGTAGTTTTCTCCATTGCAATTTTGACCTCATCCCAGGAATACTTGTTTCTCAAGTTTTCAACCAAGGGTTTACATTGATGTTGAATTCTACTTGCAGCATTCCTATTGGCCACAATCATTGTTTTAATGGTGTCACATGGATCATACTTCTAGTGATAGACAATATCAAAATTAAAAATTTTCAAAAGATCTTGTGCCACCTTAAATGCTTTTCTCTCAAATGTGAACCCTCCACATGAAAAAGGTAAAGAAGGAAATAAGGTCTTCTTTTGTTGACCAGCAAAGTGTAGTTCATCAGTACTCTGCATCTGCCTTACATATTCCAATGCAAAAACCCTTTCTATCACATGTATTGGAAGTTTGTATGGCTCTACTTCTGATCTATAAAATCTTAGCACAGTATATTCTTCCAATAAGTACCAATTAGCCAATTGTATTTCTTTTCCTAGTTGAATGAAATCTCTACATGATATAGGCAATCTAGGCATTGGACTATTTGTAATTGCTTGATGCAATGGAGCCAAAAAGTAGTCTACAAAATTATTGCAGTTCCTTCGAGAATCATGCATCCTTATCTTAGTGGTCCAATCATATACTAGAGCCATTTTATTTTCCTCGGCATTGCTATAGGGTTGAATCTGAAGCTTGTTGTTCTGAAACATTCCACTAAATTTGAATAGAAAAAAATAGCACAAGTATGTTGTGAACCTAAATGTCTTGGTGGAACCTCCTTTAATCATTAAAAAATGTTTATGCATGGATTCTACAATGTGCTCAATAAGTTTATATTTGACATGTACACCATTACCATAATGGATATCATATATCATTTCAAGGAGGCTTGCATCCACTTCCCAATTGCTATCCAATCTGAGGCAAAATGCTAGCATGGAAGTAGTATCTTGAGCCCATGATTTAAAAAATTTCAAAGGATAAGGAGGCTTACGGTTATCTTTCAAGATGTTTTTTTCTTCAACTATTTTATTTAGGAAAGAATTTTTGCTCCTTTCATCCGCTGCTTCATAATCACTAGCAATCTTTTCTAGGTCAATGTGGACGTCTCCAAATTCTTGGGTTGTAAACCCCAACACTTTTCCAAATTCTTCTGCATTAATGGATAAAATTTCTTCTTTGGTATCCTCATTTACAATTGCTCTTTTGTTACCATCATAATTGTGGGCATAGACCATGATAAATTCTGGGCAAGGGAAAACATCATGTAACATCATGTGCCCTAATCTAGTTACCCATGGTGCATTGATACAATCAACATTCTTTTTCTTGGCAGCCTTATTCTCACATGAAAATATGAGTTCTGAGGTAAATCTACCATACATGTTAGGATCCTAAATATCATGGTATTCATCAGTCAAACCTGAAGTTTTAAGCAATTCAAAATAATCTATTTTTTTATCTATACTTGCTCTACCTTTCCCAAAAACTTTGTCTGGTCTGCTAGTGGTGGTAGACATGCTTATACAGTGTGAAATTTGTCTTAAGTATCTCAACCTTAAACGCAAAGTTTGACAAAATAATATTTTAAGAAAAAAGTTTGAGAAAATAAGATTTTAAGAAATGATGAAATGTAACCTAGGGTTTCTATGTTTTTTCTTACTATCTTTGTTGGAAATGGCACTGCAATGAGCAATCTAAAATCTCCCTAGTACACTATAACAATCAATATGAAATCTCCCCGACGCCCCGTGTGTTGATCCTCTCGGCTCTCACTTAAAAATAAAATCACTCAGCAATAAAAAGTAGAAACTAGAAAGTTTCCTTTTTTTTATGAAGTGTCTTTTTTAGCGAATGAAATGTCAAGCCAAGTTTCAATGTGTCGCTATTAGTACATGTCTAACAACTGTCTTACATTGACAGCTCACAACAATCTCTAAACCGTTGATCTTTGTAAATCTAAGGGTTTAGGGTGATTCTGGAGATTTAAGTTCGCAAGCCTAATGTTCTATGCATTTCATTCCAGAATGCAACTAGAACCATCCATCAAATGTTCATCGAACGACGAGTATTTTATGATATAAACAATAAACATAATCTGCATTTCTTCATTCATTTAATGTTCCAGAATCCTAAATAACCCTGAGCTATTTAGATTCAGAAGAAAAACACACACAACTTGGAGACAGATAACCATATGCATGCAACAAAGCATTACTCATTTAAAAACAACATAAAACTGCTCAATTTATGCCACCAGCAAGACTGTATCTTATTATTCCATCAACATTTGCCAAGTCTAAAACAACCAACCCTATGAAATGACTCAATGAGAAAGACAGTTCCTTTATAGATCAGGAACATACTATCAACATTGAATACATTGTACTTCAAATTGTTACGGATACAGAGAACAAAATCTTGTCAATCCTCAATTCCATATTTGTCATTCCACTTATCGTATGTCTCCTCTGTCGGCCAAGGGAATGAAAGTATTTCTTCAATCTGGCCATTATGGCTAACATCCCTAGCATCTAGCATACTTTTTACGTGGTTATAGGATGTAGAAAGATTCCTTTCAAGAGTGTTCAGATTGTCCAATGCTAAGCTCAGTACTTGCATACTCATAGTTGGATCACTTGCAATTGTATCACAACAAGTGGGAATTAATCAAAAAAATTGTCTACAATCTCCTTCCTCCACTTGTCCAAGTCTTTTGTTTTTCCATTACCATCCAAGATGGGAGGTAACCACTTAGTGTCCAACCCTTCAAAACCCCACAACCTCTCTTTCACAACTGAATCAAATTTCAACTGGAAACTGGCCACATCCTAAAAACACTTCAACATGTTAAGCACCTTCAGTATGTCAGCAGGTGCATTGGAATCATACCTGGCACACCTCAGAAATTCTTTAACTTTTTTAGTTCTATGTAACCATTTTTTGTAAGCTCAATAGTCTCTATTTGTCAGACTCATGCTTTTCATAGGCTGGTCTCAACTGTAAGTAGGATTTCCAAGCCTCATCAACTCTAGTCAAAATATTTGTCACCTTGTTCTTGATTAAGTTGGTGACCATCTCTTTAACCTTGTTATCCTTTTCCTCCTTCAATCTCCTATTATCCTCCTTCAACTCTCTAATCTCTACAAGGAGAGGCTCTATATCTACTAGAATAGATTCTGCAGTTGGGATCACTGGAGGAGGGGCTGAAGTACTGGCTACCAATGACAGTTGCTACTTCAACATGTTTATCTTTGCATCTGCCTTAGAATAATCAAGTTGCAGTTGATTGTAATCCTTTTGCAATTTGTTAGCAGTTGCTTCTACAAATTGTACAGTCTATACCTTTAGGCTTGCAGCTTGAGGAGCAGGGGTATCAGATACTCTTTTTATTATTACATCCCCTATCATCTCTCCTAATTGAACCCTAGGCTTTTTGTTGTTTGGGGCTAGAGCCCATATTGCCAATGTTTCAAATTTAGGGTTAAAGGCTGCACTAGAGAGGACCCTTTCAATCTCTTCCCCTGTCACATCTGAATCATCTTTGGTGATTGTATCAAATGCAATGGCATTTGATAGAGTCCAGTGAGGTAGAAGCAGAACATTACTTTTTTCCACCAGTGCTCTCCCTTCCTCTGGAGTCATTTTACTTATAGACTATTGTACTTTTTTTAGGACCCTCTGAGTAATAACATCATACTCCTTTGGGTCTACTCCAACCTTGGCATCTTCAATTTTCTTTTGAAATTCCTCACTCCTCACTTTCAAAACATAGCTCCTAAATTCAAGAGTGTTGACAAATTCATCATCCTCCATAAACTTATCACATGCCATCACCCTAACATCTTCAATATCAAAAGTAGGGTTTCTCATTACTCTCACTGCCCTATTCTCTGGGGATGAATAAGGTCTCAGTCTATCAGGTGAACAAGCTCCAATTTCTTGTGCATGTTCCTCCTCCCCCTCTAGGTCAACTACCTCTATCTGCTCTGGGTTCTCCAAATCAATAATCTTGGCCCTTTTGGCAGGGGAGGGGCCAACTGATTCCCTCTTTACATCATACTCTCTACTTGAGCTGCTAGGCTCATAAGCATATCTCTATTCTCCTGTAAGGGCAGAGGCAATCAACTATTCTGCATTATCTAGCATTTTCTCAATTCTCTTGATTGGGTCTTACACTTTTGCAAATGCACCCGGATATGCAAGATTCATGTTTCTCTTCATATTCTCATTGGCCATGATAGTAGCCCACTTGATCCTCAAGTGGTGGAATTCGTTCATAGTAAAACAATTCTTGGCAATGTCCTCATCGTAATCCATCTGATGAAAGTACTGGACCCTTCCCTTGTAGTTGTTGACTCTGAATCTGGTTTTGTTGATGAATTCCTCAGGGTCAAAAGACCTTGGTTGTTCCAAATACATTCCAAAACATTGCATAACTGAATAAATTTGGTCCAACCCACTCTTATCAGGGATCACAAAATCTGATGGAAGAAGGGAAGAATGAACCTTTCTTGTGGTTCCTAAAGTGCTTTTTGTCAGAATCATTTAACTGCCTTATAACTTCTAAAAATGCCACCCTCTTTGGCACATATTTGGGCAGTATGTGTGGTGCAGTCTGGCATCCATAGACCCTTATGCAAGTAGTATGCTCATGATAGAACCAATCACCCCAATTGTGATCAATTCCAAGGTGGGGAGTCATGTCTAGAGGTCGTAAGAAATCCATTACATCAGGTTGCAACTTTTCACCCTCTCACTCCAAAAATCCAAGGATTATCCTCACAAAATATTCTTCAAAGATGACATAATCTGCTGTGACATAGTGCATATCTAGCATACATTTCCATACTTGCACTGGCAGCTTGTTCCCTTGAGCACCTAAATCCTTGACATGCAAATTGTGGTGCCACATCCATGATAAAGCAAATAAGTACATATGGCACAACAAGGAGTACCATATGAATTCAACTTGGACATCCAGTTTAGACAAATTATTTTTGATCTTTGTCATCTAATCATGCATATGGTTAGCTATGAAAGTGGCATAATCATATGGTTCCTTGACATCTGGTTTCTAAATATCAATAGCCATCATCATCAAAGAAATAGACATTCTTTCTAAAGCATCTCTGCCTAATACTTGACACAGACTATGATACGTTCTGACAAAATATTCATTAAACATACTGCAATGAAAAGGCTCCTCCTCATCATCTGAAATCTTTACTAATTTCCCACCAACACCCCTTGGCCTATGCTTTGGTAAGTTATAATCCCTGTAATGTTGTTTCACAGTCTGGTATTTTTTCTTGAAAGCCCTGAGGTCAATTTGTTTACTGGCTGCAGGGTCCAAGTTGAATACAGTGGCAATGTATCCTTTGGTAAACTTGATCAATGTTGAACCATTTCCATCTATTACTATCCTAGTGGCTGGATTATACCTTAATATTGTTGACCTAATTAAGTTAGGGTTGGGGAAAACATTGGGACAAATGAGCTTGGCTAAATCATATTTCCAGGCATGACAGATAGGGGCCTTATAGTTCATCCTCTTATGCTAATGCTCAAAGAGGATCCAACCTGGGACAGGTAATTTGGCATCCCGACAATTATAGCAGTAGTCAAGAAATTTATCCTTGGCTTCACCTGGGCCATGCAATTTCAAAATTGTTCTAGCTGAACCAGGGAGTTGGATCATAAGATCCTCATCTAAGCTTTGTTTTGAAGTGGAAGGCTAGCCTGACTGACTCATTTTTCTTTTATGAAGGTAGCTTAAGGTTTTTATGGTTGACAATGGCCCTAAAAGCTTCAGAATTAACCTACAGCTGGAAAAACCAGGCATAGAGGAGGAACAGTTACTTACTAGTTTTTCACGCTTGCAGAAGCTTGAGATTACTTTTTCCTACTCGTTCTGATGATTTCTTCTGAATGCAGTCGTGCCCTTGAGAATACCTTAATCCTTGAATTCCTACACAATTCTCTATATTAATGAACTTCATGCTGCAAGAATTCCTGCACAATTCTCTATATTAATGCACTTCATGCCACAATCACTTCGAAATCTTTCTCTTTTGAAACTTTGAATTAGGGCCATTGATCTTTTCCTTACATTCTGAAATCCACGGTCCTGATTGGCTGACTAGATTTGACAATCTTCATCGTCATTCAGAAAATGTATGAATTGGATACATGGCAACACCTCGCAGCGTAACAACCTATGATGGCCCACCTCTTACCTACCTCGTGCCGATGTGCCTCACTTCTCAAAAAAGAGAATGCCACGTGTCGCGATGTCATGACTGTGCAGCGCAGATTCCAACCAAAGAGATTCTCCTGGTGATGATGCACAACCGTTGGATCAAGTCTTTTGCCAGCTTAGAGTTTTTGACATGTGTCGTTCTATCATAGCCATGCAATGGATATTCTCTCCTGACAGATTCCTCATGTGCCCTTGCATGACCATTAGATTTCGTCCTTCCTGCAACCGTTGGATCAAGTCTTTTGCCAGCTTAGATTTTTTGACATGTGTCATTCTGTCACAACCGCGTAGCAAATATTCTCTCCTGATAGATTCCTCATGCACCCTTATGCGACCATTAGATTTCTCCCTTCTTGCAACCGTTGGATCAAGTCTTTAGTGGGATAAGATGCCAGGTTTGATTTTTTGACATGTGTCATTCTGTCACAGCCGCACAGTGAATATTCTCTCCTGACATATTCCTCATGCGCCCTTGCGCGACCATTAGATTTTGCCCTTCCTGTAACTGACGACAATGGGTAACCTCTAGAATCCTAGATTAAGGAGCCGGTCAACTTACAAATATTAGGACATAAAGTCATGACTTCACTGACCGACAACCTACTCGCATATTAACTTCTTAAATAATTAAAAAGTGGACCCTTCTAGGTTGCTAGGTTAACCCGTTCCCCACCAAGCCGTGACCAACAAGATTATGTATAAGGGGCCGGTAAACGACACGGTTTTGATGGCTCAGGTTTTAACTTAGACAACCAGCAACCGGAGGTAGCAAGTCAACATAAGATTACACAGAGGGTTTCTTGTATGAAATGTCAACCATTGATATTTGGAAATCTAACGGTTTAAGTGTCAAAACCTAATTATGCAAATATTTCAAGCATCATGCATGTAGATGAACTACACTATCAATAGAAAGTGTTATTTTACTTGTGTATATAAAATTTCGTGATTAATTCTATCTAAAAACAACCAAATTGAAATCAAATTAAATCCAAAAAGATTGAGAGTTCACATATATTATAGCTCTCTTAGTTGTGCCTATCTAAAGAGTCAAAAACCAAACAAATGCTAAGCAACATTAGAAACCTCTAACCATAACAGAGACCAAATTATATTAATACAAAAAGTAGAAATTATATTAATACAAAAAAGATTTACACTTGGGTAATTATATTATTACAAAAAGATTTACACTCAGGAAATTATATCAATACAAAAACCACTCCAGCGGCCAGCCCAGGCTCCAAAAAACACATAGCACCAGAGAGGCTACCATAGTACCATAGAAATCCCTAGCCCCTTGACTGAGTGACTCCTCAAAAACTTGCCACCCTACCACCCTAGCATGAAAATCACCAAAAAAGTGGCCCTGGGAGCCCGACCACTCCTACAGCCACTGTGAGTAGAATCCCCCCATATTCACAATGGCTGCGAAGTATTGAAGCCATACCAGAGTATTGTCTATGTCCATTCCAATTGCTTGTCAAAGAAAGTGTCTCCCACGAGCTGCCCAAAGCTTGTGCCTTCTGAGTTGTTGCTCATTCATGTTTAGGAGGAATGGCTACCTAGCTACACCCTCCTATCCCTCCCATAGCTTCTCCAGGTCTCTCGACCACAGGATACCAACCCCCAATTCTGCATCAATCACCATGTCTAAGTTATCCAAAAGAATATCTGGAGTGAATACCCCCTGTAGAATGATCAGTGCATCCACCTTTGCCTCTCCTAGGTCTAACAAAGAAGCCAGAAAGCGTGAGGAAATATCTGAATTTGCCCTATATCTATCCTCGGAGACCAAGAAGTCTTTACCGAGGACCATCTTCACTGCCTCAAGGAAGAATAGATATTGCTGGTTACAAATGTTCATCAGTCTGCCATCTCTGATACGACCTAGAAAGGTGACTTGGCGCTTATTACAGTAGAGCCTTATGGGAGTCTCCATGCTATATTTTGAGCAAGCCAGTCGAGTGCCATTTTGCTGGAGACCTCCAGGATTTAAAGGAAGATTGTTAATGAACACATGCTTCAACTGACATGCATTTATTCATTTATTCATTGTCCAGATTTTTTTTAGCGTCAATCTTCGGCTCATACAAGGATCAACCATTACCAAAAGATATTTAATAACTTGTCAGATCTATTTAATAAATTAAAAATCAATGCTTGGGAAAAGTATTTTGTAGGCCACCAAATGAAATCGATATCAATGATTCAATATATAAATTTATAATAATATCATATTTTATATAATATAATATATAATTTTATATTGAAAATTTCATTCTTTGAAACATCTATGATCTGTATACATTGCAATTTCAAACCGTAATTACTTCTATATTATTTAGTAAAATTTAACACCACCCTTCAAAAAGATTGGGGAATTACATCGTACATGAACCTATAACTAACCTCAGTTCTAAACAAAACTCCTATCCTTCGACCTTCAAACCTTGCTTTGATCCTCCAAAATCTTTTTGGTTCCTCTTTTTGACTATGCGTAATGAATATTTTACTGTAGTCCATAATTATCCTATTAACAGGCAATGGATCCATTACAAATTTAATTGTGTGCTCATTCACAATGTCAATCAATGATTCACTATAGAACCTTGCTTTATATCTACAAGAAACCACTAGGCATGGGTAACAATAAGGCTAGTAAAGGAGAATTAAATTGATTTTCTTGAGGTCACTGGCAATTGAGTTGCAATACCAATTCCATGAGTCAATTCAAATTTCCAGTTTCTCATACATGCATGCATGTGTGGGAGATTCAACCCACCACCCAGAATAGAATGCATCATTTGCAAATGTTAAAAGTGTCGATTCTTGACATGATTTATTCCACTTGACGAATGCTCGTATTTCTTCATTCCGAGACATGCAAAGCAATAACAACCTGCATAGCCACACACAAACAAAATTTTCCATCATCTTAGATTCTTATTACTATTCTAGATCTGTGAACTGAGAACTCTATCACACAGTTAAAATCAAAATCATGAATTATCACAAAATAAATACTTGGTAACTTACTTTCTTCACACAGCTGCTGTAATGAAAGCCATTACTTTGAACTTTTACAGTCTATTGATTCTTGACCTATCTGAAACTTAGTAATGCAATATAAGTTTGAAACACTAAAGACTATCATATATACATCACATGTAAGTCCGTGACAAATGGGTAATAAATAACAAGCAACTCTGTTTAATTCATATTGGCTAATCTGTGCAGTTTGTCACGACTCAGTACTCACTTTCCATTAATGAACTTAATTGAGCATTGGCTAATCTATGTGGTTAATTGCATTCAATCAAATCAATCATACCACCAGTGACTATTTGATGCACCCTAGAACGAAAGATGAATGGTTGTAGTTCAATTCTGGAAGGTAGATCTCCAACGCTACACATTGCTAAGAAAATCCTCTGGAATCAACTAGCAGCTGTTAGATATTATTAGATCAACGGTTGACATATATATAAAATATATAATATATTTTATTGATTATTGTGCAAAGGTGGCAGCGTGGCAGAGCGTAAGTCCTCGGTTGTACAACTACAAATTTGGAAAATTGGGTGTGTCAGTACTTATGCTGTCGATTTGCGATCATTTGACAACCAAAATCTATTAGAATTTTTTCCATTTAATGACATCCATGCTTGAAGTGACCTCTATCCTTTCGTAATAAATAAGGAATGTTGTGAAAAGCACAATTGCACATATTTGGGAAGGCAATTTATGCAGCTCAATTAAATAATTATCTATTAATTTTTGTTAATCAGAATCATTGTTACTTGACACTTGTCTCTATTCTGGAGACTTTATGTAGAAAGATGGGTGTGTCAGAACTGCAGCCTGGACTGGAACTTCAACTAAAGTCTGATGCCATTCACACGGTATGATTTTTTATTGGCATAATAGTTTATTTTACCAATTAATTTTTTATTGGTTTGAAACTATATTTAAATTTGCCAATAATTTTTTTATTGCTTTGAAAATTGTTTTAATTCACCAATGTAAATATATTTTCTAGTTTGAAATTAGATTTTAATCACCATCAAAAATATTTTCTTATTTTGAAAACAGGTTTAATTCACCCACAGAAATATTTACTAGTTTGAAAATAGGTTTTAATTCGCCAACAAAAATATTTAATTGGTTTGAAAATAGGTTTTAATCGCCAATGAAAATATTTTATTGGTTTTTAAAAAATTACAATTCACCAGGATTTTCCATAGACCTCTAGTGATTACAAAAGATTCACCAAATAAGATTTTTTTTTCCTAGAAAAATGAAAAAATTTGCCAATAAAACTAATATTTTTCTCGGGAAGTATACATGATTCGCTAGGTTTATACACCTTCTCTGAGGGGGGGGGTTCTTAAAGTTATCCCTATAGATTAGAGACTAGTTTTATTGAAATCCTAGTCCTTTATCATTTGCATCATCATTTGCTCCCAAGTAGAAACTCCCATCTGATGCTTCTTTCTCTATTTTTTGTTGGAACCCTACACTTTATCCTATTGAACCTTTCTTTTATCCATCTATGCTCGTCTATCCATCACAGCTAAAGCTATTTTCTTCATAATATCATTGGTGAACTAGGTAAGATCCTTTAGACCTTGCTCAAGATTAGCCACCCTATGCTGATACATCTTTTCTAGCTCTTCAATTCTTTTGACCAGATTATTAAACCAATAAACATTGACTGAATTAACATCCATTTCATTCCTATGAAGATCATCATCAAAAGTACCAACATCAGCCTCAACATCTTTGTAATCATTCTCTCCATAAGAGTTGACCCTAGTATCCCCCTCTTCAAAATTAAAAGTCATGTCACCCTCCTCCATAATCTCAACCTCTTGAGGTTGTGGTTACTCTTCATTCTTATCTTTCTCACCTTCTTCTACTTCCTTCTCTTCCTAAAACTTCTCAATAGGTTCTAACTCCTCATCTTGTTCTTCTACCAACATAAGATTTGTATCTTTAGACATAGTATCAGAGCCAATTTCCTTAATTGATATATCACCCTTCTTATTACCTTATGTACTATTCTTTGTTTGATTTGTTTTTGAAGACTATCTTTAGCTAGCTAAGTACAAGTTTTTGTAAAGAGTTAGGAGGGGAGATTTAGCTGGACTGGTTTCATGCACTAATCCCTTGGAGATGTGGAATTGGTTGTAAATCAACTAGGAAATTAGTTTCAAACCAAAAATGATAGATTAAAGAATTATAGAAATTTGGTATGGGATTACATAGAGTTTTTTTATGCCTTTTCTATTGAAACAATCCCTCAGATTCTTATTTCTAAGGTTGATTGCCTTTCCATGTCTGTCACATTGTTACTGCCACATCCATAATTTGGAAAGAGTAGATATTAAATTGATTTATTATACAGGACAAGTATACTAGATAATAATCAACATTGGAAAGTTTTCAACAATGATAGACAAATAATATCTTTCCTTGAGAAAACTGGTACATTTACCAATCTGGTATTTGAAGGAAGTGAAGCTCCTAGAGGAAATGAAGTACTTTAGCTTAAAGGAAATACCATTCCTAAAGGCCTAGGTACTCTGAAAAGTCTATTTGTTAAACATGACTACTATTTTCAGAGTAAAGCTCAACGAGAAGGTTCAAATCTTTTTGATTATGATAAGATTAATATTGGCTTGGATAGTGAACCCAAGATTGTTTGTATTGGTAAGGTATGTTCACCTCATGAAAGGAAGAAACTTGTAGCTCTACTAACTAGATATAGAGATGTATTTTCTTGGTGCTACAATGATTTGAAAAATTTCATGGATGGCAATTTTCAACATCATACCACCCTCAAATCTGGAGCTACCCCTTTTAGACAGAAACAAAGACAATTTAATCCTAAGGTAGTTGGTGCCATTTTTGTTGAAATTGATAAGATGTTGAAGGCAAGAATTATATATCCTATTCACCACTCAACTTGGGTAGCTAACATTGTCCCAGTAAGGAAAATGAATGGTCAAATATGGATTTGTGTTGACTTTTGAAACTTAAACCAAGCTTCCTTGAAGGATAATTACCCATTACCTGTGATGGACCATATCTTACAAATAGTGGTAGGGTCATAAATGATGTCTCTACTAGATGGGTTTTCTAAGTACAATTAGATCAAAGTTTCCCCCAAAGATCAACATAAGATAGCCTTTACCTCTCCTTGGGGAACTCTATCTTATAACAGAATGCCATTTGGATTGATTAATGTAGGTGCAAATTTTCAGAGGGCCATGGATCTCTCCTGTGGAGATTTAAAAGACAAAATCATTGTAATTTATATGGATGACTTGACCATCTTTTTGAAAAAGAGAGAGGATCATATTTATCACCTAGAACAAGTTCTACAACATTGTCGTGAGCAAGGTATTTCCCTAAATCCCAAAAAATCTATTTTTGGAGTTACCGAAGGAAGTTACTTGGACATCTAGTATCCATGGAATGCATTTAGGTTAATCTAGAATGTGTTGAGGCTATTCAAAAGCTACCATTACCATCAATAAAGCTTTGGGTAAGATCATTTTTTGGTCAAATTAATTTTCTAAGAAGCTTCATACCAGATTTCTCTGAACTAACTTCGCACATTATGGATTTGATGAAGAACAAAGTTGTATTTAAGTGGATTGAATAGAGAAAAAAGGTATTTCAAGATATCAAGGCTGCAATAGCAAATTCCCCAATATTGATTCATCCTAATTTCTTAAGAGACTTCATTATCTATTGTTTTGCTTCTGAGCACACTTTATCTGCCATATTGAGCTAACACAATGATGAGAATATATAAGCTCCCATTGCATTTATGTGCGTCCCTTTGAAGAAACATGAGCTCAATTATTCCATGATGGAAAAACATGCATATACGGTGGTTAAAGCGGTTAAGCATTTTAGATTTTAGATTTTAAATTCTTATTCTATAATTTTGTATCAAATACCACAGTGAAAACCATTCTTACACAACATGAGATAGGCCTTAATAAGAGAGCTTCTTGGATAGCTAAAGTCTAGAAATATGATATTAACATAGTACCTACCAAATTGGTATGGGGCAGGGGTTTATGTAAACTTATAGTGGAGACACCTCAAAAAGAAATTGAATTACCTCTAGTCTTGTTTGTAGGCCTTAAACATGAGTGATTTTTAAATATTGCTTATTTCTTAACATATGGGGAATGTCCTTCTAATTTTAATATGAAGAAAAAAGGATAATTAAACTAAAGGCTACTAGCTATATCATTTGGAAAGATGTTCTATACAAAAAAGGGGATGAATGGGACTTTTCAGAAATGCGTGGGTAAGGAACAATGAGAAAATTGCTACAATTTTTCCATAACAAAGCATGTGGGGGTTAGTTCTCATCTAATGTTATAGCTTATAAGATCCTAAGGGATAACTATTATTGGCCTGGTATTTTTAAAGATGCGGATCTGTTGGTAAATAGATTTGTCACCACAAAATAACATTTGAAAATGACCCGTTGCCCTTAGAGCGGTGACTAAATTGTCCCAATAGTTGGAGAAGTTGTTACTGGACTAACAACTTTCCTCTGCGTTTGAGAGGGGCAGCTCCCTCGTATGATAGGGGTATTTGTGGGTTTTTGTGTACTTTTAACCTTAAAGTACAAAAAGGATAAAAAGGAAAACTAAAGGAACGTGAATTACAAAAACCTTAGTAGTAGAATACAAATACCAACCAAGATTTCATAAATTTATTAATAGGTTAAAGAGGGGTTTCATCATAAGAGTTAGAAACTACATTCCTAAATCTATATAATAGATTGGACAACAATGATGAAGAAAGATGGCAAATCTCAACATACGGAGAGATCATTTATCTTAACACTTTCAAATCAAGATACCGAGACATGATTGTGCTTCATCACCCCAATTGCAAGCTTCAATGAATAACTTTGATTTACACAAATACATAGAGAGAGATCACCAATTTGACATACGAGAAACTAGTAATCATAATTCAGAAATACATCAAGAACATAAGAACTGAAATGCATTCTTCATTATCTTTTCAAAATTATACAATTCCAAAAGTAAACTGTACAATGTGTAAGACCAAAAATATTCCAAGAAGTTTCTTCATAAGTTCCCCCTGTAAAAGTTCTCTCTAAAGAGTCCCCCCCTTTACATTAGAAATGGCCTTGTATTTATAGGCTTGCTCTCAGTAACTACCTTGTAACCACTTTGTAACTACCTCAACTACCTAATAACTACCTTCTTTGAAATACAATAGGATATTGAACTTTATTTTTGGTTATGTTTTATATCACTTTCTTGAAATAAAGTTCATTTTTTAACTTTTAGTTACAATAAGTGACATAAGTCACTTTTACAAAAAGGTAACTTGAAACATGAAACTTTTAAGTTGTTGGCTTTGTTATGTTAGATATTATGTCTTCTGTATTGTGTCTTCTCGCAAACCATGAATCATCTATTTGATAAGAACTTGGTCTTCAAGGACATGTACCTCAACTGCATTTGATGACCATCCTTTCCTTCCATGAACCTATAATGATATAGTTACATCCTTAGAATAATTTGCAATGACATCTCCATACTCAAAAGTGGCCCACACTTACTTAACTATGTTACCATTATGAGCCTCACCATGGACGTAGGTGAAAAGAACATTAGGAAAATCATTTTGCTCAAACACCTTAGAAACTAGTTTTGTTGTTGTCACATTGATCAATGGTGTGATTAGAGCACCTTTCCAAATATCATAGTTTCACACACCAAAGAAACACATGTATTCCATCCAAGTATAGTAGTTTGCGATTAGTGATTCACTAACTAGACCCAGAAGACTTCATACCTCCTTAGAAACATCTTCTGTATTGATAAAATAGCAAACCTAACTCTCAAAATCACATGGTACCATTGCAATTATCTTGATGTACTTTAAGGCCACAATCATGGTGACACACATAGCCACATGAAAGTGATGTATTCATATTCTTTACAAGTAGAGTTATCAACCACAACCACAAAGCATCCAATAATTGCATTCAATTCTTGATCCCACCATGACTCTTCCAATCACAAGAGTAAGTTTTGGCACATTCTTCAACTATTTCATTCTAGAGATGCGTGGACTTCTTTTGATTGAAAAGATGAAATTTGGTGTCCATCGGATAATACTTTTTCCTCCTTTTCCTCATTGTTTAATGCATATTTTTGGATATTGCAAATACCCTGATGCTTTAATCTTCAATGACAATTTCTACAACATTGTATAGATCTCTTGTATTCGTAGATGTTATCTACCTCATGCTCCTTTCTGTGTAGATGTTTGCTAGAAGGACGTACATTACACCATTTGTATGGTTCAATTTTAAAAAGAGATTGTTGTAAATACTCCGAGCTTTGAATTCTTATGTAATTGACAGGCACAAAGCGTACACATCCACCCAACCACTATAGGTTTCAATGGCATTTTGACTATGAACTTTAGAGCAAAGAAGGTTTACCATACATGCATACTGATCCATTGTAGGCATAATGCAATAAGAGTGACTCAAGGCATTGAATAAATTACAACCATCATCCACTATACTTTATCTTCACAACGGATCCCTTTTGTATGTATCCAAAGCATTTCAACTGTTGTGGACTAAAAGCAGATGGTGGCAAAGTTTGTGGGATGGATTTACACTTGGCAATTGCATATGATTGAAAGATGTCTTTAACAAAACTATTTTATACATATTATGCATTTATTGCTATCCATGAAACCACATTTCTAGAGGCACATTTTATGGAACGGTCCATGCAACTTCCGTATCATTTTACATTTTGAATATTTGTCTGTCAGATGGCCACACCTGTTTTAAACAATAAAAATCCCGTTCCATTATACTTTGATAGATATGCATATGATTTCAACTCTCCCAATATGATGCAAACTGGGAGCAAGTTTGTAAAGTTTGTAATTACACCCATTAGTTGCACTTGCCTTAAAGCTTCTAAAGTCTTTTTAACAAATCTATTTTGTACATATTTGACGCCATCAAATCTATTTGTGTGAGTCTTGCAGCCATGGTGGTCTTTTTGAGGCATTTAGTCGAACGACACATGTACATTGTGTATGTTTCCACATTTTGTATTCATGTCTGCCAAAGATTTGTAACTGTAGTATCTAACAATCCACATTTCATTAAGCTTTGATGGATGCCAATACCCTGCTCAAAAACTCTATTTTGGTGTGCATGTGAGGAGGTATTGGAGACATAGAAAAGATTCTTCAATACAACTATTTTGTGAATATCCTGTCATCATTGCCTTGCATGAGTACCCATTTCATTGAGGCTGAATATTAAAAGGTTTATGTGCTCTGTTTGTGCTGCGACATTTGCATGCTTATCGGTGCATTTCCAACTACAGTGCCAAACAAAAATCCTGTTTTAATTATGCATCAGAGGGATGTCCATATCCATTTTGGTAGGGAAGGAGGATACGGGCAGAAGCTTAGTGTCGAGCTTTACGCTTACCAAATGCATCTATATGAGAATTTCTAAAAGTATTTTTAACAATTCCATATTTGCGTCCATCCTGCGCTAATACACACCATGAGATGACATTCTTTTGAATAGATTTGTGAAACTAGTTCTTGCACCATATTTATGCTTTCATATTTTGTATACAAATGCACCAGAGTGCTTGCAACTGTAACGTACCAATAAAAGTGTGCCAATTTCACATGCATTGATGGATTCCTATCCCCGGTTCCATAGCTTCCATTTTTGTTACAGGCAATGAAGATACTGGCAACGGTTATGGAACTTGGTTTCAATGCCTAAAAATTGCAATTGCTGAAGAGTTTCCATGGCCTTTTCAACAACATCATTCTATGTATATCCAGTAATTGTGGAGTTCATGAGAACACATTTCTTTGAGGCATTTTGTTAAACAGTTCATGTGCCTTATATCTGACAAAAATTGATTTTCAACTATGCTTCGATGGATATGCATAGTCTGTTATTTTGCATAGGCTGGGAGGAAGGTTGCAAAGGTTGTGGAGTTTGACATTACACCCGCCAGTTGCATTTGCTTCGCAGTTTCAAGATCTTCTTCAACAAATCCTTTCCATTTACATAGTGTAATAGTGGTAATCTACAAGACAAATCTGTCATGGTGCCTGCAAAGGTCATGGAATTTGGATTTGCAACAGCCTATTGCATTTCTTTGATAGTTTTTTAACACCTATGCCTCACGATAAAGATTCATTTTATGCTTCTTGGGTAGTTATAATAACTACCAATTTGAAAGTTATGACTTTTCTAAACCTCAAGTTGCATCAAGTTAGTGAAAATTGAAAGTACATCCCTACTTTGCCAAAAGTGAAAGTAGATGCTCACTTAGCCGAATTTGGAAGTAGACGCCAACTTAGAGGAAAGAAGAAGTTGATATGAGGTTTGGGGTATGTGCAGGATCATCGCGGGCCAAACAGTGGCAATAGGAAAAAAATCGTGTTTTTACTTAGCCAAATTCGTGACTTGGCAAAGTTTGACTTTGAAACAGATATCTGTTTTGGTTTAGTACCAAACCAAAACGGATATCCATTTTCTAAAAAAATTTGGGAAAATGGCTTTTTACTGGTAGTCATCAATTTTCCACAGTCCATGATGTTGAGTTTGAAATGCTTCTCGATTTGACTGTGTATTATTATTTTCCTCAACGTTTCAAATCACACACAATGATCCATCATCAAGAGAAAGATAGCAAGCAAGAGAAGAGAGAACATGAATGACAGTATCCAGACTTAAGACCACTTAAAAGGAGAGAGAGAGATGTGAGGCGGAAACCAAGATCAATTAAGGGAGAAGGATAGCTGCCTATCAAACCTAGTGAAGTGAGGGACAAAGAGGAGTGGGGGACATCTAGGCACACTAAGACAAAACAAACAAAGAAAGACTAACTAGGATGAGAGGAAGACCTAAGTAAAGAAAATTAAAAAAGCAAACAAAGGAGCAAGGCCACAAATTAGAAGGGAGCAAAAAGAGGAATAACTGTAATACAATCAACCATAAAGAACAAACTGAGGATGAAAGAGATAAGATAATTAAATAATTAAATAAATAATAAAAAAGGGGGGGACAACTAAAGAGGTTAAAATGTGGGATAGATTGGGAAAAGATACATATAAAGAACAAGAGAGGGCTCCAAGTTAAAAGAGAGAGAGGGGTGAACTACGAAGGCAAAGGAGGGGGGGCTAACAAAAAAGAAAGGTAAGCCAATAACTATCCAAAGGAGGAAAGAAACTAACTAGGAGAAAGCATAAGAGAGAAGAGTAAATCATAAAAGGGAAGACAAGCTACAATGACCAAATAATATATATAAATATATATTCACAACAAAATCCAAGCCACAAACGGAGCACCAGGGGGCAACAAGAAATGAAGGATACGGTTAAAAACCTAGAAATTAAAGAGAAGGGAGAAGGGGGCAACGAGATCCAGAGGTTGGAGACGAGAGGTTAAGCTAGGGGACAAGAGTATGAGAAATAAAAAGGTGAGAACGGGCCAAGGAGGGTAAAGAGGAGGGACGAAAAGGAGCAAAGGGAAAGAGGGGAGAGGAGCCTAGAGGGGGAGAGGAAAAGGGGATAAGATGAGGGCAAAAGAGGAGGGGCAAAGACTCAATCCCACAAAAGGGGACAAGGAGGGGACAGAGGGGGGGTGGGGGCAAGAACCAGTAAAGAGGGGAAAAAAGGACAAAGATAGGAGAAGGGAGAGGGGAGCTAACAAGATCGGGTCAAGAAAGAGAGGGGAGGATGGGGAAGAGAAATCGACTAAGAGTGAAGGAAATCATGATGGGGTAAGAGGGGAGGCTTTTTACTCTTTTTGAAAATACACCTCTTAAATCTTGGATCTCCCATCAATATATGAACCTCCTTAAAGACCGTTTCTAGTGAAGGAGGAGGGGAAATTAACATTGGTAGCTTCTTTACACATTGATCCATAAGGATTTGTTAAACACTAAGAATCATCACTAATGAATTACTCAAATAATCAATAATAAAATATTCAATTTTGTTCATTAGGTGAAATAATCACTTTTCTAGACTATGTTCCAATATTTCGGGGATAGGAATGGTGGGGCAGTAGGGGTTGTGTTTTGGGGCATTTTGGATTTCATGCCCTAAATTGCTTTACACAATCCTTCATATGATTTGATTCATGATACATGGTTTGAGAAGGATACACATGATATACCCTTACCCTCTAGTGATAAAATTATGAATGATACTTTATGTGGTGAAGCTACACCTTCGTTAATCCTTCATGACATTGTTATTCCTTATGATGATGATGTCCTTCATGTGATATGTTAGGACATAATGCAAAGTTAACATGGCATGAACTCTCTTAGAAGGGTAAGCATGGACTATAAGAACATTGAACTAGTTGGATCTGTTAAGCTCGCCATTTATGAAAGAACCTTTTAAAAGGTTAACCTTAATTAGGTAAGGTTATGTTTCAGTGTGGTTGTTTGTGCAACAATGTGTAAATTAATGTTATTGAAGGATAAATCTAACTATAATATACTAACATTTTAATAACCATGAGAGCTGGGACTAACAGTTAGACTAAAAACTTGACAAACAATACAACTTGGACACATGTAGGGCTTGGAAAATGGAAAAGAATATAATTAAATGTGGAAAACAATGAAAAAGTGGTATTAGTTGCACCTATATAGAGAAGTAGTTTAGAGGTTGGTTAGGGGAATTATTTAGGGTTTAGAGGTTTAGGGTTACTTGGGTGTAGGGGTTTAGGGTTTACAGTTTAAAGAGAGATAAAGAGAGGGGACTGATAGAGTTTGGGAGAGATAGAGGAGACAAAGGGGAGAGATAGGAGATAGAGAGTGACAGACATGTCCAGAGACATAGAGAGAGATTGAGAGGTAGAGGGATGATAGAGATAGGGAGATAGAGGTTTAGGGTTTATGGTTTTGGGGTTAGGGGTTAAGGTTTAGAGGTTTAGGGTTTAGGGTTTAGAGAGAGATAAATGACCAATAGGGAGATATAGAGGAGTCTGAGGGGAGAGATAGGGATATAAAGAGTGAGGGACATGGCAAGAGACATAGGGAGAGAGATTGAGAGGTAGAGGGACAAAGGTGATAGGGAGATAGGGGGGAGATAGGGAGATAGTGGTTTATGGTTACTTGGGTTTAGGGTTTAGGGGTTTGGGGTTTAGGGTTTCTCAGGTTTAGGGGTTAGGGGTTAGGGTTTAGGGGCATTATAATTTAGGGTTTAGGATTTATTATTTAGGGGTTAGGGGTTAGGTTTAGAGGTTTAGGGTTTTGGATTTAGGGTTTATAGAGAGAGGAATGATAGGGAGATATAGAGGAGTCTGAGGGGAGAGATAGGGAGATAGAGAGTGAGGGACATGGCTAGAGACATAGGGAGAGCTCAGATTGAGAGGTAGAGGGACACAAGTGGTAGGGAGATAGGGGAGAGATAGGGAGATAGTCGTTTAGGGTTACTTGGGTTTAGGGTTTAGGGGTTTGGGGTTTAAGGTTTAGGGGTTTAGGGTTTCTCAGTTTTAGGGGTCAGGGGTTAGGGTTTAGGGGCATTATTTAGGGTTTAGGATTTAAATTATTTAGGGGTTAGGGGTTAGGTTTAGAGGTTCAGGGTTTTGGATTTAGGATTTATAGAGAGAGGAATTATAGGGAGATAGAGAGAGGAGATGGAGGAGAGAGATAAGGAGATAGAGAGTGAGGCACATGGCCAGGGACATAGGGAGAGAGATCAAGAGAGGTAGAGGGATGATAGAGATAGGGAGATAGAGGAGAGATAGGGAGAGATAGGTTTAGAGTTGATTGGATTTAGGGTGTACCTGGGTTTAGGGTTTCTCAGTTTTGGAGATAGCTAGATAGAAAGAGAGAGGAGACAGATAGGGAGAGATAGAGGTGACAAAGGGGAGAGATATGGAGATAGAGAGTGAGTGATATGTCTAGAGAAATAGGGAGAAGGATTGAGAGGTAGAAGGATGATAGAGATAGGGAGATAAGGGAGAGATAGGAGATAGAGTTTAGGGTTGTTCATGTTTAGGGTTTAGTGTTTAGAGAGAGAGGACCAATAGGGAGATATAGAGTGAGGGACATGGCTAAAGCATAGGGAGAGAGATTGAGAGGTAGAAGAATGATAGTGATGGGGAGATAGTGAGATAGGGAGATAGAGAGATAGAGGTTTAGGGTTTCTTGGGTTTAGTGTTTAGGATTTAGGGGTTTATGGTTTCTCAAGTTTAGGGTTTAGGGGTTAGGAAATAGGGGTTAGGGGTTAGGGATTAGGTTTAATCATGCATCCCAGTCATTCCCCTATCATTACTATATATCCTATCTCTCCCCTCTATCTTTCCCTCTCCCTTATCGACGAAGCAAATGGAAACAAGAAAACTAGGACTCCCTTTCTCAGGTTTAGGGTTTAGGGCTTAGGGGAAATATTTAGGGTTTATGGTTTAGGGGTTAGGTTTAGTATTTGGAAGAATTATTTAGGGTTACTTGGGTTTAGGGTTTAGGGGCATTATTTAGGGTTTACGGTTGCATGTCAAAATTAGTCTCTCTCTCTCTAAATCCGTAAACCCTAAATAATGGCCCTAATCCCTAACCCCTAACCCGCATCTACCTCTCTCCTGTATCTATTCAAAAGTGCCTTTAAAATACTATGAGATACCTTAGTATAAGTAAATCATATAAAAATCAAATATATATATCATCATAATCCTATATAAATTTTGATAGTTTGTCCAAAATCTCTCCTTCATATGATACAGTCTTTCTAAAATTTGGATTGTATTTTATAGCTAAAATGCCTAAATACTTAAAATGCTAAAAATGCTAAAATAATAAAATAAAAAACAATGAATACAATAGGGAAAAAGAAAACGTATATCCGTTTTGGAGATCATAAAAAGCAAAAAAAAACTGCGTTTTTGTAAATCCACAGCTTACAAAATGCAGTCTCATCTTCAAAGAACGGATATCAGAGCTGAGGAACGGATATCTGATCCAAAGAGGTAAGATTTCATGCATTTTTTTTGTTTGTTTTGTATATTTAAGCAATTTTTTTGGTTTTTATGCTAAGTGGGTATGTTTTATAATTTAATTAGGTAAAATGGATGCACAAAATGAAAACCCAAACCCTCCACCACCAAACCCTCCCCCTCCAACAATAGAAGAGAATATTCAAAGAAATATTGATCATATAAGTAGGATCATAGAAATGTATCACCGCCACCCTCAATTGTCTATAATGACATCGAATTTAGAGGGAATCATTAATCATATTCAAACCTTGTCAACCCAACATGAATCATTTAGGCAATGGTGAGAAGCCAAGAAGGCCGAATATGCTAACGGTTTGTCATATGAGGAAGTCAAAGATTTAGAGATTACAAAAACTATGTTAGCCCAACACTTTGTCAATCCTAAAACCAAATTGCATGTTGATGTCCGTAAGCCCAAGTTTTCAATCAAATGGTGTATTCATGAGGGCATTAGTCAAAACTTTTGGGATCGTTGGTGGATGGTTTTTGATAAACCACCCAACAACAATTTAGATGTGCCTTTGTATTTCCTCCGTAAACTCTATGTAGAATTCGTCATGGGTCAACATGTTAATTATTTTGATTTTAGAGAGTTTCAAGGAGTGGGCAGGGGAATGCCTCAAGATAGACCTAGGGCAATTAGACAAGTACAAGGTCCCTATATTCCCCCTCCTGCTATCCCTTCTCCACCCCCAATGCAGCACCCAGACATTGTTGCAAATGCAACACAACAGGGCCTTAGTGCCATACACTCTTTAACCAAGCATTTGATTATATAGACATCTCAGTTTGCACAAACACATGATGAAGGTGATGATATTGGATCACCTGGTACTACTAGACCGTCGTCGTCCAGACATGTATGTGTGCCCCATCATTGCATTTCTTGCAATCATTTATGCTTGGGTCCTATTATGGAGAGTAGTGAGCCATCATTGAACACATCAGAGTATGATCTCCATTCATGAGATGAGGCAATGGGGTCCAGAACTCAAGCTGAGGGGTCAGGGACAAGAGTAGAAGCTACCGGATTAGTAAACAATAGAGAAGGAGAAATGCATGAGCAATCTTTTGTGCAGGTAAAATTTAAAGTTAAATTTTATGGTCTATTCCATTTGAATATATAAACAAATTTATTAGTACTAATGTATCTAAGTGGGATAACAGTTGATGACAGAGGAGGAGTTGACAGAAGTTCATCATGGAACTTTGTCTGCCATCCAATTTGGCTTGGACTTGCTGGTATAATTTGTTGTACACATCAACTTTTTTTTTATGCATTTATTTCTTTGTGAGTAATTATATATTAATTTATATCTTGATGTTAATTTTATTTTATGGTCAATCAAAAATGTGAATGATGTGGCATCTTTGCCAATAGTCTTTTCTCGAACTCCTGATCAACCCAAGGGACTATCATTTGTAAAACGGCTTTCTCAATGCCAACAAAGGGTGGAGGTAATTTGATTGAATTGTACTTTAATTGATAATTTAGAAAACTTAAATATTTGATTATAGTCATTTAGAGTCTTATATTCTTGTCCTTCTTAATTGATGCAGGAGGCCTCGATGGTGGTATGTGCTTGTTTTCTAGTAGATAAGTTTCTGTGTAGTGCATTTCCTATTTTGTTTAATAATTATATATTAATTTATTTCAATGTTACTTTGCTTTTATGTAGTCTATTGAGAATGTGAGTGATGTGCCACCTTTTCCATCATGCTTCACTAGGACACCTGATCGTCTTAAGAGAAAATCATTTGCAGAACGATTGTCCAAACAACAACATAGAGTCGAGATAATTGAATTGAATTTTTCTAAATAATTGATAGTTTATCTAGCGGTCTTATAGTTGATTGTAGTGATTTAGATGTATGTTAATAAATGAAAGTTCTTAATTGTAGTAGATAAGAATCTATTTACCAACTTTAACTTATTTTTATTTACCATTGAAGAGATTAATCAAATTTGTGTTTTGACTTGTTAATGCAGGAAACTTCACCTCCATCAATTACTAGACATTTTGGTACAAAGAGGACACTTTTTCAGGATCCATCACAGATTGAGGATCCATCACAGATTGAGGATCCATCACAGATTGAGGGTCAAGTGGACTTGTAGTATTTGATGTAGCTATTTGGCATGTAGATTGTATATAGATTTTGAGACATGGCATATGCCACATTTTGTAAAAAATATTTTGAGTTGGCATATTTGCCAAATTCTTGTATATGTCTACCATTATGGACTAGATTTTAATGTATATACATCTTGATATACAATATAATTTCAATTCCTTATGTGCAAGTCATGATACTTCCCATGATGACATACATTATGATGATAGTTCTTTAGTCCATTGATGATATGTTTAGCATTGAGAATGGTTTTAGATCAAGAGAATGGTTTCAGATCAATAGAATCAATAGAATCAATATGAAAAAATTCCTTATATATGCCCTAATCAAATAAGGTCATGATAAACCTTTTCATCATGTATTTAGTCTTCATCTTGTCAAATTTTGTAAATATGTCAAAGTTGTCATATGAAAAATGTAAAAAAAATGCAAAAGTATGGAAGATGAATAGTCAAGTACTCAAGAGTCAGTTGGAGACTATTGGTTTCCCTCAAATCATGTATAAATATGCATAAACCTTCGTGGAAAAGGCATTGGAAATGTATTGAAAACATTTTGAAGATGAATTGAAGACATGTTTGAATGAAATTAATGTCAAGAAACTCTGTCAAGGACATTGGGGGCACATTATAAACATAAAAAACTTACATCTTAGGGGGAGGTGCCAATAAGGCTAATAAGGATACTATTTTAGTTGGGTGTGTGTGTGTATGCAAATCCCATTTATGGCCGAGAAGCTCTCTATTTACTATTATTCAACTCTCGTTGATAGGAGGTTGGCTCTACAACTATTGCAATTTGTGTATGAAACCTAGATTCCTACAAGATCATATATGTATGTATGTATGTATGTAAATCCTACAAGACAGTCATTCATGAAATTACTATGCAAAGAGGGTTTATAAGTTGCATTAGGGTTTATGACTATCCTAAAACAACATTGTGTATATGCTCATAAAAGCCATCAAACTCTAAGAATAAACTCGTCATTAGATAAGGAATAGAAAGCTAAAGTCACATTCCCAAAAGCCTTTTAAAATCACATGTCTCCTCTTATGAAAACTAGGGTCTTTGCTGATACATTGTTCCGTAAGAGCAAAGTCACTTAAGATCCTAAGAGCAAAAACCTTGCTAGGTGCCATATTTTTTGTTCTGCTCATCGTGGGGTACGGACTGCACCAACGCATTGGGGTGGGCGGGTAAATGCTAGGGGAGGTCTCATTTTGTGCACCAAGCATCCCAGTCATTTCAGGCAAGAGGCTACTGGCAAAGTCCCTTAAGATCCCTGAGACCAGAAAACTGCCAAACTTTGACCAGGTAGTTCTCAGAATTTGTGATAGTTGGGAATGTTCTGTTTAGACCTACAGGTGCACATGACATCCTTCCACAATAACCTCTCTCATTTTTGGTCAACTCCATTCTGTTTGACCGTGCCGAAATCAAACGCATTGTTGCAAAATGTTTCAATTTGATGCAGTGGAAAGGTGCTAGGTGTGACATTTTTCATTCCATAGCTCGTGGGGTTGAGGGACTGCTCCAACGTGTTTGGGTGGGTGGGTAAATGCTAGTGGAGGTCTCGTTTTGTGCGCCAAGCATCCCAGTCATTCCAGGCAAGAGGCTACCGGTAAAGTCCCTTAAGATCCCTGAGACCAAAAAACTGCCAAACTTTGACGGGGTAGTTCTCAGAATTTGTGACAGTTGGGAATGTTCTGTTTGGACCTACAGGTGCATGTGACATCCTTCCACAATAACCTCTCTCATTTTTGGTCAACTCCATTCTATTTGACCGTGCCGAAATCAAACGCATTGTTGCAAAATGCTTCAATTTGATGCAATGGAAAGGTGCTAGGTGTGACATTTTTCATTCCATAGTTCGTGGGGTCGAACGGACTATGCTAATGCATTGGGGTGGGTGGGTAAATTCTATTGGAGGTCTCGTTTTGTGCGCCAAGCATCCCAATCATTCTGGGCAAGAGGCTACCAGCAAAGTCCCTTAAGATCCTTGAGACCAAAAAACTGCCAAACTTTGACGTAGCAGTTCTCAGAATTCGTGATAGTTGGGAATGTTTTGTTTGGACCTATAGGTGCACGTGACATCCTTCCACAATAACCTCTCTCATTTTTGGTCAACTCCATTCTGTTTGACCGTACCGAAATCAAACGCATTGTTGCAAAATGCTTCAATTTGATGCAGTGGAAAGGTGCTAGGTATGACATTTTTCATTCCATAGCTCATGGGGTCAAACGGACTACGCCAACGCATTGGGGTGGGTGGGTAAATGCTAGTGGAGGTCTCATTTTGTGCGCCAAGTGTCCCAGTCATTCCGGGCAAGAGGCTACTGGCAAAGTCCCTTAAGATCCTTGAGACCAAAAAATTGCCAAACTTTGACGGAGTAGTTCTCAGAATTCGTGACAGTTAGGATTGTTCTATTTGGACCTATAGGTGTACGTGGCCTCTGTCCACAATAACCTCTCTCATTTTTGGTCAACTCCATTCCGTTTGACCGTGCTGAAATGAAACGCATTGTTGCAAAATGCTTCAATTTGATGCAGTGGAAAGGTGCTAGGTGTGACATTTTTCATTCCATAGCTCATGGAGTCGAATAGACTGCGCTAATGCATTAGGGTGGGCAGGTAAATGCTATTGGAGGTCTCGTTTTGTGTGCCAAGAGTCCCAGTCATTCCGGGCAAGAGGCTACCAGCAAAGTCCCTTAAGATCCCTGAGACCAAAAAACTACCAAACTTTGATGGAGCAATTCTCAGAATTCATGATAGCTGGGAATGTTCTGTTTGGACCTATAGGTGCACATGGCATCCATCCACAATAACATCTCTTGTTTTTGGTCAACTCCATTCTGTTTGACCGTGCCGAAATCAAACGCATTGTTACAAAATGCTTCAATTTGATGGAGTGGAAAGGTGTTAGGTGTGACATTTTTCATTCCATAGCTTGTGGGGTCGAATGGACTACGCCAATGCGTCAGGGTGGATGGGTAAATGTCATTGGAGGTTTCCTTTCGTGCACCAAGCGTCCCAGTCGTTTCGAGCTGTAAGCTACTGACAAAGTCAAAAGTTGCTGGGATTGAAATTTTGCATTCCATAAGTCCTGGGGCCGAACGGTTTGCTCCAACACGTCGGGGTGGGCGAGTAAATACTAGGGGAGGTCTCATTTTGTGTGCAAAGCATCCCAGTCCTTCTGAGCTATAAGCTACCGGCAAAGTCAAAAGTTGCTAGGATTAAAATTTTGCATTCCACAGGTCCTGGGGCCGAACGGTTTGCGCCAACACATCGCACTTTGCTAGTAGCTTACAGCTCGGAAGGACTGGGATGCTTTGCACACAAAATGAGACCTCCCCTAATATTTACTCGCCCACCCCAACATGTTGGCGCAAACCGTTCGGCCCCAGGACTTGTGGAATGCAAAATTTTAATCCTAGCAACTTTTGACTTTATCGGTAGCTTACAGCTTGGAACGACTGGGACGCTTGGCGTATGAAAGGAAACCTCCAATGGCATTTACCCGTCCACCCCGACGCGTTGGCACAGTCTGTTCGACCCCACGAGCTATGGAATGAAAAATGTCATACCTAGCACCTTTCCACTCCATCAAATTGAAGCATTTTGCAACAATGCATTTGATTTCGGCACGTTCAAATGGAATGGAGTTGACCAAAAATGAGAGAGGTTATTGTGGATGGATGCCACGTGCACCTGTAGGTCCAAACAGAACATTCCCAGCTATCACGAATTCTGAGAACTATTCTGTCAAAGTTTGGTAGTTTTTTGGTCTCAGGGATCTTAAGGGACTTTGCCGGTAGCCTCTTGCCCGAAATGACTGGGACGCTTGGTGCACAAAATGAGACCTCCACTAGCATTTACCCACCCACCCTGACACATTGGTGTAGTCCGTTCGACCCCACGAGCTATGGAATGAAAAATGTCGCACCTAGCACCTTTCCACTGCATCAAATTGAAGCATTTTGCAACAATGCGTTTTGTTTCAGTACGGTCAAACGGAATGGAGTTGACCAAAAATGAGAGAGGTTATTGTGGATGGAGGCCATGTACACCTGTAGGTCCAAATAGAACAATCCCAACTGTCACAAATTCTGAGAACTGCTCCGTCAAAGTTTGGCAATTTTTTGGTCTCAGGGATCTTAAGGGACTTTATCGGTAGCCTCTTGCCCGGAATGACTGGGATGCTTGGCGCACAAAATGAGACCTCCACTAGCATTTACCTGCCCACCCTGATGCGTTGGCATAGTCCATTCGACCCCACGAGCTATGGAATGAAAAATGTCACACCTAGCACCTTTCCACTGCATCAAATTGAAGCATTTTGCAACAATGTGTTTGATTTCGGCACGGTCAAACGAAATGGAGTTGACCAAAAATGAGACAGGTTATTGTGGAAGGATGCCACCTACACCTGTAGGTCCAAACAGAACATTCCCAACTATCATGAATTCTGAGAACTGCCCCATCAAAGTTTGGCAATTTTTTGGTCTCAGGGATCTTAAGGGACTTTGCCGGTAGCCTCTTGCCCAGAATGACTGGGACGCTTGGTGCACAAAATGAGACCTCCACTAACATTTACCCACCCACCCCGATGCATTGGCACAGTCCGTTCAACCCCATGAGCTATGGAATGAAAAATGTCACACCTAGCACCTTTCCACTGCATCAAATTGAAGCATTTTGCAACAATGCGCTTGATTTTGGCAAGGTCAAACGGAATGGAGTTGACCAAAAATGAGAGAGGTTATTGTGGAAGGATGTCACATGCACCTGTAGGTCCAAATAGAACATTCCCAAGTGTCACAAATTCTAAGAACTGCCTGGTCAAAGTTTGGCAGTTTTTTGGTCTCAGGGATCTTAAGGGACTTTGCCGGTAGCCTCTTACCTGGAATGATTGGGATGCTTGGCACACAAAACGAGACCTCCTCTAGCATTTACCTGCCCACCTGACATGTTGGCAAAGTCTGTTCGACCCCACGATGAGCAGAACAAAAAATATTGTTCCAGTTGACACATTCTCAATCATTGACATGGATGATATCTCAGTACCATTCCTTTAGGCACAATATGAGCTTCCAATGGAAGGCGCAATTGTGAGGTTAGAGATGATGAAAAGTGTGCCTCATTCACAGTCATGTTTTACTTGTCTTCATTGATGATTCTTTGATTCAACTTAATCCTTTGATAATACATTTTAACCTCCTTGTGAAAGCGCACTTTCAAGGTTGCTTGACCAAGAGCTAGCGCCTCAACATCAAGGTGCACTTTTGGTGTTCTAGAAGCATGAACTAGCACCTCAAATAGTAAGGCACTCATTCTAGGTTGTTTATTCAATAATTGGCACTAGTCACATATGGTGTAGAGAGGTAGATGTGCACCCAAGTCATCATTTGATGCTTTCAATAACTATAAACTCCTTTGATGATGCATTTTATCCTTCCAATTCACTATCTTGCCTTAGACACACATTTTAGGTTGATCAATCATAATCTAGTGCCCTAAGTACCAAGGCGCACTTTTAGGTTAGTTTGATAAAGGATTAGCGCCTTCATTTCTAGGTGGAAGTTTGGAGTTGAAATACATCAAAATAACAAGTTTCTTCATCACTTCAAACATATTTAACACTTTGAAGATATCCAATGCATGATTGAATATCAAGAAACGAATGTATCATTTCAAGAAGGTCTTAAGTGTTGTAAATATGCATCTTCTTATTTAATCATGTGTTGTAAATGAAGGAATGCAATGATTGCAATATGTGCACAAAATGGAATTTTTGATAAGGATTGAAAGGAAATGTTAAGAAAATGTAATTGGCAAGTGTAAATCCAAAGTATGGAAGCATAGACAAGGCATGTGAATAGTTTGGCATGACACCTCAAAGAGATGCTATCTCATGGAATGCAATGATTGCAAGATATGCACAAAATGGATTTTTTGAAAAGGCTTTAGAAACTTTGAAGCAAATACAATTGGAATGTTTAAAACCAAATTCCATAACCTGTGCAAGCATACTTGTGCCAAATTAGGATCTTATATATATATATATGCACATAATGTCATGAAAATAATGTATAGTGTATATCTCAAGCCATATAGGCATGTACAAATAAAACCATATGGGTATATACAATGATATACATCGATAACATACAAAAGTATGTTTACAAAGCCAAATACACATATGTAACAAAATGTCCCAAAATCAAATCTCCTATGGATTGCTATCAAATAATCTATGGCTCTTGCTAGGCCATGAAGATGGTGAACTAGTCAATGACTCATCTTCTATCGCTCATCGACTAGACCTCCTCGATAGAGATTTTTGAATTTCCACCTATTAATACAATCAAACAACGTGCACATTAATATAGAATTTAATATTCAAAATATATAACATGACATAAGTAATCAATCACTTACCACCAATTGGTGATCCCTTTTGATCATTTGTTGTCTCTCTTCTTCTATAGAGCTGGATGGGTAGGGGAGGTGACATCCTGTGAGAAGCATGAACAAGAAGATTTAAAAGTAAACATGAATATCATAAATATGTACATTAAATGATGTGCTTATTATAGGATTGTTCTAGTACTATTTTAGGACTGTTGTAGGACTGTTGTAGTTAAAACTATCCTAGTAGACATGTATAGGACTGTTATAGGACTTTTATAAGAATGCAAAGTAAGGAAGCATAGGCAAGGCACATGAACTATTTGGTGGAATACCTCAAAGAAATGAGAATTTTGTCAGATGTTGTAGTTGCAATTGCCATGTGACACATGTATGTAATATGTGAAAGCATAGACAAGGCACATGAACTATTCGGCAAAAGACATCAAATACATGTCATCTCATGGAATGCCTTATGTAGAAAAAGGTACAAATGTGCACTATTAAGAAATACAAATGAGAACTAAAAATCATACCTCGAGTATAGTCAAAATAACCTACAATGCCATACAAAACAATTTACGATGCCATGCAAAATAATCTACAATTCCATGTAAAATAACTTTATTCGTAGTCCTATATAGTCAAAAGCATACATTATAGTTAAAGTAACAAGATTTTTAATAAAACAATTCTAAAAAATAGAAAAAACAAGAACAAGTTAAGATAAAAAATGTCATACCTGTCCATCTGGAAGTTTAAATGCTAGTCAAGTGTACCTGAGGGGTCATCTCTTACCTTCAAAGTATCCAATATTGCTTCATGATTAGCATTACTAATTGTCCATAGTTCTTTTGATTTTGGTTTTCCACGATGCTTTAGTAACTTGACATTTGTTGCTACAACTAGGTGAGAATACATCAATATGGTTTTATGCTTCTCAAAGTCTTCAAAGGTCGGGATGCCATTCTTTTTAACCATATATGTTCGTAACCAAGTCCCAGCAATAACAACTAATCCTGTAGGATATGTGAACCCATCATCATCTGTCATAGGTTGTGTTAGCTTTTGTTTTCCCTGTACACATCGTGCCAACTAATAGTCTGACCTCTCTTCATTTCTATGCGGTGCAACAACTACATAAACATGACCTGGCTGTACAAGGTTTGAAAGATGTTCATAGTCAAATGAGCTCTCCATGTCATTGATGGAAGGTGATTAACCTTCATATAAAGGGATTACATATTGTGGAATCCATGCATCTACCCACTCACTTGACTCACAATTGTTCCAATCGCATTTAATACAACTCTGACAAAAACAAGCTAATTCTCGTGTCCAAATAGTCCATGTACTTGCATTTGAGCTTTGAAATGAATGCATCTTTGATGATTCACTGATTCTCTGACATTCCAATTTCTCTATCGCTATCCCATCATCAACCAACCAAAAGAACCTGCGCACTTCAAAATCAAGAGCCACTCCTCGTGACAATGCATAGTTACACCACTTAACAATAGAATCTGCATCACTGAATGTAGCACCACCTCTAATCTTTAGTTGTTCTTTAAAAAGAACTCTCTTCACACATGCACCTGCTCCATCATGTTCACCTTTTCTGTGCCTGGCTTCAAAAAAATTCCAAATATGAGGTATACCCTTCTCTACATGCATTTTGCTCAACCAATAGAAATTACAAGCATTCTTGAATTGACTAGTGCAATTATCTGACCAAATGAGATGTTGATCTATTCTAATATCTTTTTCTTGCAAGAACCCATAAAATTGTTGAAAATAATATTGCACACTCTGTTGAATGAGATCGATCATCACTCATGTAAAAATGGTATTCTCTGACAATCTTCCTGTTCTCTTCTGTACTCTCGGGGGCATGTCTGTATGTGATGTGAACAAAAATAGCAATCTGAATAGAATTGTAGTACTGGGATTGAACTTCATTTTGGGGTTGCAATGTATAGTTTTCTACAAAATCAACTACAGAAACAATAGTTCCAATCAGGAAAGAGTCTTTACACATCCTGAACTGTTGATCTAACCATTAGACCTGTGGCTATGTCTGACATACTTGTAGAAAAGATTTTTCTTAAAATCATCAATAAAATCAGCAATACTTACCTCTCTTACAATCAACTCACATCTAGAACCTTCACCTCCACTTTTCAAATTGTATTTCACTGTCTCATATCTCTTTTTCTCAACCATTCTCTTTCCAAAATCATGCTTGTTGCCCTCATGAAAACATGATACAAACTTTGATAACCCACCACATTGTAAACACTTTCCATTTAAACAATCATTCTTGTAGAACATGCAACCATCATCTCTAATACATAGAAATAAATCCAATAAGTCCCTAGATGACTTTGGTAGTTGAATTGCACCACACTCCTGTAACATTTCGTTAGTGTGCAAAGTAGAACGAATATTGCATAATAATTCATGGTACATAGAAAATTCTACATGGTATTTGCAACAACATGTATTACGAACTTTAAGAGGAACACAATAAAATGGCTAAAGAGATTCAAATGCTCTTTGTGAGATTGTCATACCTGGGTGAGTTTCACAATATTGTTTGTACAATGTTGTTTGGCTATATTCCAAGTAATGTTTAGGATGTGGTGTGCGGTCTTTATCACCAATTCTTAACTTTACAACATCTTTTGCATTCGGTGATACCCTAGAGTTAGTATGCCAAAATCATTCAATTTCTTCCTTTGTGTTATCAATTAGCTTCTTGTCAACTCGTGGAAGCCTACCACTGAAAGCCCAAGTATCATTGGCAATAGGACTATCTAGCCTTGATCTTAATACTAGTGCTTTTGATAATGTTTTACGATTCAATCTTAAGTCAACACAAGTTTGCCTCATTAATCAAGCATTTCTTAATTGTTTGCTTACTATTGAGGTTGTTATTACTCTACGGGCAGCTCTTTTATCTTTCTCCTTGCTAGTCTTTCCAATAGAATTGAGTGCATTGAAAAGGCTTCTTACAATAATTTTATTCCAATTGGACACTTTGTTTAACCGAATCTTTAATTTCTTTAGTAAAGGTCTCATTTTGTACATCTTTAATAATTGCACAAAAAGTTGGCATTGTTTGGTTAATGTTTTCTTCTCAAAGTATTCATTGAAGAGTTTTGTAGCCCACAACCGAACCGTTCGTGATGACCTCTTGCCTTCAAGTTTTTCCATTATGTTCTCATCAATTTCAAGTAACCATTTTGGGGTTTTTGGGTGTTTTCCAGTTTCATCACGGTTATTCTCTTCTTGACAAATGTCCTCTCTTCTTATGAAATGTGGAGATACATTGATTGTTCTTGTTTCATCCATGTTATCAACCTCATCAATTTTATCAACAAATGGATTATGGAGTGCAATTTCAATATCATGATGTTCATATCCACTTTCTTCAAGTGCACGTCTTTATTTTTCTTCTTCTTCTTTGTCCATGGTATTGCTATTATGAATAGGTGTTTCATAACATTTTTCAATATTTTCATTTATAATATCATGGTGAATTTCATTCTTATCTAACATTTCATTATAATCAAAATTAACATCTTTAATTTGCATGTCATTAGATGGTAAAGAAGAAGATTCACCTTGATGAGCATCTACCAAACCCACCCTTCCAATCCTCTTCCTTTCCCTATCTTTTTTCCTAATTGCTTCAATTTCCTCCAATGTAACTTTCCTCCTTTTTGCTTTACGACGACTATTGCTCCCCATTAGGGGAACAAAAATATCACCCTTATGATTGTAACAAGAAAATTGTGCCTCTAAAAGTGCATAAAAATATACCTTTCATTGTCATAGCCAGAAATCACAAGTATATCGACAACAGAGGGTCTCTGGTTGCGGAAGTCGGGCCCAACAATATGCCTTTTGTCTTTTTTCTGCTTTTACAAAACGGATATCCATTTTGTAAAAGCCTAATTCTTTGCAATGGACACTTGCAATGTCCATATGGCTACTACAAAATAGATATCTATTTTATTATGTACATTTGGATTCTAGACTAGGGATTCATTGTATTATTCAATAAACTTGTGAATTACCATCGAATTTCAATGTTTACACACTAATCCACCTAGGTATCAACTTAATAAAGCTCTGGATATAAGCCATTATTTGATTTTAGGCTATCATCAAATGAGGAGCTTCTAAAGGCAAAAATGTTGTCCCAAAAGAAGGCTCAATGTTATTCGTAAAGACATTAGATTGTTAAAATACAAATTCAAGGTTAGATATTCCTTGAGCTATTTTAGTATAGAGAAGCAAAATTGCAATATATGACTATCCTAGGAATTAGAATGGTTGATCATAGGATATTCATGGCATTTTGATATTAATGGATGGATTGATGGATGTTTAGTGAGTTTAAGTTTAAATGTAATGTATGAGAATTCTTATTTATGAAGGATCTAATATGTCTTATGTCTTATTTGCAGGCCATTCAAGAAAGAAATGAAAAGATACCAAGGACTATCATACACCTATTATAATTAGGTGCATCAAAGGATTGTCATCCACGACCCTACCAATATGGGAAGTTATCAAAACCATGTCATGTTTAAAATTAAAGGCTTTATCACCTCTTTGTCCATATAGGCCTATTAGAACAATAGGTCACATTTTATTCATATACCGGGGCTGAGAATAAACACTAAGCATTTGTAGTTATGGCAAGTGTAAATGGAAATAGATCACAACTTTAGACAATCTATCCTCTCCTAGATTGCAATGACTGAGTGGAAATTAAAAATTCCCTATTAATGTCCTTTATATACTAAAGGTATGGGTGAGAAAGGTAAACTTTGTATGTTGTAGACAAGTGATGCAAAGCAACATAGCAAAAGCTTACAAACAGAGTGTAAAATACCCATTAACCCACCAATTGCTCAAATAGCTTTTAAAATATCCTTCCCAAGGTCCAAACGAGACCGAAATACACTCTTTCTTTACTATCGGCAAGACATTTCTAATGTCTCATCGAACTATGCTTCACATGCTCTTCCTTTCTCTATTGTCGGCCAGACTTATCATTATCAGTAACCTTCAAATTTGTTAGCCCGATGTGGGACTTCTCATCGATGTGTAGAATCCATCGCTCAGGCTTATGCTGTCAGTGTGACTCCTCCATTGTTCTCCGATATACACACTTACTCCGATGTGAGATTCACCACCCTTGTCTATCGGTAAGACCACTACCCTCGGTGAGACTTTTTACTTGCATTCCAACGTTATAACTCTCCCTGATGTGTTTACCATCCATTAGTTATTGGTAAGACTTCTACATCGGTCAGACATTCTCTTTGATTTTTGATATCGTATCTCACACCGAAACAATAAACACCGAACTACACCATCGGCTAGACCGCCTCTATCGGTGACACTTTTCTTCTCACCTCCGAGAGTCCATCTCTTTTCGATGTTCCTTCTATCAGTGTGACTCCCTCTCATCGGTGTAGTTCTCAACCGTTCTTCCAATGTGCCGATAAATAACCCATCAGTGACACTTAATGATTGTCACCCTGATATGACTTGATCGGTGAGATCAACGTTGTCGGCTCAATGGAACTTTGTCAGTCTGATGTCTTCGATTTAGCCTATACATAACATGACTTGTTATAACCGGTCGACTAACATATCTTTTCCCAATTTTCCTGATATGGCCGGTCAACCTTTGTATCCTTTGACATGTACATTCACCATTTACAACCACGATAAACGATAGTAGGATATGCACAAAATGTCCACACATACATAAATGATATACCCATGGATTGTATCTTCGGTGAAACAATACCAATGGTACAAAATATGTTGCTTCTCTTCATCGAAAACCAATGGCACAAAATTTTTCATAGATCAAGGAAACGGATATCCATTTTCAAAACGAATATCCATTTTCGGAACAGATATCCATTTTGAGTTATTTTACCAAAGCAAAACTGATATCCGTCTTGCTTTGGTACAAAGCAAGATGGATATCCGTTTTGATTGTTGACTTTTTATGGATTGTAATGTGTTTTAATGTTTCAGTCTCTTCTTCGAACTTCACCCTTCGTGCTGACGACTTTTTTTAATGCAAAATTGATAAAATGAAAAGGGTTTATAGAAAAAATTGTTAGCTTTCTAAAAATATAAGATTTATTTGGTTATCATTTTATTAAATAATTATTAATAATTTTCAATATACCGTGTCTCTGAAAACCTGATGGACACACTGATTGAAAAACATCCATAACTTTCAAACCATTTCACCTTTTTGAGATTCGAAACCTGTGTCACACTCTATGCTTTTCTGGCTATAGGTTAAAAAAAAATTGAATTTTGATTTTTTTTATCAAGTTAGGTTGGCTGGAAAATTACTTTTTATTTTTTTAAAAAAGTCATAGTAAAAAAATCATAACTAATTATTTTATTAGAAAAAAATTTCAAATAAATATGCATCACATCCGCACATGAGTCCTCTACTTATTTTGAAAGTTTCAAAAAAATATATATATTTTTACTCATAGTTAGGTTGGCTGGACAGACACCCACTTTTTATTTTTTTCTGAAAAATTTAATAGCTGGTCATTGAAATATTCAATTTTCACTAAGTAAATTTAGTTTTAAAAAAAAAAAATTAGTAGCCTATAAACTAGATTCAATTCTCTACAAATTTCATTCTTACATCTTTTCCAAATTGTATAGATAATCCATTCAAAATTTCACATGAACTTGATAAAGTCTGATTTTTTGTATTTTCATTGCAACTTAGAGGTATAGTTTGGCCCATCATGATCCTGCACATACCCTTTGCAAAAAATGAAAGTCAATGCCAACTTAGCGGAATTCAAAAGTTGACGCAAGGTTTGCCAAAAGTACAAGTTGACATGAACTTTCACTTTTTCCTAAGTAGGCCAAAAATAACTTCTTTTTTGAAAGCAAACTCTCCACTTAGCCAAATTCACAGGTGATACCTTTTCAACTTAAGCGAATATCCAACTTGTGAACTGTGCAGGCACGAGAAATGGTGAAAAGTACATAACTTTCAACTGGAAAGTTAGATTGTCATGAAATCTTGCCACATTGTCTGTATTAACATTATAAATCTTTGTACCAAACAATTTTGCTCCAGCCCTTACAGAAACCACAATTTTATTATTTCTGCAACTGCCCACCAAAAAATTAAAAGTTTAAAATCTCTCAAACCATAAGGCACCATGACATAAAAAGTTGCCACATTAGGAAAAATAGCTATATAAACATCCTTGTAAAGGATTTATCTCCACTCCTTTCAGATTTTGATATTTAATTATTTTTTCTGATTTTCAGCATAGTAGAACTGTTTCTAGGAGTTCAATTGAAATAGGCGAACGAATTCTCCTTCAAACTAGAAGGCAACTTGACACTTAAGGAGAATTTGTGAGTAGGGGTGACTCAACATAAGGATTTAACAAAAAAAAGTTTAAAATTTGGCAAGTTAAAAATGAGGTCAACAGTTGGCTGTAACTAGGGATAAGGACTGTGAAGGACGTAGGAAGAACCCAGACTTCTAGAAGTGACTAGTGCCTTAAATCCATTGGGCTATAGAGTCAGGAGATAACATGATGTTCAGGGAGAATAAGGAGACACAAACGAGACAAAAGGACAAGGGACAAAGACAAACAGAGACGATGCAAATGACAAAGACCAACAAAAACTGAAACAAGACAGACACAACCGAAACACCTAGTTAACCTATGTACATGGTAGGTGACTCCTACCTTAAGCTGCCTGGGAAAGATTAAGTGAACCCATTGATAGGCTAAGAAAAATATGCACCTATACAAAAAAGATATGAGCATGGATGAGGTGCTTGTGAACTTAGTAACCATTCCAAAGTGACGAGAAAAATAAGTTGCATGGAAAATGAGGACTCCTTGAATAGCAAACCAAACAAACATTTCTCGTCATAAGCATCTGAGTCCTTCCAAATTGCATTGGTGTTGCCTTATGTAGCTTCAAACACATCTTCTGGCATCATGTCAAGCACATGAATATCCTCTATCTAAAAATTCTTCTAATAGCCTAAATCAAGGTTAAATAAGCCATGAACTAGGCATCCTTTACATGAAGCAAGAAATGAAGAAACCTCTATATTCTGTAACTGATCGACAGAAACACTTTTGTCTACACCAAGAGAGATGGGAAAGATAACTTCACCATAAGAGAAACCATCACTTAATTTAGTTTGAATATCTGCCTTATGAATAACAACCTCTTTTAATATGAGATCATCACCTGCAGAAGAAAATTCCTCTTCCTTTACCATCACTAACTCAAAATGCACTTTATCGAAGGATGGCACATGAGGAAGAGAACGTAATGGATCTGCATTATGCATTTTACCATCCTCAAAATCTTCCTCTATAGTTAAAGGAGAAGAAATAATATTTTCATGCATCAAATATGCTTTTTCAACATTATCATTAGTGGATAACGGATTGGGGCATACAATGAGTCTAGTATCATTATGATCTTGTTGAATATTTGGAGACGGCGTACTTGATGTTTCACCTGGATGCACATTGTTCTCCAATTGTCTTGAATTCTTATTTATAGTTGAACCATTAAGTGAGTATTCTTCACTGATAGATTCACATTCATCTCCCCGAAGATTAACCAATGGGTTGTAGGATATTGCCTCATCGCCTGACTGAGAACTGAAATGATCAAGATTCTCAATAGAAGTATCTACATTCACATCTTCATTTTCAGTTGTTGAGTTGTCTTCTTCATCAGAGAATGATAAAGGGGAAAGGACAATACCATCTCCATAAAGAAAATCATCATCAAGCTCATTAAGACACCAATCTGGGTTGAAAATTTTGTGAGAGAGCTCTTGTGACACTTCATCATTATCATCTTGCTCATGTGGAATGTATGTCAGGATAGCATTTGGTGGCTCTTCTTCACGTTTTCTATTTTTAGTCTGATCTAAATTTTCTTCTACACTACTTTGTTCATTACCCACATCATGAAAATTTTCTTCACTGGCTATACTTGTGAAACTAGAACAATAAATTAAGAATGCATTGTTATTTGGAAAGATTCTTTCTTCAATATAGCATTCTTTTTCCATCTCCAACACTTGTTCTTTCTCATCTTCCTTAAGTGGATGTGTCCTATCATAAGCAAATGTAATAACTTCTCCTTCTTTGGTACATGCACATTCCGGTGAACCTCTCTCAGCCATTTGATGAGAAGATGGTAATTTCAATATAGGTTCATTTGCAGGAAAAAGCTTTGCCTCTTCATTACTATCCTCATCATGTGAATGATATATCTCAGCACAGTTTATTTTATCTTCTGGTGCATGAATCTCCTCTGATAGTGAATTGTGATCATGAGAAAGAAAATGAGTCTCCTTCCCATCTTTTTCTTCAATCTTATGTAATGTTTGAAGCAAACAAGGATGAACCTGATTAGTAGCAAGTTGTATGCCACCATAGAAACTCTTAAAAAATTCTACTTTCTTAGGATTGTCTAGAACCTAATTTTGTTGAGTAGAGGATGCAGAAAAAGGATAATCTTCATCATCACTATCACTGTCTGATTCAGCAAACTGCAAGTTATGCATCTAGGTTCTTCGATACCAAACCATCTTTCAGGATTTTTCTTTCAGATAGAGTCACCAACTTCTTTTCTAGGGAGATAACTATAGATTTTGAGGAATGAAAGGCACCAACACTTCAATCTTTTCCCAGTAGAGTCACCAAAAATCTGTTGGAAAACAGATTCATCACCGCGAAATAACCTTTGAAAATGACCCGTTGCCCTTAGAGCAGTAACTAAATTGTCCCAATAGTTGGAGAAGTTATTACTGGACTAACAACTTTCCTCTGTGTTTGAGAGGGGCAGCTCCCTTGTATGATAGGGGTATTTGTGGGTTTTGGTGTACTTTTAACCCTAAAGTACAAAAAGGAGAAAAAGGAAAACTAAAGGAAGGTGAATTACATAAACCCTAGTAGTAGACATACGAATACCAACCAAGATTTCATAAACTTATTAATAGGTTAAAGAGGGGTTTCATCATAAGAGTTAGAAACTACGTTCCTAAATTTGTATAATGGATTGGACAACAATGATGAAGAAAGATGGAAAATCTCAACATATGGAGAGATCATTTATCTTAACACTTTCAAATCAGGATACCGAGACATGATTTTGCTTCATCACCCCAATTGCAAGCTTCAATGAATAAATTTGATTTACACAAATACATAGAGAGAGATCACCAATTTGACATATGAGAAACTAGTAATCATAATTCAAAAATACATCAAGAACATACGAACTGAAATGCATTTTTCATTATCTTTTCAAAATTGTACAATTCCAAAAGTAAACTATACAATGTGTAAGACCAAAAATATTCCAAGAAGTTTCTTCATAAGTTCCCCCTGTAAAAGTTCTCTCTAAAGAGTCCCCCCCTTTACGTTAGAAATAGCCTTGTATTTATAGGCTTGCTCTCAGTAACTACCTTGTAACCACTTTGTAACTACCTCAACTACCTAATAACTACCATCTTTGAAATACAATAGGATAATGAACTTTATTTTTGGTTATGTTTTATATCACTTTCTCGAAATAAAGTTCATTTTTTAACTTTTAGTTACAATAAGTGACATAAGTCACTTTTACAAAAAGGTAACTTGAAACATGAAACTTTTGAGTTGTTGGCTTTGTTGCGTTAGATATTATGTCTTCTATATTGTGTTTTCTCGCAAACCATGAATCATCTGTTTGATAACAACTTGGTCTTCAAGGACATGTACCTCAACTACATTTGATGACCATCCTTTCCTTCCATGAACCTATAATGATATAGTTCCATCCTTAGAATAATTTGCAATGACATCTCCATACTCAAAAGTGGACCACACTTACTTAACTATGTTACCATTATGAGCCTCGCCATGGATGTAGGTGAAAAGAACATTAGGAAAATCATTTTGTTCAAACACCTTAGTTTATTGTTGTCACATTGATCAATGGTGTGATTAGACCACCTTTCCAAATAACATAGTTTCACACACCAAAGAAACACATGTATTCCATCCAATTATAGCAATTTGTGATTAGTGATTCACTAACTAGACCTAGAAGACTTCATACCTCCTTAGAAACATCTTCTATATTGATAAAATAGCAAACCTAACACTCAAAATCACATGCTGCCATTGCAATTATCTTGATGTACTTTAAGGCCATAATCATGGTGATGTTCATGGTGACACACATAGCCACATGAAAGTGATGTATTCATATTCTTTACAAGTAGAGTTATCAACCACAACCACAAAGCATCCAATAATTGCATTCAATTCTTGATCCCACCATGACTCTTCCAATCACAAGAGTAAGTTTTGGCACATTCTTCAACTATTTCATTCTAGAGATGCATGGACTTCTTTTATTGAAAAGATGAAATTTGGTGTCCATCGGATAATACTTTTTCCTCCTTTTCCTCATTGTTTAATGCATATTTTTGGATATTGCAAATACCCTGATGCTTTCATCTTCAATGACGATTTCTACAACATTGTATAGCTCTCTTGTCTTCGTAGATGTTATCTACCTCATGCCCCTTTCTGTGTAGATGTTCACTAGAAGAACGTACATTGCACCATTTGTATGGTTCAATTTTAAAAAGAGATTGTTGTAAATACTCTAAGCTTTGAATTCTTATATAATTGACAAGCACCAAGCGGACACATCCACCCAACCCCTATAGATTTTGATGGCATTTTGAATATGAACTTTAGAGTGAAGAAGGTTTACCATACATGCATATTGATCCATTGTAGGCATAATGCAATACGAATGACTCAAGGAATTGAATAAATTACAACCATCATCCACTATACTTTATCTTCACAACGGATCCCTTTTGTATGTATCCAAAGCATTTCAACTGTCGTGGACTGAAAGTGGATGGTGGCGGAGTTTGTGGGATGGATTTACACTTGGCGATTGCATCTGCTTGAAAGATGTCTTTAACAAAACTATTTTATACATATTATGCAATTATTACTATCCATGAAACCACATTTCTATGGGGCGCATTTTATGGAATGGTCCATTAAACTTTCGTATCGTTTTACATTTTGCATATTTGTCTGTCAAATGGCCACACCTGTTTTAAACAATAAAAATCCTGTTCCATTATATTTTGATAGATATGCATATGATTTAACTCTCCCAATATGATGCAAACTAGGAGCAAGTTTGTAATTACACCCATCAGTTGCATTTGCCTTAAAGCTTCTAAAGTCTTTTTAACAAATCTGTTTTGTACATATTTGACGCCATCAAATCTATTTGTGTGAGTCTTGCGGCCATGGTGGTCATTTTGAGGCATTTAGTCAAACGATACATGTACATTATGTATGTTTCTGCATTTTGTATGCATGTCTACTAGAGATTTGCAACTATAGTAGCTAACAATCCACATTTCATTAAGCTTTGATGGATGCCAATACCCTGCTCAAAAACTCTATTTTGGTGTGCATGCGAGGAGGTGTTGGAGACACAGGAAAGATTCTTCAATATAACTATTTTGTGAATATCCTGTCATCATTGCCTTGCATGAGTACCCATTTCATTGAGGCCAAATATTAAAAGGTTTATGTGCTCTATTTGTACTGCAACATTTGCATGCTTATCGATGCATTTCCAACTACAGTGCCAAACAAAATACCTCGTTTAATTATGTATCAGAGGGATGTCCACATCCATTTTGGCAAAGAAGGAGGATATGGGTAGAAGCTTAGAGTCGACCTTTACGCTTACCAAATGCATCTATATGAGAATTTCTAAAAGTATTTTTAACAATTCCATATTTGCATCCATACTGCACCAATACACACCATGAGATGACATTCTTTTGAATAGCTTTGTGAAACTAGTTCTCGTACCGTATTTATGCCTTCATATTTTGTATACAAATCCACCAGAGCGCTTGCAACTACAACGTACCATAAAAAGAGTGCCAATTTCACATGCATTGATGGATTCCTATCCCTAGTTCCAAAGCTTCCATTTTTGTTATAGGCAGCAAAGATACTGGAAACGGTTATGGAACTTGGTTTCAATGCCTAAAAACTGCATTTGCTGAAGAGTTTCCACGGCCTTTTCAACAACATCATTCTATGTATATCCAACAATTATGGTAGTTCATGAGAACACATTTCTTCGAGGCATTTTGTTAAATAGTTCATGTGCCTTATATCTGACAAAAATTGATTTTCAACTATGCTTCGATGGATATGCATAGTCTGTTATTTTGCATAGGTTGGGAGGAAGGTTGCAAAGGTCGTGGAGTTTGACATTACTGGTGTAGGACCACCAAGAGTTTGTCACCCATGTATATATTTTTGCATTTTTAGTGTGAGATTGCATTTTTTTGGTGTGAAGTCTTTTTTTATTTTCTAAAGGAAGGAGTGGGACCGATGAATAAATGGGACCGATGTATGAGCCTAGTGTTGAACCGATTGAACCTCATGCTGGAGGTTCAACGGGTTCATTTGGTTCAATGGTGTAAACGGGTTCATTTGGTTCAATGGTGTAACCGGGTTCATTATGGTTCAAAAGAGCACTGTCTGGTGGAGAAGCCTGGCATTGAACTGTTGAACCTCATGCTGAAGGTTCAACGGGTTCATTTGGTTCAACGGAGTGGTAACTGTATATGCCTAAAAATGACATGAATCATCCTAAATAAATATTCTAAATATTTATTCCATTCTTCTACCAATTAAATAAATATTCTAAATTTATTTAATCGATTCACTGTTCCATAATTAAATAAATTCTATTTATTTAATTAAAATTCTTCTAAATGTCCTACACAATTAAATAATCATAAATTATTTAATTAATCTAAATTCCTCTATCCTAAGTTCTAAATTCAAAAATCCACCTCACCTTTTCCACCTCACCTTGTCCACATCATCAAGTTGCACATGTAATTAAATATATTTAATATTTAATTACCTATTTTTCTCTCACCCACATGGCCTATTTCTTCTCAAATCAGAAGTTAGTTAACTAATCAATCAAATCTGTTAACTGATTAGTCATTTGAGTTCACTGGTCAATCAATTCAGTCAGTTCCACAATCCACTCTTCTAACTGATCAATCAAGTCTGTTAACTGTTCAGTCAATGGAGTTAACTCTCCAATCAGTTTTGTCACATCCCCCCTTTCATGATGGAGCTGGGACACTTGTCACATTTCCACTGGTTGCACATTCCTCAACCATTCTCAGCCATTGATCTTCATATCTCCTCTCAACCGTTGATTCCCATTCTTCCAAGTCTATAAATGAAGCTTCATTCTTCCATTCTAATCATCCAGGCTTTTGACATCGTTACTCTGCAGAAATATCACCAGCGCACCTTTGGCACCCTTTTGTCATCCACAAGCTTGAGATCACATACTTGCATTGGAGCTCATCTTCATTGCATATCACCATAGCCATTCACAGACGACTTCCTACAAACAGCTAAAAAGATTGCACTCTCTGAGGGCTCATCTCATCTGCAAAAGGACGATTTGTGATAGGCGAACAATAGAAGTTTCGAAACGGGAGAGGTTTACACTGTGTTTGTTCATTGCTTTGTTTATTGAATCTTTCTTGTTTCACTATTCTGTTGATGTTTGGGTCTTGTTTAATTCATTTGATTGATCACCATTTTACCCTCACATTTTTGGCGCCCACCGTTCAATTTTATGTTTTTTACAAATTTTTGTAGTAAAAATTTGTGTTTCTCTAAACCCCATTATTGAGTTTTGCAAGGATCTATCAAAAGGTGACCTCCTAGGCTGAAACTGACATCACCAACATGCTCAGAAGGGTCAAAAACCTTAGAATCGCCTGTTAATTTACAAAAATTAGAGACTGTGATTTTTTTTTAGGGTGCATCCTTTTATCCAGCGGTCCAAAGGGTGCTTCCGCAGGGTGCATTGCTTTATCCAGCGGTCCGAAGGGTGCTTCCGCATCTTTTTATCCAATTGTTTGAAGAGTTTTTTTTTGTAGGGTGCATCCTTTTATCCAGCGGTCCAAAGGGTGCATCGCTTTATCTAGCGGTCCAAAGGGTGCTTCCACAGGGTGCATCACTTTATCCAGCGGTCCGAAGGGTGCTTCCGCATCCTTTTATCCAACTGTCCGAAGAGGTTTTTGCAGGGTGCATCCTTTTATCCAGCAGTCCGAAGAGTGCTTCCACAGGGTGCATCGCTTTATCCAGCGGTCCAAAGGGTGCTTCCGCAGGGTGCATCACTTTATCCAGCGGTCCGAAGGGTGCTTCCGTGTCCTTTTATCCAACTATCCGAAGATGTTTTTGCAGGGTGCATCCTTTTATCCAGCAGTCTGAAGAGTGCTTCTGCAGGGTGCATCCTTTTATCCAGCGGTCCAAAGGGTGCTTCCGTAGGGTGCATCGCTTTATCCAGCGGTCCAAAGGGTGCTCCCGCATCCTTTTATCCAACTGTCCTAATAGCTTTTTCGCAGGGTACATCCTTTTATCCAGCGGTCCGAAGGGTGCTCCCACAAGGTGCATCATTTTATCCAGTGGTCCGAAGGGTGTTTCTTCATCCTTTTATCCAATGGTCCAAAGGGTGCTTCTGTAGGGTGCATCGTTTTATCCAGCAATCCTCTATCCTGCCTTCTTCTACATGTCACAAGGGTGGTATCTTTTTCTTTTTGCCATAACAGGAGCATACGAACTCGTAATCTTGCAAATAAACACTCGTTGGAAAGGTAATTCTGTGAACTTCACAATGGAGCAGGTTTGATCAAGTGATTTTATCATTTTGTCAGCTATTTGTACCGTCAAAGTTCAGCTATCTTTCCAAGCTTAAATTTAACATTTCTTCTTGAAAACTAATTATTTATCTGTGCAGCTTGACTTAAACACTTGTCAAAGAAAGGAGAAAAAAAACTTCTGATATATCTTCTATAGGGTTGAGAGCTGGATAGTTTTATTTTCCTTAACACACACATCATAGTTTAACTAGGGGGAAAGTAAAGCAACTTGCATACAAATCTCATCTACTACTAATTAGGAAGGAGTAACTCATTGTTCATGCAACTTGCATACAAATCTCATCTAGTTCTAATTAGGAAGGAGTAACCCATTGTTCATGCAACTTGCATTCAAATCCTCACCTAGTTCTAATTAGGGAGGAAGTAACTGGATTTATTTCTTGCTTACATTGCAAACACCTTCCAAGTTATTGCTATCTAAAGGTTAAAATTGAACTCATCAATGATTTTGAAGTTAAAATGAACCATTGCTATATCGTGAGACCTGAATTTCAAAGTTTACAAACTCGTGCTACGCGGTTTAAGAATTGAACTCACTACTGCTTTCTAAAGTTAAAATGAACCATTGCTATATCGTGAGACCTGAATTTCAAAGTTAACAATCTCGTGCTACGTGGTTTAAGAATTGAACTCACTACTGCTTTCTGGGATTTAAAACTGAACCACTGCTATATTGCTGAATCACTTCAAAGTTCTGTTTGAGTAGATTAGCCCATTTAGTTTTTCACTTTTAACTAGGGTGGATTAATCAGTGTATTCTGTGCTTGCGAATGACAATAGGCTTATGCTCTCCCCTCTTCTGGGTGATCAGAGTGCCAGACTTGTCATTCTATCTGTTTAACCTTTAGGAGGGGCCTGCCCTTAGATGCACGCTTGTCCAAGTGGGAACGACCCTGAGTGGTATCAGGCTAACGCCAAGCCCTACCAAGCCACTTAAAATAAATTGTCCTTGAGGTGAAAACTTCCTGCAACAAGTGCTGTTATGTTACACCGACGGCCAACCTCCCCCAAAACCCTCTCAGGCGCAACCCTGTGAGGCTGGGAGACTCCATAACGGAGAGTAGCACTGCCGCATGTGTAACCACTTGAACGGTTGCCCGAATTAAATACCTCTTGTTTTAGTGGCCCAAATCCCTTATAATCCATTTCTCACCTAGGATTTTGTGCTTGCTTTTGTCCAAAATAGAGTCAAAAAAATTATAAAAACAATGAAAAACTATAAAATATTCTTTGTGCTTGCTGTGTTTTCTTTCTATTAAATTCATACTATCAAATCAGGAAGACCTTTTCTAGCCAAAAATACCAAAAATAGAAGAAAAACTAAAAATTTTGCAAAAACTTCAGAGCTGCGCATTTACACATTTCTGCTGCGCATACACAGAGACTTACTGCGCTTTTATAACGACTTGCTGCGCATATATAATTCACCAGACCGGTGCATTTACTGCGACTTGCTGCGCATTTGTCCATTTCTGCTGCGCATCTGTTTCTGCACATATGCGATAGTGCGCACTTGCCTTATTTTTGAGGAGAAATTTTTACCTGATCAGGGCACCCATTTCAGCCTAGTTTCACTTTCTGAGATCAGAGTCAACCTTGCAGTCATTCTCCATCCATTTCACCCAACTCCTTCTCTTTCGTCCATTGTCCCACTCACTTTCGGTCCACATCCCTCTTGTCCCAAAGTCATCCTATCCCATATCGATTCGGCATAAGTTCTTCTTCATTTCATTAGTGAATCCACGTAAGCTAGTAGGTCACAGTACCTTTGCTAGTAGTCTTGTTGAACGACTAAGCCCTACACAGTAAGACTGGTATCGACTACCCTTGCTAGTGGCTAGAGTCTTGTGTCAACCATCTTACTTGAAGTCATTGAGCGAGAGAATCCTTTGTCCAAGTCTTATCCTAGGTATCCCATTCATAATAGTCTCGACCGGCACCTTGCCAAAATTTCTAATCCTGGTCCACTTCATCCCACCCCACCTTGCATGGTTCTTACTCGATCCCAGTACAACAAGCAAATCGAAATGGCTGACTCATCTGATCACACTCTCCCACCATGTGATGGTGAAGAAGAGATTTCTCATGAAAAATTAGTGGCGCACATGCAAGATAGAAAATTCCAACGCGTTGTAGAGAAGATGATCCTTGAAGACCCCCATAAGTATTTCCATCATCTTGCTAGTCTCGGAATCAAACTCCCCGCAGACTTTGACATTAGCTTCATCATGGAAAATGCAAACAATGATCATGAGAGGGGCACAAATGACACAGTCCCACATGTGCATGAGAGAGGTACAAATGACACGGTTCCCCATTCAAATGAGAGAGGAAAGCAACCTGTAGATCCAATTGCTCCTATGGCAGACGTGAGACAACAAATCAAAAGTCTAAAGCTCGAGATATCCAACCTTAAGACTGGTACAAGTTCTAAGAACTACTCTTTGGAAGATATAGCACCATACCCCTTTGACAGAAATTTGATCATGAAACCATTCCCCTATCAGTTCAGAGTTTCGAAATTTGACAAATATAAAGGGAAGGGGGACCCTAGAGATCATATCAGGGAATTCACTGCAGCATGTTTAGAAGTAGCTCACAACGAGACCTACTTAATGAGACTATTCCCGCAATCTTTAGGTGGTCAAGCTATGGAGTGGTTCTTGCGTCTCCCACCAGGAATCAAAACTTTTGATGAACTTGTCAATAAATTTATAACGCACTTCTCTTACAACATAGAACACGAGGTATCTATGCTAGATCTATGTAACACCAAACAGAAGGGTGGTGAGTCATTCACCGCCTTCCTACAACGATGGAGACAGCTAGCTAGTAAGTGTTATTACGACATGCCTGAGAAGCAGCTATTGGAAATGTTTGTCCACAACCTAAACACTGATCTTAGCTATCAGATTCAGATACAATGCCCTACCTCGTTCGCCAAAGTCATTGAAATGGGCCTCTCCATTGAAAAAGCTATGATCACTAAAGGAACTCTCAAGCTCTACAAGGACACACCTCCTTCCAATTATACAACAGATAAATCAAAGTTTTGGACCAAGAACAAGAATGTGGTCAATGATGGAGTAGTGGATGCCAAGGCGGCAGCCCCTAAGCAACAACCTATATTCACTCTTAAGGGAGAAGCATATACCGGTGTGCTCAACAAGCCACCCCCTTGGGATCCTAGACCTTGGTTCAATTCAAATCCAAGGAGAAAATTCACGCAGTTGGGGGAATCTCAAGAGTCTGCTCTCAGGAAGTTGTTGGCTAACAATGAAATTTCTCTACCGCCAACAAGTGACTATGAGCCTATCATCAAACCTCCCTATTGGAAGGACACAGATTATTGTGAGTATCATCAAGGACAGGGGCACACGACTAACAATTGCATCCACCTCAAGAATGTCATACAGGATATACTGGATCAAAATTAGGGAGGGACACAACAGCATACCTCCAATGAATCTCATGTGGCCTACCGGGATCCTCTTCTAAACCACAACCGGCCGTATAATAATAATCGCAACAATGGCCACAACAGCAACGATGGTCACAACGGCAACAACTCCAATGGCCATAACAATAATGACAACAATCACAACAGGCCAAACCAGAATAGTGGGTCGAGTAATGCTAACTATGCAAGCGTTCCATTCGAGTACACCATTAACTGCATTTCTGAGCACATTCCGCAAGTCAACGTCATATCCCCCAACCAACAACCAGGACCTAGCAAAACTGGTTGTAGTATAATTACCCACAGTGGTAAGGTCACGATCAATACCACCCCTCCAAGGTCGTCACCATCTCCGTCCAACTCCCACCCATACAATGTCATTGACCAGTTGCAAAAAACTCCAGCTCACATTTCTATATTGGAGCTCTTGCGTCTATCTCCTTCTCATAAGGAGATTCTTGAGAAAGCCTTAGTGGAAACTACTGTCCCCACTAACCTAGCCCAACAAAAGTTTCAAACCATGGTGGGTAATTTGACATCCTCCACTTCCATCTCGTTTACAGAGCAAGATGACCTTTCCATATCTCAACCCCACAACACTCCTCTACACATTGTCGCATTCGTGCACAAGCACCGCATCAAGAGGGTTCTCATTGATGGGGGTGCCAGTTTAAATATTTGTACTTTGAAGCTAGTCCTTGCACTGGAGTTCTTCGAACAGGCAGTTGATCCAAGACGAAAAATTACTATCAAAGCCTATGATGAGGAGGAACGAACCACAAAGGGCACGGTTGTCCTACCCATTCAAGTGGGACCGGTAATTAAAGATGTGGTGTGCCAAGTCCTCGATCAGGAGCTTGCTTACAATATTCTACTAGGGAGACCGTGGATCCACGCCATGAAGGCTGTCCCCTCCACCTACCATCAATGCATTAAGTTCCCACACGATGGCAAGTAGGTCACCATACAAGGCGACCCCGACCCCTACCAACATTGCAATTCATTCCAAGCAAAATCTGAATGCGTCATTCCCAATAACCGAGCCTACATTTCCCCTACTCTGCAACAAGACCATACCACCGAGGCTTCCTCCTCGAGGCCCAAACCGCTGAAACTTACCATAAAAGAAAATGGCGTGGGGGAGTACTCCATTGAGCACAGCCTCAACCTTGCCACCATGCCTTTGTCTCCTCGCTCCTTTGGCAAACCCAAGCATCAACCTAGGCATTTTCTAAAGCCATCTGCTCCTCCTACAACTCCCGCAAATCCCTTTGTAAAATGGGGGACCTTATTTGATGAGACAGAGGAGCGAGATCTCCTACAGTGGCTTTACACTGAAGAGGAAAACACATCCCAAGAGCTGCCTAGACTCCCTACAGAACTCTATGGACGGGGTGAAACTATCTTGCACAGGATGGGATACGAAGGACAAGGCCCCATAGGCCTCAGAAAAGAAGGAATCATTGAACCTATCCAACCTTCTTCATCCTCTTCAGCTAGAAACACAATTGGCCTAGGGTACAAAGGTAAAGGTAAAGCCAAAGAAAATGCCTGCCTAGTGGAGACAATTCAAACACTCCAAGTGGATAGTGACACAGATTCAGATGAGTCGAATGAGTATGAGTGGGATGAGCTAACAGAGCACTCCTATGATGACAAGGAGATTGACACCATCCAAACTCTCAGCCCCTACCATGAGGGACAGATGCAACGGGACAAACCACTGGAGTCTGATTTGCCCCTCCCTGAGGTTATGGCTTTCGAGGAAAGTTTCGATTCCATTGCAATAAACAACCTGGAGGAGAGTACCACCCAGAACACTATCCCCACCAGTGCCCATAACATTTCCATTCACACCATTAATGAATCAGATCTCTCATCTGACTCCCTCCCCCTCTTACACCTTGAGCTTATTGACTGGGATCTGCAAGGAACCCCTCAATTAGATATGTTCCAGAATGATGATGCTTACATTGACTATATGGAACTTAGGGATCACTTACCAAAAGGAGATCATAAAGCAGGTTTTGCTATCGAACTCAATACTGTGGCTTACTTCGGAGAGGGTGCCAAGCCTTCTAGTCGCAAAAATATCAAAATCAAAAATGGATCTGACAGTGAAAATAGCCGGGCGGCAGTGTCAGATCATAAAACAGTAAAAAGAAAGGACGTATCCAAAGGTGAAAACCCAACTGTGGCACCTGACGATGGAACGCTTGACACCCTCCCTAGCGATATGTATCAGGAACGGTCACAGATTGTGGTGGAGCCAACAGAGCTAGTGAATATTGGAACCGAAGAACAGCCTAAGATTATCCACTTCGCAAAATCTCTCACACCACATGAGAAAACCAGGTTTGTACCATTCTTTAAGAAGAAGAGAGGCAGCTTTGCTTGGTCATATGCTGACATGCTAGGTTTAGACCCGAACCTGATTCTGCATCATTTGCCATTGGATCTAGGGGTGAAGCCCGTAAAGCAGAAATTGAGAAAGATGCATCCCCATATAGCCCTTTTGGTCAAGGAAGAACTCAAGAAATTGCTAGATGTGGGGTTCATCAGAGCCATAGATTACCCTGAATGGATATCTAATATTGTGCCGGTGTCTAAACCAGATGGCAGGGTTCGACTATGCAACGATTTTAGAGACTTAAACAAAGGATGCCGCAAGGATGACTTTCCATTGCCTAACATCGATATCATAGTCGACCTCACAGTAGGACATACAATGCTGTCACTCATGGATGGATTCTCAGGGTACAACCAGATCAAAATAGCACTAGAGGATCAGCACAAAACAACTTTCACTTGTCCATGGGGTACCTTTGGCTGGAATGTCATGCCGTTTGGGCTAAAAAACGCAGGTGCTACATATCAGCGGGCCATGACAACCATATTCCATGACATGATGCATGTGACCATGGAGGATTATGTTGATGATATCTTAGCCAAATCTCTCACAAGGGACTCACACCTGGATATCCTAGAGAAAGGCTTTCAACGGTTGGATCAATTCCAAGTCAAACTGAATCCGAAGAAGTGTGTGTTTGGGGTAACATCGGGCAAGCTGCTAGGCTTCATCGTGTCAGCAAACGGCATAGAAGTAGACCCGGCCAAGGTCAAAGCAATAATGGACATGCCACCGCCCAAGACTCTAACACAATTGAGATCCTTACAGGGCAAGTTGCAGGCCATCCGAAGGTTCATCTCATAGTTGGCGGACAAGTGCCAACCTTTCAACCACCTCCTACATAAGAATATTCCTTTTAAATGGGTTGAGCAGTGCGAAGAGGCATTCAACAAGCTAAAGGAGTACCTTATGAACCCTCCTATACTCATGCCTCCAATCCAAGGAAAACCTTTGATTCTCTACATTTCTGCTACACCTACTGCTCTTGGGGCTCTCCTAGCGCAGCAAGACTATGAGAACAAGGAAAGAGCTGTATACTACATCAGTCGAACCTTAGTGAGCTACGAGTTACAATACTCACAGGTAGAACGATCATGCCTTGCGGTAGTTTTTGCTTCACAAAAACTCTGACACTACATGTTGGCACATCCTGTCAAACTCATTGCCAAAATCGACCCACTAAAGTATCTTCTCAGCAAAGCAGCTCTCACAGGTCGACTAGCAAAGTGGGTTATGCTTCTTAGTGAATATGATATAGAATATGTGGACAGAAAAGCCATCAAAGGGCAAATCATAGCTGACCAACTGGCCGAGGCACCATTACAGGACACTTCACCAATGCAGTTTGAGTTTCCTGATGAGTCTTTATTCACCCTGTCAACATCTCCTTGGAAACTCTACTTCGACGGGTCTTACACCAACCACGGATCAGGGGGCAGGCATCTTGTTTATCACTGCCCAAGGAGACACAATTCCAAAGTCCTACAGGTTGTTATTTCCATGCACTAACAATATAGTGGAATATGAAGCCTTGGTAATTGGTCTCAAGATGGCCACTGAGTGGAAAATCCAAGCATTATGTGTCTACGGTGATTCTCAGCTTATCATAAATCAGGTCAACGATGAATATCAAACCAAAGATGAGAAGCTCATCCCATACAAACAGATGGTCGACGACCTCAAGGAACACTTTGGGACCATCTCCTTTGAACAAATACCCAGGATCGAGAACAAAGTAGCAGATGCAATGGCTACCATAGCCTCTCTTCTTGAAATACTTGAATACGAGTCATGGTATGAGTTCTTAGTAGAAACCATTCGGCAACCGGCTTATGATCTCCTCGAAACCCACTCCATTTGCCTCCTAGTAGAATCTGATTCACCTTGGTACGGTAAGACCTACACTTACCTCAAGGACAATATTCTTCCACCTGACCTCTCTTCCAACCAAAAGCGAACTTTCATCCGACAAGCCTCCCGTTACACCATCATAGCTAATACCCTTTACCGACGTGGTCTGGATGGTACTTTACTCCATTGTCTAGAACAAGAAGAATCTGTAACCGCCTTGCGAGATGTACACGAAGGGATCTGTGGAACACACTCCAGCAGTCCTTCCTTAGCTAAGAAACTCATGCGTTTGGGTTATTACTGGCCCAATATGGAAATAGATACCTGTCAGTTCGTCATAAAGTGCAAACAGTGCCAAATACATGGGAACCTGATTCATGCACCTGCTTAGGAGTTGAGACCATTAACGACGCCCTGGCCCTTTTGCCAGTGGGGACTTGACCTTGTGGGAAAGATTCATCCACCTTCTTCCAACGGCCATAAATTCATCATAACCGCCACTAAGTACTTCACAAAGTGGATTGAAGCCGTTCCCCTAACCACCGTCACAGGAAAGCAAATTTCCTCATTCATTCTGAATTACATTATCTGCCGATATGGCATCCCCTCATCCATCATAACGGATAATGGGAGACCTTTCAAAAATTAGGATGTCTAGGAACTTTGTGAGCGTTTCAAAATCCAACATCGTTTCTCCACTCCATACTACCCCCAAGGTAACGGCCAAGCTGAGGCATCGAATAAAACCATTCTGAAAATCCTAAAGAAGACTGTCAATGACGCTGGTCGCGATTGGCACGTCCAACTCAATCCCGCTCTGTGGGCCTACAGAACTAGTATATGCACTCCCACAGGTGCTACACCCTACGCCCTTGTCTATGGCTCCGAAGCCATCCTTCCCATTGAGGTCGAACTCCCATCCCTCAGGGTGTCATTGAAAGGTCTCATATCAGATGAAGAATACAGAGTCTCCAGGCTACAAGAACTAGAGCTGCTCGAGGAAAGGTGCCAGAAAGCTTTTGACCATCTCAAAGCCTATCAATAGATGATGTCAAGAAGCTACAACCACAAGGTTAGACCAAGATGCTTCAAGGTTGGGGACCTCGTTCTAAAAGAGAACCCTCGCAATTAGCAGGACAGAGAAAAGAAAGGTAAGTTCGAGCCTAACTGGCTTGGGCCCTATGTGATTGTAGCTGCTTACGGATCAGGGGCATATCAGTTGGCCACATCAGAGGGTGAGTTGTTTGATGATCCAATCAACAGCATGCATCTTCGTCAGTTCTATACCTAGGAGAATCCCAATGCAAGGGGGCACAATAAAATCAAAAAATAAAAAAAAAACAAAAAAAAGTTGAAAAGAGAAAATACAAAAAAAAATTGAAAAGAGAAAAATCAGAAAAAAATAGAAAGCATACAAAAAATTCGTCCTTTGGTGAAAACCTGGCAAACAGGCGCCTTGGATAGGTATCATGATGAAAACCTGGCAAACAGGCATCATGTTTACTTTCTAGCTTCTCATGCAAATAAAAGCAAGTGATGAAAACCTGGTAAACAGGCATTACTTGTGATAGACCGCCTTCTCCATCTTTGGGAATCCAATCACCTTGAGTCCATTCTTTCTCTATTTGCCCATTCGACCCATATCTGTCCCACAATAAACACCTGACAGTTACCTATCATGGCTCGATACTCTCCTTGTGGCCTTGTCAACCAGGGTTTTGTCCCATACCATCTCCTTCGTGTGAGCCTAGTGTAGTGTCCCTCGTCAGTGTCCATGGTCCAAGTCCGTGAACTCCGTTGCCTCTGCGTCGTCACGTAGGCGAGGCCATTATTCTAATGCTCCCCCGAGGCTTCCATTTCTTCCCATTGTCCCATTCGTCCTCCTTCTTGTCTTCATTCTTGTAGTCTTTCTTCTAGTCCATCCATGGTCCATTAGGGTTTACCCCGAACTACGTTGCCTCTGCGTCGTCACGTAGGCAAGGCCATTTAGCAATGAGCCCCCGAGGCTCTAGGTCAGTCCCTTAGGGTTCGTCTCCCCAATAAGGATTGAGCAATCTTCTCACCAAGCAAGCAAATGCAAGCAGAACCCACGCCTCAAGCAGAAATCTTGACTATGAGCATCTTAACCTGTCCAACGCAAAGCAAATACCCAAGGTCTTCTAAACGATTTTATGCAAATTAAGGCAAGAGCTAAACACATATCAACAGAAATATGCTTTGTAGATCAGAAACATGGTTAACAGTTCGAGTCCTGATTTTTGCTATCATACCCTCCTATGCTACTCAAGGATGCCAAAAGCTAGAGATGCTATGATGGGGGCATGATTATTTTCTTTGTTTGCTATTTGGGGATTAAACTTTAGTAATGTGAAGCCTTGTCTTAGGACGTGATCGGCAAAAGATCATCGAGGACATCAAAGGTCTAACATGAACGGGGGCAATCCTTGCTTGTTGAAATGCAAGAGGTACTCAGGTCATCTAGATTCAATTTTGACTAGATGCTTGTATTAACTTGCTAAATCACAATCCATGTAAGCGATACTCAGGTCATCTCAGTTCAATTATACCTAGATGCTTGTATTCACTTACAACATTTCAGAAAAGTACCACAGAAAAAAAAAAATGCCCAATGATGAAATAAAGCACTCCAATAGCAAAGCATCCATCCTATATCCATTTATACATCCATACCATACCCCATGCAATAAAGATCCAACAATGCAGAGTATCAATACAAATAAAAACTTGTGAATCTTTCTATCGAGTCTTTCTTCTATCAATCAGATTTCTATCTATCATCATATCTTTCATCCTTGTCCAGTCAATCTGAGCAATGATCCAAATGCAAGGTCCATCCTTAATCCATACCAATCAAGTCAAGTCAATCTTGCACAAATGATCCACTCACAATCAGTGGTCTTGATCCTTGTCTGGTCGTAAACCAACTCGATCAGTTAATCAATCAATTGTCGTATACAGGATGTTGCATTGTCAAAATCAGACTAATACACGCATCTTACATGACATGCTTCATTTCCTGGAACCAGACACTATCCTTCATGTTTCTCTAGGGATCCATCATTCCCCGCCATGACAACACACCTACCGTGTTGGTCTAGGGATACATCGTTCCCCACCATGACAACATTGTTGTATATCGTTATCAGTATATCGTTGGTTTACCACTTGACAGGGGCAATACCTTGTTTGTTCTTGTGTCATTTGCGCATACTTGCTTGCTTGCTTGTGTGTGTCATCATTCCATCTTGCATCGCATATCATTCGACTCTTTCTTCAACAGATTTCTTCATTCTAACCTATCCTAACCCCTTCGTCTTCGTGAGATTGTCCGTCTCTGAATCTTTCACCCTTTTCCCGTCCAATCTCCTAAGGGGGCATCCTATCGTCATAACATGTACCAAGGGAAAACTGGGGCATATATCACTGTCAGGCTATTTATTCTTTGAAGCAACGCTGTAAACTGCATTGCATCAAAGAGGGGCAAAATGTATATGCCTAAAAATGACACGAATCATCCTAAATAAATATTCTAAATATTTATTCCATTCTTCTACCAATTAAATAAATATTCTAAATTTATTTAATCGATTCACTGTTCCATAATTAAATAAATTCTATTTATTTAATTAAAATTCTTCTAAATGTCCTACACAATTAAATAATCATAAATTATTTAATTAATCTAAATTCCTCTATCCTAAGTTCTAAATTCAAAAATCCACCTCACCTTTACACCTCACCTTTTCCACCTCACCTTGTCCACATCATCAAGTTGCACATGTAATTAAATATATTTAATATTTAATTACCTATTTTTCTCTCACCCACATGGCCTATTTCTTCTCAAATCAGAAGTTAGTTAACTAATCAATCAAATCTGTTAACTGATTAGTCATTTCAGTTCACTGGTCAATCTATTCTGTTGACTCCTCAATCAATCCAGTTCACTGGTCAATCAATTCAGTTAGTTCCACAATCCACTCTTCTAACTGATCAATCAAGTCTGTTAACGGTTCAGTCAATGGAGTTAACTCTCCAATCAGTTTTGTCACATCCCCCCTTTCATGATGGAGCTGGGACACTTGTCACATTTCCACTGGTTGCACATTCCTCAACCATTCTTAGCCATTGATCTTCATATCTCCTCTCAACTGTTGATTCCCATTCTTCCAAGTCTATAAATGAAGCTTCATTCTTCCATTCTAATCATCCAAGCTTTTGACATCGTTACTCTGCAGAAATATCACCAGCGCACCTTTGGCACCCTTTTGTCATCCACAAGCTTGAGATCACATACTTGCATTGGAGCTCATCTTCATTGCATATCACCATAGCCATTCACAGACGACTTCCTACAAACAGCTAAAAAGATTGCACTCTCTGAGGGCTCATCTCATCTGCAAAAGGACAATTTGTGATAGGCGAACAATAGAAGTTTCGAAATGGGAGAGGTTTGCATTGTGTTTGTTCATTGCTTTGTTTATTGAATCTTTCTTGTTTCACTATTCTGTTGATGTTTGGGTCTTGTTTAATTCATTTGATTGATCACCATTTTACCCTCACAGTAACCGACAGTGGCAGTGAGGAGAACTAGCAGTAGGGAGTCAATAGTTGCATATGAGAAGACATCGGTGTGATCAGATGTATCAGAAAATAGAGGTCAGAGTTCCACCGAAATAGTAAGTCTAGCTGATAGATTCATGCCGATGGTTAAATGCTTTGTGCATACGATTGAATGAACATAAAAAGATAAAAGTCAACTATGGGAAGAACACAAAATAGTTAGTAAAGGAAACCTAACCGAATGGACAAAAAACAAACCTAACTATCCGATAACAGAAAAAGCTGAACATTATAAAAAATGGGTTTTGCTTTGTAAATAGGTTGGAAAAAGTTGGAAGTTTGGAGAGCAGACATTGAATGTAAGAAGGAGAACTCTCAGAATAAGAATATTGATAGTTTGATCTGTTTGTGCATTTCTGTAGAATTCTTGCATAACTCAATCTGAAATACAGTAGTTAATTTTATTTCTGCTATTTTGTTTCTATTTGTACAAAATGTCTCTGTCTTGATGTCCCTGCAATTCCTCCGTACAGTCATGGAGGGCCATCAAGCAGTGATCTTGTTTCTTGTTTTTCCTTTTTGTGGTAATGGTCGGATTGCCAATGAGAGACAATAGGAACTTGTCCTAGGTGAGCTTTACCATAGCCTGGCTAGGTATGCAAGTTGCAGTCTAAGAAGAGGCAGGGATGAAAACAGAGTAGGAGGAATTTGAGTACCAAGAAATTAGAACCCTAGACCTAGATAGGAGGGCTAATAATGGGCTCAAGAAGGTTATAAGCCTAGAGGATTGAGAATCTTGGAAATAGTGAGGACAAAGAAGAATGTCCCACACCAAGAAAGTAGTGTCTGTATTGAGAATAACAAACTAGTAAGCCTTTCACCTCTGTAATAGATTGTTTAGTTTGAATTAGGCTTTTTGGGTAGAAAATGTCTAAGAGCATTTGGATTGGTAGGGAGACTTGGGGTATGACACAGGTCTTGAAGTGTTTCAAGAAAGATAGGTTTTCTAAGTCCATAGTCCTCCCTATCAAAGTGGTATCAGAGCAAGTTAAAGATTTTGGCTATTCCTAGATTGGAATAGAAGAAGTTGTATGTCGTCACCGAGTTCTAGTGAGTCTATAGGCTCATCCAAGGAGATGGTGACTAATGTAGAATTGGCAAAGAAAGTTGATGAACAAGAAGAGGAGAATAGGCTCCTACAAGAAAGATTGGTAGAAATGGAAAGTAAGCTGGGTGTAATGATGGTAAAGACTGAAGAAGTCAGTCAGAAAATTAAAGATTCTGAAGATAAGGAAAAAAGTGTGTCTATAGAAGATGAAGAGCCCACACCTGATCCTAAGATGGAAGAAGAACCTTTCTTGAAGGCCTTCAAAGCCATGAGTGGTAAGACATTGGAAGGAGTTCCTCTTTTTAGTGGAAAGATGGAACCTGATTTGGTTATGGAATGGATAGAAGGTATAGAAAATCACTTTGAATGTGATGGAGTGACTGAAGCACAAAAGGTGAAGGTGGCTAAATCAAGACTCAGAGGATCTGCTTTGACATGGTGGAAATTTGTTCAAACTGAAAGAGAAAAAGAAGGCAAGAAACCTATAGCTACATGGAAAGGTATGGTGGCTAAAGTCAAAGAAGTCTACATGCCTAGAGATTATGAAGTCCAGTTACACAAGAAACGACAAAATTTGAGACAAAGAGAATTAGATGTCAATGCGTACACTGAGGAGTTTCAAAAACTATGCCTGAGGTCTAAGGTGATGGAAGATGAAAATGTAAAAGTGGCAAGATATCTCAATGGTTTGAGGTGGAGTATTCAAGAGGAAATCAGCTTATTCAGCCCTACAACAGTGCATCAAAGCTATCAGCTAGCACTCAAGGTAGAGGAGAAGGGCAAGAAGAAACAAGAGTCAAGCAACAGGTTAAGAGGAAGAGGTAGAGACAGCAGAGGAAGAGGAAGTTATGGTGGTAGGAATACAAATCAAAGACCCCAAGGAGAATCCAAACTCATAGAGCAGAGTGGAGAGACTAGTAGTAGAGGAAACTACCAAGGAAGGGGATCTAGCAGAGGAAGATCGGGAGGATCAGGCAGGGGATCCTACTTTGCCACTATGAAATGCTACAATTGTGGTCAATTAGGCCATCCAGCATATAGGTGTCCTGATAAGGGCACATCTTCTTCTCAAGGAGTTGATAAAAGAAATCATTATGTACAAGATGATGCTTCAAGCAGTAAATCACCTAAAGTCAGTCTAACCTCAGAAGTGGGAGAGAACATCATGGTAAGGAGAACTTTGATCAAAGAACCGGTGAAAGCTAAACCAATCCAAAGGAGAGATTTATTCTGAATCAGATGCAAGATTATGAATAAGGTATGTCAAGTAATCATAGACTCAGGGTCTACTGATAACATAGTGTCTGATGAAGCAATCAGAAAATTAAATTTGCAAAGAATACCTCATTCAAATCCATATAGAGTCACATGGTTAAATAAAGGTCAGCATGTGATAGTCAATGAGCAAACTTGGGTAGAGTTTGGTATAGGTGGGTACAAAGACAAGGTACTCTGTGATATCCTACCCATGGATGCATGTCATCTCCCATTGGGCAGACCATGGCAATATGACCGAAAGGCCATACATGATGGTGAGAAGAATGCCTATTCTTTTCAAAAAGATGGTGTAACCTATAAAATTTAGTCATTGGAAGATGAAGAAGTAGGTAAGACTAAAAGTCCTAATGTCTTAATTGTGAGTGGTAAAGAGTTTTTGAACACTCTTAAGGAGGATGGTATTGGTTATGCTATCATAATAAAACCTAAGGAGGAGCAAAAAGACAAAAAAGTAGTGGTCCCAAAAGAGGTACAGGCTATATTGGAACAGTACAAGGACATAATTAGTGAAGGAACACGAGTAGCACTACCTCCACAAAGAACTATTAGCCATCAGATAGATTTGATTCTAGGAGCATCTCTGCCTAACAAAGCTCCTTACAAGATGACCCCAGAACAACATAAGGAGATATCCAGACAAGTACAAGAGTTGCTTGACCAGGGATTGATTAGGAAAAGCATAAGTCCTTGTGCAGTGTGTACAGTGTTGGCACCAAAGAAAGGAGGAACATGGAGACTATGCATAGACTCCAGAGCTATCAATAAGATCACCATAAGGTACAGATTTCCAATTCCCAGAATTGAAGATTATGGACTATTTAGGAGGGGCTAAATACTTCACTAAGATAGATCTAAAAAGTGGTTATCACCAGATCAGAATCAAGGAAGGTGATGAGTGGAAAATAGCCTTCAAGACCACAGAAGGACTGTATGAATGGCTTGTTATGCCATTTGGTCTATCGAATGCTCCCAACACATTCATGAGACTCATGAATGAAGTCCTCAAAGACTATATGGGTAAATTTGTAGTTATTTATCTAGATGATATCTTAATTTTTAGTCAAACTAAAGAAGAACATCTTGAACATGTAAATACTATTTTGAAAAAGTTACATGATGAACAACTAACCATAAATTTGGAGAAGTGTGAATTCATGAAGCAGGAATTGGTATACCTTGGTTTTGTGTTGTCCAAAGGAGAAGTGAAGATGGACAAGTCAAAGGTAGAAGCCATATTGAATTGGCCTACTCCCAGAGCAGCAACTAAGGTGAGAAGTTTTCATGGCTTAGCTCAGTTTTATAGAAAATTCATAAAGAATTTCAGTGCTATTTGTGCACCCATGCTTGATACAATCAAAGGTGGGGTAAAAACAAAGTTTCAATGGACACAAACAGCTAATAAGAGTTTTGAATTGTTGAAGAAAGCAGTAGCCACATAGCCAGTGTTAGTGCTGCCTAATTTTGATAAGTTATTCACTTTAGAATGTGATGCTAGCAATATTGTAGTAGGTACAGTACTCAACCAAGAGAATAGACCAGTAGCCTTTTTCAGTGAGAGGCTAAATGAAGCAAAGAGCAGATACTCTTCATATGACTTGGAGCTCCATGCTCTAGTCCAAGCACTTAGAAAATGGAGGCATTATCTCCTACCTAAGGAATTTGTTGTATATACATACAATCAAGCTTTGAGTTTTCTAAACTGACAAGATAAGTTGAGCCATAGGCATATCAAGTGGATGGAGTACTTGCAATCTTACACATTCACAATGAAGCATAAGAAGGGACAGCTCAACAAGGTAGCGGATGCTTTAAGCAGGAGGCTACTCACAGTACAAGAGGTGAAATTAAGAAGCATAGGAATGGAAGAGTTCACAACCCTCTACAAAGAGGATGAAGATTTTGCTGAAGCATACAAGGTCTGTCAAGACTTTGAAAATCACTTTCATAATGAATTTGTAGATTACACCTTGCAGCAGGGATTGTTGTTCAAAGGTGGACAGTTGTGTGTACCATAAGGATCCATGAGATAAAATCTCATACAAGAGAAGCATAATGGCAGTTTGAGTGGACATTTTGGTCTAAACAAAACATTGGAATTAGTCCAGAGGTTCTACTATTGGCTGAAGATGCACAAAGATGTCAGAAAGTATGTAGAGCAGTGTATCATCTATCAGAAGGCCAAGGGAACTTCTTCAAATGCAGGACTGTATCAACCACTACCCATTCCTTCCAAACCATGGGATTGTGTAAGTATGGATTTTGTAGTTGGTCTACCAAAGACTAAGACTGGTTTTGATAGTATTTTTGTAGTTGTTGATAGATTTAGCAAGATGAGTCATTTCATTCCCTGTAAGGTGACTCATGATGCTAGTCATTTGTTTTTCAAAGAGGTCATAAGGATTCATGGACTCCCAGCAAGCATCGTGTCTAATAGAGATGCTAAGTTCAAGGGACATTTCTGGAAAACTCTATGGCAAAGGCTAGGAACAAATCTATCTTTTGGATCAACATATCATCCATAGATAGATGGCCAAACAGAAGTGGTGAATAGGACATTGGGCAACCTATTAAGGTGTTTGACAAAATAATATGGACAGAGTTGGGATCAAGTCATTTATCAAGCAGAATTTGCCTATAACGACAGTGTGAATAGGACTACTGGCAAAAGTCCATTTGAGATAGTGTATGGAATGCACCCTCGAGGTGTATGTGAACTCTGACATCTTGGAGAGATGGAATATAGAAGTGGTCATGCAGAGGATTTTGTACAATCTATGAAGGAGATACATGAACAAGTACAGAAGACAATGAAGGAAAATACCCAGAAAATCAAGGACAGGGTAGATGCACACAGGAAGGATGTCCAGTTTGAAGTTGGTGATTTAGTCATGTTTCATTTGAACAAAGTCAGATTACAAAAAGGGATACCAACTAAACTGCAGATGAGACGGATTGGTCCTTGCAGGATTCTAGACAAGTATGGCAAAAATGCCTACAGGATTGATTTGCCAGTAGACTTGGCAATTTCACCAGTGTTCAATGTTCAGGACCTGGTACCCTGTAAAGGTCCTCATTTAGCAACAGGTGGATCTAGTTTAGAGACTGGACAGACAGTAAGTGATGTGACTTTGCCACCTACACTCAAACCACAAGCTGAGAGAATTCTAGATTCTCGAGTACAGAAACAGACTAGACATGGTGTGTACATGGAGCATATGATCAAGTGGAAATAATTGCCTGAAGTAGAGACTACCTGGGTTGCAGAGTTTGAGTTCAAGAAGCGGGGCATTGATTTTTCCTTGTTGTCACCGGAGGTGACTTGAATTTTTTTGTGCAGGGGGAGTATGGTGCAGGAACACCAAGAGTTTGGCACCCATGTATATATTTTTGCATTTTTGGTGTGAGATTGCATTTTTTTGGTGTGAAGTCTTTTTTTGATTTTCTAAAGGAAGGAGCAGGACCGATGAATAAATGGGACTGATGTATGAGCCTAGTGTTGAACCGATTGAACCTTATGCTGGAGGTTCAACGGGTTCATTTGGTTCAATGGTTTAAACGGGTTCATTTGGTTCAATGGTGTAAGCAAGTTCATTATGGTTCAAAAGAGCATTGTCTGATGGAGAAGCCTGGTGTTGAACCGTTGAACCTCATGCTGAAGGTTCAACGGGTTCATTTGGTTCAATGGAGTGGTAACCGACAGTGGCAATGAGGAGAACCGGCGGTAGGGAGTCAATAGTTGCATATGAGAAGACATCGGTGTGATCGGATGTATTAGAAAATAGAGGTTGGAGTTCCACTGAAATAGTAAGTCTGGCCGATAGATTCATGCTGATGGTTAAATGCTTTGTGTGTACGATTGAATGAACATAAAAAGATAAAAGTCAATAGGAACTTGTCCTAGGCGAGCTTTACCATAGCCTCGCTAGGTATGCAAGTTGCAGTCTAAGAAGAGGTAGGGGTGAAAATAGAGTAGGAGGAATTTGAGTACCAAGCAATTAGAACCCTAGACCTAGAGAGGAGGGCTAATAATGGGCTCAAGAAGGTTATAAGCCTGGAGGATTGAGAATCTTGGAAATAGTGAGGACAAAGAAGAATGTCCCACACCAAGAAAGTAGTGTCTATATTGAGAATAAGAGACTAGTAATCCTTTCACCTCTGTAATAGATTGTTTAGTTTGAATTAGGCTTTTTGGGTAGAAAATGTCTAAGAGCATTTGGATTGGTAGGGAGACTTGGGGTATGACATAAGTCTTGAAGTGTTTCAAGCAAGATAGGTTTTCTAAGTCCATAGTCCTCCCTATCAATTACACCCACCATTTGCATTTACTTCGCAGTTTCAAGATCTTCTTCAACAAATCCTTTCCATTTACATAGTGTAATAGTGGTAATCTACAAGACAAATCTGTCATGGTACCTGCAAAGGTCATGGAATTTGGATTTACAGCAGCCTATTGCATTTCTTTGAAAGTTTTTAATGCCTATGCCTCACGATAAAAATTCATTTTATGCTTCTTGGGTAGTTATAATAACTACCAATTTGAAAGTTATGACTTTTCTAAACCTTAAGTTGCATCAAGTTAGTAAAAACTGAAAGTACACCCCTACTTTGCCAAAAGTGAAAGTAGATGCTCACTTAGCTGAATTTGAAAGTAGATGCCAACTTAGCAGAAAGCAGAAGTTGATACGAGGTTTGCAAAAAATGAAAGCCGACACCAACTTAGTGGAATTCAAAAGTTGACCCAAGGTTTGGCAAAAGTACAAGTTGACATGAACTTTCACTTTTTCCTAAGTAGGCCAAAAATAACTTCTTTTTTGAAAGAAAACTCTCCACTTAGCTAAATTCACAGGTGATACCTTTTCAACTTAGGCGAATTTGCAACTTGTGAACTGTGCAGGCGCGAGAAATGGAGAAAAGTGCATAACTTTCAACTGGAAAGTCAGATTGTCATGAAATCTTGCCACATTGTCCGTATTAACATTATAAATCTTTGTGCCAAACAATTTTGCTCCAGTCCTTACAGAAACCACAATTTTATTGTTTCTGCCAACTGCCCGCTAAAAAATTGAAAGTTTAAAATCTCTCAAACCATAAGGCGCCATGACCTAAAAAGTTGCCACATTAGGAAAAATAGCTATATAAACATCCTTGTAAAAGGATTTATCTTCACTCCTTTTATATTTTGATATTTAATTGTTTTTCTGATTTGCCGCATAGCAGAACTATTTCTAGGACTTCAATTGAAATAGGCGAATGAATTCTCCTTCAAACTAGAAGGCAACTTGACACTTCAGGAGAATTTGTGAGTAGGGGTGACTCAACATAAGGATTTGACAAAAAAAAGTTTAAAATTTGGCAAGTTAAAAATGAGGTCAACAAGATCAATGGGTGAGAAGATGCAACTCATGTCAACAATTTAAGGGGAAGATCAAGTTAGTTGCGCAACCATTGAGGCTTGTTATTATTGAGGAACTTTTTCAACAATGGGGATTGGATTTTATTGGTCCACTTCACCCTTCTTCTAGTGTCAGACATACACACATTCTAGTTGCCACATACTACTTTATCAAATGGGTAGAAGTTGTTCCTGTCAGGCAGACCTCCTCCCAAGTGGTATGTGATTTCTTGAAAGAAAATGTTCTTGTGAGATTTGGTGTTCCTTAGAAGATTGTCATTGACAATTCAAAATTTTCTTCTCATGAAATTTCTGATTTTTTTTACAAATATGATATCATGTTAGCACATTCCTCTAATACTATCCACAAGGGAATGGGCAAGAAAAATCTACCAATAAAAATTTCATTTCTATTATTCTTAAATTGGTGGAAGATAATCATAAAAGCTGGCATAAAAGATTATTTGATGCATTGTGGGCTAATAGAACCACATATAAAATAACTATTGGCATGTCTCCATTTCATCTATGTGTGGGGTTGATGCAAGGTTACCAATTCCCCTAGAACTCATTGTCCTTTCTCTTTAGATGGAAATTGAAAATAATGAATTTAGAGATTCCTTGGAGAAAAGGATCATGTATCTAACTAAAATGGAAGAATAGAGGAGCCAATTTGTAGACAAGATTGTAGAGCATCAAGCAAGGGTCAAGAAATTGTTTGATAAGGAGACCAAACATAGACAGTTTGTTGTGGGAGACTTGGTGCTCTTGTGGGATAAGAGAAAAGAACCAAAAGGAAGCCATGGAAAATTTGACTCCATCTAGAAAGGTCCATTTATGGTCAAGTAAGTCTATGGTGATAACTCATTTTTTTTGTCTTATCTTGATGATACTCACCTACCCCTTCACTACAGTGGGCAACATCTTAAAATTTATAATCAGTAGCGGGAATTTATTCCTAACCTCTATGTATAAGTTAAGTTTAGGAGTTTTGTTGTGTGTGTTTTTAAGTTTTCCCTACCTTTGTTTTAGTTATACCTCTCATTTTTGTGTCTGACTCTATTTCCCAATGGTATAAATCACTAGTTTTACTCTAGAATTCTAGGTTCTTGCTCCATCCTTATAGTCCTCGTCCTCGAGTAGATCCAATTGTTGATCAAGTTCATCTTTTGTAACTGAATTCCTAAGAAATTCTTCATTACCCCCTTTGGTCTGTATATTTTACCCTCATTTTGTCCCTCTTCCATTTACGTCTTCAACTCAGAAAACAATTGTGAAATATCCTTGATGTTTCAAAGCCTTTCTTTTGTCAAAACTTATTAAAAATGGTTGTCTTGAAAAATTATGAATTGTTGGAGGTTTGTGTGGTTTCCACAATCAAAGAAACCTTCGGTAGAGTTTTTGGTTTTCTTTTCCACCCTAAATTTTTTTAAGAAGAATGCAAGGACTAAAGATTCATTTGGTTCTCACAACTGACGAAAACTTTGACAAAAGGGAATTTAAAATGTCAACTCAAAAAGTGATTAACCAAGGAATGAATGGAAAAAACTAAGTCAAAGGTTCACTTGGTTTTCACAACCGGTGAAACCTCTAACCAAGTGGTTCCCTAAGAAACATAAATGAAAGTGAAGGAAAATGAAGAAGAAAAGTGAAACTTTGCAAAAAAGAGAAGATTAGAGGTTTTGTTGGTTTTCACAACCAACACAACCCTCAACGAGAAAAGATGAAAATGAATATAAAAGAGAATCGAAGGTTTTCTTGGTTCTCACAACTAGTAAAACCTTTAGTAAGGTTTTGAGTTCATTTATGAACTTTGACATTCAAAGAGAAAGGGGACAATGAAGAAATAAATTGACAAAAAATTTGTGAAGGAAATAAATGATGACCAACAAAGAAATGCACCATATAAAGAAAATATTTCTATCAATTTTCAACAAAAGAGAATTTTCTACAGATGAGAGAGGAGCCTACCACTAGATTATGGTCAAACCCTACCCACCTGCAACCACTCACATTATCAGGTAAGCCAAAATTTAATCCCATGCTATGAAGAAATATTCTTGTGATATCTAGTTTCCGTTAATTGAATTGCTATAACCAAAACCCTAGTTTTTTAGCTTTCTGTTATCACCATTTCCTAGTTTTTCTCTACCGCTAGGGTATTTACCTCCCTCACCTTAAGTCAAATTTTAGATGCTTCTGATGAAGTATACCTATTAGGGTTTCAAAAGAGATTCTATTATAGAAAACTCCTTGTCAAATATTGGAGATACCCAACTAGGGCATGTAGATTTAGATAAGTTTTGGACATGGATGAGGAGTTCATCGAGGTTAGATATGGTAGAGACTACTCTTCTGAGCAGATTAAATCATGCAGGCAATTTTCCAACTTCTGTATAATGTGTAGACCCGGTCTTGGCTTGTGTGAAACACTATAAACTAGAAAATAGGGTAATTAAGAGTGTAGATGAAAGAATTGTGGCCAAATTAGATGGGTCTTCTATTAGCCAAGTGTTAAGATTGCTTGAGAGAAAAACCTATGTGAAATTGAATGCTGAAATTGCTACAAATTATTTTATTGAATGTAAGGCTACATGTGAGAACAACATTGCTAAGTTTTGGTTTAAAAAGTCCAAGAAGGGTAAATCACAGTTACCAAAGAGGCTTACTAGGGCACACTTCATTGAAGATATTTTAGACATTATAACTCTTTTGCATAGATTGAATGGAGATCTAGATGCTAGTGACTTTGATTATTTGATGTGCCAATTTATTGTTGGTATTGCAAACAAATCACAATTCATTGATTGGGGACAACTAATTAGTGACAACCTACACAAGTAGTCAACAAAATTTTCTATTAAGAAAGAGTTTTATATGACCTCTTATTTGTTTTACTCTATTTCTAGTATGCTCCCATGACTTGGATTGCATGCATTTGGCGTATATGATAAGGAATGTCAAATCTATGATTAATATCCATATTTATAGCTACAAAATAGTAATAAACACTATAGGAGAATCAATGATGTGTTTACTATGCTAACTATAAGAGAAATTGATGCTAATGTAGGACAAAGATTGTCTCCTAAATCTACTCAATTGGCCAAGAAATTTGGAAGTTATTTTATTCAATTTCCTTGGTTCTCTTACATAAGGATTGGAGGGTTTGAGGAGTACCCTTATAAATTACCTAAATACCCTTGTGATCATCTGGTCCTTATTGAGATGTGTAGACAGATGGAAAGTGTTAAAAAGAAATGTAGGAGTTTGAAGAAGGTAGTTTATCCATTTCCACTAGGGTTAAATTATTACACTTGTCATTCATCATCTAATACAACTAATGTTGAAAGGTCACTGATCAAAGTCACTATAAATCATCATACTATGAGATATCCATTTAATAGAAAGATTTTTGTCAAGAACAAATTGCATTTGGGAGCAAAGTATCATCATCTTTCTCATTTAGAAGATTACTAGGAGGATTGTGAGAATGATTTTAAGGTGAGGAAAAGAGACGGGTCGTGAATGACTATGTAGCAAATGATTGATTATAAACTTGGGTGGGATACCGATGGCATTGACGAAGATGGCTCAGACATGATAGATCAAATTTATACCTAGACTATTCAATTTGAGCCTCTTTCTACTATCAATTAGAGTGACAAGGAGATGAAGGATGTAAAATAACATTCTTTGTTTGTGTTAGAAGTATGTGCAATCAGTGTTGCCATTGATGTCAACAAGCTTGTGTTGTCATTGGTGTCAACTATATGAGCAAAGGAATATGCAAGAGTGTGAGAAAATTGGTGCTTAGTGGATGTTGTCTTTGATGATGGGGAAGTGCTGAAAATATTGATAACATGCTTTTGGTGTTTGGTTTCCAAGTGTTTTTGAGAAATTTTGAATAATAAAGGAAATAGTGTGTTGTAAAGATGTTTTGTGTTGCTGAGTAGTGTCCTGGTTTTACTCCGCATTTCTTCTATATTGAAGATTTGTCTATGTAGTTTGGATGTGTTGATTAGAGGTCTTTAGAGGTGCTACATTTAGAATTTGGTGTGTTGGATCAATGTGTAGAGGAAGATGTGTTCACCAGTGTGTGAACTATGTATTGCAGAGGTATCTAGGAGAAATGTTTTTGCTCTGCATTTCTCCGCGGAGTGGTTTCAAGTCTTGTGGTTCTGGAAGTGTATTTACAAGGTTCATATCTATCTTTAGTTGAAATTATTCATGATTTGATGCTTCACAAGTTGATTTATTGAGTTACAGTGCATAACAGAGACATTTGAGCATACTGGGTAAATAGGATAAGTTTGTTCACAAGGTGAAAGTTGTTGTGGAGGAATTTGTTGGACTTTAGGATGTTTTTTAAATACTCTAGATCATGTTCAAGCATGGTGTGTGGTCTGTGAGTCATCTTTGGTTTAAGGAAGCATGCACATAATTGTTTATGGTGTTAACACTGGTTTGGCCAACCTTGGGTGTTTACACTAATTGTGGAGTTTCTTTGATGTTTGTGGAAGTGTAGTGTGGCATGTATAAGTAGATTTAGGTCCAAGCTAAGGTGTGGTGTGGTCCACATTCATTCCTTTCCACTGCGGGAATGTTTTGGTTCTGACCTAATTTGAATTTACATGGTGAAGGTATATTGCTAACCTTGGAGAATGTTTTCAAGATTGAAGATGGTATAAATAAGTGTCGAGGGTGTGTGCGCAATGTATGAGATGTGAATGATAGTGTGGTAGAGTGTGTAGTGTAGTGCAATCTTTCATGTGTTAGATTACTGGATGTAGTGAGTAGAAGGTGTCTACAATTCTTTAGTATGACAGCGAAGGTGATGATGGAATTGTGATGGATTTCTCTGTTGCATTGAGATAGTTTTCTCCTTGTAACAATTTTCTCTATCTTCTTCTCTATTATGGCAGTGAGCCTTTCTTTCTTTTGGTCAGTGAGCCCTCTAGTAGTGAGCCTTTCAGTAGTGAGCCTATTGTATTTCGGTGTTGATATTACTTTATATTGTGAGCTAATCCTCACTGGGGTTTTTCCCTTCTTGGGTTTTCCATGTAAATCCAGTGTTCTCTTGTGTTTGTTGCTGATTTGATTTAGTTTCTATTACTTGCTTTCATGCTTAATCATCTTAACAGTTTAAGTGATTAATTGAATTAATGTGGATCTGAATGTGTGTGAGGGTTTTGAAGTTTTAAGTGACAATTGATTCAACCCCCCCTCTCAATTGTCTTTTGCATTCAACAATTAGTATCAAAGCAAGGTTCCTCGGAAGAAAGCTTAACTGCTTGAGGTAGATCTAGGATGGCACACAAGAAGGATGTTTCTTTGTTTGATGGATCAGACTATGCATTCTAGAAAATAAGGATGGTAGGTTATCTAATTTCTCTTGGATATGAAATGTGGAAGTCTGTTGAGACTAAGGCTAGTAAATCAAAGAAGACTGTGGAATCAGATAAGGAGGATTCTGATGATATGCAAACTAACTTTGTGAGAAGAATGAAAAAGGGTGCTGGTAAGTACAGTGGTAAGTTACCCTTCAAGTGTTTCAGTTGTGGTAAGGTAGGTCATTATGTTTCAAGATGTCCAAAAAGAATTTTAAGAAGTAAAAATAGGGGGAACAAAAGTAAGGTGTTTAAGAAAAGCTATTATGTTCGAGAAGATGCAAGTATATCTGATGATGAATCTAATTATGAAAATGATGAGGATAGTGAATGTCTATTCATATATTTAAAATATGATACTATTTCTGTTAACTCTAAGGAATGTGTGAAGGAAAGGGCTCTGGAAGTAAGTATTAATGTTGAAGGCACTTTGATGTCTACTTTTTATACTAGACAAGAAAAGAACTACTGGGTCATTGACAGTGGATGCTTAAATCATATGACCAATGATAAGAGTAAGTTTGTTAAACTTGAAAATTTTGAAGGAGGATTAGTTAGGGTACATCTGCTAAGATATGTGGAAAAGGTTCAATCAATTTTGATGGCAAGCATAATACTAATGATGTTCTTTATGTTAAGACAAAATCTCTTGAGTGTTGGACAAATGTGTATCAAGGGATACAATCTTATGTTTCAGGATGGTGGTTGTGATATCAGAAAAGACTCCAGAACTATGATAGCTGTTGGAAAGATGATAGATGGAAATGTTTATTATCTCAAACATAGATCAGTGAGAGTTGGCTATGGCATAGAAGACTATGTCACATCAATTTTGATAGCCTAGTAAGAATAAGTTTAGCTCAAGATGTAAGAGATCTACCAAAGATTACAAATCCTATCAATGCTATTTGTAAGGAATGTCAAGTTGGAAAGCAAGTAGGAAGAAGTTTCAAAGTCAAGGATTAATCTTCTACCAAACTATTGGAATTGGTGCATACAGATCTTTGTGGTCCTACCAAAGTAAGGAGTTTTCAAGGTGGCTAGTATTTAATGCTACTAATTGATGATTATTCTAAAATGACATGGGTTACTTTTCTCAAAGAAAAATTAGAAGCCCCAGATAAGTTTAAAGCATTCAAAGTCATGGTTGAGAATGAAATGGATATGAGAATCAAATGTTTAAGGTCTGACAGAGGTGGAGAGTTCACCTCCAATGAATTTAACATGTTTTGTGAAAATCATGGAATAAAGAGGCATTTATGTTGGGAATTAAGGTGTCTCAACCTTGGTAATTCCTTGTATTAATTAATTTTATTTATTTATTTATTGCCTATTAATGTATTTTGGATGCAAGTCCTGTTTCGTCATCTTGTAGGAGTTGGCACGGTGATGTGTCATCATACGTGTAAGCTGACCACATGTAATTTTGTCCTCACATGAGGAGATAGGTGTCCCACTTAGTGGTAGAGGTATTTTTCCATGTGTCAGCACTTTGACAAGTGTGTAAGTGAATCTTAACTAAAATGGTTATGACAGATTCCTATGACAGAATCTATGAAGCGTAAGAGTTGTAAATGGAATGTTCTATGACAGGTGAAGACATGTGTCATAAGGCATCTTGGAAGAAGGCATCTTTGGGTGCCCCAAGGAGGGTTATGACATGTTGTAAGAGCATATGCTATTTTTAGTCAGTGTATGACAGATTCTCTTACAGTTGTAAGATATGATAGTTATGATGGATTCTATGACAGTCGTAAGAGCATCTTGTTAAAAACATGGTAGATAACTAAGAGGGGGGTGAATCAGTTATCTCTAATAACTTTACTTTATTTTTCTTTTTATAATTTGAGTAGCATCAAAACACATAAGCATATATAATCATGAGAAAAGAAAATAAATCAACACACTAACACAAGGATTTTAACGTGGAAAACCCTGTTAAGGGAAAAACCACAGGGTGACTAACCCAAGATTGTATTCTCTGTTAAAAGAATAAGAAGTACAAAAATGACACTTACCAATTAGGGTTCACTGCCCGAGCACACTGCTCACAAGAGGTACACTGCCTACAAGAGACTCACTGTCTACAAGGTTTATAGAAGGTAACCAGGTGTTTGAATTGATGAGAGGCATCCATATATGCTGAGGTACAGTTCTAGTTAAGCTCAATATACTGATCTAATGCACTTCATTCTTCCTCTGCTTTTAGTGTTGTTCTGTCACATACCAGATTTGTATTGCTTCTTCCACACTTATCTCTGCCTTTCTTCGCACACCTTATCTACTCACACACTTTCATACTAAAAATCCATCTGGTATATATATCTGTACCAAGGATTTCAACATCTTTCTAGTTGGCAACCGGAATATTCAAGATATTTACAAAACACTGATCTGTCGGCTGATTCCATGCTTAATATGTGATGCGTATCAAGAACATAGATATAGAAGTCATCAATCATGTCGGCCAACCATGTATGATCCCTCAAATAGCTTAGTCATCAATTACTCATCTGGACTGAAGTCTAATACTCTACCGGTTAGTTATTCCTTAGTCTGCTTTGCCTGTTTGGAACCCAACACTGAAATGCTCATATCTTTTCCATGATTCATCACCGGAGGCTCAATCTCTGGAATATAGTAGTCATGATACTCCTCTTGACTTGCCCAAGTCTGCAACTTGCTAAGTTACACCCTCTAAGAGATCTGGACCTGATTGTCGAACCTTGTTGCATGCTCTATTTTTGTTCACCAGACCAGAACACTCTTCAATTTAACTTTCAGTATAAGCATACTATGTTCTATGGATGTGTGGGATAGACTTTGTTGCCATCAATGACAATAATCATGAAGCCACACAGTGTCTCTTTCCAACACATCTGTCATCTCTGAACTTGGGAATATGCGACCATTTTTGGATGGGGTGATATGAAAAGTGTCATGACCATGCTGCAATGTTGGACAAGTGTCCTTAGGTGTGGGTTTTGAGCCATGAGGCCAAGTTGGATGCCCATCTCAAGGAAAGCTCATTTTTGCCTTGTGAACTTTTATTTAAGTAGGTGCTTTGAGAGGAGATGTATTATGTGATTGATAAGTACTGTTATGCTGCCAGTTTGTCTCCAGATAGAAGTGTCAAAGACTCTTGTAAAGACTTGCATTGCGAGTGTGTTGTAAACCTAGTTGTTTCGATAATACATTGTGCAGGTTTTGGAGTGTGGGTTTTTTCACTCGTAAGGGTTTTCCCCACATTATATCTTGTCTCTCTCTCTCTTCTGTCTTACATTCTTGTGTTGTGTATTGTTGTAATATCTCCATTATTATGTTTAACATTCTGTAACTACAAAGATTAAAATGAATTTGTACTTATCTCTCGTCATTAGATTAGTGTAGGAAGCAATTTCCGCACACCTAGCTTCCTTTCAGTTGGTATCAGAGCCTGGCCAGTTTTGGTTCTAGCTGTTGGGTAGGGGTTTTTTGAGCTAATCTTAGGTTGAGTGGGAGTCTATGCAGAGTATTCTAAATCTTGTTCAAGGAAGGAGATGGCAGGCACATCCAGAAGATTAGAGGTGGAAAAGTTTAATGGCACTAATTTTGAGTTGTGGAAACTTAAAATGGAAGATATGCTTATTGATCGAGACCTATGGGAAACCGTTGATGGCACAAAACCTATGGCAATGTCACAAGCTAATTGGGATCTCAAAGATTGGAAAGCTAAGGGTCTCATAAGACTCTTTTAGCTGACTCTGTCCTATTGAATGTCCATGAGGAGAAGATCACAAAAGAACTTTGGAAGAAGTTGGGAGATGTTTATCAGGCCAAGTCCTTGGTGAACAAACTTTTTCTGAAAAAGAAGTTGTTTGCTTGAATATGGAAGATGGAGGATCTATTGTGGACCATATGAATGCTTTCAACATGATTGTTGCTCAGTTGACATCCGTGGGTGTGAAAATGGAGGAGGAGGATCGATGTATGACCCTACTTTGTTCTTTGCCAAATTCGTGGGATCATCTTGTCATGGCCATCGGAAGCACTACAACCACCTTCAAGATGGATGATGTAGTGTCTTCACTATTATCTGAAGAAATGCAGAGAAAGACAACCAAGTCAGCCAAAGAGGCTCTTGTGGTTCGTGGAAGACCCAAGGAGAAAGGGAAAAAGAAGGACAAGAAAAGTGAAAAGGGTAGATCCAAATCTCGTGGGGGATCCAAATCCCCCATGGAAAGTCCAAGGCTCTCTGTTGGAACTATGGAAAACTAGGCATTTCCAAAAGGAATGCAAAGAGGAAAAGAAAAAGAAGAAGAAGAATGTCCCAGACTCATATTCTAACAAGTCACAAGATGATGGTGATGCCTTCATCGTAGCCCTGGCCACCCATGCATCTAATGATGTGTGGTTGATTGATTCTAGTGCATCATTCCACATGACCTCGCATCGAATCTGGTTCATGAAGTATGAAGAGTTTGATGGTGGAAGAGTCTACCTGGGTGACGATTCTCATGTAAAGATTGTTGTGTTGGATTAGGTCCGGACAACTGAGAGGGGAGGTGAATCAGTTGTCACACATTCTTGATCTTTTTATTTCTTTTACAACTTAAAAATAGTTAATGAAATAAACATTTTAGTCAACACATAAGCAGGAATGAAATAACACATTTGATAGTGTAACGTTAGAAAATGTCCCCTTGGGGGCTTTTCCCTCATAAGGTTTAGCTGCAGGGTCTTTAGAGTGCATTTAGGACATTTTAGTTCATATTTTAGCATCCCGATGGAATGAGGCCTAAGTCCCATGGCAAATAGGACCTAGCTGGACCCCTTGAGTTGTACCCTGCCTAAAATAGGGGGAGAGGACTTGGGCGCCCGTTCCCTAGTCCTGCCCTAATTAAGGGCAGCCCTAATTTTTAGGTGTCTATTTATGACCATTAGGAGGTTATTTTTCTGACACGGTAAAGTTTAATTTTTAATATCTTGGTGGGAATGCTTGTAGGTGCATATATAAGAAAGCTTAGGCATTCATTTGTAAACTAGATTGCAATTAGATAGCAAGTGTGATGTTCAAGTGTTCTCAAGGTGATTCAAGGCTTCTATTGTGTTGCAAGAGTAGAGTTGTGTGTTTTGTGTGTTGATATTTGCAGATTTGAGCTTCAATCTCCTCGTGGCATGAAGAGCATCTTCCTCCATGAGAGCTTCACTACAAGGTGACTTATCATTGTGTTTTTATCATTGATTCCTTTGGTTTTTGGCCTCTGCCTCACAAGGGCATGCCCTCTTTATCTAACAATAGTGTTTGGAGACTTAAGTTTCCTCCAGGATTTGACTAAGGCAAACTTATAAACACCACAACCCCCAAACCAAGTCTGGTGATTGCAGGTTATAGGGGTTGCATCTAGCAGAAGTGGCATTATAGGAAGGAGTGGCAGACATTAAGGATTTAGGATTTGAAGAAAAGTTAGACGAAGGAGCAACTCCAGGACTAGGGCACACGCAAATGTGTCCTTTGTAGACAAATCTTGGGAAACAAAAGTTACAGGGCTGATCAGTGTCGGAAGGAGGTCTAGATTCCCTGAAAAAGTAGGTACCTTGGACTTGGGTGCCTGCACCAGTGTCCCTGATTGTTCTGCATCAGATCCCTGAAAATAGGTATTCTGTAATTTGTTATTTTACTCCCGTCTGTAAGGGCTTTTTCTGTCTTTCATCAATTTGTTGCCGTATTTGTATAATTAGGGTTTTAATGGTTAATTAGACATAAGAGAAGGAAAATTAATAATTAAATTCCCTAATCCAATCTTCCCCTCATTTGCAAGTGACCTAGGGTATGATAGTGATTGCCACTCGATCCTAGATCCTTCAATGTTAGGGTGAAAGGAGGATTCAAATATCTAAAGAACAAAAGATTAACAAGATCCAATTTTACCCCAAACAAACACCAAGATTTTTGATGTGGAAACCCGGTTAAGGGAAAAACCACGGTGGGGGTTAACCCACAAGAATTTAATACCCTGTTAAAAGTATTGATACAAAATGGGAATGCACATGCATTCAGGCTCACTACCTAGAGCTCACTACTCAAATGAAGGCTCACTGCCTAAGAAAATATTACAAATGAAAGATAGAGATATGAACCAAAAATTACTCTTGAAAATCATTACTCATGTTGGTCACAGTTACTAAATGCCAACATTTGTCCAACAAGAAACTTCCATTCATCCGGAAACAAGATCTTCAACAAGGTCTACCCATTCTTCTTTTGTTTGCTCTGTCAGACTGGAACCCGATACACAGATGCTAATAACATTTGACTCCTTCATCGCCGGATGACAAAATTCTAGATTTAGAGTGTATTTTCTATGCTATCAACAACATTAGATCAGCAGCATACCATGCCTTTCCACTAGAGAGATCCGGGCCAAAATACGGACTCTTCTATACACTCTGTTTCAGGCTTCCAGACTTAGATAGATTATCGTTCTGACTTCCGGTATGATCAGATACTGCATTGTGGAGGTGTGTGACAATCTTAGTTGCCATCAATGACAACTCCTATCAATGCTATATAGTGTCTCTTGCCAACAATCTCCCTCTTTGGCATTGATGGCAACACTTAGTGAAAAATGACTAAGTGTCTTAAAGCAACTCCCTCTTTGTCTGTGCATTCGTGCTCTTCACTTATTCTGATTCTCCCTCTTTTTTGAACTCCTCATTTTTCATTGCCCTTCACTCCCCCTTTGATATCAATGGCAAGGGGTAGGGTCCGCAAGTCAAAATTCTAAAAAAAAAGTCTGATTATACTGTCGCGTATGTACAACAATTCATCAAGTCTTGTTCACATGAACTTGAGAATGTTTGCAAAACTAGTTTTTAATTACACAATTTCAAAGGCCCAAGTGTTATTCATTCCATCGAAGAGTGAGATGTGCCCACTCAGCAAAAATGCATATGCTTCTGCCTTAGCCAGATCTAGAGGATCACTTGTCTAGAGTGCATTTTGGGCTTCAGATAAGGCATTATGCATGGCTTCCAACTTGGGGGCAATCAATCCCTGGAGTTCACACATCCTCTTCATAGTGTTGATTTTTTGTTTTTCAATTCTCTTTATTTCATCTGTCAGACTAATGATCTGACAGTCCTGACTTATGGGAGAGGCATTTAGAGGATCAAAATTTTGGGATAGAACTGATATTTATGTTCTTGTTCCTTTATCTTCTTCTCAACATCCTTATTGACTTTAGTCCAAGATAGATAGAATTTATATATCTCTTCCATCACTTAGAGCATTCTGAATGCTCTTTATGCTAATGCCCAGTACCACTCTATCACTCCTTATCATATTCTTAACTTGATTATATTTTTTTATTCAAAAACTCTTTCTGAACCTTTGCCTTCGTAGACTTTTCAAAGGACTCAAAATGTGAGTCAACTGAACTTACAAGATTTTTCAAATGGCCGGAGGGCGAATCATTTCGATTTTTCTGATAAGTTGGCATTAATTTCTCTAACACTCTAGTTGCTAACCCCAATAGCTCATTGTCCTCTAAGTGGGATTTCATCATCTTTTCTCTCTCTTTTACTTGAGTGAAGGATGCTATTTTCATCAATTGAAATGGAGAGAGCGCATCCAGATTGGTTAGTCCTTGGAGTAGTTCAGGCTCATCAAGCTCAATCACTTCCTTTTCAAGAGAATCTTTCACTGCATCTGTAGTGTCTCTTGTGGCATTTACTAAATCATCTTTTTGATCATCTAATTTAGGTGCTTTAGGTGTTTCAACATTTGCACCATCTTCTTCTACTTTGTCTTCCTTTCCTTTTTCCTTCACTTTCTCTGTATTAATCTTCTCTGTGTTCTCTTCTGAGAGACTCATTTCTATTTTCTCACCACTTGCTGCTTGATCCAGAGGGTTCTGAGTGGTAGCAATATTTTCTTTCTTCTCAGAGTGATCAAGTGGAGGAGATATCACTTCATCAATTATTCTATTTATCAACTCTATGTCTTCCTGATTGACTTGTTCCTCTTCCTGAACTTCTCCAATATTTAGATTTGATGAATCAAGTTCGGGAGAATTTAGAGTGATACTTTGATCATTGATTCTCTTATCAGTTTTTTCTTTTGGAGCAGCAGGATTTTCTTCTTCATCTTGCTTTTCTGAGATAATGTAGTACTTATTTTTGTCTACAGCCTTTCTCAGAATTTCCTTAGTTTCCTTTGCAATTTCTTCAATTTCACCAAGCATTAGCTTGTTCATCCAGACTTTGCTTCTGAATTTATCTTTGACTTCACTGAGGATTTTATCTGCTTCTTTTCTAGTTAATATGGGACACAAAGAGGAGAGAACATACTCTCTGAGTTCTATATCTTTTTCTTTGGCTACATCTTTCCTCATTTCCATTACTTTCCTCAAACTTTTAGGAAGTTCTTGCAAGATTTCCAACAAGGCTCTATTGAACTTATTTAGATATATGATAATGGCATCTTCTAAAGTATTCTTATTAGCTTGATCAAGATTATCATAGTAAGTTCTTATAGGTTTTAAGTTTCCATGAACAGTGATTGTTTTTACAATTTCATCAATAGTCATTGCAACCTTATCGGATACTAGCTTTTTACTGGCCTTCATGCTTCTAGATGGTTGATCTTTAGAAATTTTTGAAGTTTTGACCTTTTTGGATCTTATCTCTTTCACTTCTTCATCTGTTTTAGTCTCCTCATCATCTTGTGTGCTCTTGAGGATTCTTGTTGCCTTGGTTTTCTTCCTTTTCCTTCCTTCACCAGATGGAGTGGCTTTTGGCTTCTTAGTGTGAGTGGTCTTGAGAGGCTCAATAGGAGTTGCAGAGCTCCTTGTCTTTCTTGGGGCTTCCAAAGGAATTAAGGTTCACTTTTACTTGCTCTATGTTCTTCTTTATCTTTTTCTTGATTCTTTGTCTATTTTCTTTCACTACTTCTTTTGTAATCCCAATGCTTTCTGCATATATCTCTACTTGCTTGTGTACCTTTCTTTTTGTTTCTGACTGTCTAAGTTCCACATGCATCTTTAGGATTAGTTCCTTATATGTTCCAAACATTTCAACAGAGGTGTCTTTAGGTTTACTCAGGAGATGTTGAGCATACATGTCCAGAATTTCCTCATCCACTTCATAACCCATGAGTATTATCCACATTGTCCTTGGTTCTATAGCTTCCATAAAAAATTTATGTGTCTACCATGAAACATATTTCATTTTCATACTTTTCAACAACTAAACTAGGAATTCTTTCCCTTGCATGCATCAAATTCTGGAAGTTCTTGAAGTAGCCCCAAATAGCAGTCTTTTGAGTCTAGAAATCACCAAGACTATGAAGAAGATCCCTAATTTTCCATGCCACTGGTCTGTCAGATGTCCATTGTATATCCAGAACTCTCAGAACCTCATTCATGAAGTATAAAAAGATACATATCACCAAGGAACCATACTTGAAGGAATTTTTCTTATCCTTTTTTATTTTGTTCAGGTTCTCTAGTAGTTGGCTTTGTAGAAGCTCACATAAGTCATAATCCACATTTTCCTTTATCATCTGATATGTGGTATAAATAGTTGTTCTAGAGACTGAGTTCTCCCTGCTAGAGTGGTAGATCTTATACCCAACTACCATCGATGCAAAATTGACATTCAGATTAGTGATGTCATTGATAGTCATAGCTCTTCTATCAAATTTTGCTCCTGTTGCATTTGTTACTATTTGATTTGTCACAGCCTTAAGCATGGGTTGCCCACTGGTTGCATTTAGTCTAGTCATAATTTAAATTATATCTTTTGTAATCTTGAATGGCTTCAACAACCACATAAACTCATCATGTATCTGACTCAATACATACCTAACCCATTCCCTTCCATCAAAGGATGGAAATTTAATAACTTGTATGAAGTGTTTGTTTTCTAGGGTTTTATATTCTAGCTTCAATTGGTGATTGTCATCCTTCAAGCGGTTTTCAAATAAATCTAGTAATTTTATATTTCCAAATTCCTCTGTATTGCAGTGAATGTAAGCCCTAATATCTTCAACATGTAAAACCCCATACAGAACTCCAGAAAATGCACCTAAAGGCTCAACCTCTACAAATTTGAATGGATGCTTCTTGAACTTGGGACGAGACCTTTTAGTAACATCTACCACTAGAGGAGTAGCCATTTGCAAAAACTGAAAACTCAAAAGACTTTCAGAAAATGGAAAATACCTTGCCACGCAGATTGGGGTTTTTTCTTGGAAATCTTTTCTCGCTTCTGACTTTTGAGAATTCTCAGTCTAGGCTTGTCCACTTATTTCTTTTTGATGCAAAGTGTTTAAAATGAGGAGTGAATGACCCTTTTAAGCTTCGCATCACCTAATTTGCCTTTGTAATAAATGCTCTACCCTAGCGCATCCGGTTGCCCTATTTTTTATTAACCCTTCAAGTATCATTCTGCATATTGCCATATCCATCTCTTATCTTCCAGAAATTATTCCATATGATCTAAAGACAATTTAAGATCTCTTTTCTTAATGTGCCAAATCTAGACACTAACTTACTGGCTGGGGGAATTTGATTTGTAAGTTTGCTCCCCTGAGCCAAGACTTCCAACTTAATTCCCAGATGAATTATCAGCATCGGATTGTAGTGCAGATCCATTGATGTCATTCATAATGGTTTTCCTGACCCATATCTTGTTTGATTCATCCTGAGTCTCATTCTCATCAATTTTTTCTTTGCCTTTGTCTTGTCTTTGTTCATCCAATTTTCTATTTACCGGACCTCTTCTTCCATAGTTTTTACTTCTGCGGAATCTTGCAATATGACCAAATTGATTGCAATTGAAGCATACAACATTTGTTTTCTGATTTTCTCTTGATCTACACTGATTAACCATATGTCCAAACCCATTGCAAGCAAAGCAGTAACCATTGAAAGAATTGCTAATTCTTCTATTATTGAAATTATTCATTGTCATACTTCTGCATTCATTTGATCTATGACCATACATGTTACACTTGAAGCATTGACCAGAGAAGGATGGACCATTTTGATTTACTCTATTTCTATACTGAGTAGCTTTATGACCAAATTTGTTGCAATTGAAGCAATTTTCATTGAATGATGGATATTTTTGAGTATTTGGTTGTCTTACCGGAGGTTTTCTAGGTCTGATTCTCCCATTCTTAGGTTGAGGATTTTTCTATCCAGATCCGGAGCTCTCACCTTTCTCATAACCAAGACCATTCTTGTCATCAACCCTTCTCTATCCTTCAAGTAGTGCTTCAAGTTTAGCTAAACTTGTCTTGAACTTCTCCTTGTATTCATTTGCAATATCTAGGTCATGTCTAAGAATGACTATTTGCCTTTCAAGTTCTCTCTCATTGTCTCTACTTTCTTGTAGATCAGACTCTAGATGGTTGGCTATTCCATCCAATCTGCAACACTCTTCAGATCTTTCTTTTAGTTTGTGTTTCAGATCTTCTTCAATCTTCTTTTTATCTTCACTTTCTTTGGTTTGCCTCATCACCCCAGATTCCATTTCAATTTTTAGAATAGCGACTTCTTTTGAGAGATTTTCACATTCTTTTGCTTTTTCTTCCAAAGATTCATTCAAATTATTTTCTTCAGGTAAATTGGATAGCTGCAAAAATAGCTCCTTTTTTCTTTGCAAAGATTTCTTTAATTTGTCTTTTAATATTTCAATGGTGCCATTAGCATCTTTAAGTCCACCTCTCAGATTACCAATTTATGTTCTAGATTGAGCAAGTTCTTCTAGGGCTGATTGAAGATCTCTTAGTGAACCCATTAAATCTTCTTCCAAGATCTTTTCCTTAAGCTATTAGGCTTCTCTAAGGATCCTTTCTTTGATACCAATTGTTGGATTAGGTCCGGAAAACTAAGAGGGGGGGGAGGGGAATCACTTGTCACACATTCTTGATCTTTTTATTTCTTTTACAACTTAAAAATAGTTAATGAAATAAACATTTCAGTCATCACATAAGTGGAAATGAAATAACACATTTGACACCAATATTTTTGATGTGGAAACCCGGTTAAAGGAAAAACCACGGTGGGGTTAACCCACAAGAATTTAATTCCCTATTAAAAGTATTGATACAAAATGGGAATGCACATGCATTTAGGCTCACTGCTCAAATGAAGGATCACTGCCTAAGACAATATTACAAATGAAAGATAGAGATATGAACTGATGATAGCATCTACTTATGTAGAAAGTTCAGTTCTAGTTGAGTGCAAAAACTGATCTTACACACTTCATCCTAGCTTTGTTCTTCTCACTATTCTGCTCTTATTTGCACATTAGATTTCTACTCTATTCTCATCCACTTTTCTTCGTACACTTTTTTTCTCTAAACGACTGAATTCATCAACTATATATATCTGCAACAAGATCTATAATCATTCTACTAGTCAACTTCAACAGTACTTAGAACACCTAAGAATGCTTAGCCCTGTCAGCTAGATCTATGCATAACTTGGAGTGCGGACCAAAACTTACTCTTGCAAATCATTACTCATGTCGGCCACAGTTATTGAATGCCAACATTTGTCTAACAAGAAACTTCCATTCATCTGGAAACAAGATCTTCAGCAAGGTCTACCCATTCTTCTTCTATCTGCTCTGGCAAACTGGAACCCGATACATAGATGTTAATAACATTTGATTCCTTCATCACTGGATGACAAAATTCTGGATTTAGAGTGTATTTGCTATGCTGTCAATAACCTTACATCCGCATCATACCATGCCTTTCCACCGGAGAGATCTGGACCAAAATACAGACTCTGCTATATACTTTGTTCCAAGCTTCCGGACTTAGATAGATTATTGTTCTGACTTTCAGTATGATCAGCTATTGCACTACGGAGGTGTGGGACAATCTTAGTTGCCATCAATGACAATTCCTATCAATGCTATGTAGTGTCTCTTGCCAACATGTTGGTCATGGAAGAGTCTCAATCCTATTCCCTGATGGACGAGTGAAGGGGATCACTGGGGTCATGCACATCCCAGGCTTGGCATAGAACCTGCTTTCTGTAAGTAAGTTGAATGATGCAGGTGTGCATGTTGTCTTTTTGAAGGACAGATACAAGATGACTAGAGGATCTATGGTTCTTATGAAGGGTACTTGGAGAGGTACTCTATTTCAGCTAGAGGCATGCACTTCACAGTGTAATAGTTCTTCTGACTCGAAGAAAAGAGATGTAGTCATTTCATCCCCACCATCTGAACCAGCAATGAAGAAATCCATTGTATCAAATTCTGATGGTAGTGCATTTTGGCTACCCAAGGGTGCTCATGCTTTGGAAGTTAAGCTTGCTTCTGAAAAGACAATGTTATGGCATAAGAAATTTGGCCACATTGGTGAGAAGGGTCTTAGAACCCTGAAAAATAAAAACCTTGTTGAGGGGTTAAATGATTGTAATCTCGAGTTTGACTTTTGTGAACATTGTATATATGGAAAGAAAAACCGTGTTTAGTTTTACTCTAGTTCTCACAAGTCTTCTGGTGTGTTGGATCTTATTCATTCTAATGTGTTTGGTCAAGTTAGTGTTCCTTCAATCTCTAAATCTATATACTTTGTATCTTTCATAGATGATTACAGTAGAAGGACATGGATTTACTTTCTCAGAAGTAAGTCTAAAGTCTTTAGTCAATTCAAAGAGTTTAAAGCTTTTGTTGAGAACTAGACTAGTAAAAAGATTAAGTGTTTGAGAACTGACAATGGTGGTGAGTTTTGTTCAACAAAGTTAAATAAGTTCTGTAAAGAGCAAGGGATTGAAAGACATAAGACAACTCCATACACCCTGCAGAAAATTAGAGTTACAGAGAGGATGAACAGGACACTGATGGAGAAGGCTAGGAGTATGCTTAGTGGAGTAAGCCTTGAACAAAATTTTTGGGTTGAAGCTGTAGCCACTGCTTGCTACCTGGTAAACAAGTCTCCTACATCAGCTCTTGTTGGTAAGACACCTATGGAGGTGTGGTCTAGTAAGAAGCCTTCAGTTAGACATCTTTATGTTTTTGGTTGTGAGGCATATGCACATGTGCCTAGGGAGAAATGGTCCAAATTGGAGAACAAGGCTGTTAAGTGTATTTTCATTGGCTATGGTGTCGGTGTGAAAGGATACAAGCTTTGGGATCTTGTGGCTGAAAAAGTGTTGTATAGCAAAAGTGTTATCTTCAGAGAGCTAACACCTTCTTTCATTGTTCTATAGCCAGAACAGATAGAAAAGAAAGAGGATGTGGTTCAGTTTCCTTCTACCCCTGAGAAGACTAAACTGATAGACCCTGTGAGACCTGATGATGAGGAGAGATCTAGAAGCTCTAAAAGCTCAAAAGAAGAAGCAGAACCTCAGCCTCATCCATTGAGGAGGTCTACACGAACAAGGAAGCAACCTGATAGGTTTGGTTATTCATTGCTTGATTCTAGTTGTGCTTTTGCCTTGCTTACTAACACTAATGAGCCTAGAACTGTGACAGAGGCTATGGGCATGAAAGATGCAAGTTCCTGGAAGGAGGCCATGGAAGATGAAATGGATTCTTTGGAGAAGAATAAAACATGGTATTTGGTGCCTTTGCCTAAAGGATGGAAACCCATTGGATGCAAATGGGTGTTCAAGAAGAAATTTGGTGCAGATGGCAGTGTTGAAAAGTATAAGGCTAGATTGGTTGCGAAGGGGTACTCTCGAGTGGAGGGAATTGATTATGGTGAAATTTTCTCTCCCATTGCAAAGCTGACATCCATTCGGTTCTTGTTATCTCTTGTAGTAGTATATGACTTAGAGGTGGAGCAAATGGATGTGAAGACAACATTCCTTCATGGTGATTTAGAGAAAGAGATTTACATGTCACAGCCAGAGTATTACATAGAGAAAGGTAAAGAAAATTTGGTTTGCAAGTTGAAGAAGTCTTTGTATAGTTTGAAGTAGTCTCCTAGGATGTGGTATATGAAATTTGATTCCTTTGTGTTGTCAATTGGATTTCTAAGATCAAAATTAGATCATTGTGTGTATTACAAATTTGATAATGATTGCATTCTCATTATTGCATTGTATGTTGATGATATGTTGTTAATTGGGAATGGTAAGAATATGATTTCTAATTTGAAGTTTCAGTTCTCAGCACAGTTTGAGATGAAAAATCTACGGGCAGCTAGGTACATTCTGGGAATGGAAATTAGAAGAGACAGAGCTAACATAAAACTTTGGTTAAGCCAGAGTAAGTATGTGAAGACTGTGTTGGATAGGTTTAGCATGGCAGATTGTAGACCATTGTGTGTTCCTGTTTCATTGGGGACAAAGTTGTCTATTAATGATTGTCCAAAATCTCCTAGTTGGGTGGAGGACATGAGCATAGTACCTTATGCTAGTGTTGTTGGCAGTTTGATGTATGCCATGGTCTACACAAGACCAGACATTGCTCAAGCAGTGGGAGCCCTTAGTCTATTTATGGCTAACCCTAGATGGGTACATTGGGATGCAGTAAAGCAAGTGTCCAGATATCTAAGGGGTACTTCCAAGTATTCCATATGTTATCATGGTCATCCTACAGGACCTCCGCATTCTATATGTATTCATGGATTTGTGGATTCAGATTGGGCAAGTGACATTGATAGCATGAGATCCACCAGTGCTTACGTGTTTACTATGTTTGGTGGTGTAATTAGATGGATGAGTAAGTGGCAACCTATGGTTTCTTTGTCCACAATAGAAGCTGAGTATATGGCAGCAACTCATGCTTGGAAAGAATCCATTTGGCTTAAGAGATTGTGTCTAGATATTAGTGTTGATGCAGGATAGATTACAATTTGTTGTGACAGTAAGAGTGCGATTTGCCTAGCAAAGAATCCAACTTTCCATGCCAGAACAAAGCATATTGATGTTCAGTTTTACTTCATGCGAGACATGGTAGAGGATGGGAAGGTGAATTTGGAGAAGGTAGACAATTTGAAGAAAGTTGCGGATGCATTGATGAAACCAGTGGCACAAAGAAGTTCAGATGGTGTTCGAAGTCTATGGGCCTCTCGGCCTATAGCAGTTAAATCATGTCATTTATATTGGCTCTTACAAGGTGTTTGACAAGTGGGAGAATGTTGGGAATTAAGGTGTCTCAACCTTGGTAATTCCTTGTATTAATTAATTATATTTATTTATTTATTGCCTGTTAATGTATTTTGGATGCAAGTCCTGTTTCGTTATCTTGTAGGAGTTGGCATGGTGATGTGTCATCTTACGTGTAAGGTGACCACATGTAATTTTTTCCTCACATGAGAAGATAGGCATCCCACTAAGTGGTAGAGGTATTTTTCCATGTGTTTGCACTTTGACTAGTGTGTAAGTGAATCTTGACTGAAACGATTATGATAGATTCCTATGATAGAATCTATGACGCGTAAGAGTCATAAATGGAATGTTCTATGGCAGGTGAAGACATGTGTCACAAGGCATCTTGGAAGAAGGCATCTTTGGGTGCCCCAAGGAGGGTTATGACATGTTGTAAGAGAATATGCTATTTTTAGTCAGTGTATGATAGATTCTCTTACAACTGTAAGATATGACAGTTGTGACGGATTCTATGATAGTCGTAAGAGTCGTAAGAGCATCTATCATTGCCCAACTTAGGAATAGGCGACCATTTTGGGATGGGGTGATATGACAAGTGTCATGACCATGCTGCAATGTTGGACAGTGTCCTTAGGCATGGGTTTTGGGCCATGAGGCCAAGTTGGACGCCCATCTCAAAGAAAGCTCATTTTTGCCTTGTAAACTTCTATTTAAGCAGGTGCTTTGAGAGGAGATGTATTATAGGATTAACAGGTACTATTATGCTGCCGGTTTGTCTCCAAATATGAGTGTTGAAGACTCTTGTAAAGACTTGCATTGCAAGTGTGTTGTAAACCTTGTTGTTTCGATAATACATTGTGCAGGTTTTGGAGTGTGGGGTTTTTCACCCATAAGGGTTTTCCCCATGTTATATCTTATCTCTGTCTCTCTTCTATCTTACATTCTTGTGTTATGTATTGCTGCAATATCTCCATTGTTGTGTTTAACATTTTGTAACTGCAAAGATTAAAACAAATTTGCACTTATTTCTCCTCATTAGATTAGGTAGGAAGCGATTTCCACACACCTAGCTTCCTTTCAATTTATCTACCCCTAGGACTCCTTAGTAGAATGGAGCAGTTGAAAGAAAGAATAGGACTATTCAAGAAGTTTCAAAGATAATGATAAAATAAGCAAATCTACCAGAAGTCTATTAGAGAGAAGTAATTCATATTATTGTTTATATATTGAACAGAGTGTAGGCAAGAGTAAATAGTACAAAGAGTCCTTATGAGTTATGCTATGGATGGATACCTATTGTCAAATACTTCTGAGTGTTTGGAAGCAAATTCTATATTAGAAGGGATTAAGAAAACTTAGGAATGTTTGATGCAAGGTCTGATGAAGGTATCTTCCTTGGGTATTCCACTAAAAGAAAAGCTTACCAGTGCTACAACAAGAGGCTAAGAAAGATTGTTGAGAGTGCAAATGTCAAGGTTGATAAAGACCTATAGATGAATTTAGAGGTGAATGGATATGAATCAAAGGAGTCTTCTTGTAGTGAAGAAGAAATAGCTAAAGAAAAGGAAGTACAAATTGTAGAGGAAGAAGCTCTAGAAAAGATTCCTAAAACTCCCATGTATGTGCAGAAGCATCATTCTAAAGAATAGATTATTGGTGACAAGAGCAAGGGTATACTTCAACAAGAAGGAAAGTTGTTGAAGAACAGGTAAATATATGTTTACTTTCTAATGTTGAACCTAAAATATTGATTGAAGTATGAAAGGATGAGTATTGGATCAAGGCTATGGAAGAAGAACTAATGTAGATTGAAAAGAATTAGACTTGGGAACTTGTCCCAAGACCAACAAACAAAAATGTGATTAGAATTAAGTGGGTATTCCAGAACAAACTAAATGAGAATGGAGAAGTGGTAAGAAACAACGCAAGGTTTGTGTGTAGAGGCTACTAACAAGTAGAAGGAATAGAGTATGAGGAAACATATTCTTTAGTGGCAAGAATGGAGGCCATTGGGATGTTTTTGGCTTTTGCCACATCTTGTTGCACACAAGTGTTGTGGATGAGGCAAACCTTGAAGAATATCAGAGTTGTATAAGATGAACCTATTCCTATCTTCTGTGATAATACAAGTGCTATTAACATTTCAAAGAATCCGGTGATACACTCAAGGACAAAACATATCTCAATCTGGTATCACTTTCTAAGAGAGAAGGTTCTAGAGAATGAAGTGAAGCTTGAGTATGTGCCTACAAAGGATCAAGTTCCTGATATATTCACTAAGGATCTTCCTAAGGATACTTTTGAGCATCTCCAAGAGAAGTTGGGGGTTATTGCCCCTCCTTCTTTGAACTTGATGCATAAGGAGATGTATGAGTATAGTGGATTTCAAGATTCATTCTCTATTCTAGACTAATGTTAGAGGCTACCTCTCAAGGGGAGTAGGTAGTGATCATGTTTTTTTGTTGTAGTTAGGGGGAGTAAATACTAAAGCAGGTTGTTTCTAAGGGGGAGTATGCAAATCAGTAAAGAAAATATGTTGCAAAGTAGTTGTGAGAAGGTACAAGTGTGAGTAATGTCAAAAGAGGAAAGAAAGAGATAAATGTGTAGCCCTTTACCATTGATGTCAAAGGGGGAGAGAGAACAATGTGAAAAAGGAAAGAGTCAGTCATCAAGAAGAGAGTAGTAAGTTGAGGGGGAGAGAAAGAGAAAGGAAAAGAGTTGATACTGAGGATGTTGTTGTGTTGATGGTTTTTTACATCATGTGTTACCGTCAATGACAAAGGGGGAGATTGTTGCAAGTATGTACAATCAGTGTTGTCATTGATGTCAACAAGCTTGTGTTGTCATTGGTGTCAACTATATGAGCAAACAAATATGCAAGAGTGTGATAAAGTTGGTGTTTAGTGGATGCTATCTCTGATGATGGGGAAGTGATAAAAATATTGATGACATGCTTCTGGTGTTTGGTTTCCAAGTGCTTTTGAGAAAATTTAAATAATAAAGGAAATAGTGTGTTGTAAAGATGTTCTGTGTTGCAAAGTAGTGTTCTAGTTTTGCTATGCATTTATTTTATATTGAAGATATGTCTGTGCGGTTTGGATATGTTGATTAGAGGTTTTTCAGAGGTACTGCATTTATAATTTGGCATGCCGGATCAATGTGTAAAGGAAGATGTGTTCACCAATGTGTGAGCTGTGTATTGCAGAGGTATCTAGGAAAAATGTTTTTGCTCCTCATTTCTCCATAGAGTGGTTTCAGGTCTTGCAGTTCTAGAAATGTGTTTACAAGGTTCATATCTATCTTCAATTGAAATTATCCATGATTTGGTGCTCTGTAAGTTGATTTATTGAGTTACAGTGCATAACAGAGAAATTTGAGCATACTGGGTAAACAGGATAAGTTTGTTCAGCAAGTGAATGTTTTTGCAGAGGAATTTTTTAGACTTTAGGATGCATTTGGAATACTCTAGATCATGTTCAAGTAGGGTGTGTGGTCTGTGACTTGTCTTTGGTTTAAGGAAGCGTGTACATAATTGTTTATGGTGTTAACACTAGTTTGGCCAACCTTGGGTGTTTACACTAATTGTAGGGTTGCTTCGATGTTTGTGGAAGCATGGTGTGGTGTGTATAAGTGGATTTAGGTCCAAGCTAAGGTGTGTTGTGGTCCACCTTCATTCCTTTCCACCATGGGAATGTTTTGGTTCTGACCTAATTTGAATTTACATGGTGAAGGTGTATTTTTGACCTTGGAGAATGTTTTCAAGGTTGAAGATGGTATAAATAAATGTCGAGGGATTGTGAATGGGTGTGTGTGCAATGTATTCAAAATGTGAATGACAGTGTGGTAAAGTGTGTAGTGCAGTGCAAGCTTTCATGTGTTAGATTACTGGATGTAGTGAGAAGGTGTCTACAATTTGCGAAGGTGATGATGGCATTGTGGTGGATTTCTCTGTTGCATTGAGATAGTTTTCTCCTTGTAACAATCTTCTCTATTCTGGTAGTGAGCCTTTCTTTCTTTTGGGCAGTGAACCCTCTAGAAATGAGCCTTTTTGGCAGTGAGCCTATTGTATTTATGTGTTGATATTACTTTATATTATAAGCTAATCCTCACCGTGGTTTTTCCCTTGGGTTTTTCACATAAATCTGGTGTTCTCTTGTGTTTGTTGTTGATTGGATTCAGTTTCTATTACTTGATTTCATGCTTAATCATCTTAACAATTTAAGGGATTAATTGAATTAATGTGGATCTGAATGTGTGTGAGGGTTCTGAAGTTTTAAGTGACAACCGATTCATCCCCCTCTTAGTTGTCTTGTGCATTCAATAGTTTGTTCTAAAGAAATCTGAAAAGTGGTTAAAATCCAAGAAGGAAATAGGGCATACTATTACCAAACCATCTGGATCTTCATCTAGAGATGTTAAACAAAGGGATAAATAGGTTGAAGCACCTATTATTCCAGTTACTACTAGTACCCCAGATAAATCTAAGGTAATTGAAATAGGAAGAGGACATGGCCAAGAGCTTGATAAAAGTTCTATTTTGCAGAGTACTTGTGCCCAAGATAATATGTCAATAAGGACCAAGTTACAAGTTAAAAGAGATCCTATTGATAAAGAAGATGCTAGGGAACAAGAACAAAGGGAAACTATTGAATCTACAAAGGAAAAGGTTTTAGAACCATCTTGGACCACATTTGATTAATCTTAGGAGAATGTAGAAGATGCAGTTCATATGTCTCCACCTTCATCCTCTAATCAAGAAGATGTAGATGCTAATATTTTAATGTCTCCTAAGGCCACTTTGCCATCAATTTCTTCTACTTTTTTATTTAGTCCATCAAAATTGCCAAGCCCTTCCTAATGGTTAAGAGAAAAAGTATGCAATAAGAGAAAATATCAAGAAATAATGGAACCAGACTATAGTACAGTAGCCCAATTGATACATGTGAAAACTCCTAAACCTAATAAGGCACCAATTGCTTCTAGGTTTATGTTTGAGTCTTCTAGAAACCAGTATATTGAAATTACAAAACCTATAGTAGATAAAAAAAAGGAGAGGCCACTAAAGATGATTATGAATTGTCTAAAATAAACTTAGGGCCATTTAGTCATAGGGGAGATATACATAACTTTCAAGTATCTGCTACTAAACTAATCCATAGGACTAAAAAAGAAAGGGAAACTAGAGAGAAATTGGAGGAATAGGTGTAAACATTATCATCATATGTTAAAAATGTTCTAAATATTTCTATGGAACCCTATCAAGACTCCTCAATATCAGGGACTTTGGATATATTGGGAATAGACATAAAAGTGATTGAAAAGATAAACAAATATAGAGCACTGGGAAAATCCACTAGTTCTTAGATTGAGAAAACAATAATTAATGGATTGTTATGTGTTGAAACTTGAAGAATTTATGAAGCTATATAGGTTTAATGAACAAAAAGAAACTAAATTGAGAAATGAACTTCATATTTAAAGAAAAGAAGAGATTACATGGCATTTAGCAAAATGACATAAATGAAATGGATAAGATGGAAAAGAATACTCTCATTTTTGAAAAAGTCGTTATCAAAATTGATGAATATAATCCTAAGAAGTGGATAACTAGTATTGATTGGAAATTAATAGAAATCAGGCAATATGTTAGTGAATTGAGAAAGTTTATAAAAGAAAATGACTTAATCAAATTAGAAATGCTAGCAAGGTGTGTGGCCTTAGAAGTAAATTTGTTCAAAAATGATGACATAGACCTTGAATACATACAAGTAGTGAAGCAAAATTTCAAAGACCTGATTCAAAAAGAAATATTAGATAATGAAAATAATGGCATTGGTAATATGATTATGTAAGGAAAGTAGAGGTGTGGAATACATCTTCCCTAATGTCAATTTAGAGAGATAATGTAGACAGGTAACTTTCAATTCAAATACAAAGATGAACACACCAGAAAAAAAGAATAAACAATCAATACAACACAGAATGACACCAGTTTTACGTGGGAAAACCCTTTCAGGTAAAAAACCCACCACCACAATAGAAGCTATCTTTATTACAGTAAACTAAAAGATTACAATAAAGATCCCAGCTCTTTTTTCTTAGATATCGATTCTTTTACAATTATACAAAGTCATTTATTTCATCTGCACATCTACAGAATAAACTGTATATTTCAAATCGTTTCATTAATTATCAACGACACTCACAGATCCATTTTTATTTCCATTCTTCAAGAGCAAAGTCAATTATTCAACTTTTGCCCTAACTGAACCATCTGACTTCCCCAGCGCCGCTGCCATCAAACCATCGTAACTATTCACATTCTTGCGAGATGTTTAATCCCACATGCACAAGGTCGTAGACAACATTCTGGTTTATATCTCTAAATGCTCAGTAATATTGTTGCCGATGATGCCAAACTAAAGACTCATCGGAGTAACCTACACCATCATCGACTGCTTCACTTTCTACATTGATCGTTCCATGTCTCAGCGATGTCTTCGACATAGCATATACATAACATGACTTACTATAGCCGGTAATCTAATGTATCATGCCTTGATGTCACCAATATAGCCGGTCATCCCTTGTATCTAACTCACTGTATCTTTGCAATGTACATTCGCTACATACAAGCTCGACATACAATTGCAGTATACACACGAAATGATACTCACATGCATTTGTGGTATACACACAAAATGTTCACAACATACATTTGTGATATACACACAAATTGTATATTCAGTGAAACAATGCAAAATTCATGCCGATACATTCATATCATTGAAAATGTGCATATACAGCCAACTCGAGATACGCCGATAGTGTTCAGTCATAGTGACAACTGTTCACGTTGAACCTTGAACCTATTAAACTCTTGACTGGTTTAATGAACCCTTGAACCATTGAACCCGATGAACTTGAAGAATAGTTCAATGAAGAACAATGATTAAACATGAGGTTCAAGCAGTAAATTGAGACACAAGTTCTCTTCAATCTCCCACTTGTCGAAGAGATTACTGCTACCTCTTAGTCCTCATTCGACTATTGAGAACTATGGGCCCGAAGACCCATTTCATCTAAACACCATTTGAACTTGGTTGTACTCACTGGTTTAGTTAAGGCATCAGTGACATTTTCCAAAGTGTCAACCTTTTCTAGCTTCACCTTCCTGTCTTCCACCATATCACGAACAAAGTGATATTGGACATCAATATGTTTTTTCCTAGAATGAAATGTAGGGTTTTTCACCAAACATATAGCACTTTGGCTGTCACAGTGTATTTGTATTTGCCTTGCATTAAAACCAACATCAGAACACAACCTCTTCAACCAAACGGCTTCTTGGCATGCACGAGTAGCTGCCATGTACTCTGCCTCTATTGTGGACAAAGTGACTACAGCCTGCCACTTGCTCATCCAACTAATAGCACCACCATTTAGCATGAATACATATCCACTGGTGGATCTTCTACTGTGAATGTCCCCTGCCTAATAAGAATCAACATATCCTTGAATGCTAATAGATTTTTGAGATCTAACTAAGTTTCTATGATAGCAAATAGCATAATCAGAAGTTCCCTTCAAATACCTCATGACTCTCTTCACGACATCAAAATGTGACCTGCCTGGATTCGCCATAAACCAGATCAAAACTCCCACTGCTTGGGCAATGTCTAGTTTGGTACAGACCATTGCGTACATTAAAGTGCCAACAACACTTGAATAAGGCACTTTTTTCATGTCATCAATTTCATTCGAAGACTCTAGACAATCTTCAACAGATAGTTTCGTTCCCTGCAAAATTGGAACAACTAACTGTTTAGAATTAAACATATTAAACTTATCAAGAACATAGGTAATATATTTGCTCTGGCTAAGCCAAAGCTTTCTCTTTGATCTATCCCTTTTGATTTCCATTCCCAGAATGTACTTCACTGACCCCAGATTCTTCATTTCAAATTTCAAGGACAACTGAGATTTTAATTATGAGATCATCCCCTTACCATTGCCAATGAACAACATGTCATCCACATACAATGCAATTATAAGAATCTGATCACCATCAATTTTATAATAGACACAATGATCAGACTTAGATCTCACATATCCCAAAGATAGGACATACGTATCAAATTTTTGATACCACATTCTGGGAGATTGCTTCAAACCATAAAGAGACTTTTTAAGTTTACATACCAGATGTTCTTTACTTTTTTCCACAAAATACTCTAGCTGGGACATATAATTTTCTTCTTCAAGGTCCCCATGAAGAAATGTTGTCGTCACATCCATCTGCTCAATTTCAAAGTCATACGCTGCTGCAAGTGACAACAGAAATCTAATGGATGTCAGCTTAGCTACAGGAGAAAAGATTTCTCCATAATCTATACCTTCCTTTTGGGAATACCCCTTAGCAACCAGTCTTGCCTTGTACTTTTCAATACGACCATCTGGACCATATTTCTTTTTAAATACCCACTTATAGCCCATAGGTTTTCTACCTTCAGGCAAGGGTACCAGATCCCAAGTTCCATTTTTCTCCAACGATGACATTTCGCTATCCATGGCTTCCAACCAAGAATCTGAATCAGGTAAACTAATAGCTTCTTTCATAGTCCTAGGTTCATCAGTATCAGTAAGCAAAGCATAGGCACAACTTGAATCAAGTATTAAAAATCCATACCTATCTAGTTGTCTTCTTTCACGTGTAGATCGCCTCAATGGCTGAGGTGCTAGTTCAAGTTCTTGCTCTGGTTCTAAATATTCAGAGCTACCCGAACTCACATCTGACTCATCTACACTCGGTGTTTGTTGTTCCTCTTTTACAAGGGTCAGAGGAATATTAACAACACTCTTTTCTTTCTTCTCTTCTATCTTCTCCGGCTGAGGATCAATAACCAAAGGTTTCAGCTCTCTGAATATTACATTCCTGCTGTAAATTACCTTTTCAATTTCGAGATTCCAAAGCTTGTACCCTTTAACACCAACTCCATAGCCAATAAAGATACATTTGACTGCCTTGTTATCCAACTTAGATCTTTTTACCTCAGGAATATGAGCATATGCCTCATAGCCAAAGACACGAAGATGTCTTAGAGAGGGCTTCTTTCTATACCATGCTTCCATAGGTGTCTTATCAACCAATGCTGAAGTAGGAGAATGATTTAGCAAGTAACAAGTTGTAGCAACTGCCTCAACCCAGAACCTTTGTTCAAGACTAGCATAACTCAACATACTTCTTGCTTTCTCCATCAACGATCAATTTAACCTTTCAGAAACTCCATTTTGTTGTGGAGTATACGGTGTAGTTTTATGCCTTTTAATTCCATGATCTACACAATAATTATCAAAATCCACATTGCAATATTCACCACTGTTATTTGTTCTCAAACATTTTATTTTTCTACCAATTTGATTTTCCACAAGATTTTTAAATTCTTTAAACCGACTGAACACTTCTGATTTATTTTTAAAAAAATATACAAATTCCCTCCTTGAATAATCATCAATAAATGACACATAGTATCTTGATTTAGACAGAGAAGGAACATCAACTGGACCAAAAACATCAAAATGTACATAGTCTAGAACACCAGAAGATTTATGAGAACTTGAGTAAAATGAAACACGGTTCTGTTTTCCATATATGCAATGTTCACAGAAATCAAATTCCAGATTACAATCAATCAGCCCATCTACCAGGTTTTTGTTCTTCAAGGTTTTTAAACCTTTTTCACCTATGTGACCAAGTCTATGATGCTAGAGCATTGTTTTCTCTACAAGAAGTTTAACTTCCATAGAGTTTGCATCATGTGTTACAATAGTAGCTTTTTCAGATTTTACAGAGACATTATTACAACACACTAGTTTAGCATCTAACCTATACAAAGTTCCAATGCGTTCACCCTTTGCCAGAACAATAGAACCTCTAGTCATCTTACAGCCACCATTCACAAAAGTAACTTGCACTCCAACATCATTAAGCTTACTAACAGAAAGTAAATTTTGAGCCAGACCTAGTATGTGTAGTACTCCATTCATTCCCTTTACTCTGCCATCTAGGAACTGAATTCTAACCCTTCCTCGGCCAACAATTTCCAGTGTCTAATCACTTGCCAGGATCACCTTCCCACCAGCATACGCTTCATACTTACTAAACCATTCTCTGTGAGATGTCATATGAAAAGACGCTCCTGAATCCACCAGCCATACATCTTCAGATGCAGGCATTGCCAAGGCAACAATGAAGGCATCAGCATCACTCTGAGAAGAATCAATGTTAGAGAAGTTCTTCTTCTTCTTCTTTTTCTCCTCTTTACAGTCTTTTCTGATGTGTCCTTTTTGCCCACAATTCCAGCACTTCACCTTGGACTTTCTGCTAGAAGATTTTGATCTCCCCTCTGATTTGGACTTAGACTTCTTATCCTTCTTGTCTCTTTCCTTTGATCTACCACGAACAGACAGGGCCTCTTTGGCCATCTCAGAAGATTTCCTCCACATCTCTTCAGATAACAGTGAGGCAACAATCACTTCAGTTGTAAACGTGGTTTTTGTACTTCCAATAGCCATCACAAGATTATCCCATGAGTTCGGTAAGGAACATAACAGAAGCATATAGCAGTTCTCTTCTTCTATTTTTACACTTATAGAAGTCAACTGTGCAACAATTGTATTAAATGTGTTCAGATGATCTGCTACAAATGCTCCTTCATCCATCTTCAGAGAGTACAACTTCTTTATGAGGAATAGTTTATTCACCAAGGACTTGCCCTAGTAAATATCTCCCAACTTCTTCCACAAATCTTTGGCTGACTTCTCCTCATGGACGTTCAATAGAACAAAATCCGCTAGACTCAATCTTATCATTCCTCTGGCTTTCCTATTTGCTAGGTCCCAATCTTCTTGCTTCATGCCTATAGGTTGAACCCCAGACATAGCAACCCAAAGATCTCTGTCGACCAACATATCTTCAACCTTAAGTTTCCACAACTCAAAGTTTGTGCCATTGAACTTATCAATGTCTATATTTTCCTGATGTACTTGCCATCTTATTTAACAAAATAGACCACTACAGAACTCCCACCCACAGAACTAACACAAAAAACCCAACCTACCAACAAGGATAACACAACTGGCTAGGATTTGATACCACTTGTAAGGAAAGTAGAGGTGTAGAATACAGCTTCCCTAATGTTAATTTAGAGAGGATAATGTAGACAGGTAACTTTTAATTCAAATACAAAGATGAACACACCAAAAAAATAAAATAAACAATCAATACAACACAGAATGACACCAGTTTTACGTGGGAAAACCCTTTTGGGTAAAAAACCCACCACCACAATAGAAGTTATCTTTATTACAATAAACTGAAAGATTACAATAAAGATCCTAGCTCTTTTTGCTCAGATACCGATTCTTTTACAATTATACAAAGCCGTTTATTACATCTGCACATCTACAGAATAAACTGTATATTTCAAATCATTTCATTAATTATCAACGACACTTGTAGATCCATTTTTATTTCCAGTCTTCAAGAGCAAAGTCAGTTATTCAACTTTTGCCCTAACTGATCCATCTGACTTCCCCAGCGCCGGTGCCATCAAACTGTCGTAACTGTTCACATTCTCATGAGATGTTTAATCCCACATGCACAAGGTCATAGACAACATTTCGGTTTATATCTTCGAACGCTCAGTAATATCATCGTCAACAATTTTGTTGCCGACGATGCCAAACTAAAGACTCATCGGAGTAACCTACACCATCATCGACCGCTTCACTTTCTACATCAATCATTCCATGTCTTAGCAATGTCTTTGACTTAGCATATACATAACATGACTTACTATAGCCAGTAATCCAATGTATCCTGCCCTGATGTCACCAATACAACCGGTCATCCCTTGTATCTAACTCACTGTATCTTTGCAATGTACATTCGCAACATAGAAGCTCGACATACAATTGCAGTATACACATGAAATGATACTCACATGCATTTGTGGTATACACATGAAATGTTCACAACATACATTTGCGATATACACACAAATTGTATATTCAATGAAACAACACGAAATTCATGCTGATACATTCATATCGTTGAAAACGTGCATATAGAGCCAACTTGAGATACATCGATAGTGTTCAGTCATAGCAACAACTGTTCACATTGAACCTCAAACCTGTTAAACTCTTGACTGGTTCAATGAACCCTTGAACCATTGAACCCAATGAACTTGCAGAATGGTTCAATGAAGAGAAACGATTAAACATGAGGTTCAAGCAGTAATTTGAGACACAAGTTCTCTTCAGATTAAACTGTCAACACTCTCTCATTATGCAATTGATTATCAACAAGAGTTATCTGGCATGGAGTTGAAGATGAAATAAAGTAAATAATCTATTCTAATGTGGAAGCAATGTTTAGTTAATGTCATTGTTCTAGAAACAAAGGCCATATCTCCAGTTGCTAAGCAGTTCAAAATTTATAAGAAAATATCATCATCTACAGGCAATTCTAAAGCATGAGCGGAAATGTTGCAGTTGATCAAGCACAATGAATTTTTATTTCTCATATGCACTTTGAAATACTTTACAATATTTTAATTTGTCATTTGTGTATGACTTATTTGAAACCTTTAAATTTGATAACTTTGTCATGAGCTTTATAACTTAAAGTTATTTTTGATAGTTAGTTACAAATCAATTATGGTGTATAACCTATAAATACATGCTCTATTTGTAACTACGAGACTTTTTGTCTTTCACACAATTTGTGGACAAAGGAGAAAGAATACGAGTTGTATAACTGGTATTTTGTAAAGAAATAAATATTTGAATAGTACTATTGCAGTATTTTCTGGGTTGTTGCTCTTCTTGTGTTGAATGCATGCCCTCTTTGCATATCTTTTTATTTCACTTGTGAGAATAATTAAGAATATGAAATACTCGACATTGCTACTAGATAATTGTTTTGTTAATCCTTAATGTGTATTAAGGGTTATTTTTGTTGATTCTTTATAGTTGCATAACAAACAATACTTTGTCTTCTCTATTTGAGAAGTGTTTTAATATTGTATTATCCCACATTCATGGGAAGTAATAGTTGTTTAAATTAGACTTAGTATATAAGTACGTGTTGAGGCTAATGAAGGCATCCACGAGTTTATTGTATTGAGCTTGCTCAAAGGAGGTTACCCCCTCGAAGTGGCCTGCGATCAATAAATTCCTTCTGTGTTCTGCTATTTATGTTATTTTGTGCATTTTTCATTATATTGTTGCAGGAGGTTCCTCTCATCTGGTATCAGAATGTTTTCTTAGGCTCGCTGGGTGGAATTTTGGCCAGATATTTTTTTTGCAATGGCCTCCAGGTGCTGTGATTATTGCAGTAGTTCTTTTTTTTCTTTGCATCTATATTGTTCATTTCAATTGCAGGTTTAGATTAGGGAATAATCCCTATCCACTTAACTATGGGAAGTGCCTGGGCATAGCCCTAAAACTCATTGTGAGGAGTACCACAAGAACCCCGAAGTAGCTGGCCCATTGAGAGGACCTACTAGCAAAAAGGGCAACGGCCCCTACCTGAATGACTAGTTCCCATCCGTGAGGTAAACCAAGAGCTGTCATTTGTGGCAAAGCGGTTATCAGTTTTACCTGAGCTGTGGAGTGAGGGGTACTACCCCAATACGCAAGCTGTTAGACAACATTGGTAGCCAAGTGAATCCCCTAAACCTTTAGGAAGATGAACATACTTGGGGCCCATATCTATTGCCACCTAACAAATTACATATTGAATCCGTCCATAGCTATTTGCAGATCCTGTTGCAAATCGTTTCCAGAAAATAATAATAATAATAATAATAATTTTATGTTCTTTCATCATATCTTCCTTGCTTTAGCTCTATTTCCTCTAAAAATTCACTGGAACCCCTGAAATTCCATTTTGCATATTTCCTTCCTTGAGGACCCTATCCCAAATTCCACTTATCAAAGCCAGAAATCCCACATTTGTCTATTTTTAGGGTTTGCCATAACTTCTTCAATTCTCACCCAATCGCCTTCAAATTTTGCCACAGTGTTCATTTCCTATTTCTTCTCCCTTGTGCCTCTTGGACAAATTTTCCCATTCTTTCACCCCACTTCTGAAATCCCCATTTTCTGCTTCCTTGTCCCTCAAAAAGTGTCCAAAACCTAGTCAAACCCCAATTACCCATCAAAGTTTTTCCCAAATCCAAATTTTCCTTTACTAAAAAAGTTTTTGTTTTTGTTTTTCTACCCATTCCAAAAAAAAAAATCCCGGTTATGGTTGTCACCCAAGCAAGAGCAAAAAACATGGAGGAGGAACTTACAGCCATCAAGACCAAACTCCAAGATCTAGATGACAAAATTCTCAAGCTCAATCTTCAGCATTCAGCCATGAACAATAGACGGCAACCAGAGTCTTCTGTAGATATAGGGTTTTCTTCTTCCAACAATTTTCATGGACCGAAGCTTGATTTTCCTCTCTTCAATGGTGATAATTCGATTGGATGGATATACTGGGTAGAACAATATTTCAATCTGCATAATAATTTTGATGTCACCAAAGTCCTACTTGCCTCCTTTCATTTGGAACATGAAGCCCTTCAATGGTTCTGTTGGTACATCAAAGCTCATGAAGAGCCAAAATTGACAAATTTTTGCAAACTCATATTGCACCGATTTGGCCCTAGTGCTTTTGATGACTTCACAAGAGCACTCACAAAACTGCGCCAATCAGGCACTGTGAGAGAATATCAGACGAAATTTGAAAAACTGGCCAATCACACAGAGGGATTGTCTAATGAATTCTTCAGGAGTTGTTTTGTCAGTGGTTTGAAGGATACAATTCGCTCTGAGGTTAAAATGTTCTATCCAAGCACAATGATGGAAGCCTTAGGGTTGGCTAAGTTGGCAGAGGACAAGACCACAACTCAACAATGCTCCAAATCCAATTTTGTTCCATTGAAAAATATGGATCCCCAAAGCCCTCAAATAATGCCAGCTCCTAGAACAACTCCTATCAAGCAATTGACTGAAGCAGAGATGCGGGCACATAGAGAAAAAGGGCTTTGTTATAATTGTGATGACAAATTCACTCAAGGACATAGATGTGTTGAGAAAAAGCTCTATCTCTTGGATGTGGATTCTCCACCTGAAACTGAAGTTTATGCAGATGCTCAGGATACAGTAGCTGATCAGGTTGAAACTCAGTAGTCGCCTGTTGACCCTACTTCTCAGGAAGACCACCTAGAGATCTCTCTCCATGCTGTAGCAGGAGTCACCACCACACAAACCATGCGGGTCAAGGGTTACTTCAAGAAGCTCCCTCTTACAATACTCATTGATTCTGGTAGTACTCATAACTTCATTGACCCTCGCATAGCCAAACAGGTTGATTGTTTTGTTCATCCTTGCTCGAACTTTGAAGTCATGATTGCTAATGGGGACACATTACCTTGCAAAGGGAAGTGTCACAATGTGCATATCTCTATTGGAGATTATAACCTGCACTCTGACATGTTTGCCTTGCCCTTAAGAGGATGTGATGTGGTTTTGGGCACCCAATGGTTACGCACACTTGGCCCCATCTTATGGGATTTTGTTGAACTTTGGATGCAATTTTCAGACAATGGGCACAAACACACATTGCAGGGCTTACAACTGGGGTCTCTCAGCATCATAAGTTCACTTCGCCTGGAAAAGATTCTTAAGAAGAATTCACATGGTGTCATCACTCAGCTTCACTCCATTCAGATGCAACCATCTGTGGTCTCCACTCCTCCTTCGGCTCTACAATGAATGATGGCTATTTTGCATGCAGTACAAAAGTGGCAGCCATACCTACTAGGGAATTATTTTTGCATTAGGACTGCTCACCAGAGCCTGAAATATTTCCTGGAACAATGGGTCTCCTCCCCAACACAACATAAATGGATCAGTAAACTCATGGGTTATGACTATGAGATCACTTACAAGAAGGGTAAGGACAATATTGTGGCAGATTCTCTTTCTCGCACATGTGATGACAAAGCTTCTCTTTTAGCTATCTCTATGTTTGTTCCAAATTGGTTGGAATCTATCTCGCAGGTTGTCTTCTATGAACTCTATGTTTCTCCATCAGTAGGGCACTCTGGGTTCCTCAAAACTTATGAGCGGGCATGGCATCACTTCTTTTGGAAGGGAATGAATATGACAATTCAACAGATTGTGGGTGCATGTGATACCTCAGAACAATAGCATCAGTGGCCAAAGTGGCTCCCTCTCACTAAATGGTGGCACAATACCTCCTACCACACTACATCTAACATGACTCCATATGAAGTAGTCTATGGTCAAGCACTGCTAGTGCTCCTTCCATACTCCCCCAGAAGTTCACGAGTTCAGGTGGTTGAAATGGTTCTCCGTACCCAGGATCACATTGGGGATCATAAGCTGGCTCCTTCCCGCATTCAGCCAATATTTCATGTCCCTTGTCTAAATAAATTTCTTGGTGCCAACGACAGAGCACAAATTGTTTTACCACAACTGGATAATGAAGGATCCATCCTTTTGGCACTAGAGGTAATCCTCGATAGGGGCACTCGTCCTCTTTGCTCCCAATCCATCACAGAGGTATTAATTCAGTGGCATGGAATGCACCCAGAGATTGCTACAGGGGAACCACTCCTTCAGATTCAGCAATAATTTCCACATCTTACGCTTTGAGGACAAAGCTTTTCTAAGAGGGAGGGGGTGTTAGAAACCTGTGTTTAACCCTTCTCTTTACTTTGTTAGTATATTACATTGGACGCATATGCTTTGTAAGTCATCCCGTAAGTATATTGTATTATCCCACATTCATGGGAAGTAATAGTTGTTTAGAGTATACTTAGTATATAAGTATGTGTTGAGGCCAATGAAGGCATCCATGAGTTTATTGTATTGAGCTTGCTCAAAGGAGGTTGCCCCCTCGAAGTGGCCTGTGATCAATAAATTCCTTCTGTGTTCTGCTATTTATATTATTTCATGCATTTTTCATTATATTGTTGTAGGAGGTTCCTCTCATTCAATTTGATTGATAACAAGGAATTTACATTGTTGTTCTTGAGTTCACTAGTAAATATTTCTTTAGATATTGAATTATTGAAGTTATATCACACCCTTCAGGTATTTTGGGGTTAAAAATATCTTGTTTAAACATAATATTTATTCGAAGAGGGAGTTGTACCTCTAAATACAGAGGTAGATTGTCAAATATCAAAACAATCTTACCAATTTTTGGTACATTTGTGTAACTATCAAGGGAAAATAGAGTATGAATTTACAGTGACCAAATCTGTTTACCAACACATCTCAAGGATTGTGGGTTATAGTTTTGAATATCTACAATTAGTATCTTTGCCTACTTTAATGTTAAGATACATAAAGTATAGGAACATAGTGATGAGTTTTTTGAATTTTTTCAAGGACACATATTACAATGTTGTTTGGTTGTATGCCATGCTCATATCTCCATCTTCTTTTCAATAATCTAGTATCGGAACCATGACTTGGTATGTCTTGACTATTTGAGCTGCATAAAAATATTATTTTACAATATTCTTACTAATTTAAACTTTAGCATCAAGCTATGTAGACCAATTCTTAGTGAATCATGCATGTGACATTAGGGTCATTACCTCTTTATCTCAATGCAGTCTTTCATATGGATTATGTTTTATCTTGCAGGCTTAATTTAATATTAAATTAAGAGAATAAGATGCATGCATAATGTCTAGCTATCATTTTATGTCTATGTATGCCATGAGGTTTGGTTATATTGTACAAGATTTGATAGGTTTTACCTTTCCAAAGGTATTTCAGTTTACAAATTGGAGAATATTGCCTTTTGGTCATACTCTTTTTTTTAAACTATTCTTAGACAAGTTTTCTTGTGTCTTACTAATGTTAAGGATTTTGTATGTAGAGCTCTCTTCATTTAGTACAAGATGGTTATTCTAATAAGTGATGGTCCTTAGTGTTGTAAACAAAAAAATAAGTATTTATATATTGGTTAGATAGGTTGTGTTAGAACTAATAAGGTTGTATGATTTCTCTTAAGCTAATCCTAGTATATTTCCTAGAGCCTAGTTAATTCTAGATGTAGAAGATGATTTTGTGTAATCTAGTTTGTTATAGAAACCTTGTGGGATCCTATGTGTTTTTCAAGTGATATTATTTTACCTCAAGCTATTATTACTCATGTTATTGAGTGGATTAATGAAATTTAATATATGATTGAAAATATGTCAATTGCATCTTAGAAAATGGTTAGATCTTTGAACAACCAAGATAGGTTGGAAGTCCAAGTTGGTGAACTACAGAGCCTCTGATCTCGTTACATAGGCAAGTTCATCTTGTATGAGCCCCCAAATCTTAGGTTTGGTCCTTAGGTTTTATATTCTTTATTATATTATTAATGATTGTTTTAATTGTCATTTAATGTTATTCAAAATTTTCTATTATGAATAAATTTTAAATCTTATTTTATTGAAGTTTATGGTTTAAACAAGAATTTGTTCTAAAGCGTAAATTTATTTGCAATATATAACTCATTGTATATCTAACTAAAGTATTATACATTCAGTTAAGTATTTTTAGTTTAGATTCAAGAAATTTAGAAGTCTTTTTAATGAAATTATCTTAACTCTTTTCTTGATAGTTGTCAATTGTGTAGGTTATATGTGTGTGTGCATGTGTTATGCTCGAGTGAAAATTTGGGCATGACACTACTCTTGACATGAAGAGTACCCACTAATATATCCATAGCCTTCTTCCTCATTTCCTAAGCTAATAGAGTTGCAACAAGAGCATCCATCTTTGGATCTTTGAGGTTAGTAGTGATAGAAAGAATTAAATTCTTCCATGACTTAGGCAAAGAATCATAATACATTTGTCTTCTTCCTCAAACTTACAATCTACATGGGTTAATTGACTTAAATCTAAATTAAAAGTATTTAAATGCTCAACAACTGAATCACCTTCATTTTCAGAGAAAACTATTTTCTTTTCAAATAAAGTTTGTTTACAAAACACTTGGCTTGGTAGATCTCACCCAACCATTTCCATAAAGAATATGTGGTCTTTTCTTTAGAGACATTCAGTAGGGCATAATCTACAAGACATAATTGGATTGTGTCCCATGCCTTTTTATCCATCTTGTCCCACTCATCGTAGATGTATGTGCATGTGAAAATGAACATAATGGAAATAAAATAAAGTAATATTATCCTACTTCATTCATCCTCAAATACACCTTAGATTGAGCAAATAAAGGAATTCAAATAAGAATGGAAACTAATCTAAACTAGTTACCATGTAAACCTTTGTTGTTGTGATGTGCTCCTCTAATATTGTTTGATGTAGGTGGCTCCTCAAATGGACAACATTACTTTGGAATTTATGGAGTCTTGAAAATGGCTTGGATGAGTGACTATTTATAGATTTTGTGATGAGGGGTTGGATGGATGAGATTGATTGGAGAGATCAAGGTTGGAGGTTGATTAAGAGCTCTCAAGCATGGAGAGTTTTCCAAGTGTCTTGATTTGGTTGGTAGATGAGGGATATCCTTGGATCAAGTAGGAATCAAGGGTGGAATAACAAGTTGGAAAAAGGGGATGATGAGGATCAAGTGAGGACAAAAAGGACCTTTTGTACAAAGGACTTGCCCATCACTTTGTAAGAAGTCCATGTGGGCTTGTACAAAGGCCATGTAGATTCGTACACACGGGGGGTGTTGAGGATTTGACTAAGATTAGCTTATGGATAATGAATGTGCAAGTGAGGGATTAGTTAGTTAATTAGGTTTAGGCAACCTAAACAAAAGTGGAGAAAATAGGGAATTAAATAAATGGATATATTTATTTAATTCATGGGATGGGAAAAGGGGATATTGGATAAATAAAATGTATCTAATATTTGGACTATAGAGGACATGTGATAAATGATTAATTAATCATTTATTCTTGGGATAGGTACAGATGTAGGTATAGATGAATAGTGAATAGTGATTTTGACAATAAAATATTGTTTAATCATAGTTTGAAGGGGAATTGATCACTATCTAAACATGTGTTTATTTAGTTAATTATGGAGAAAATGCAATTTAGGGATGTTTAGGGATGGTGTAGGGATGTCTTGATTGTAGATTAAAAGTGACAAGATGATGAGTGGATAATTTTAGGTGTTTATAGGATGATTGTATCATGTTTCTTTTCTTTTGATGTTTCCAACCAGTGATCCTTCTCTTCAAGGAGATCCTCCATTTTCAGCTTCCACAACTTGTGGTTTGCTCCATTAAATTTTCAATGTCTAATTGAGATGTAGATGTATCCATGATTTCCACACACATAGATCTACAAAACCAGAACTCCCACTACAACAAAGAAAACCTTCACACTTCCACCTAATAAACAAAGCTCGCTAGGCTCTAATACCAAATGTTAGAAATGAAGGAAACCACTACAATATGGAAATCTGAACTATAGAATATCAATGGAGATTTAAACTAATGTGAAACAACAATAAATAAAATTAGAAATACTCAAGAGCCATACATATGACATAGAGATTTACATGGAGAAAACACTTTTAGCTAAAAACTCCACTAGAAAAGAGGACAAGTTTATATTATCTACAAAGAAACTACAATACATTCAAATTCCTTCAATCCTACATCCAATCTAACTACACTTGTATACCTATACAGATTCAACTCACATATATCCAACTCTCCTTTAGCTTCTGTTAAATAGAAAACTTCAAGCTTACAAACGAAGTTTCTAAAATATGGCACCCAACTTTGGAATTTGTCTATTTTTAGTGTCTTACACCTATCATAACCTCCACATTTTCACCCAAATATGACAAGATTGCATGCCTTCATAAGTAATAGTCAACAAATAGGCTAAAAATAGCCTCTTATACCTTCTTACAAGTTGCCATAAGATGCTATGTCATACCGGTCCAATAATAGTAGATTCCTTACAACACGTAAGACTCCAATAATAGAAAATTCTCTTACACCCATCATAAGTTAATTAATAAACTTGGACACCCCATATTTACTTGTTAACTATCTCAAGGTAAAATAAATAAATATTACTCACCATAATTAAATAGTTGCTATAGTCAATGGATCCCACATCCCTTATGAATATATTTACAAAACATTATTAGGAGTAATTAAATAAGTAGGATATACAAGGTTTATGGAACCTTAATCCTAACAATGAGAACATTTTGTAAGAACAAAACAATACCCCAAAAGACAAAATAAGAGGCCTCCCCAAAAAAGATCAACTCTCCTATAGTGCCATGTCCCCTCCCCACTCAATCAATGGGGTGAGACTACATGGCAAACCCAATCTCCATTAATCTCAACGACCTTCTTGACTCAAGCATTTGATTATCCTTACAAACCCCATATACACTCGCATGAATTTGCATGGAATGGACTGTACTCCATCCTCTTACAAGCTTTAAAATCAAGGGACATGGAGGGAAACTTGTACCCCACTCCACTCCTCCACAAGTAACCCAACCATCACTTCCTAAGACTAAAAAGAGTAATCCAAATGACCATTTTTCCTTCCATATAGGTATAGAATGTAACCCTCTCTTAAGTATTATACCTAGGGCCCTATAAAAACATAAAAATAGAAAAATAAACATAGCACAGTTGAAAATATTCTAATCCTACAAATACAAGTTTCACTAAAAGCAAAGCCCTCGAAGGCTTCATGCACACATAACCACAAAAATTTAATTGAACACAAAGTTAAAGGTAATAAATTGATAAGGGAGTGTGAGGAATTAGATCTATATGTGTTCCTAACCATTTCTTGGTTAGGATAAGGGTGCGAAATCACATAACAAGGTCTAAATTAGGTCTTTGAATGCCTATTGTGAAAGGATTGGTATGATTTCAAGAACATGTAGATTCCCTCTCATCTCCTATCTTTGAATAAAATGTATCTACACTCAATAGAAAAAAACAAATGCATCCATGCCACTTTAGCCAAAGCACAATATTTGGAAAACTTCATTTCAATTACATTAGATGAGCATTATTACAAATTAACATCTAAATTAGATATCCCAAAGACAATGCATTATTATGTCATGATCCTAGTATAATAATGTTATTATCATAATTAATTATTTTTTAGCATCTACCATGATCAAGTACCAAAATATATAATTTAGCTAAAATATGGAAGTCATCCTCATGACTAGAAATCATGACTACTTTTTATCCCTTGCTAAACCATCTATAATCCAACTAATTTCACAAGAAAAAAAATCATATAAGGAATCATGCTTTCTTAGGTTTGACACAACATTCCCAAACAAAGTACCATAATGTATGATGATAACATCTCACACCATGTTAAAGTATCTAGTAATCCATTACATTGGGCAACAAAAAAACCAATCATATCAACAATTTCACAATTGTATTAGGTCTAATGTGTATGATTAAGGTCATAACATAGATGGGCCATAAATGAGACATCAAAATATTTATATCATTCATAGGACTATCATGAGGTACTCGTGAAAAATGATGATGTTCATTAATCATAGAAACATCATGTGGGAGAAAAGTATGTGCATCAAGAAAGAAAACATCATGAAGACCATCATTAGATAAATCTTCAAGAATCCATGAATCCCTAGGTACATGCACAAAAGGATCCATGAGCATAGAGGAAATACTATCATGGTGTAGTCATGGATGGAGGGTCGTATTGGAACTGTAAATTTTTGCAAAATTTTAAGTGCCTGTGATGAGCATTTTGATTGCAACTCTCAGAAAACACCCTTGTCAAATTTACCTATTTGGCCTACTTTGGAGAATAATAATTTGAAGCCTATTACTTTCATGCCAAATCCCTTGGTGAACACACTCATCTGACATATTTAAGCATGTATGTTTGATTTCAAACTCCCAGGATGTGATTTGATGGGTTTTTGAAGCACCAAGTTAGAGGGTTCTGGGATTGTTCTGTTGTTTCCATATCCTCAGGCCTACGAAGTAGCCTCCTGTTCAGATTGGTATTTCACAACTGGGTGATCATCATAACAAATGGATTGGTATTCTGCATTCCCCTAACATTCATATACTCTCTGGTCCAATTTCAAAGCCTCAGGATCAAGTTTCGTATTTTTTCAAGGCCAAAGGCAAATGTAGTTTGTCATATTTTGACATCTACGTTTCTAGAATGTTTCAGAGCGGTCATCTTTGACCCTTAATATTTTGTGAAGGAAGTGAATTGGTAAAAAATCCTTTTGGACACATGTTCAATGGACCAAAATGAACTAGTCTATCTAGTGGCAACTTCCTATGAGGAGATTTGGTATTTTTTCAGGATGGTGACATGGTGAGCCCTAGTTGGTTTTTGGACAAATGTAGTTTCAGAAAAGGCTAAATGGGCCACTTTGAATGTTAATATCTTGTACCTTGGGATGAGTTTTTCCAATCCGTTTGCTCTCATAAATTCTTGGATCAAATTTCTGCATGTATGTGCATTTTCATGGCTTTAGGGGATTGTTTGACTAGTTTTCCAAGGTGATTTTAGAGGCCACTTGACTTGTTTTGATCATAGTGTAAAATGCCAGAAAGCGGATTCTGATAATTACCCACTTCAATTTTTCACTTCAGAAGCATATTGAAGTAACCTCAGGTCAATTCAGGATTAAAAAAAACTTGTGTCAAAATGATTTTTTTTTAGCTAGGCCCACAAGGGGACCCGACATGTGTCACACAATTGTTGTTGTTGGTGAGGCTTATAACAGAGTTCAGAAACACTTTTTTCATTCCTATTCTCTTCTTACAATGAATAAAGAGGATCAACAAATGAAATTCTTGGGTCTTCAAATATTCAAAGGTAATTTCTCCTTATGGAGAATATGGATAAGGAGGGCATCATGTAGGAGGATGGTATCATATGGAGAATGTCAAGAGTCTTGGTCAAAATGTTTGTATCAAGAGTTAGGAAGGTTTATATAGGTCATGAGAGAATTTGCATGTAGTCAAATAGACCATACACAGTCATAATAAACCCCTGAAGATTCCATGTAACTATTAAGGGTTTATGAAACTCTCTAAGAATTTAGTGATCATTGTAAGATCCCCGATATGCCTTCATATCATTGTGGTTTGTATACCCTTTAAGTTCAGTCAAGCTAATAGGATTGAGCAAGCTAGTGCTGAAGCAACAAAAGGGAAAAATATAACATCAACATGAAATGATGTCCTAGTTTCAATAACAAGGATTGACATCTAAGTGGGCCTTATCACCAAAGCTCAGAGACATCTAGATGCAGATTCATTGTCTTTGGAAGAGATTGATATATCCCACTTGATAAGATGTAGAATTGAAAGGTGTGTGTGCTATGTAACATGAAACCTGCAACAATAAGGGGGTTTTCAAAGGAAAATGGGCCCAACTACAAAATGCATTACACAATAAAGCCATAGCCTCATGGTCTTTGCTAATACTCGAATGCAAAAGTGCAAAGTTTTCTAGATCCTGGAATGTTGTGCAAGTTGCAGAGGAGTCTCCATTCCCGAAATGCACAGAGGGCACTTGCAAGTGCAAATTGTGTTCCAACTCCAAACCCTACGTGAAGTGCACAGTCATGGTTTGCTAGTATACGAAGGGATGTTTGATGGAAATACTCTAACCATTTGACCAGAGCAATACATATAACCAACATGATGAAAACATTGCCAACAAGAGATAAGTGAAATTGGAGAGTGCAATAATTTTCATTATCATCAGTTCTCACCATTCATTTTATGGAAAAACGAGATGGTTTTTGTTATTTACAAACCCCCAAGCTCAGTGGCACAATGTGTTGAAGTGACCAATATTTAAGATTTTGTAGCAGATTTGAAGCAAAGAAAAAGCAAGTGTTGACGGTTTCTCATGATTTGCCAAACTGCGCTCGAAGCCTTTCAATTTCTTCCATAATTAGAGTTTGAAGAGAAGTGGAATGGCACTCTGCAACTGCTACCTAGTATGGTAGTCCGGATGGAGATGGGAGTGATGGTAGAGCATGTGGATATGGTAGCCTTGTGGATCAGAAGCCTCTTAAAGCAAGAGTAGGAGTTGTATGCTCTATTTTGTTTGAAGGTGGCTAGGGCTATGGAGCATGTTACAAGGTGAAATGTATGTAGGTAGGTGTGTGCTCTAAAAAGCCTATTACTATTGTCGTAACTGATGAAAGCCCAAGAGGAGGCTACTATACATTTGGTAGAACACATTTTGATCTAAGTGGAGCTGCATTTGGTCGCATGGCCACCATTGGGAAAACCCCCACACTTCTCAATATAGGAGAGCTCCCAGTTCTTTACAGATAGACATTATGTGAGTATCCAGGAAAGAACATCACATTCCATATCAATGAGGGGTCAATGAACTACTAGTTCTCCATACTCATTGAGTACGATGAAGGTGGCACATGTCAAAGTCCCAAGCCTTTGCTACATGAAGAGGTGGAAAATATATTTGTAGTAGAAAACCAAAGTCCAAATATTGAGTTCCATATCGAGATCCAAAAGAGGAGACTAGGCACCATAACTGTTTGACAATGAGGATTGATACAGGAGCAGTCAATCCCACATCCCCACAGTAGCTAGGATAAATGTGTGTGGTGTTACAGGATGCATTCTAAGCTCTCCCTGCATCACCGCAAGTGCTATCAAATCTATGTGCAAGAGAGCGATGAACTTAGGGTTTTCTCCTGTGTTCCCGCAAACAGAAACTCATATATGTGCGGTATTGTGGGGATAATTAAAGGAGAAATAAAGTGTTCTTTGAGGTGGAAAAAGCAAAAAATTAATGTTTGGTGAAAATGTGTGTGTGGTGGAATAGGGTAATGAAATATGATGAAATATTTTACATTGGAGAAGAGAAAGATATTATTTTGGGGTAATAAATTGAAAATGTGTGGGATAGGTATTTTTGAAAAGTGAAAATAAAAATTGTATAAAATATTTTCACTTAGGGATAAAGGAATGGGTAATTGTTTTACCCAAGGAATATAGTGAAAAATATATGGCTAAAATGTAAATATGAACGAGGGAATATTAATAGTTGTTATGACTATTATTGCAAAAAAATTGTGGTGAAATATTTTTCAAGGGGATTATTGTATTTTACAAAATTATTTTTCAAGGGAGATGAAGTTAAATTTTTTCATTTTGAAAATGAAGGGGTGGGAAATTGAATAGACATTTTTGTAAAAGGTCTGAAGCTTGTTGCTTCCTTCATCCATATAAGAAGGAAACTAAGACCTTGGGTTCTCTCTCTGGGGTTTGATTTTTGGAAGAGCAAGACAGTGTAAAAGGCTAATTTTCTGAAGCATAATAATGGAGAGATTAGATTCATCTGGTGCCTAAAATCTGGTGTCATTTGTTTATTGAACTGATTGGTAAAATTTTGCCTGTTGTCTTCAATTCAGTTTTCCTTGTTATTCAAGTCAATATATCAAGTATATGTTTGATTTGTCAAAACATTTTCCTATTTTGTGTGGTTTGTTTATTGGGTTTCTTCATGAAAGAACTAAATTCCTCTAGGTAAATCACAGTAAACTAGGAAATTTAATTGGATAAGGTAAGAAGAACCAGATAAATGACATTTTTGCATGTCTATGCTAGTCATAGACCTTGTACTACCAAACAAATCAAACTGTAGCTAGAGGGAAGGCATATATCTCTTTGTATTTGGACTCTGTTGCCCAGTTGAGGAAAAGGCACCAATCATACAACTTCCAAAATCATTCCTTTTATATATTTCAAACTCAATTTTGATTTTCTGTTTGTAGTAGTGGATAGAGTAAATAAATAAATCCATTTTCAGATTTCATGCCATATTGGATTTGGATGAAAAGGATGTTTTAATTGGCAAAATTGCACATAATCTACTTAATCATCACCAATCAGTATTGGAGAGTTCATATACAGTGGTGATAAGAAGGTACACCCACCTAGGTGAAGCAGAGCCCGAAGTGCAGGGAAGTCCAATCATTTTCATTGATTCTATCAGTTGGCCAAATTAGTTGCTTAACCTAATCATAATTTTTGGCAACTTTTTAGGGTTATGCAATCTATAGATTTGAGAACCAACAGGTCCTAAGAAGGGACTGTGCAAACCATGCAACTAGAGTAAACACAATGGAAATAACACAATAACAGAAATAAATGGAAGATTTAAATGCTTGATATATCAGATAATCACAATGCTTATATGTCGGCAACATGCAGGGTACAATCAAAGGGCTCATAGACCTACTTTCCGGGTTAACAAATATGCAAGATATGGCATTGAAGTGCCTTCTAGAAAGAATTATTCTTCAATAGAGAAAATCATATCATCTAAAGCTACTAACTTCCTAATGCATCTAAGAGATGTATATATATCATCTTCAAGCTTGTAGAATCCTCTTGTCAGCATCAAGAGGTTACAAACTTCAATGAATGATGAAACATGTAGAAACATGTAGGTCAGCCTATAACATATGGTATTTCTCTGCAAATGAATGAAACTTGGTACAGACCTCAAGGAAGGTCTATCTAGTCCTTATTTGCCTTGTGATATGTTCCATTTGCCTCCGCAAGTCATGGAAGTGCTCCGCAAACCTTTTGTTCTTAACACACTGCATGAATTCTCTGTTCTGTGAAAACTAATGATCTTCTAATAGCGATAACTTTTGTAGACAAATCCAAATATCTTGAAATCTTAGTATAATGTAGTTGATATGGCATAGAAGATAATTCCTTCTCCACAAGCTCTAATGTGAAGATGTGGTAAAATGTGGTAGAAAATGTTGAACTGCAAATTACTGAGCTAAACTGAAATGAAAGAAAAGAAAAGAATGTAAATGTTTTTTCTTGGTTGATACAAGATTACTCTACAACCTGGGATGCTCTTGCATCAGACACCTAGGGTTATTGAAAAGTGAGTCCCTCACTTTGCTAGGACTAGAGGAAAACCAAGGCGGTCTACCTTAGCCTGAGAAATCTATGATGAATCTTCTTACGATCTTCCTTTCCACTTTACTAAATACTCTTTATATTGCTTGCCTCTGGTACTGTGTCCAACTCTACTATCCAAGATGTTCTCTATCTGCTCTATTTGTTGTTGTGGTAACTGGTCCCTCAATCCATTTTCAAGACTGTCACTTGATTCTCCTTCATGATACTGATATAGGTCTATAATGTTGAATATAGGTGATATACCAAATGTCTCTGGTAGCTCCACTTCATATGTATTACCTGAATCAAACTTCTTAAGAATCATACATGGTCCAAACTTCTTCATCTTCAACTTGTTGTATGTCCCCACTGGAAATCTCTCCTTTCTTAGATATACTATTACTTCATCTTCAACTAAAAATTCTTTAAGTCTTCTCTTCTCATCTGCTTGTTCCTTATACTTACTATTCATCTCCTTCAAATGTTCACTGACTTGATTATGTAGTGTTTCCATGTGTCCTGCAAATTCTTCTACTTTTGCATGTCTCTTGTTCTCCATACTGATGTCTCTTAGCTCTACTACTCCTCTAGGTTGCACTCCTGTCACAACTTCAAATGGTGTCTTGCATGTACTCCTGTTCACTAAATTAGGGTGATCCCACAAAAGTGGGTTACACTTTTTGGCCAAACTTGACATTGAAATGAACATTTTGAAAAAAAACTTCACTTTTGGACACCTATTGCTACTAAACATCTCAACAAGTTACCCAAACTCCTATTTACCACTTCAGTTTGTCAATTTGTTTGTGGGTGAAATGTTGAATAGGACTTTAGGTATATCTTCATCTTCTTCCATAATGTCCTCCAAAAATATCCAATGAATCTTGTATCCCTATCTGAAACTATACTTTTAATCTCACAATCTCCTTAAAAAATAGGTCAGCAACATGTACAACATCATTGGTCTTCTTACAAGGAATGAAATGTGTCATCTTTGAAAATTTGTCCACTACTACAAATACAGAATCATTTCCCCATTGTGTTCTTGGTAAACCTAATATAAAATCCATGCTTATATCTTCCCAAGGTCTCTCTGGTACTATCAAAGATTTGTACAAACTAGTATTCTGACTACTCCCTTTTGCAATTTGACAAACTCTACAACTTTGAACAAAATTCCTTACATCCTTATATATATGTGGCCAAAAATAATGTTCACTTACCAAAGCTACTTTCTTAACAATCCCAAAATGTCCTGCTAATCCACCACTATGCTTCTCCTTGATCAAATTATCTCTCATTGAACCCCTAGGTATACACAATTGACTTCCTTTAAATAACATATCCCCTGAATGAAATAATCCAACCACTTGCTTCTATCTGTCACAATAGGTTCCTTACATGTTTTCCATGCTTCTACAAAATCAAGATCCTTTTCATACATATGGTTAAGTTCTTCAAATCCCAGTACTTCTATTCTCATCTCTGCCAACAAATTCCTTCTTCTACTTAATGCATCTACAAATTTGTTTGACTTTCCATTCTGGTGTTTCAATATAAATGTGTAACTCTTCATGAACTCTACCCATCTCATATGTCATTGATTCAACTTTCTTTTGACTGTTTAGATACTACAAAGCTTGATGATCAGTGTACAACACAAATTCCTTTAGCAACAAGTAATGTCTCCACTTCTTCAAGGCTTAAATTATGGCATAGAACTCTTGATCATAAACTGAATATCTTCTCCTTGCATCATTCAACTTCTCGCTAAAATATGCTATTGGTCTCCCTTCTTGACTTAGCACTGCTCCTACTGCATTTCCACTAGCATCACAATCTACTTGAAATACTTTGTTAAAATTGAGTAATGCTAACACTAGTTGCTCTATCACCTTCTGCTTCAACAATTCAAAACTCTTATCTACTCCTAATGTCCACTTAAAATCCTTTCTGTCACCTCTCATTGTCTCTATCATCAGTGTGCATACTGTACTAAAATTTTTTTATGAACTTTCAGTACAAACTTGCTAGTCCATGAAATAGTCTTACCTCTCCAATGTTCACAAGTGTTGGCCATTCAACAATTGCTCTAACTTTCTCAGGGTCCATCTTCAATCCTTCTACAAAAATCACAAATCCCAAATATACCAATTCTTCCTTCATGAAACTACATTTCTTGATGTTTATCAACAATTTATCTTCCATTAACCTCTACAATACTTGTCTAATATGCTGCAAATGTTCCTCCTTTGTCTTGTTCAAAATCAGAATAACATCCAGGTATACAATAACAAACTTACCCAAGAATTTTTTCAAAACCTCATTCATCAACCTCATGAAAGTACTTGGTGTGTTAGTCAATCCAAAAGGCATCACTAACCATTCATACAATCCCTCATTTGTCTTGAATACAGTCTTCCACTCATCTCCTCTGATTTTGATTTGATGGTATCAACTCTTCAAGTCTATCTTTGTAAAATACTTTGCTCCACTCAAATAGTCCATAATGTCATCAATCCTTGGAAATGGAAATCTATACTTAACAGTGATCTTATTGATTTCTCTAGAGTCTGTACACATCCTTCATTCTTCATCTTTCTTCGGTGCTAGTACTACAGGTATCGGACATGGGCTTAAACTTTCTTTGATCAATCCTTTCCTCAATAGCTCATTAGCTCATGTATTTGTCTATTCAGCTCTGCATTTTCTATTGGTGTCATCCAATGTACTTCTTTGTTAGGCAAAATTGCTCCTAGCACTAGTAGAAATATGGCAAATAAATGACCAGGTGACTAAAACTTTTAGTCACATGACCAAACATTTAGTCACGTGACCACATTTTTTTGCAACACAACTATAAATGACTAATTTGGTCATCGACCAAAAAACACAACTAAATAATTGGTCAGACAAATAAAAATGACTAAAAAAATGACTATTACTCCTCTATTCTTTTTTCTTTCCAATTTGATCATAATCCATGAATTCAAAGACAATACAAGGCAAGGCAATAAATGTCCACTTAGACCAAAGGAATAAAGGGAGAGAAAGGATTGAACAAAGGGTTAAGAAGAAAAAAGACAAATCATACAATAGGAAATATACAAACAAATTTAAAAATAAGACATGAAAATAGACAAACTAGATAGATACAAATAAAATAAAGACAAAATTATTAATTATAAAATTTTTAAATATACTATAATATTGATAAATTATTTAATTTTGCAAGTCCAGTATGCACAAGTATAATTTAAGTTAAATTAATTTAAATTATATAATTTAATAACTTAAGTTGTATAATTTATAACTTATATAACAAAATAATTATATAATTTAAGTTAAATATAATTTAATAATATTTCATATTATTTAAATATTATAATAATGAATAATTATATTGTAATATAATTTCATAATTTTATAATTAAAATCATAATATAAGTTTTAGTTTTGGAGGGAATTATGTGCGTTTATGTAAAAATGTGAAAAATTTTGGTGAGAAGAAGGCAGGGGACGATGCCCCTGCCACTCAGAGAAGAAGAAGAATGGCTGGAAGGGATGGCCAAAAAGTTGCCTTCATTCATCAATGACCTGCCGTCAGGCTTCTATGATGCTCTTCTTCTGCAAGGCTTGCAAGTCGATCTTGCAGTGCATGGATGCCTTCTATGCACTCTCAAAGTCCATTCACGCCTCTTGGTAAGATACCCATTTCTTCCTTACCTTAGATAAAGGAAGTTTCATCACATAAACAATCACTTGTAAACCCCAAAAACAATGGCGGTAGCTTTATTATCAAGTATTGATTTGATCTTGGATTGGGTTTGAACCATTGACCTCATTTAAATTAGGGGTTGAAACCCTATACCCAAATACAAATTCACTTGGTTTTAAGTAGAATCATGCCTCTCATAATAGGATAGAGTGAATTAGGTTTATTCACTTGATTTAAAGTAGATTCATGCCTCTAATAATATGACAGAGTAGGGTGGGTCTATTGATAGCTTGTGTTGAAAGATGAATCCATGCTCCAAACTGCAAAGGGGTTGGGAGCTCAATGGTAGAGCACTCAGCAACATGTTAGTGGGAGGTTTTAGGATGGGTTCAGAGCATGTCCATGGAAAATAAAAGATTTTGGGTTCTTTTTGTTACAATTCATACTGTACAAAAAGAATTTCTAATTTGGGTATTTCTTAGGGTTAGATTAAGGCAATGCTCTGGTTTTCTTCTCAATGATAATAGTTTTTTGACCACATTAGTTTTACATACAGTGGTATTGGAGCCTTAATTGTCTAGTTAGCTTAGCTTAGCAACTAGTTGCAAGAAATGTGATAGGATATTCATATTTTTGTTTCTTGCACCATGGAAATGGTTTTGCATTGCAAATGAGCTAGTTCTCATTGTTAGTGGATTTTCAATAGTCGATGTGTTTTTCATCCTGTCAAATTTTTCTTTTTTGCTAGGTTTGACCAATGTGACATTTATGATCTTTGAACCATCAACAAAGTACATGATTGATGAATCTCTAAATACAATTGTAAATTCCATATACATAAATGGTTTAAAGTAAATTACAATAGATTATTAGATATCCACATTAATTTTACGGACAATTGTTATTCTTATATGAGGGCTCAATCATCTAGGAAGTTTGTCTTACCATGTTTCTACTTGCGTGCATAGAACACAGGGAATTTTCTTCATGGAGGAGCTACTGCAGCATATGTTGATATTATAGCTAGTGCAGCAATATTCACTACAGGAGCTAAATCATCTGGTGTTTTAGTTGAAATCAATGTCTCATATCTTAATGCTACAAAGTTGGGAGTAAATCTTGAACATTCTCATTGTAAATATTTTCTTGATGGTCTGGATTTCTTTTATTTTTGCATGATGAAGAAACTTTAGGCTGATTTAGATTGTTGAGTTTTTTTCCCTTTAACTCAGGAGGAGATTGAAATTAAATCCAAAGTTCTCTGAATTGGCAAGGCAATTGCCTTTGTTACCGTTGACTTGAGGAAGAAGGAAACAGAGGAACTGCTTGCCCAGGGGTGTCACACAAAGTACCTTGCTGTGACTAGTAAATTGTAACTTTCTGAAACTTGGTGACTCCAAATCTTTTTTTTTTTGGCATTTTCTAAGCCAGCTATGTTACGAGAAACAAAATGACAAGGAACCATATTTCTTAAGAAATAGCATTTTGTGGGCCATTTGTGGCTGCTAGGCAAGCTGGCAAAAGACGTTAAGGAATAAAAGCAATCATGTCCATCATCTAGCAACCATGTCAACAAGTTCTTAATAATCTTTTAATCATTTACACTGAGCTTTCCATTGGGATGAAGTTCTGTTCAGTTTCTTCCCTAGGTTTCAACATATTTTGTAACTATATATTTTATATTTTGTGTCATTTAAAAAATGTGATTAAGTGAAATTGAAAATGTGTGGTAGTTAAGGTAATTGTTGTGTGTGAACATTGTTTATAGTTTATCATCTCTCAATGATGAATCTTAGTAATGATAAATCTTTGTATACAAAGAATTTTAATTTTCATTGATGTTAGTAAAAGCTTCACCAATTTTTGCATATGGTTTCCCAGTGGTTGACGACAACAGAGATGCCACTCTGGAGGATGAAGTTTCAGCATCGCTTAAAGGTATGTCTGAACAATAGTAATAATAATAACAAATCTAGGATTAAGAATAGTAAGAAGGGGAAAAAGAATTATGATAATGAGGATGATGATGATGGTGACTAGCGCAATCAGGTATGACTTGAGCTTTTCCAATTTATCAAAATTTACCCAACTTAGTAGTGAAGAAAAGTTCAATGTCAAGTTTAATGGTTTTTTTTCAAGTGTGTGTGCACACTACTACATAGGCTTCAAGGACTGGGTAGGATGATCATGATCCATACATTAGGGAACTAGGATTTCTGTCACATAAGCATTGTAGCTTCTTATAATCTCTTTTTTTCTATGGTCAAGTCCATATTCAGTTGAGGTTACAATATACTGGATAGAATTATTTTTCAGATTTTTGGTTGTTTAGTTGTATTTAACATTTATTGATTGTGTGCTTTAGTGGAGAAGGTGTGCCAGATCTCTTTATTTTACTTGTGCAGTTAACACAAAAAATGATCGAGGAAAAGCTTATGTCCATCAACAAAGTTCAGGTAAGGTTTATTCTAATTATAACCTCTTGAGACTTTGCTAAGATGAATGCATTAGTTTATTCATTGTCAACAGTACCGTTGGAAGTATAGTTGATGTATTGCTAGCATTTCATTATTTGTGGCCTTAGATGTTTGCAGTAGTTTCTCTACATGACTTTATGTTGGATGGATGTGGCTTTATTTCTTCCTTGTATAATTTCACATGTAAATGTTTATGTAATGTCACTTTAGCCAAGAAATCTTCTTGGCCATACGAGAGGTGTAGATTGAATTGAGTTGCAGATCTAATGTTCTAGCTTCCTCCAAGATTCCATTCAGTGTCCTTTTAGGGGTTTAGCTTTCATTCATGTCAATAATCACCATAGAATCTTGAGTAGCAAGATTTGCACACTTTGCAAGATCTTTAGGCTTAGCACCAGCACTGGGACATCATTATCATTATTGTTTCTTTCCAAAATATATAGAGGAAAGGCCCATAATAAGGCTTCCATATTGAGAACAATGGATGTAATGAGTAAACAAATTTGAGTTGAGGTGATAGCTCATATTTGGTAGCCCATATTATAATTTTCATTGTAATGAAACCTTTATACAATTCCGTATAAAACTGGACTCACAACAAGATGACAGTCTCCAAAAAGAGTTTTTAGTGAGCTTCTGACTGTCATGATAGTCTTATTTTTGTGCTCTTCCATCCTACCCACATGAAATTATAGAGGTGTTCTTCTTCCATATGCAATCTCTAACTTCCACGGTCAATTATTGTACACTATGTTGATAGGAAATGCCTTTTAAATCTTAAGTTCTAGGTGTTAAACCTCCTTGTGGTGTGATCAATGTGGACAGCCTTTGAGACATCCACCTTCATCTTGAAGTGCCTAAATGGAACATTCATAGCTCTGAAGTAATCTTCTAATGGAAAAAAATCTCAACATCATTGATATCAAGTTCGAGACCAACCTCCTTGGATAATAACCATGATTTGGAAGATCATGAAGGTGGGAGAGAGACAAAAGAAAAATGAAATGACAGTGATGACTGTCATTACTATTTGACTATGTTTCGCATCTTATAGTGATGAGTGGGTGTCTCCACTAGCACTTTTCTTTGAATAAATGGATATAGCAATCTTTAGCCTTCCTCTTTGTGGGGATCTCATGATCTTATAAGTACAACAATCATTCATATATGATTTTTATGGAGGTACTTTGGCTGCATACAATGTGACTATCACAAGATTTGATGCCTATTTTAATATGACAGTCCATGACAATAGTGTCCATGGAGTTTTATGACTACCCCCACACTAGTGGTGATTACATATGCTTGACTAAATCATGTTGTTGTCTCACTATTGATTACACTTGGGGTGGAAAGTTTAGGACTATTGTTTATGGGGGACTGATTTTAATCTTTGCATTAGAACTTTCTTGAGATTGTTGTCATAGTATTGGACCTTCTAGGTTTGTGATAGGGTCTACTTCTTGTCACTCCACTTCAAGCATTGTCAGAAATATTCCAAATAGCACCCATGCCCTTATGGTTGTTACAGTATTTACAACAATCCTATGAAGGAACTTGTAGACACCTAAAATTAGACTGCTTTGCAAACCAATTTTTTGTATCTCGCACTAATCCATTCTCCCCATCTGCATGTCCCTTGTGATCAATTAATTCACCTAAATATCAATTTAACCTTACAACCCTATCCTATCAATTAAATGAATATTCATAATATTCATTTAAATGATTTATCTATTTCCCTAATCCCTGATTAATTAGATAAATCCTGATTATCTAATTAACCTAGACTTAAGTTAATTTAACCCACTTTCCCACATTCTCCAAATAAAGAAATGGGAATAAATCCACCTGAAATCCCACTTTGTAATAAATAAATATTTTTCCCATTTCCCTCCATAACATATTTAATAATTTCCTCTTCCCCAAAATGAATAAAAGAATCACTTTTATTCATGGCCATCCATTTTGATAGATTAAATCTGAGCCCTCCATATCATCTCCATCCTCCACCATTGATCTTTCCAATCAATCTCCACCCTTGGATCAAAAATCCCTCCAAAACTCTATAAATAGAGCCTCTCCCAAGCCATTTAGGAAGCCAAGTCCATGCATCAGCCCTCTACTAAAAACAATCTTCAATATCCTCATCTCATCAAACCTCTACCAAAATCATTCTGGTCCTCCCCTATCTCCATCCAAATCAGGCATCAAGCCATTTATCTCCCATTTACATTGTGTTGTAGGCATTGATCAATCCACATTCTTCACATTTAGTCATTTTGATCATGGGAATAATCTTGAGGAGCTACATGGCGCATCTCCTTCCCGCATGGATTCGTGGGTCAGAAGGGAGGTATAATTGTTTGTTTATGCATTAGATTAGTTCTACTTTCATTCAGATTTCACTGATCACATTGGTACGCCCGGTCGTGAATCTACTCATCGTTTTGTGAAGGTTCTATTGTCAAAATCTTTGTTTTCTAACAAGTTTTGCAAGTTTTGTGGGTGAGCTATTGCATGTTGCATCCGGGGTGAAAACAGACATCATTTTCGAGCTCAGGATGTTGATTCCATGAATTTTGACTATAAACTTCGATATATTTTTTGAAATTTTTTTAGGGGCCCTAGGTCGTACCATACGGATCTGTACCATATGGATCCCATGACCCCCATCTCTGATCTATTGCAGGTTAACCTTGTTCATGACGGTTGGGTTTTGCAGGTTTTATGTTTTTTTGCAGGAGTTAACAGTTTTCTTTGCAGGTTGTTATTGGGTTGCCACCGCCGCCCGAGCTTCTGAATCCCCACTACCGCTTCCTCTCCAACAAACCACTTCCTGCCACGCCTGCTAAACCCATCCCCCGATCACTGCTTACACCTCCCTCCTGCACCGCTCGTCACCGCGCTCCCCACAACTACAGCTCCTCCTTCTGCATCCCGCGCCACAACCCCGACGCCGCCTGTCGCTCCTCCCTCCGCCTCCCGCGCCACAACCCTGACGCTGCCTGCAGCTTCCTCCCACCTGAACTCCCTGTGGCCTCCCCCAAATCCTGACTCCCCTCTCTTCCCTTCCCTGCAGTCTCCCGCCCACCTCCCCGCAACAACCAGCCTCCCCTGGACTCCATTTCCACCAACACCCTCCCTACCCCACGTTGTCTCCCCTCCCTACTCCCACACCACTCACCATCCGTGCCACCCTGTGACCATCTCACAACCCTCCGCATTGCCCTACGACCAACATTCCCCTCTTCCCGCCAAAAACCTCCAAAACCCTAACTTTTCAACAATCGGGGGTTGGGGCCTTCACAAGCCCCTTTGTCATTTTTTTAAAAAAAAATTGAGCCCCTGGTCATATCAGTGACTAGGGGCCCCTTTTAACCACCAGCATACCCTTAACTACTGGAGATACCACTTCCATGTGACCATTTTTAATTAAACAGTTAACGGTCTTTTTGACAGTCAAGCTTATCTCAGTGCTTCCTATACACCGAAGGAGGCATTTTTTTTCAAACTCACATAACTTGGTCATACGGAGGCAGATTTTCGCAAACAAAGACTCGTTGGAAAGCTGGAGAGGTGAACTATGCAGTTGTGAGGTTTTTATCAGGTGAATGTACCTTTTTCCTACCATTTTTCTTAGTCAAAGTACAAATTGCATCTAAACTTCAAATCATCATATCTTTTGCGTTTTTTATCAAATTTTTGCAAATTTTTTTTTTCAAATCGCATAGAATTTCGTGTAGAATCTGTTCATGCAATTTGATTTCCTATATCAGTTCTTTTTTCATCAAATTTTCTCAGATTATCAAATTTTCACATTATAATCTTCTTGGAAGTCTATTTGCTCTGGTTTTTGATTTTGTGACTTACAGGTGATCATTTGGGATTGGACAGTCTACTTGCTATATTTAAACTTGTCACCTTTATAGTCTTAGAGTTAGCATCATAAGTTTAATTAATGCCATTTTTCTGTAAGTCAGGTTGTTCTGCCCGCAGTGGCGTTTTCACATACCTTCTTTAATCATCATTTTGCACGATACTAACAAGTTTTTTTTGCAGGGTTCTTTTAGTTTTGCTTGCGCAACATCATTTCATGTGGGACTTAAAATAAACCTTTTCTTTTGGCATCCTAGTTAGACAACACTTCCATTTGGTATTATAAAATCGAACAAGACAAATCAAGCAAATGTCTTTGTGTGTGTGTGTGTGTCAAACACTTTAAGTTTTGGTGCTCTAAAATTTACCCTTTGGTGTGCCAACAAACAAATCAAACACTTTGATTTTGGGCTTTAAAATGAACCACAAATTTGCATATAGCATCTTGGTTAAAACAAACAACAAATTGCATCTCTCACGCATATAACCAAGAAAATCATCTCAATTGTTTGAAGTGTCTTGTGCTCTTTTTGTTTGTAGCATGACAAAGCATATGCTCTTCCCTCGCACCATTTTGGTGACCTTGGGAATCAAAAGCTCATCACAAAACTTGCAAAAATCCACACCCCATCTAAATCCGACAGATCTAAAATGAACCATGCTTAGTGTGATACAATCATTTAGAATATGTATGCTCTCCCCTTGCACCTTTGCGTGAACTTGGGGATCAAAAGTATTTTTATGATTGTGTTGCTTTTGTAATCCTTAGAGGGCCTGCCACCCCGCTTCGAAAGGTGGGAACGACCCAAGCGGCATCAAGCTAAAGCCAAGCTCTTCCAAGCCGCTATATAAAATAAGGTGTTTGGGACAAAAGTCTCAAGCGACAGGTGTTGCTATGTTATACCAACAGCCAACCTCCCCCAAAACCCTCCAAGGCACAACCCTTGGAGGCTAGGAGACTCCATAACAGAGAGTAGTGTTGCCGCACGTATAACCACCTGAATGGATGCCCTTACTACGAACCATTGTTTTAGTAAGCCAAAATCCTTCTATTTGTTGATGCAGAGGGCAAAACCCTTGAAGCGGCCCCGATTCATGCGGTTCTTAGCCAAGGTAGTAGAGACAATCTAAAGGTTTGGTGAGGGACAAGCCTTATAAGAAACCCGGATCTTGGTATGCATGAGAAGTGTTTGCAATTGTAAGGAGGAGCCGGTGCTACCAAGATCCTGGAGCTACCCGCTTTGAATAAGCACAACTAGGGGATTCAACAAATACTATCACATTCTTGCCTTAGGTTGTGAAAAGTGCTTGTTCAAACAAAATCATACGTCTTTTCAAAAAACAAAAAAATCTTGCTTGTTATGCATTCATGTGCTTGATTGTGTGTTAAATGTGCTTTTATTATTCACAAACAACCTGCCAAGAGACATTGAAAACAAGTTGACCAAATTCACCCGTGGATTGGTGCTATTCTTAGATTGCTCTACCTAAAACAAAGGCCCATTTAGTTGTGATCTACACCACCTATTCTATCATAATCCGTATCCATCTCATAGAAATCTAACAACAAGTCCACCCATTTTCTTCCAAAAATTTTTCAAAATCACACCTTCCCTTTGACCTTAGAGGATCAATCACCACCATTGTTGGACCTCTTTTGATACATCATCATCAGCCAAAATCCATATTCATTCATCCCCTTTCAAATCTTTTTTTTTTTGCATATCTCCTTGGACCAAAGCAAATCATTTCAAAAAATCCAAAATTCAAATCAAAACACATCATCAAACAATAACTAGTCCTCCTTTTGAGCCAAAATTTGATCTAGATCTCATCATTAACATCCCATTTTCCTTGAAAAGTCATTAGTCTACCTTTCAAGAAAAACAAATCCTCTCTTTGCGTAAGGTAATTTGTCTACCCCAAACAAAGAAAAACATCCCTTTGTGCCAACTCAAAATCTAGATCTTATCTACAAGCTCAATTTGTGAAACATCAAGAACATCACCCTAATCATCCCAATCAATATCAAAACATCAAATTCAAAATCCCTTTTTCATCATCCATCTTTGGTCCAAAATTTGTGCAAAAAAGAAAAAAAATCAATATCATCCATTCATATCATCCTTAGGATAAAGTCTTTGAAAAGACATATCGATCTTCACCACATTCTCGTTTCTACTCCCCATCCATCTTTGGGTCCAACAAAATCAATCCGATTCTCTAAGGTCTCCATCCCCATCTCATCCTACATCTAGAAATCAACCCCATATGTGTATGCCCACCACAAGATCACAACATAAAAAGAATCAAGAAATGGTGGAACATTGGCAATTTGGCATGCCTAACACCGATAGCTACAATAGACCCATCAATCCAAATCCACCTACATATTCCTACATCCCCCCATATGGTCCTAATGAGAATCCCTTCAGTTACTTACGACAAACACAACCATCACCCCCCACCACCACCAACACAAAACATCCCTGCTATGTCCCACGATGATCTAGAGGTCTTGAGCTTTACGCAAGACGCTGATAACATGGACCTACTAGATAAAATCCTGAGATTAGACCCAAATCGATATCTTGATTATCTCCTCAAGATTGGTGCCCAACTTCCCCCCATCACGACATCCTCGCAACCATCCATCTCTACAATCACTCCTACCCTATCAAATACCCAAGCATCTACCTCACATACTCAACCTACCGCCTCTCAAACATCAACACCTACCGTATCCACCACTCCCACAAGCTCAACTGTGACCACATCTACCATTTCCACAAATCCCACCGCTCCTACCATTTCCCAACCTATTATCACATCCACTACCACTACCACCACAAACTCTTCCATCCCACAAATCACCCTAAGCATACAAGGGAACACCACATAGGAAAGTACCTCCACAACTATGCCTCCACCCAATCCCCAAACCATAGCACACCTACGACAACTATTCTCACAACCACCTCGTAATACATCCAACCAATCCAACGTCCACCTACCCAACGCCACCCCCATAATCCTATAAATCAACACAATCCCAATCCCCAAATACCACCACATGTTCTCCAACAACTCTACACACACCAACAACAGTAGGCACCAATCCATCCGAACCCCAACCCGCAACACCAACATCTCAATCAAACCAAACTCCAACATCAAATCCCACCCCACCTCCAATATCTCACCAATCAACAACCCTACACATTCCAACTGCAACAACCACAGGATTTCAACACCATCCTACAAGGCTGAATCCAAAAGGTGGATGACCTACAAACTGGGGGCAAACGCAAATACTATTCTTTTGAGGATATTTGCCCCTACCCATTTGACCGCACATTGTACATGCCTCCTTTCCCCAAAAAATTTGAAACGCCAAAATTAGGAGTTCTACATTGCTTCCCTAGAAGTCTCTAACAACGACACATATCTTATGAGACTCTTCCCAAGAAGCCTTGGCAGCCAAGCTGCTGAGTGGCTAGCCCATCTTTCACCTAGCATTCGAACATTCCCTGAGCTCACAAAGAAGTTTGTAAATCACTTCTCTTACAACTTTGAACATGAGGTGTCTATGACAAACCTCTACAACACCAAACAAAAAAATGGCGAAGCTTTCGCCTCTTTCTTACAACAGTGGAGGGGCTTGGCAAGCAAACTCCCATGGCCTATTCCTGAGAAACAACTTGTCACCATGTTTGTGGCCAATCTCAATCAGGAACTAGGATTTCAATTACAAATTCTTTGCGCATCCACCTTTGAAGAAGTTATCAACAAAGGCACGACTATCGAATGAGCCCTCATTGCCAAGGGCTCTATCAAACTATACAACCATAAATCCAACAACAACAATCACAACAACAACAACTACTACTACAAGACCAACCACAACACCCCCAATACCAACAACAATACCAACACGCAATCCAACAATAAATCATGCTATTGGGGGACGAACAAAAATAATCTGAACGACAGTGTCATGGATGTGAAAGCCGTCCAACATGTCAAAAACCAAACACCTACACACACGTATGCAGCAAATGCAAATAACCCAAGAGGACCAAATAAACCACGCAAACCTCGCAGAAATTTCACACCATTAGTAGAACCCATCGAGGACGTCCTCGATAGATGTCTCAAACAAGGAGCGATCACACTCCCGCCTATTCGACCACGTCAAGACAATGAACTCAAAGCGGCATGGTATAATGAAAATGACTACTGCAAATACCACTGTGTGGCAGGCCATAAAATAGCTAATTGTATGCAACTAAAATATTACATCCAAGACCTCATAGACCAAAATCTCGTCAGCCTCGAGCAAAGTGCCCAACCATCACCCAATGCTAACCTTGGAGCTTACAAGGATCCTTTACCCAACCATAACAAAGCTTCATATTCCAACCAAGCATACAATGTCACTCCACCACCCGCACACTATGTCTCCATTGTAGGCCGCATCGAACCCTCATCCCACCATGTCAACACAATCACCATTCGGGCACAAGCACCCGATTGCATTGTGACAACTCATCGGGGTCGTGTATCTATCCACACTACACCTCTGACTGACCAAACACCGGCATCCACATCCAATCCCCTCTCCCCTTGTCCAACAGCCCGTCCATCACCCGCCACTCGATATAACCTCCTAGAGCATCTAGGAAAGACACCCGCACAAATCTCCATCCTTGAGCTGCTTTGTACATCACCCCGCCACAAAGACGTCCTCAACAAAGCCCTTTTGGAAACACAAGTCCTTGCAAACTTGGATGTCAATCAATTTCAAGACATGGTCGGCCATATTGCCACACCGCACCATCTCACGTTCTCTGAAAAAGATCTCCCCACTTCCAAACACCTACATAATGATGCACTACACATCGAGGTCCGCATTCACAAACATACCATCAAAAGAGTCCTAATAGACGGTGGCTCCAGCCTAAATATATGCACTCTAAAATTGCTAAAACACTTGGGGTACTTAGATGTGGTTGTGGATCATAGCGAATGCATCACAATCAAAGGATATGATGACACCGAGAGGCTATCTGAGGGCACTATAAAGCTCCCTATTCAAGTGGGACAGAAAATTCTTGAAATCAAATGTCAGGTTCTGGATCTTGACCTCCCCTATAACATTCTTCTTGATATACCATGGATTCATGCCATGCAAGCCATCCCATCCACCTTCCATCAATGTCTCAAATTCCCCCACAACGGCACAAAAGTCACTATCTATGCCGACCCTCATCCCTTCCAATACTACAATTTTCTAGAAGGCCACAACCAAACCTTCTATCCTTATAATAAAGCCACCATCCAAATCAATCCTACAACTTCCACCTCATACATAGACCCTGCCAACATCGCCACCACTTCATTCCAAGCACCTCCACCACCCGAGGTCAAGATCCAACTCAGTGACAAAGGATGTGGGGAATATAACCTGCATAGCAACCTTTGTGTAGGCACACTACCCAATCCCAAAACCTTTGGCACCCCCACAGTAGAGGCAACCAACACAGTCATCATCAAGTGCAAACCCTCACCTATCTTTGAGAAGAAACACCTTCTGGATCAGGATATACTTGAGGATATCTCATCTTGGCTTTACAAGGATGAAGAACTTGAGAAAGAGGCCCCCACAATCCCTACAGAAATCTACGGCAAAGGTTCTAAAATTGTCAAAAGCATGGGTTATAAAGGACAAGGCAGTATAGGCCTTCATGAACAAGGAATTGTCGAACCACTACAAGCAACAAAGAATCCCCATACTCAGGGATTAGGGTATGGTCAACCACAATGCATCCTCCCTTTCGGTGAGTGTATATTATTCACGGCCACTACACTCCACTTAGACATTGACGATGTTAACGAAACAGGCCTTCAAGACTCCTTTAGCCATTTCACCGACTTCTTCGACTCATCCATTTGTACCATCTACTCCGTCACCACTCTCACTTCATCTTCCACTGACCTATCACTAGTTTACCCTAACTTCATTGATTGGGACCAACGGGGACCTCCGGTCTTTGACATTGCACCTAACGACGAGGCCATCACTAAAATTAAGGGGGTACAAGATCACTTCCCTTTGGGAGATCATTGAGCAGGGTACATAATGGAACTCCATCCAGATGCCTATTTCAGGGAGACAACCCCTGCTTCCAGTCACACAAACACAAAAAGAAAAAATGGATCTGATGGTGAAAATCGTTCCACGGCAGTATCAGATCCCAAAATAGTAAAATAAAAGACGTATCTTCTAGTGAAAACCTTTACGAGGCGCCAAGAGATGGAAGCATGGGCCTCCCTGAGATAGACAAAGTATATCCAGACAGATCACCTATCTTGGTAGAACTAGCTCAAGAAATGAACCTGGGGATAGAACAAGAGCCAAAAATCACATACAGAGCAGAATCCCTCAGCATGTTCGAATAGGAAAACTTCTTGGCATTTTTTACGCGAAGAAATCATAATTTCACATGGACCTATGCAGACATGCCAGGGCTAGATCCCGCCTTGGTTGTTCATCATCTTGCAGTGCGTCCTGATGCAAAACCAATCAAGCAAAAACTTTGAAAGATGAATCCTCAAGTGGCTCTCCTAGTCAAGGCAGAACTAAAAAAATTACTGGATGTGGGGTTCATTCGCCCTATTGATTATCCTAAATGGGTTTCAAACCTTGTCCCAGTTGCTAAGCCAGATGGCTGGATACGCTATTGTACTGATTTCAGAGATCTCAACAAAGGCTGCCCCAAAGATGACTTCCCACTACCAAACATCGACATGATAGTGGATCTCAGAGCAAGATACGAAATGTTATCCCTCATAGATGGTTTCTTAGGATACAATCAAATAAAAATTGCAGAAGAAGATTAGCACAAAACAGCCTTCATATGCCCATGGGGGACATATTGCTTGGTGGTAATGCCATTCGGCCTAAAAAATGCAGGAGCCACCTATCAAAAAGCCATGACCGTCATCTTCCATGACCTCTTCCACCATGTCATGGAAGACTATGTAGATGATTTTCTAGGGAAATCCAAGACCAGAAAAGAACACTTAGATGTGCTAGCCAAGATCTTTGACAGGCTAGAGCAATATAATGTTCGTCTCAATCTGAAGAAGTGTGTCTTTGGTGTCACCTCAGGTAAACTTCTGGGATATATAGTTTCAAGAAGAGGAATTGAAGTTGATCCTGCAAAGGTCAAGGCCATCACCGAGATGCCACCTCCCAAAACATTAAAACAATTGAGAAGCCTGTAGGGGAAACTACAGTCCATTCACCAGTTCATCACCCAGCTTGCTGATAAGTGTCAACCATTCCAACATCTCCTCAGGAAAGATACAGCGTTCGCCTGGACCGATCAATGTTAGAGTGTCTTCGATCAGCTAAAAGAATATCTAGCTAATCCCCCTGTTCTAACTCCACCAAGACAAGGCGAACCCCTCCTGCTTTACATCTCTGCGATAGACACAGCCGTCGGGGCTTTGTTAGCACAACATGATGAACATGGGAAAGCAAGAGCCATCTACTATATCAGCCGCACCTTGATCTTGTATGAGCTCAATTATACACAAATTGAACCAGCCTGTTTAGCCCTTGTCTTCACATCTCAAAAGTTAAGACACTACATGCCCAGTCACAAGACCAAGCTCATTGCTAAGATCGACCCACTAAAGTATTTGCTAAATAGAGTAGCTCTCACTCGCAGAATGGCAAAATGGGTCATGATTCTATCAGAGTTTGATATCGAATACACAGAGAGAAAGGCCATTAAAGGACAAGTCATCGCGGATCAGCTGGCAGAAGCACCTATTCCTGCAGAACATCCTACCATTGTAGACTTTCCAGACGAGGCCATCCTGACAATCACACTAGCCACAGACACATGGAAAATGTATGTTGATGGATCATACAATCACAGAGGCTCAGGGGCAAGCATCTTGTTTGTTACCCCTCAAGGTGACACGATCCCTAAATCATTCAAAATCACATTTCCATGCACCAACAATGTAGCAAAGTATGAGGCTCTCATCACAGGTCTCCACATGGCCATCCAATGGAAAATTGAAAAGCTACTAGTATACGACGACTCTCAATTGGTCATCAGGCAGGTCACTAATGAATACAAAACCAAAGATGACAAACTCCTTCCCTACAAGAAGATGGTTGATGATTTCAAAGACTACTTTGATGACCTCCAATTCGAACAAATCCCAAGGCTCAATAATAAAGTAGTGGATGCCATGGCTACCATAGGATCTCTGGTCGACATGCAAAAGGATAGCAAGAAATATGAATTCCTGATAGAAGAGCTACCCATCCCTGCATACGATGCTCCTCAATCAAAATTAGTGTGCGAAGTCATTGGCCCCTTGTCCCCGTGGTACCAAGAAACATACCTTTACCTTCATGACAACATCCTTCCACCTCACCTATCCAATTCCCAGCGCAAATCATTCATCCGTCGAGCCTCCCGTTTCATTCTTGTCGGTGACACACTATATAAAAGGAGTCTTGACGGCACGCTTCTACGTTGTTTAGACTCTAGGGAAGCCAAAGTAGCCTTAGAAGAGGTACATGCAGGTATTTGTGGGGCGCATTCCAGTGGGCCTACCCTCTCTAAAAAGATCCTCCGGACCGGATACCACTGGCCAACCATGGACCGCGACGCCCACAAGTTTACCAAGACATGCCTCCCATGTCAACAGCACGGCGACCTCATCCATACACCAGCACAGGCGCTGCAACCGATCACAACACCGTGGCCTTTCTCACAGTGGGGACTCGACCTTATAGGGAAAATACATCCTCCATCCTCCAATGGCCATAAGTTCATAATCACCACTACCGAATACTTCACAAAGTGGGTGGAAGCAATACCACTCACCTTCACCACAGGTATCCAAATCTCTAAATTCATCCTCCACTATATCATCTGCTGATATGGTATTCCCCATTCCATCATCACTGACAATGGAAAGCCCTTCAAAAACCAAGAAGTCCACACTTTGTGCAAAAGGTTCGACATCAAACACCATTTCTCCACACCATATTACCCCCAAGGAAACAGTCAAGCAGAAGCATCTAACAAAACCATCCTCTGCATTCTCAAGAAGATAGTTAATGAAACAGGCTGCGACTGGCACCTCCAACCCAACCCCGCCTTATGGGCTTACCGCACAAGCATCCGCACTCCTACAGGAGCCACCCCATACTCACTAGTATTCAGATCTGAAGCCATTTTACCTATAGAGGTCGAGCTCCCATCTCTCCAAGTATCATTGCAAAACATTATCTCTGATGAGGACTACCACATCGCAAGGCTGCATCAACTAGAGCTACTGGATGAGAAATCTTGCATGCCTTGAATCACTTACAAGCGTACCAAAACCGCCTGAAAAGAAGCTACAACAACAAAATCAGAACCAGAAAATTTGAGGTAGGTGACCTTGTCCTAATGGAAAATCAGAAAAACTTGCAAGAGCGTCCGAAGCAAGGAAAGTTTGAACCCAATTGGTTAGGACCTTATGTCATCACGACCGATTATGGGTCAGGAGCCTATCAGCTTGCAACATCAGAAGGGCAGCCTCTCGATGAACCAATGAATATTATGCATCTCAAGAAGTTCTATGCATAACCTATTTGATACCCCAAGTCAAACAATCAAAAAAATCAAAAAAATCAAAACCACCAAAAAAAAATTAGAAAATCAAGAAAAAATTAGAGTGCAATAAAAAACTTCTAATGGTGAAATTCACTTCAGTGACGCCTTGGATAAGTACCATGGTGAAAACCTGTTCCAGGCGCCATGCGTAGTGGCTGGTTCTACCATCTAATAAGTCCTCGTCTTGTCACACTATTCCATATTTCCTGCATCCCATGGCTTGGAATTCTGAACCATCAAGTCCTATCGCCTGCCCATCCTATTCCATCTCAACGCCAACCCATGGAACGAAGATCTTTGTAAGCTCCCTATGTACATTGCAAAATCCCAAATCCAAAAACATCGCAAAATCATAAAATACAAAAATAATAAAAAAATGCAAAAATCCAAAAAACAACACATCTCATCATCAAACACACATCAATCTTCAACACATCAAGCCCATCGCAAACCATTCCCACATCATCAAGTCTTGCCAGAACTACATATTCATTTCACCCGCATCTTAAAAGTACCTTGATCCCGTGGACACAGGGTATGTAGGCAGTCTGGAATACGAAGAATGTTTCCAGTACTCAAGTATCTAAGATGCACCCATCCATCCTGTTGGATGGTACCCCATTTACTAAGCTTTCTGGATCTCATAATAGCCACACAATCTACGTATACACTCCAAACAGGTTCCTTAACACAAAAATCATCAATCAACATACCAACCATAATCCTACACATGGCCAAACTGTTCCTTTGCCCTTCTTCCCACAGTTCTCTAATCAACACCAACAGATCTACATCCTAGGATATATCTTTCCAACAATGGACAAAAATCTATCATTCTATCATCACGTCTCTTGGCAAGAGCACACAAAGGCTATTTGTATCTTTTCATTGGTCTGTTTATCTTTGATTTTTATCTTTTGTCCTATTTGAAGATCACATCAAAGCTACCTTGATCTTACTATATCATGGTATGTGGCGAAAACATCTAGAATGGGGCATAGTCTTGCTTTTGTATGCTGTGCTTGTGGGTTGGTTTCATTAATCCAAGCTAGTATTAATATCTTGATTGATCCTAGGGTTGGTTCTAGCATATTGATCTCCTTATGCACCTAAGGTTCATCATACCTTTTTTGTACTAAGGGCTTATGCTATGAGTCCCCTTCCCTCATCTAGACAAGGTTGTACTATCTTGGGCATGCATGAGATCATCCCTTTGTCTGTGTGTCTGGTCCATGCAAATGTCAGATAAACATCATCACCCTGGTCTTCTATACCTTGGTGAGCATATCCACTTTTCTATATCAAACCTAGGATTGCTCAAATTCAGTTTCAGCACAATGATCATCCACCAATCATCTCCCAACATCATCATCCTTTCATCCCACCACTTATCCTCTGACCCGTTCAACCAATCTATCCCATCCATTTCAAGAGCACAACCGTGTTCTCGCAAGCCGCCTATCCTCTCGAGGGGGCATCACCCTTACCAATTATCCCCAAAAACCTAACCTTATTCTTCCAAACCAAAATCCTTTTTCTATTCAATCCATCTCTATGTTTTAACTTCTTTGAAATGATGTTGCTTAGCCGCAACACCATCTCAAAGAGAGGCAAATGTAGACACCTAAAATTGGACTGCTCTGCAAACTAATTTTCTGTATCTCGCACTAATTCATTCTCCCCATCTACATGTCCCTTGTGATCAATTAATTCACCTAAATATCCATTTAACCTTATAACCCTATCCTATCAATTAAATGAATATTCATAATATTCATTTAAATGATTTATCCATTTCCCTAATCCCTGATTAATTAGATAAATCCTAATTATCTAATTAACCTAGACTTAAGTTAATTTAACCCACTTTCCCACATTCTCCAAATAAAGAAATGGGAATAAATCCACCTAAAATCCCACTTTGTAATAAATAAATATTTTTCCCATTTCCCTCCAAATGAATGTTTAATTCATTTGGATTTCCCTCCAAAACTTATTTAATAATTTCCTTTTCCCCAAAATGAATAAAAGAATCACTTTTATTCATGGCCATCCATTTTGATAGATTAAATCTGAGCCCTCCATATCATCTCCATCCTCCACCATTGATCTTTCCAATCAATCTCCACCCTTGGATCAAAAATCCCTCCAAAACTCTATAAATAGAGCCTCTCCCAAGCCATTTAGGAAGCCAAGTCCATGCATCAGACCTCTACTCAAATCAATCTTCAATATCCTCATCTCATCAAACCTCTGCCAAAATCATTCTAGTCCTCCTCTATCTCCATCCAAATCGGGCATCAAGCCACTTATCTCCCATTTACATTGTGTTGTAGGCATTGAGCAATCCACATTCTTCACATTTAGTCATTTGATCACGGGAACAATCTTGAGGAACTACATGGCGCATCTCCTTCCCGCATGGATTCGTGGGTTAGAAGGGAGGTATAATTGTTTGTTTATGCATTAGATTAGTTCTACTTTCATTCAGAAATATTCCAAATAGCACCATGCCCTTACGGTTGTTACAGTATTTACAACAATCCTATGAAGGAACTTAAACTAGGATAGTCCTCCAAAATCAGATGTTGCCTCCTTCAATGACTAAACTACCTTTTATCCCAGGCCCTTGGTACTGTAGCATAGAAAGACATTGTTCAGGAAGCTCAAATAGTCAGGTAGGTACTACAAAGAATGAGACATCAATAGAACCCAGCGTTGATGTATCCTATGACAATTATATATTAAGACACCTACCCATACCAATCTAGATTGGATTGGAATCCAATATGCATGATGATTTCCCTCTGTGATCCTATAACATGAATGCATTCCCTTATGGATAGGATAGTCTTGTTGGGCATGACAATATGGCCACAATACCACCCTATGACAACAAATCCAACTTCATAACTATCCCTCACTTTTATCAACCTAAGAGGGACTGGCATTCATAATGATTGGCCTCATGTTTCCTTTAGATCTAATTAACCTATTCTTCCATGGCTTCACATTAGTGGCAACACTTTACCAAGAATGGGAAACATCTTGCTAGGGTTGGATAGTCTTTGTTTGACTATGACATCATTTACATGGAATATCTCCAATTTCTCTTAGTATATTAATACCCTAACCATGATGCAAGACCTAGCAATGGCCCCCAAGGTAAGGTGTTAGGACATAATAACCATACACCTAGGGTTTTGACAAGTCCCCATAGTTGTTGACAGTACTACAAAACAATACCTTTGTAAGGCAAGATAACAATATGGGTAAGAGCACAACCAACTACCTTAGGGTTTGCAAAAATTGCACAGCCTTTGCTAGCATCCTCCCTGCGTGTGCCAAAATGGGAGCTTTGGAACTAGGTATGGACATCCATCAAAGCATAAAAGATAGAGGAATTTTGACAGATGTTGTAGTTGCAACTGCTCTAGTAGACATGTATGCAAAATGTGGAAGCATAGATAGGGCACATGAACTGTTTGACATAATGCCTCAAAGAAATGTGGTCTCATGGAATGCCATGATTGTAGGATATGCACAAAATGGATTTGTTGTAAAGGCTTTAGAAACTTTCAAGCAAATGCAATTGGCAGGTGTAAAGCCAAATTCCACAACCTTTGCCAGCATCCTCCTTGCCTGTGCAAAAATGGGAGCTTTGGAATAGGGTGTTGACATCCATCAAAGCATAAAAGATAGAGGAAATCTGTCAGATGTTGTAGTTGCAACTACCATGGTAGACATGTATGCAAAATGTGGAAGCATAGACAAGGCACGTGAAGTGTTTGATAGAATGTCTCAAAGAGATGTGGTCTCATGGACTACAATGATTACAGGATATACACAAAATGGATTTATTGAAAAGGCTTTAGAAACTTTCAAGCAAATGCAATTGGCAGGTGTTAAGCCAAATTCCACAACCTTTTCTAGCATCCTCCCTGCCTGTACCAAAATGAGAGCTTTGGAACAGGGTATAGACATCCATCAAAGCATAATGGAAGGGGGTATTTTATCAAATATTATAGTTGGAAATGCTCTGATAGACATGTATGCAAAATGTGGAAGCATATACAAGGCATGTGAACTATTTGACATAATACCTAAAAGAGATGTTATCTCATGGAATGCAATGATTGTAGGATATGCACAAAATGGATTTGTTGAAAAAGCTTTAGAAACTTTCAAGCAAATGCAATTGGCAGAAGTAAAGCTGGATTCCACAACCTTTGCCAGCATTCTTCATGCATGCCCCAAAATGTGTGCTTTTGAATAGGGAGGATAAGCATTCTATTTTGGCACAATAATTCCCTTCATGTGGAGGATATCAAAATCAAAGAAGTTAGAGATTATGCAATAATAGTAGTTGTAGTAGGTCTTCAAGGACATTGATGGCAAGATATAAGAAATGCCATACAATGTAGAATATGTAATAAGTAAACACCTTGTAAAACAATGCTTCTATGCCCTAGCTAGAATTTTGAAGTTATGTGTAGATTGTGGTCCAAATGATCACAACTATGGCAATTGTCCCAAGATGAAATTAGCTAATATGGCAGAAATTGAGAGCAACAAGCAAGATAATATCATAATACTTTTTGGTAGTAACAAAGTAGCCAAAAGAGGAGGTAGATATGTTAGTAGGTTAGTAGTATATGAATGACACAAATTAGGTTGTTCAAGATATTAAAATCAATATAGTGATATGTGGTGGGTCCAAGAGGCCACACCATCACAAGTAATATGCAGTCTAAGAGAGGGTAGACCATGGATGAAGAAAAGAAATAGTTGTAGTAGGAAATAAAATAAATCCATTAATGCAATTGGTGTCCTTCATAAATGGTACAATGGTATCTATTATTTTCTTAGTACTTCTATATTCATTGCTCTAGTATTTCTTAAAAATATGTTGAATACTTCTCACAGCTGTAAAAGAGCACATTTAACCCTTATGTATTAGGGAACTTCCTTAAAAAAATATTATATTCAATTCCTCAGGCAGTAAGGTTTTATAATTCTTCAAGTAGTAAGGGTTTACAAATTTTCAGCCCCTTCCCATTCCTCTGCTTCTCATGGTAACGCCAGAACCTAAAACTGTAGGTCTATTACTCTTCTACACTGTGGACTCTTCCAATCCTAGTTGTTGATGCCATTAGAACTTGCAAATTAAACATAATGGCACCAATGTTAGTTATACCCACCAGATAGGAGCAGAGAAACACAAAAGCTTCCCACTGAAGGATTAACCTTGCTTTGCAGAATTTAAAGATTTAAGAGGACAATCATTCATTGTGTTGACTTTGGCTACATAAAATTAATAAGATATGCCTAAAATAGTGATGCACTTTTACATTGTTGACCACATAAAGTGAGGTACCCAAGGATCATCAATATCACAAGTCTTCTCTGAAATAATAAAGGGAAAACATCCAACATGCCACAATCTATCCAAATAGACATCAAGTTTAATTTTATAGGAGTCATCAGGCAGAAGGTTCTTTATCCCATTCCATCTCTCTACGTCATCAATGATCTCCAAGTCATTGTTATTAAGGTTTAAGAGTATGGCTAGGTTGATGGGCCTTTTAGCCTCCCAGTAGCAGTAATTGAAGGTCATATGGTCAAATCTCAGGAGAAGGAAAACTTATTTCGAATTCCTCCATAATCTCCAGCAAGAGAGGCCCTCTCGAGTTGAAAGCTCTGATAATGGAGTCTCCTCTATTTGAAAACATTGAGATGCTTACTAACTGCAAATTTGATTCCATTGACTAGGCTAATAGCTTAGGCTTTGTTGTTAGTTTCATCTACATTTTCCCTCAGGTAGAAGGGGCTTTAGCCCACTACATTTTCCATTTCTAATCCCTGAGGAGGCATCTTGGATGCACATTTCCCAAATGTGCTTAGATGCTTCATTGAAGTTCAATTCCACCTTCTTCACATTGGAGGATTCCTCAGGGAATTAGCTCCTATGGCCTTGTGGTGCTAATCCTCATTAGAAGTGGGCAAAAGATGTGTTTTGTAGCATTTATATGGTAGCAATTTTGTCAAATCCCCTTTTCTTTCCATGTCATTTGTCAGTTGGTTCATGAACCCTTTTTGTTTGACAACTACAAGAATTCTAGATCGACAAACATGAGTGCTAGTTTGTAGCAAAATATGATGTTTTTGTTTCTATTGCAATGGTTGGCCATTTTTTGGTCTATTTTAAAAAAATGCAGCTGATTTTTTATTTCCAATGTTGTTTAAATTTGGTTTACAAATCATTTTTTGTATGACACTACAGGAATGACAGATTAACAAACACATTCTTGTTTGCAGCGAAATATGATGTTGTTGTATCCACTACTTGTGGAGGGCTTGACTTTATTGTGGTGGAAACAACATCTGTTGCATAGTCATGTGTAGAATTATTGTGGAGTAAAGACCTCGGTATTGCAACATTTATGATACTAGTACGCCCTTTGCAATAAACATGATTTGAGTCAGTCTTATATGGAAATGATCACATTATTTTTGTGGGACTAAGTATCATCTTATATATTTAACCATGTGGAATCTAATTTTCATCCATGGTGATACTCATTAAACAATAAAAACCATTGAAAAGTCAACGTTTTAGATGTAATGGCACCATATTTATTTGTTTTATCTCATTTCTATTGAATTGTGTTGTATCTTGTAGTTTCCTATTGAATATGATAGAGAGTTCTATAGGGATACTTTTTGTTCCATGTACTAAGTGTTTCTTAAAAGCATGAAATTTTAGGACCCCTATGCTACAGAATTGGTTGTTTTTTTCCTTCAAAAACTATGAATATTTAGTTGGAAATCTATTTGATGTGTGTTTTTTCTTAGGTAGTTTCTTCCATATTTGCATAGCTATTTCTTGAGTTTGTCTATTGCAGGATCATAAGTTGTTATTTCTTAAAAAATGTTTTGAGGCTTAGTCTATATTTTACAAACAATAATTTCTTTTGATGAATATAACACCTATCTGTTAGTTTATACTCTAGAGAGGATTATAATGATAAATCAATGAATGTATATGCAGGTATATCTGCATATAGTTATCATTTGCAATGTTGTCCCCCTAACATTTAATTTACATATTGATAATGGAACCACTGGTTATTTCTTTTGTATGAGCAACTGTTTTTATAAAATGAAATATTGTTGTCAAAAATTGAAATTAGTTTCCATTTTTTTTCCTTTTTCTTTCTACTATTTGCATACTCTCAGAACGATACATGCTTCTTCAATGGTATATCTGAATTAGGTACTAAATTGAATCGTATTGAATCATCTCTTAACATGCACCAATTATTCTCAATCAAGTGGCCTCTATAGATGTAGGATACCTTTATTTCCTAACTCTTCTAACTACATTTAATGGAATGTGTTGTTCACACCATAAAACTCTGAGTACATTATTGATATCAAAATTCTAAGTACATCACAGAGTTCATACAGAATGTTACATTACAGAGAGGTCAATACAAAGGATTCTTTTTTAGACCAATTCCCCTTCCTTGGGCTCCCCTTCTCAATTCTCCCCTCCACTCTAAACAAAAAACTCCCTTCAAAATCTACCAGATAATGGCCATATGCTCCACCTTGGCTTCGGTTAAATCTCTGCATGTGTTTCCCCACGTTCTCATCAGAATTCATTAAGCACTACTGGGAGTTAGAGAATCCTAGCATTACAGACATGTTCGTCATTAATTTTACTACCTTAGCCTATTTGGATATCCCATACTAAAGCCAGGTTAACCTTCACGTTCGCAGGCAAATCAGTGCAGGCCACGTGGTTCAATTTGGTCCCACCAAGGAAGACGAGTCAACAAACAGACAAGACTAATATCGCCGTGTTGAAGAGACCAAGTTTTGGCTCACACTGATATGGCCTATCGATAAGCATGGTCTCATTGAAAATGCATAGCAGGCCCCACTAGAGTATATTTAGGATGTCGAAGAGACTCCCTAACTCATCACTCTGATATCCCTTGTCCCATTGACCTGGTAATTATTAATTATCTTTGCCCCTCTTTTTAGGTTTTATTATTTGCATTGCACTACAACATCTTCAAATTTTAATTATTTTTGAGATTGCAGGACTGAGGAAAGAGGACTTGAAAATTGATTTGGTGGACAACAGTACACTTAGAATAAGCAGGGAGAGGCACAAAGAAGAAGAGGAAAAGACGGATCAGTGGCACCATGTTGAGCGGTCGAGCGGGTGGTTTATGAAGCAATTCCATCTACCTGAAAATGTGAATGTCGACGGCATTTCTGCAAAGCTGGAGAATGGGGTTTTGATTGTGAATGCACCCAATACCCGTCCTGATGTTGCCAATAGTGGGGAGGTTAAAAGCATTGACATTAGCAACGCATAGAGTATGAAAGTGGACTACTTAACATTATTAAGTGTGTGCTTTTTATCTATCTCTCTCGTAACAGATGTTTGGTATTACTATGAGACTATCATGGCAATTGTGTGATGTAAAATGTTAATTGTATAGTTGATTTGAAAATAAACTCCCTTTTATTTTAGTGCTAATAATAATGGCTTATATTTATTTCATTGTGATGGGAATTTTGTACCAATCAATTCACTAGAATACTCTCAACTTGGTTGATTGAGCACAATGCCTGTTGCCATTTTATTGCAAGACAGTAAAGTCTAAACTTTTTGTTTTAGAGATTACTCTTTTCCATGCCTTTGGGTTGTGCTAGATATGTAACATTAGATGCTTGTGCTCTTGGAAACTTTTTTATAGTCTTTGGATTTGATGACAAGAGCCCCAGTCAGTCATTGAAGTCTTTCTCAGGGGGGTGTTTTTTAGTTTGCTTGGCATAGAACGAGAATCGTAATTGTAAGCCCCATCCAACAAATCAAATTTGAGTCTTTCGATGAGGTGCTAATTTTTATTAATTTACCATAAACAGAGTCTTTAGTCTTTCTTGGCATCAAACAAGGCAGTGTAAGGATTGATCTCAAATGTTGTCTGAATATGGATATCAGTAATTTGGGTTTAATTTTGTTATATGATTTTGTCTAAAATTATGATCTTGCTGTTACTTTTAAATTATCAATGAGTCTAGCCATTGCAGGGAGGGTCATTCACCAATAAGACCAAGATTGCACGTTTGTATCACATTAGAATTAGTTTCCAAACTGGCAAGAAAAGAAAGTTTTATCTTCATCTATCCTTCAACCAAAGCCAAATAAACAGTCACTGTCTTCTACAACAAATTCAGTTGGTCACGCCAAAATGAGAACTTTCACAGTATCGAAGGGACACCAAAAGGGCTCACGCTAATAATGAAGTCTCCTACCAATTTTCTCTTATCTTGCCAAAAGCATATCAAGCACATATTTGAATTCTAATAGAGATGACCCCTAGTCTTGCCGACGGCCATGCAACTAATCTTACTCAAACAAGCCCTAGTTTGGGGAATGTTGTTACATGTGCATGCCTACCAAGTTGTGAGTTGCCCTATTCTGATGTGGGGATTGGAACCCCTTCATCAGAACCCCTTGGACATTGATTCCCCATTTCAATTCTTTAGCTATGCTAACAAATGTTTTATTTTGTGTTATTGTCCTTGCAGAATTCGAATTGAAGGAATTGATCCTACCTTGCTCCAGACAACCCTAGCAAATGAACAATTGCTTGAACATAGTGGCCTCGAAATAGTATTGGAGAAGGTAGCCTTGTATCAAGCCCAATTAAAGGATTTAAAGCCAAGATTGGACTCCATACAAGAGTAAACTCTTGTACCATCTGTTATTCCATATGCAGTTTATTAATTCTAAATTTTTAGGTTGTGAATAAGTTGAAAGGTAGTTAGAAGCTTAGTTGAGGTTGTAAAATCCAATTCCACCCTCAATGCAAGAGTAGAGTCTTTACCATCTTTTTATTGAAAAAATAAAAATTATAAAATCTTTTGAGTTAGTTATGATGTCCATATGTATTATTAAGAAGCTTTACAATCTCTTAGGTACCAGAGGAAGGCTTCTTTATATAGTGAACAGGTTGAACTCAATACCATAACTTTGGAGTGTAATGAAAGAAAGAGACAATATGATGAATTGAGGAAAAAATGGTGAGTGCTTGAAGACTAATAAAATTCAACCATGAACATGTATGATAATTCAAGGATAAACTTTTGCCACGCAATTAGTCATGATTTTTATGCACTAAAATTTAACTCTAGGTCTTTTATACAATTCTTAGTCTAGAAATTTTCTTCAACTTGTGTTCTTGTACAACCAGGTCAGCAACTTCTTTATATTCCTCTAATTTTTACATTGTCTAATGTTTAGGTTGGATGAATTCATGCTTAAATTCAATACTATATCTCTAAAGTTGAAGGAAATGTATCAGTTCAGAAATTGTTGATTTGGTTGTATTAATAATATGTTAAATTTATGAATAATGTACATATCAAGGTGTTAAGGAATTGAAAATATATGTAGATGATAACTTTGGGTGGTGATGCTGAGCTGGAGCTTGTTGATTCATTGGACCCTTTTGCTGAAGGCATCATTTTTAGTGTACGGCCTCCCAAAAAGAGCTGGAAAAATATTGCTAACCTATCTAGTGGTGAAAAGGTATATTTCAAGTGTCTCATTGAGTTGTATGTTTACTTCAAGTGGTGGAATATGTCACCCAATATAGATTAATGTAGTTACCAAAAAAGACCATTTTACTTGGTTTGCAAGGACTCCAAGAAATGCAAACAATTTACTATTTAGTTGAATATTAATCTAGATCTGCTATATAGAGTTAGTCCTAATGAAAATTTGAAAAAAATAGCATCCATTTTTTTATTAAAAAGGATAAAGTATTCTTAGATCTATATGAGAATTTGTAGGCTCCTTTACTAGGTTCTTATGTCTGAGCACTATTATTTTTGCAGACATTAAGTTCATTAGCTTTGGTTTTTGCGCTTCACCATTACAAACCTACCCCTCTCTATGTCATGGATGAAATCAATGTAGCGTTAGGTAAGTTATGGTCTTGTACTTTTAAAATTTTGGGTTTCTATGTTTTTTTGGGTGTTGTTGAAGTTTCTATGATGTTGATAGTTTGGATTCATCAAGCTATTAATATAGAAAGTGAGAGCATGTTCATGTTCAAGAAAAACAAGTGAAATTGCAATAATCATCAATTAATAAATTATTTGTAGGGAAGCTTGTTGTGTTAGACACTGATACCTTCGATTACTTTTCCAAAGACCTTGTCTTTAGGCTCACTTTTTTCAAGAATAAGTAGCTTTGATGATATGAGGGGGGAGGGGTTTGTGTAGCTTAGGGATATCACATCTGAATTTATTTGACAATAAATACACTAATTGATGGATGAAATTATTGTTTGGAATGATAAATTGTTCATATTTTAAAAATGTCTCAATATTCGGTCACTACATTAAAGACAAGACTAAAGATGCCCAGTTTATAATCATAAGGTAAGTTTTAATTTTCTTTTTGTCTCAAATGAGTAAATAGTCGTGTAGTTTCTTGGGAGATGTATTGCTTATATGTTAAACTGCATTTATATCTTTTTGATTGATGGACTGTAGCTTGACATATCTCTTGACAAATGTTTGTTGCTTATGCATCTTGAGGAATAATATGTTTGAATTGGTAGATAAATTAATTGGCATATATAAGACTGACAATTGCACCAAAAGTGTGACCATTAATCCAAGAAGATTTGCTGTCAATGCAAGTTGTAGTTAAGCTATATAGGAATGTGACAGAGTTTTATTTTTTGTGGATCACTTTATTGTAAGATATCCATTTCTCATGGATCCTTGATATGCCAGATATTGATATTTGTCAACCACTATTTTGTTTATGTAATATCTATAGAATGAAATTGTTGAGAACGCTATTGTGTTTTTGTAATGTTTGGTAGGCAATTTGAAATGGAGGATGAATTTGTGAGTCATCTCACTAGAAGATCCATAGATATATTGAAAGAAAACTATAGGGTAAGACTATCTGATAGCCACATTATGTAATTTTATAGTGTATTTACTACTATGCATTTTATACTAATTGAACATTTGTGCTTTTCATTTTTGGCTGATAAAAAAACTTTTTAATGTCTAAAATGGAATATTCTTCTTATTTTTTTAGGATGATTTGTCCAATGATGATTGGAAACTTGTGGTGAAATTGAAAAAGTTGTTAAAAATTCCTTGAGCTACTACTAATGATGCATTGTGCAATGGAACTTTGGATTGGAGAAAAACCTTTTGATGAAAATGGGAAAATGCACCCTACAACACTACAAACACCACAATCAAGATAACAAATGGTGAACTTTGTTAATACTAGAACAGTAGCTTCTGCATCATAAGCTTCTTCTATATGTTTTGTTATGTGGTGTACATGCTGCACCTTTGGCTACAATAAGACAGTAGTGAACTTCAAATCCTATTTATGTAGGAGGTCATTTGAATGTCTGTTGTTTAGCTCATTTTCTAAAATTTAATAGTTTGAATGGGCAAGTGCGATATTGTCATGTGAGAAAGGGAAGAGATTGATTCCAAGAGTAGAGATTTTGTGTAATGATCTATTTTATGATCTTGAGGTAATGAAGAAAATATCATGAAAATGTTTTTTTAAATAAATTCATATTTTACTGCAATTGTACAAAACCAAAAACATTTCCATGTTGTCATCTTCAGCATGTTGTTGACTGGCTAGATTTCACTATTTCAAGTGTCATTTTTGCTTCAGCTATCTGGGACCATGTTATGGAAGGTTACAGGGAATGGTGTGTTTTCTTGTTGTTGCAGGGTCACTGCTACAAGGGCCTCTAAGTAGCATTCTCAGGTTGTTATTCAGATATTGTTCACAGTGGTTCAGGGTTGTTTGAATACACAGGTAACACCTCAATAGCTTGTGTGAAGGAGAATATGGAATGCACCAAGGTTGTAGTCAAAGCACCTAAACTGGTTAACAGAATGCCAAAAGAAATGATGTCTCATGGAATTCTTAGTGGCAACATCTCTTTTCTAAGTGTCAAAAGATGTGAAGGGCTTCATCAGTCTGACCTACCTTTCCATTATTTTTCTATTGTATCTAATGTGGCTGCTGAACTGGTTTTTTCTTTAGCCAATCCTTGTAGTTTGCTTTACATGACAGAGCTGAACTGGTTTTTTCTTATGGTAGTCTTGTGCTACTTTTTTATTATTTGTAATTCTTTTCCTTCATTGTTCCAATATAAAAAATATTTATTGCCACTTTGCTTTGTCTTGTTTCATTTCCTTATTGGTTGATTCTCAAATAGAAAGTGTTGGCTCAAATTTATCAATCTTTACTTGACATCATCATAAAATATATAGTTTTCCAAATTTATTTGCTTTTAGGTTTTAATTCAAATTTAATAATATGTTTTTTCTGCACTATAAAATTTATGGTATTTAATAAAGTATTCTTATCATGACTAAATTTACTACCAATTAATGGAAACCAGTAAATAAAAATGACTACCATGACTAAATAAATGACCAGTTAACAACAATTAATGACTAAATTAATTACTAAATATATTACCAAATTGATGACTAAATATACTACCAGATTACCAAATATACTATGAAATTGATGACTAAATATACTACCAAATTGATGACTAAATATACTACCAAATTAATGACTAAATATACTATCAAATTAATTATTACAATGACTAAATAAATGACCAGTTAACAATAATCAATGATTAAATTAATGACCAAATATACTATCAAATTGATGACTAAATATACCACCAAATTACCAAATATGCTACCAAATTGATAATTAAATATACTACCAAATTAATGACTAAATATACTACCAAAATTAATGACTAAAATTTGTTTAGTCATAAATTTGGTTGCGAGATAAATGACTAGTAATAAACTACCAATGGTCACATGACCAAACTACTGATCACATGACCAATTTTTGGTAGTCTTTTAGTCATTTATTTTTGTTTTTCTATGAGTGTAGTATAAGGTCCATATGATGACTGATACTCCAAATGGGTGGGAATCCTTCAGGCACATTATCTGCTATGATATCTTAGTACTCTGTCAATAATTCAATTATTTCCTCTGGCAGTGGTTCTTATTTTACGGTAGTGGTTTTTGCACTTAGGGTTCTGCACTTCTTTGGAATCAAAGAAAAACACATATTCTCATGTCTCAATCCATCCAAAAACTTCCTTCCATCCACTAAACAGATTCTAGTAGTTCCAAATACTTCACTCTTAGGTTCATATTCCAAAGGTATCAAGATATATGTTTCTTCCCATTAGATGTTATAGTATAAGTATTATTCCTTCCATCATGTATTGCCTTTCTATCATACTGCCATAGTCTCCCCAACAATATATGACATACATCCATCAACATAATATCACACAATACCTCATCAACATAAGATCCTATATGAAATTTCACCAAACATTGTTCACTCACCAATACCTTGTGCTCATCTTGAATCCATGCTACCTTGTAAAGATTTGAATGTTTCAATCTCTCTAGATTCCTCTTAGTCACCATCTCTTCTGAAACCAAATTATCAGTACTACCACTATCAATAATAACCTTACAACATTTACCTCCTGATTTGTATATTGTCCGGAACAAACTTTTCCTTTGCGGTGGTTCCTTAGTTGTCTCTGCTTGAAATAGGGGCTCTCTTCATGACTAATGATTCTCCTTCCTTTAGTTTTCCAACTGAACTAGGTGACCCAACAGGTTCTTCCTCCACATAATATGCTCTTGTACTATTCTATGTCCTTTTTCTAGTACTTCCTTGATGAAATTCAAATGCTCTATGTCCTTCACCTCCACATTTAAAACAAGTTCCTCTGAATGATATTTTATCAAATCCTCTTTCATCTTTCCTATATCCTTCATTGCGGTAAGAATTATGATTCCCTTTGTTGTTCTGGTAGAAACTCCTATCATCTCTCTAGTATGAATTGTTATCTATGTCTTCCTTCTTATATGGGCCGCTTTCCTTATTTTTCTCAGCATAAGGTCTTTCTCCTCCAGAATATGTTCTACCTCTTTGAAATTTACCTCCTCTACCTCTCTACCTTTGCTCATGCCTTTTATTCAACTTGTCTTCAACTTTCAATGCAAACTAATATGTTTCTTCTACTGTTGTCATCCTCACCAAACTTAGTTCTTCTAGAATATTCATCCTTAATCCATTTATGTATCTTGCCACTTTCTCCTTGCTTGCTTCACTTTGTCCAGTCCTTATGATTATCTTATGAAATTCTTTAGTATACGCCTTCACAGATTTCTCCTTTTGCCTTAGGTTTTGCAATCTCTTCAATAATTCCAACTCATAGTCAGCAGGTATGAACTAATTTTTCAATTTTGTCACCATCCTATCCCTTTTATGATTTTCTCTTTTCCTCTCCTATTTCTATCCAATTGAACTTATTTCCACCAAATAGTAGCATGTCTTTTCAACTTATTTTTTGCAAATCTTACTCTCTTCAGATCTTCAATTTCTTCATATTAAAAGTATTCCTCCAAGTCATTTATCCAGTCAATCAATTCCTCAACATTCAAATTTCTGGTATAGTTTGATACTTCCATTCTAGGTCTCTTACCCATCTTAGAAATAGATTTCAACATCTTTACCTGATCATATTCTTCTTCTTCTAGGGCTTCTTCATTTTGGTCAGCAACTTGAAATTCATCATCATCACTTTCATCTTCATGCCTAGGGTTAGTCCTCTTCTTCTATCTTCTTCTATAGCATCCAATCTAATCTTCATTGTCCTCATCATCTGGATCATCTCTTCCATTCTTCTAGCAACATTGTCCATAGTAGACATTCTCCTTGGTAGCATCTCTTCCTAGGATCCGGTGCAACTGCCTTAATTCGGTGATCTGACTACAAGGTAGCAACTGCCTCACAATCGGCACTCTTTTGACAAACATTAGTAGACTACCTCAAGTGAGCGATCTGTTCACCACAAGATCTTCTAGAATGCCTTCACTTTCACATGATCCACAAACTTTGCTCTGATACCACTTGGTGCAGTCATGGATGGAGGGTCCTAAGAAGGGACTGTCCAAACCATGCAGCTAGAGTAAACACAATGGAAACACCACAATAACATAATGTAATGGAAATTCAAATGCTCAATATATTAGATAATCAAAATGCTTATATGCTGGCAACATGCAGGCTACAATCAAAGGGCTCACAAGCCCACTTTCAGGTTACCAAATATGCAAGATATGGCATTGAAGTGCCTTTTGGAAAGAATTCTTCTTCAATCTATCAAATCTTATCATCTAAAACTACTAACTTCCTAATGCATCTAAGAGATGTATAATATCATCTTCAAGCTCATAGAATCCTTTGCATCAACATCAAGAGGTTACAAACTTCAATGAATGATGAAACGTGTAGAAGCATGTAGGTCAGCCTACAACATATGGTATTTCTCTGTAAATGAATGAAGCTTAGTGCAGACCTCAAGGAAGGTCTATCTAGTCCTTATTTGCCTTGTGATATGTTCCATTTGGCTTTGCAAGTCATGGAAGTGCTCCGCAAACCTTTTGTTTTTAATAGACTACATGATTGCTCTGTTATGTGAAAACTAAAGATCTTTTGATAGCGATAACTTTTGTAGACAAATCCAAATATCCTAAAATATTAGTATGGTGTACCTGACATGGCATAGAAGATAATTCCTGCTGCATGAGCTCTAATATGAAGATGCAATAAAATGTGGTAGAAAATGTTGAATTGCAAATTATTGAATTGAATTGAAATGAAAGAAAAGAAAAGAATGTAAATGTTTTTTTGGGTTGATGCAAGATTGCTTTGCAACGTGGGATGCTCCTGCATCATATCATTAGCGTAGGAAGAATTTCATCATCATTATGTGTAACCATGTCATCACATGTGTCATGATCTCTAGATGCAATGATATAACTTAGCACTAAGTCATTACCATATTGAAATATGGTGAGCTATACACAGGAGAGTAAATTAAATCATTTGCACAATAGAATATAAAACATAAACGGTATATTGTATTGAATAAGAATGATCTTACATTTGGATACTTGGCTTTTTAAAGCCTTACATATTCCCATGAATAACCAACAACTAACTTACGGGAATATAACAAACTAACTTATTTACCTAACATTTATTTATTATGTATATTAAACTAACCTATAAGTCACAAAGTGACTTTATTTTAAATGTAAAACCTTAATATTCTAACAACCCCCCTTAAGGTTTACATGTAAACTTTCCAACATTCCCTCCCTTATTACATTAACTCAAACAAAGAAAGGAACACTACAAGAATTGATCACAACAACCCTTCTGGAAAAATTTGATGGATCGAGACTTACTCAATTATCCACCAATTCTCCTCACTCACCCAGGAAACACCAAACTAAACTCACCAGTGGATCTCCTAACTGTCAAACCTCTAGAATACTTGTGAATTGAGACACACTCAACTATTCACAAGAAAATCACCAATCTCAGCTATGAATTGAGACTCACTCAACTATTCATAATACAAACTCCAACCAATTGCGGATTGAGACTAACTCCAAAATCCACAGTAACACGCCTTCATTTGTGGACCAAGACCAACATAAAAATCCACAACCAAGTACTGTCATGCACTATCAACAATTTCCAAGCCCCCCTCACTCCATGAAGGGACACAAACTAAAAAGGTGCTTCTCATGCAATGAATCACCCTTGAGCGAGAAGCTAGCTCGGGATGACAAAAGATCCTCTAGTGCCTCCTGCCTCTAATTTGATATGCTACACTTTATTCCCCCAATCTTTTGAGAGCCCAAATAGATTTAACATGGATGGCCTCAAAAGCACAAACAAGGCTTTCAAATATATTTGTAAAACCCATGAGATAATAGGATGTCAGATTCAACCAAAAAATGCATCCTTTAGAATAACATTTTCAAAAAATATCCAAACATAGAAGATCTTGATTTCCAACTTCAAATCTCCTCAAGGGTAAGTGCAAAAAGTTGGGGGGCCAAAAAGTGGCCAACATTTTTTCAAAAAAAATGAAGATATAATGCAAGCGCGTTATAACGTGCTCGCGTTATGGTTTGGTAATGATGAGTCTAAGGCTTGGCAAAACCAAACCATAACGCACTCGCATTATGTTTAATTATATATAAAAAAGGATAATTTTTGCTCATTTGATTTCTATTATTCTCTCTACACTCGCGGCCTGCAAACCCTAAGGAGCGCACTCGCATTTTTGAAGACCCAATTTGACACCAAAATCTCGCTGATTCATCACCAAAATACTGCCACAACGTCGAGCAGGCCAAAGAAGTGAGTTTTATTTGTTTTTTTTTCTGAATTTGTTTCTAAATAGGTAGGTTTGAGTTGATTTTTGATGTAAATTTCCTTAATTGTCAGGAAATGTTAATCCACCTCCTCCTCCTCCTCCTCAAAATCCACAAAATCCTGAACAGGAAATACCTACCGAAGAACAACCTAAACAACAAACTCCTCCATCCATTCCTCGACATGCCCCTGGAACACAAGAAAATTTAATGGGGCAAATTGAAAACAATAAAAAAGAAATTGAAGACATAATTGCAAGGTTGAAAGATCCTTCAACTTTAACCTTGCATAGATCCATGCTTGCTCAATCTCTTGAATCTATGTTATCAAATGTAGATTCAATTAGCAAGCAAATATCTAGTTGGTCAGATAAGAGGAGAGAGTTTAGATAGTATTATGCAAACAAGCTATCATATGAAGAAGTGAAAAAGTTACAAATTACAAAATTGGACTTGTGTTCCATTTTCACAAACCCACAAACAAATCAACTTCCACCCATTACATGCAAGAGGTTCCCTATCTATTGGTGCAACAACCAAGCGATAAGGGACAATTTTGCGCAGAGGTGATGGATGGTTTTTTACCATCCTCCATGCAACAATAATGAGGTCCCGCAATACTTTTTGAGGAAACTCTACTGCGCGTTTGTCCTCAATAAAGTGCCAAACTATTTTGATATGTGAGAGTTTTAGGGTAGAGGTGGGGGGTCAACACAAGATAGACTAGGGGCACGTGTTGACCCATAGCGGCCAGTGAGATGAGTAATTAGGAGAGCAACCCACAAGCATGTGTCTATCCCTTCCATTGTGAAGGAGAGTGTTGAGGTCGAGACACTTCAGTCCATTAGTGCCTTGACCTAGAGCATCATAGAGCATGCCAATCCTGCAGCACAGCGTGGGTTGGGAGATAGTGCGAGGAGTAGGGTTCCACCCCATACTTGTCAGACTTGTAGACCAGCTTGTGGTTATGACCCCATGGATAGTCAGGCTGCAGGTATGTAGGCTACATCTGCAGCTGAGTAGATGGTGATGACAGATACCTTCCTGAGTGAGACTTTTAGCCTTAATACTCAGGTAAATATTAGCAAGTTTATTGAATTTAATTTATTAAATTTTATTTTTGAAATGCAAGATTAACTAATTTAGTTTGATGATTTTGATGAAATTTTAGGGTCATAGCATTGATGCAGTTCTCAGCAGTATTCCACTTGCATTTTACACTATGACATCTACTGTCAGGGTATGTAACTAGTAAACAATTATAAATATTACATGTGAATGGCACTGTTATATGAATGGTATTCTAATATCTAATTTTGGATGTTGAATAGGTTAATCTTGAAGATTTCATGGCAACACCTACCAGTGGTGGTGTAGTTCAAAGCTTCACTGAGGTAATAAAATAAACATTTTAACTAATGAATTGTACTATTAGATTTTTGTATTTTATATTCATATAGTTGATTACATTGCATTGCACATCTTTCAAATTCAAAGCATTATTAAGCATTGCATAACTAATAGCTAGATGTTGATAGATGACAAAATTTCAATTATAATATAGTTAAATTTGAAAAAATGCCTCAAAGAAATGTGCTCTCATAGAATGCCATGAGAAGCAGATGCATAGACAAGGACATCACCATGAGACCACTTTTATTTGAGGCATCTTTTCAAATAGCTCATTGCCTTGTTTATGCTACCACATTTTCCATACATGTCTACCAAAGCTTTTTGATCCCCTCCACACTATTCTTTGACAAATTCTCTCTAATAATCTCATCTAATTACCACCAATTAGGCCTCGGGACATGACACCAAAGAGGGGCATCAGCCTATGACATCTTATATAGCATATGATTGACTCAAACATCATATAGGTTTTAGGTATTAATTATGGGGGCAACAAGTCATCCCTAACCAAAATCTTCAAATCTACACTAACCCTTTCCCCTACAAACTTATGTCAATCCTATTGGCTCAATTTCTTCCATCCCTACATCTATAAGAAAGAGCTATAGTATATCACCAAGAGAGCAAAATCTTCACTGTGATTATGTGTATTATGTGTCTAGTTGTATCATAGTGATGCATTTTTGTGTTGATGGTGGTTTTAGCACGCAGCAACATAGGTGTGATTGTTGGTTTCACACCTCTCTTGAAAAGTATCCTACCCTAGGTAAGACTACTCCAAAGATAATACAACTAGGTCTTATCTTGCTTGGAATTTCTCAGTTGGCATGTTCTAGTTGTGCCTACAAGGGGTCTTACATGCAATTTGTAAATCTCCAGGTTTGGGGCAGCAAATATACATAAACCCTTCTATGATTTTCAGCTGATAAACAAGATAAAGTGTTGCTGAAATTCTTATTCTAACCAAGGTTTTTTAAGAAAATGCAAAAGGTATAGGGTTTTAGAGGAATCCTAAGTGACATTCACAATGCATAGATTTTACTTTAAGTAGACAAATGCTCTGAAACTTAACTAGTTTTCTGAGTTACCAAACTAAAATAGGTGTTACAACACTGCAGAAAATGGTGCTATCTTCAATGGAAATCTAGAGATTTTCATATTACATTCATTCATTAAATACCCAATGACTGGTGCAATTTAACTCATGAAATGCAATTGAACTAAGCAGAGCTGATAAGTCCAGACTAACTTTACACAGCTATCTACCATCAGCAAATAACCAAAAGTATGGACTAGAGCATTCATCAAATACTTTCACCAAACCATAACATTATAAAAGCACAACTAACTAACTATGGGAGAGCAAGAAGCAAGCCATGAAGACCAAATAAGGAATACAATACACCAATTCTCAGAATCACTGCAGAAACTTGCTTTGTATTACTTCAAATAGCAGAATGTCAATAATTCAGCATCAAATTCTCTCTCAAAAATGGGAGAAAAGGATGGCCCTTTTATAGACAAGGCACCATACTGAGTTTTTCAATGGAAGGTGGAGATTAACTCAACACCAATGGTCCAGATTACATGGTATTTAATGAGATACATCAATTTGTTACATTTTTGGATTTACATTTCTCTATAGGAAAAAGACAAAATACAGCTTACAAATACATTGAATCTAGACAAAATAGATACCCATTTGGTTATACATGATGAAAAGTCAATTTTCAAGGCCTAATAAAGCCAAAATAGAGTCACATGACACTTGGAAATTTGAACTGATGTGGATTCACGAGATTCCAAGTGTTGACTGGATCAAAAAGGAGTATTTTGGTGAAGGTATATGCAACTAGATGCTTGCTGGACTGATTCTTGATGATTGGACTGCTGGGACAGATGTACGCATGTCTTGGTGATCCAATCCAAGGTCATCTAAGTGGTATTTTTGGAAAAATATCAAAAATATAATTTCGGTATTTTTTACATCGTAGTAAATTACATTTTCAGAGGCCTTTGGAGCAGAATGGGGGCTTGAAATCTCATTTGCTTGGCATTAAGCCTTAGCAGCCAAGGAGCTTAAACTAGATAATTAGTTTATCTTTCCAACGAGTCCAAGAAGTTTAAATTTTGATAGAATAGCTAGGAGTTATGACCCCCAAACTGGATCACTTAGACATTAGACTAGATCTGTAAGAACAACAATGATTTGGCATGATCTTCTATGTCTTTCAGCTCTTGAGACTCATCTTTATCATCTTGGACATTATACTAACTTCCTTTTACATGTGCAGTAGCAATTTGGTTAATAGAATGTCGATTCTACATCTCTGGATCAACTGGGTACCTCTGTATGTTCATCCTTCCAAGACAAGTCCAGTTGGCTCCTTTGTGCTCTCAGACCTACAATAAACAAGACCAAGCATCAATTTCATCATAAACAAGTCATTTTCCATCAATTTGGATCAAAACATGTCCATTTGCAGTCATGGATCAGTCAAAAACAACTCATTGTCAATGCCACCTTCTTATAAACAACCTCTTAAATCTAGTGATTTTCACATAATGTTTTGCATTTTTTACCATTTTCAAGCACCCATTTGGCCAATATGATGATTAGGGAAGTTTTTTTGGTCATTTGAATCCATTTGGGGACTTTTATTTCATGTTTTTCTAGCCTTTTCTGCAAAAAGTGGGATTTTTGGGGGTCACAAACTTTTCATGTGTAGTGGCATTAATTATCGTAAAACGTGCCAAAAATACACACAAACTTGATAAAATGTTCATCATGATGTGACAAATAGATATGCAATTCAAATCTATCAAGAAAATCTAATTTGCTCCTTGAAAAACTCAATTTCAGGCCAAAATACCAAAAAGCGCAGATTTTGGGTTCATCCGACCTTAGCGCAGATTTTGGGTCTGTCCGACCTTAGCGCAGATTTTTGGTTCATCCAACCATAGCGTGGATTTTGGGTCCATCTAACCTTAGCATGGATTTTGAGTTCTTCCAACCTTAGCGCGGATTTTGGGTTCATCCGACCTTAGCGCAAATTTTGGGTCCGACTGACCAAAATGATGCTTCATGAGGTCAGTCGGTTCCATTTTTAGCGCAGGTCTGTTGCGTCTATTTTTAACACTAAGGTCGGTAGAGATTATTTTTAGTGCTAAGGTTGGCAGAGGCTATTTTGAGCACTTTTTACAGTTGGGGTCATTTTTAGCACCAGATTTTGAATTGGCCAGGGTGAAAGTATATTTAAAAATATATTTTAAGTATAAGTTTAGATATTTAAGTATATTTGGAATTTCTTATACTTTAAATATTTTTAAATATACTTTCAGGATGTTTGAGATAAGTTCCAAATCCATAGGATTTCATATGCGGATTCTAGAATTTTGAGGTTCCACCAGATTTCAGACTTAGCCATTTTTTTGGATTTTCAGGATTTCAGACTTAGCTAAATTAGGGCTTCAGGACCATGTATCAGGGTGAAAGCATATGGACCCCTTAGTGGAATTTGACATGATTTTATAACTTTAAGACCTGGAAACTAGGAATTTCAACATGAAACATCCTACAGAAGCACTTTCAAGGGCAATACCTAGTGACATAAGATTTTAGAGGAAAGTGTAGTAACACCCAATTTTAGCGCAAAAGGCAACAAATGACTATCTTTTAAGCACAAGACCACCTAAGACACCTCCAAATCAACCATGCACAACATCAAATGACTCCCAAACATGCAAAATACTCAAATCTGGAACAAATCCTACACTCTAAGCACAAATTCACTTTCTCAGCATCATAAGGCAAAAAGGTTAGACTCTAAGCCAAAGCAAAAGAGGGGGTCTCCATTTGGTAAAATGGGGCATGTGTGCAAGGCACAACATGTTGATAATGAATATCATAGTGTGCTTTATTGTGTGTACTTCCATGTTTAAGTGAACGTGTGTGTATGTTAGGAACCATGACTTGCATCACTATTCTAGTTTCATAATTGAATGTTGTTTTATTTTCAGATGATGCAGGTTGCGGATACACCTCCTAAAGTTCATAGGGCAATGGAGCATGGTGTGTCCACTACGATTCATAGCTCCATGCCATTGAAGGGGGTATGAGGCAAATTAGTAGATTTTAATTTACATTCATTATTATAGTTGTTTATTTTTGAAAAATCAAATGATTATTTATTTGAAGTTTAATTTCTATCTAGATGGTTTATATACGATATGACATCACCACAGCCTAATCATGCTACTAAGGCAAATGAGGAGGCAGATTATATGGTAGCGGTAAGTGATTATTTTGTTAAATGTTTCATTTTTTATAACATGTAATTTCTATATATTAATGTCTATACTTTTTATTGTAATAGCTACAAATCCACAAAGAACTAAATAGGAGCAGTCCTCAAGTTTGTAGTAGATTGCCCTCATACACGTCTCCATCCTCTTGAAGATCAAAGGCTGCTCATGATCTATTCCCTTCACCGAACAAAGGGGAATGAATGCTTATTGGGGTCCTTTGTTGTATGCCTATATGGCATTTGTGAATATATATTTTGTATTGCATATAGGAGACATTGTATGCCTATATGGCTATTTTGTATATATGTTATACTTATATCGACAGATATTGATGTATGCCTATATGGATATTTGGTTAATACAAATCTTTTTTATTGATGGCGTCCATATTTGCATTATAAATCCACGTTTCAAAGGATATTTGTAGATGGTTACTTCAAATATTTAAAGTCCAATTGTATTACATAGGATGTTTGTTGATCCAATAAGCTAGCTATTGTTATTCAGGTATCACCTAAACCTCATTCTAGAACTAAAAGATAAAAGTTGTATTTAAAATAAAAATGAATCATCATGTTGAATAGAAAATATTCATATTCTTTATGAGTTGATGAATTAAAAATATTCAAATGAGTATGCTGATCCATATTCTTTATGAGTTTCTCAATTGAAAATATTTCTTAATTTCTTGTTATTATACCATATTGGGATATAAAGAGTATGTTTGTTGTTTTGAATAAGATGGTCAAAATCATATGCTTATGAGCACCTAATGACCATTGTGGTTATTAAATGTAATTCCTCTTGCATATAAGGTGAGGTTATGAGAGTACATTAAGTCTTACCTAATTTTAGTACGCAACACAACATTGGGGCTATAGGCTTCCATAAGTCATCAACAATCAAGGTTCAAGGTTGTCATTGAAGTCAAAGGGTCAAGGTTGATGCCATGATGTTGATAAGGTGATATAGTGATTTAAGGTAGGTGATGGTCATGAGGTGCATGATGCTGTGAATATGGTTTTCATGATAAGGTCTCTCAGTTCATGTTGATGTTGCACAAGACAAACATGGTTCATATGATGCAAGGTTCATGTTCATGGTGGATGTGGTTTTATTCATGCAAGGTTTTGTTGTGAATATGGTTTTCATGATAAGGTCTATCTTGGAAGCTTGATATGATACAAGGTTTAAGTTCATGGTGGATGTGGTTTTGTTCATGCAACAAGAAGTCAGAGAAGACACAAGCTTTCATAATCATAATTCAATTTCATCATCAAGGAGAGTTATATTTATCAAGGGGAGTCATGAGTTTGATTCGAATGTGAAGTTGTTCATGTCTTAGAACCCTAAGCCTGTGATAAGTGTCATACTATAATATCTTTCTTTTGATGTCCCTGAGGTCTATGAAATGTCCTAGATATCTCTTGATGAAATTTAGAATGTTTAAGTCTTTCTTATTGATAGGTAGGGTTTGCATATTGGGCATTAAACCCTAAAAAGAATCTACTTTTCTTAAGACTTTAAAACCCTCAATTACCTATCATGTGTAAACTGTACTTTTATTTTAATTTAATATTGACTTATAATCACAGGTTACTATCAATTAAGTCAACCTACTAAAGGGTCTTTAAGTCATTAGTTCACTGGCCCTTCAACCTAACTCAATCGGCCTCTCTAGTAAACTACCATAAGCCCGAGTGCCAAATCATAATCAAAGGTCATATTTAATTGATATGAGGGTGGGAAAAAGGATTGGAAGGTTAGTATTTAAAAGGAATTTAGAATACAAATAGTCATCTCTATGCAGTTGAATTTGATGGACATGCTTTTATAAAAGGCTAAAAGATAGCTTTATGCAGGATATCATGGTATTTGTAGTGTTTGAAGATTGAAGACTAGTTAGTATTTGTAAGCTTGGACTATTTTGGCATGTTTGGATGTGAAACAGGACCATGCCTAGCCTAAAAGTACCCATCCAGATGCATTGGAACTGTCAGTTTGGCCACATGAGGAGAAGAACAAAAGTTACACCCCTTTGCAACTTTACACTGCCTCCTTTTGACAATTTTTGGGGTAGCATAAAACCTTTCACCACAGGTAAATGCCTCATAGATATAAAAAACCAAGAGGGGTTATTGTAGAGGAACCCTACATGATCGTGTTACCTTAGACAAAATGTCTCTAAGTGACACAGTTTCCAAGTAACAACTCATCAAAGATTGCTATCTTTTTGCACTTTGGACTCTTCAAGGATATCATGGGTACAATGTAGCTCAGACTATTTTGGCATGTTTGGGTAAAAAAAGGACCATGCCTAGCCTAAATGTACCCATCTAGATGCGTTGGAATAGTTAGTTTGGTTGCATCAGGAGAAAGATGAAAGTTACACCCCTTTGCAACTTTACACTGCCTCCTTCTGACAATTTTTGGGGCAGCATAAAACCTTTCACCACGGGAAAACTCCTCAAAGATATAAAAAACTGAGAGAGGTTATTGTAGAAGGACCCTACGTGATCATATTTCCTTAGACAAAATGTCTCTAAGTGACATGATTTTTGAGTAACATCTCGTCAAAGATTGCTACCTTCTGCACTTTGGACTCTTCAGGGATATCGTTGATACAATGTAGCTTAGACTGTTTCGGCATGTTTGGGTGAAAAAAAGGACCATGCCTAGTCTAAACGTACCCATCTGGATGCATTGGAATGGTTAGTTTGGTCGTATCAAGAGCAGGACGAAAGTTACACCCCTTTGCAACTTTACATTGCCTCCTTCTAACGATTTTTGGGGCAGCAGAAAACCTTTCACCATGGGCAAACACCTCAAGTATATAAAAAACTGAGAGAGGTTATTGTAGAGGGACCCTACATGATTGTGTTTCCTTAGAAGAAATATCTCAAGTGACACAGTTTCCAAGTAATATCTCATCAAAGATTGCTGCCTTTTTACACTTTGGACTCTTTAGGGATATCGTCGGTACAATGTAGCTCAGACTATTTCGGCATGTTTGGGTGAAAAAAAGGACCATGCCTAGCCTAAACGTACCCATCTAGATGTGTTGGAATAGTCAGTTTGGTTGCATCAGGAGCAGGATGAAAGTTACACCCCTTTGCAACTTTACACTGCCTCCTTCTGGTGATTTTTGGGACAAACAAAAAACTTTTCACCACAGGCAAATACCTCAAAGATATAAAAAATTGAGAGAATTTATTGTAGAGGGATCCTATGTGATCATGTTGCCTCAAATGAAATGTCTCTAAGTGATATGGTTTCTAAGTAACATCTCGTCAAAGATTGCTATCTTTTTTTTAACTTTGGACTCTTCAGGGATATCGTCAGTACAATGTAGCTCAGACTGTTTCGGCATGTTTGGGTGAAAAATAGGACCATGCCTAGTGTAAACATACCCATTCAGATGCATTAGAATAGCCAATTTGGTTGCATCACGAGCAGGACAAAAGTTACACCCCTTTGCAACTTTACACTACCTCCTTCTGACAATTTTTGGGGCAGCAGAAAACCTTTCACCACAAGAAAACACTTCAGAGATATAAAAATTTGAGAGAGGTTATTGTAGAGGAACCCTACATGATCACATTGCCTTAGACGAAATGTTTATAAGTGACATAGTTTCTAAGTAACAGCTTGTCAAAAATTGCTATCTTTTTGCACTTTGGACTCTTCAGGGATATCGTCGGTACAATGTAGCTCAGACTGTTTCGGCATGTTTGGGTGAAAAATAGGACCATGCCTAGCCTAAATGTACCCATCTGGAAGCATTGGAACTATCAATTTGGTTGCATCAGGAGCAAGACATCAAAAATGCAAAAATGCAAAAGTTACTTTGTGCAACTTGACAACATTGACACTTTTTGCAACAAGACTCAAAGACTCAAACTGACCCCAAATGACTCAAACTGACTCAAAAACATATGAAAAAGCATGAGAAAGTAATTCAAATAGAATTAAGGAAAATTTAAAGAACATGCATGTAAAGACTTGACATACCTAAAAAATGGAGATTCGAATGGAGAGAGTACCCAATTATGTAGTGTTTTTTTCTTCTTGCATCAAACTCCTCAACAATTTGAGTTTTTCACCACTTGCTTCCTTTTCAATGTTAAATTGAATAACACTCAAATATAATTAGTAACAACAATACTATTAACCAATCTATAATGTTAAATTCCTAAAATTGAATCACAATTAACATTGTAACACTACAAAAATTGAAACTTGGATAGATATATATCAAATTTGATGTGAAAACTATGTTATTTCCTCCTTCTCAAGTTGGCAAAGCAGAAAAGGTGGTGGAAAGATCATGCAAAGGTGGTAGAATGTGTAAAATGTGAATGTGAACTTCCCAACAACATGAAAACACTTTTTTTTTGTCAGAACACACGCATAATTAGCATCAAAACAGAGCATGTGGGCTTGGATCACGGGGGTCCAAGCCTTTTTACCATTTCTATAGCAGGACAAAATGTGAGTGTGTTATAATGCGCTCGCGTTTTGTGCTGCTATAGATTGATCCATAAATATTTGTGCCTATCTCACCTTTGATAGCATCTTTGCAATATCTCACCTCTACTTCCATTAGCTCATGTTCTATCTCTCACCTCTCTATATCTCATTTATCTCTCCCCCTCACCTCTCTACCTCTCCCCTCTCTATGTCTCTCAATCACTCCTTGTCTACCTCTCCATCCATCCTTAGCCATCTAGGTCTCACTTACTCCTAAACCCTAAAGCCTCAACCCTTAAACCTTAAATCCTAAACCCTATCCCTAAACCGTCAACACTTTACCTTAAACCCTATTCCCTAAACCCTAAACCCTAATACCTCAACCCTAAACCCTACACCCTGACGCAGAAACGTGGCAAATTAGGTGTCAACCCCTCACCCACATACATTTGTCATTGTCTGTTTACCCATCGGTCGGATATCACACTATCGCATACCTTATACCAGTGTATGCACTTTGCATTGGTTGCCTATTGAAAACACATGAGCTATCAGCCTCCCTGATCTGAGTCAACCTGACACATTTAGTTTTGTAGATCAGACTTGTTGAACTATCTCTGTGGTTGAACCTTTGAACCACATGAAACCTCCAAGTTCAGTGAACCCGTCGAACCAAATGAACCTTGGTGTCTTGTTGAACACACCGAACTCTTTGAACCGTTGAATTGGTTCAACCGTTGGTTCAACTATGGCCACACTTATTGCTATCGGTGATGAAACCGCAACACCTGTTGGACCGTTGAACCGTTGAACCATTAAACTGGTTCAACCTACGCTACCGGTTCAATATACTCCTATCGCATCAACTTTGCCGATTGAACCTCCGAGTCCATTGAACCGTTGAATCCGATGCTCCTTTATTGAACCGACGAACTGAATGAACCATTGAACCAGTTCACCCATCAGTTCACCTATCGGTGACACTTGCTACGATGAACCGATGAACCACATGAATCTGATGTAGCCGTTGAACCATTGAACCTATGAATTGGTTCAACCACCTGCGACCATCTACTATTAGTTTCCCCGATATGCTTCAACCTGATACACAGATGCAGGATACACATGAAATGTATATTCGCATACAAACGTGATATACACACTACTCATATGTTCAGTAAACAACACTAACTTAACCCGAATGGACTCTTACACATACATTTCTTCAAAGAATATACACAGGATGATACTCACAAACAAATGCGATATACTCACAAACTATTCCTGATATGAAATTGACATATATACATAACTGTGTATCTAAATCACATGCCGATAACCTCCTTTGTAACAAATCTCGCAATTTCTAATCTACCATGACCACGAACAAAAGGAAAACAAAATAGAAAACTATTTTACAAGTCCATTCCACTGATTTCATAGAAATCCACGAGTGGAATGGATTTAATCGTACATCTTGACCACAGAAAGACTAAATTAAATACAAAATGATTCTATATAGATAATGTACACAGGACAATTTAATACACAAGGAATTTACACGGAATCTAGAATTTGTAAAACACAACTGACAGAATTTCTATTTCTTCATTCTTACAGAGATTCATATATTTGATAATTCCAGAGGATGGAAAAACCAACAACCTCCTCCTCTCTCACCCCTCTACCTCATTTTTTTCTGTGTATATCTCCCTTGTTCTGATTTTGCTTAAACCAAGATTATAATCAAAAACCCTAACTAATCACTCGACACCTGTTTGGCTTAAGACAGCAAAACACCTAATCATGCGACACATTGATTTAATCCTCCACATACCCCAAATGTCTAATGATGTCCAAATTGGATTATTGGGATGCCAAATTTGGGACTTCGGTTCTCATGGTGGGGTCGATTCTTACAAACATGAAATGTCATCACAAATACTACATGATAACATAAAATGCATAAAACATATTAAACCTTAGTCTTCTCCCTCAAATGTATATTTAGCTTGTTGAAGGGGTGCTCCTACACCATACTCCCCAGGAGAAGAGATCTCAAGCCCACTTGAGATCAGAGTTTGAAGGTCTGCACCATATTTTGTAATCTAATCTTCAGTCATCCTCTGAATCAGGTTTCTCGTGCCAAGCCACCAAGTACTCTTTGTTCCTTGTCTTCTTTGTCACTTTTGAGTCTAATATCTTCTTCAATTTTGGTGGATCATGCTTAGGAATATCATCATCTGCTGCATCCTACAATGGTGCCTATTTTACATCTACATTCAGCTTGTATGGAGTCAAATCACATACATTAAAAATGGGTGACAATCCAAGATTGGGAGGAAGTTGGATCTCATAAGCATTCTACCCACACTTCTTCAAAATCTAACATGGTCCAATCTTCCTCTCCATTAGCTTGGTATAATTACCTTTTGGGAGTCTCTCCTTGTTCAGATTAACCCACACCAAATCGTCAACATCAAATTGTACATCTCTCTTTTTCTTGTCAGCATATGCTTTGTACTTCAATGTAGTCTATTGGATTTGGGTCTTGACTTGATCATGCACCTCCTTGATGGATGATGCAAAAGCTTCTCCATCTGCACTAATAGACTCTCCTATAGGTAGATCTCTCAGCTCCAAAATACCTCTTGGATGAATACCATATACTACCTAAAAAGGTGAATTTCCTGTACTCCTATTAATGGTGTCATTATAGGAAAATTTTGCTTGTGACAGAATGTTATCCCACTTCTCTCCATGCTGCCTTGTCAAACACCTTAATAGATTTCCCAGTGAATGATTAACAACTTCAGTCTGCCCATCCGTTTGAGGATGGTAGCTGATGAGAAAGATAAATTTGTTCCAAGCTTCTTCCAAAAAGTCCTCCAAAAGTGGCTAATAAATTTCACATCTCCATCAGACACTATACTCAATGGCAAACCATGTATCCTTACTATTTCTTTAAAAAATAGATCAGCAACATATTAAGCATCACAAGTGGTTTTGCATGGCAAGAAGTGTGCCATTTTACTAAATCTATCTACTACAACAAAAACACTATCATATCCCTTCCTTGTCCTAGGCAAACCCAATACAAAGTCCATGCTTATGCTCTCCCATGGTCTAGAAGGAATGGGTAGTGGCTGATACAAACCTGCATTAGTGGATCTCCCTTTTGCCTTCTGACATATCACACATGCCTCCACAAATTTCCTCACATCAGACTATAATTTGGGCCAATAGTAATGCCTCTTCACAAGATCAAGAGTCTTATCCAAACCAAAATGTCCTGCCATGGCTCCACAATGTTTCTCCCTAATGATATCCAGCCTCATAGAACTGTTGGTAACTGAGAGGGGGGTGGTGAATCAGTTATCTTAATTATTTCAGCTTTCTAAACTTTCTTAATAATTAGTGCAGCATCAATTTGAAACAAGCAAAGATAACCATGAAATGGAAATACACATGACACAATATTTTTGACGTGGAAACCCTGTTAAGGGAGAAAACCATGGGATGATTAACCCAAGATTGTATTCTCTATTAGAAGAATAGGATTACAAAATGGCACTTGCCAATTAGGGCTCAATGCCTGAGCACACTGCTCACAAGAGGCCCACTGCCTACAAGAGACTCACTGTCTACAATTTACAAGAGTGTAATACAATACTTGAACTGATAAGGAGCATCTACATATGCTGGAGTTTAGTTCTAGTTAAACTCAGTACACTGATTTGCTGCACTTCATCCTTTCTCTTCCTTAGTGCTGTTGTCCCTTCACATACCAAACCTGCCTTTCTGCTTTCACTCTGCTTTACTACTTTTCTTCGCACTACACAAAAACCAAAACGCTTCTCACAACTAAATCCATCTTATATATATATAGCACAAGTGATTTCATCACCTTTCTAGTCGGCATCCGGAATAGTCAATATTTTCCATGAACTCTGATCTGTCGGTTGAATCCTTGCTTACCAAGTAATGCGGATCAAGGATATGCTTATAGAAGTCATCAATCATGTCAGCCAATTATAACTTATTCCTTAAGAATCTTTACCATCATCAGTAATGGATCCAGAATAATGTCTGATGTTCTGCCAGTCAATTCTTCCTCTGTCCACACTGCCAATCAGGAACCCGACACTCAAGTATTCATATATTTTTCTTCATCTATCACTGGAGGCTACATCCTTGGAATCTATCAGTCAAGGTAGTCCTCTTGACTTCCCCAAAGCCGCACTTCACCAAGATACTTCCTCTGAGAGATCCGGAGCTGACTGTTGGACCTTGCCACATGCTATGTTCTTGCTTACCAGATCACAATACTCCACAATTTGCCTTCCGGTAGAGACTCATCATGTCCTGCGGATGTGTGGGTTAACCTTTGTTGCCATCAATGACAACAATCATGAAGTTCCAATGTGTCTCTTGCCAACAATCTCCCCCTTTGGCATTGATGGCAACACTTAGTGAAAAATGACTAAGTGTTAAACTATACTCCCCCTTAGATGATGCTCTGTCTTTATGTATATTTTCTGGAGCTCCCCCATAGCTGGCTACAACATTTTTCACTGCTCATCACTCCCCCTTTGGCATCAATGGAAAAGGGTGGGATCCGCACACCAAAATTTTCAAAATTTCAACTATACTTGGCCACATAAGTATATACATATGGCATGCTTACATATACTGAAGAATGTCTGCAAAAGTTGTCTTCAATTGGACAAATTATGTTGCCCAACTTTGCTTCATTCTGTCCAAAATTGATATATGACCGCTTAACAGGAATGCAAACACATCTGCCCTTTTTAGATCTGTCAGATCACTGGTCTGGGCTGTGATCTAGGCTTCTTTTATGGCCTCATGCATGGCCTCTAACTTAGGGATAATCATCCCTCTGAGTGCACCCAACCTGCTTATTCTATTTTTCTTTTCCTTCTCCAGCTTCTTGATTTCATTCAAGACTGCAATAGTCTGACATTCTTGATTTATTATGGAGGATGAGAGAGGATCAAAATTCTTTGATAGATTTGTTAGTTTGTCCTCCTATTCTTTTACTTTCTTCTCAATGTCCAATGTTGCTTTGGACCATGATAAATAAAATTTGTACATTTCTCCACCATCTTTAAGAGCATTTTCTAAGCTCTTTATCCCTATACTCATATTCCTCCTATCATTAGTTATTAACCTTTGTACCTCTGATAATCTTTTTGTCAAAAATTCCTTCTGGACCTTATATTCTCCTGACTTCTCTAGGGAATCAAAATGTGTGCTAACACTATTTACTAGAGTTTTAAGATTACCGGATAGGGAGGCTAAGGGATCTTTCTGAAAAGATGGCATAATCTTTTCTAACACTCCGGATGCAGCTGTTATAAGCTCGCAGTCTTCCATGTGAGACTTTAGGAGTTTTTCTTTGTCCTTTGCATTAGGAAACGAAGCTATCTTCATTGTTTGTACTAGAGATAGAGTCAAAATCAAATGGCCCTTTTAGTAGTTCCGGTTCATCAATCTCCATAGTTTTTGTTGTCAAAAAGTCCTTGACCGATTCTGTAGTGTCTCTTGCCAGAGACAGATTCTTCTTTTCTTTTGTAGTCATAGAACTGTCTTTTGGAGCTTTCTCTCCTTCCACAACCTTTGTACTATTATCTTCTTTTTTCTTCACCTCTGCTTCTTTCTCCTTTATTCTTTCTTCTCCTTTGGATCCGGAGTCAGCAGGGAAAACTGGAGGAGTGATGTTTGTCTGTTCATGCACTTCCTTTTCTGGAACAGAGGATTCCAAGTCCTTATCCTTTTCTGTACTGGTGTCCATGATTTGCTCAATGGATTCTTTTTCAACACCTGTGACTGAAGGATCAACACCCAAGTCCTCTATAATAGGAAGATTGAATCTTTTGAAGGCCTTCCTGAGGATCTCTTCTATTTCCTTGGCTATCTTGTCAGTCTCACCAAGCATGAGCTGATTCATTTGGCTTTGCCCCAAAATTCATCCTTGCAATCCTTGAAGATCATGTTCATTTGCTTTGAATCGATTGAAGGATATAGCTAAATGGCTATCTGTTCCTGGATCTCAAGATCTTTTGCCATGGTAGTATTCTTTCTTATTTCTAACTCTTTTTCTAGGCTTTTGGGAATAAGAGATATAATTTCAATAAAAGCCTTGTTATATATGTTCAGATACTTAAATGCTGCTTCCTGCAAGATCTTTTGGTCTACTTAATTGTAATCATCATAGAATTTAGCCATTGGCTAAAGGTTTCCATCCACAGTGACTGATTTGATGACATTATCTAAAGACAAAGTGGGCTTTTCTACAAAATCTTCTACCTTTTCTTCTTCACCTTGACCGGTAGAAGGATCACCGAATGTTTTCTTCTTCTGCTTCTTCATTTTCTTTATCTCCTCATCTGATTCAGTTTCTTCTTCATCTTTCTGACTAACATAAGACCTTGTGGCCTTTGTTTTAGTTCTTTTCTCTCCTCTGCCAGATGATTTTGCTTCCGGTTTTGATGTCCTTGAGCTTTTAGCAGTGACAGGTGCTGATCTCTTTGATGATCTTGTCTGGGTGGAAGATTCTACTGGAGCACTTTCCTTACTTCCCTTTTCTGCCTCTCTCTTCTCTTCCTCAGCCCTTTCCATCTTTTCCCTATTGGCATCAAGTGCCTCCTTTGAGATGCCTAAGCCTTTGGCAGCTTCCTCAACTTCTTTTCTCACTTTCCTCTTTATTTTCGGTTGTCTAAGTTCCACATGAACTTTTACACTTAGCTCTTCAAAGGTTCCAAACCTTTCTGCCTTTGGATCCTTTGGTTGACTTAGCATGTGATGAACATGCAGCTCCCCAATTTGTTCATCAACTTCATACCCCATAGGCATGATCCAGACTGTCCTTGGCTCTACTGCCTCCATTAGGCATTGATCAGTGTCTACCATGAAGCACACTGTATCTTTATATTTTTCAACCAATAATTTTGGGATTCTTTCTATGATTTGCATAGTATTTTGGAAATTCTTAAAGTACCCCCACAGAGTTGTATTCCTTGCCTTGGCATCCCCAAGTTCATGCAAGTAATCTCTAATTTGAATTGCTACTGGTTTGTTATTTTGCCATACCCATCCATTGGATCTGGGCAGCTCATTCATGAAGTAGAAAAATAAACACAATACCAGTCCACCATATTTAAAGGAGTTCTTCTTGTCCTTTTTGATCTTTTGTATGTTCTCCATCAATTGACTTAGAAGTTCACAGAGATCATACTCTGTATTCTTTCTCAGCATCTCATAGGTAGTATACATTGCAGTTCCAGACACTGAATTCTCCCTACTGGAATGATATATCTTATACCCTATTATCATAGATGCAAACTTGATATCTGGGTCCGTGATATCTTCAATGGTCATTGCCCTCTTATCAAATTTTGATCTGGTGGTGTTAGTTACAATTTAGTTTTTGACATATTTGAGGACAGGTATCCCTCCGGAGGAGTATAAGCCGGTTACTGCCCTAATTGCCTCCTTAGTGATTTTGCAAGGTCTGTTCAGCCATAGGAAGTTGTCATGCATCCTACTTAATACATACCAGACCCATTCAACGTCTTCAAAGCAGGGGAAATGAATGAATTGATCAAAATGTTTCTCCTAGATTCCCTTATATTGAGGTTTAAGTTCAAAAGAATCATCTATCAATTGTTTATGATAGATATCTCTTAGTTTGAATTCCCTGAACTCTTCAATATTCGCGTGTATGTAAACCCTAATATCTTTTGTATGCAACACACCATGTGGAACACTGGAAAATGCTCCTAGGGGATCTACTTCCAAGGATTTGTATGGATGTTTCTTGAATTTGGGGCGAGGCCTATTAGAGATCTTCACAATATTTGGAGTACCCATCATTCAAGGATTTACAGAGAGATATTTGATAACGGAGAATACCTTTTGCGCCTTTCAGTTTCACGGAGTTAGCCGGATCAATTTCTGGATGAATTAACTTCTGCAAATGATCTTTGATGAGCTTGAGGAATTTTGTTGCAGAGCTTCTCTTTTCATTTCTTCTTGAATGCAGAATGAACAAATGCTTAATGAGAAAACCCTTATATTGCTTCGTAAACCCTAATATCAAGTTGCAATAAATGCTCGACCTAAGTCATTCCAATTTGCCTTATTCGGATGACTTGAAGAACCGGATCAATCTTGATCTTAAATATCTTGTGGATCTTCCAAATCTTAACCATAGTTTATTTGGATGTTTCTCTTATGAACCCTTTAATCCGCAACTTGTCTTGTGCCAATTCCGGCACCAACTGACTGGCTGGGGGAACAAGGTTTTCTTTGTGTCTCCCCCTAAGCCAGAGCTCACTTTTTAATTTCTGGAAGGAATATTAGCACCAGAGTCTGGTGTGGATCCATCCCCTACATTCTCTATACTTTTCTTCACCCAAATCTTGTTCATCTCACTTTGAACTTCATCCGCATTCACTTTTTGTTTTCTCTTATCTTCATTTTGATTATGATATACCGGACCTCTTTTGTCCTGATTCTTGTTTCTATAGAATTTTGCAATATGACTGGATCTATTTCAAATTTGGCAAACAACATTTCTTTGCATATTTGATTGATATCCTCTTGATCTGCATTGATTAGCCATATGACCCATTCTATTGCATACAAAGCATCTACCATTAAATGAATTATTTATTTGCATATTTTTGCATTCATGAGATTTGTGACCATACCATTTGCAGTTGAAACACTGTCTGGAGAAGGATGTATTAGTCTGATTCAATCTCTTTCTGCACTGATTAGCTTTATGACCAAAGTTATTGCAGTTGTGGCAATATCCATTGAAGGATGGATATCTTTGAGCATTAGGTTGTCTTACCGGAGGTCTTCTAGGCCTGTTCCTTGGATTTTCTAATCTAAGATTCTTTTGACCGGATCCGGAGCTTTCTCCTTTCTCATATCCCAAACCACACTTGTCATCTACCCTCTTTTGACTTTCAAGAAGAACTTCAAGTTGAGCAGAACTTATCTTGAATTTCTCTTTATATTCATTTGTTGTTTGAAGATCCCTTTTAAGAGAGACAATTTGATCCTCAAGTTTTTCTTCATTATCTTTAGCATCTTCAAGATCAGATTCAAGATGTCTGATAATTCTATCCATCTTGTGGCAATCTTCTGATTTCTCTTTGAGAGATTTTCTTAGATCATCTTCAGTTTTTCTTTTCTCTTCAACCTCTTGGGTAAACTTCATAACTCTTGATTCCATTTCATGTCTTACCATAATGATTTCTTTTGATAACTTTTCACATAACTTGGTTTTCTCCTTCAGATCTTCATTTGTATCATTGGCTTCTCCTTGACTTGCCAATTGCTGAAGTAGCTCCTTTCTCTTTTTCATAGAGAGACTTAATTTGTCTTTTAGTTCTTTCATGAAATCATCAGCCTGTTTGAGTCTTTCCTTTAATTCATTGACTTCAAAGTTTGACTACTCAAGATCATCAAGGGCAGTCTTGAGTTGCTCCCTTAAACCATATACATCCATTTGAATTCCCAGATCTTCCTCAAGCTGTTAGACTCTGTTAGGAGGAATTTGGCTCTAATACCAATTGTTGATAACTAAGAGGGGGGGGGGTGAATCAGTTATCTTAATTATTTCAGCTTTCTAAACTTTCTTAATAATTAGTGTGGCATCAATTCAAACAAGCAAACATAACCATGAAATGGAAATACACATGACACAATATTTTTGACGTGGAAACCCTGTTAAGGGAGAAAACCACAGGATGATTAACCCAAGATTGTATTCTCTGCTAGAAGAATAGGATTACAAAATGGCACTTGCCAATTAGGGCTCACTGCCCAAGCACACTGCTCACAAGAGGCCCACTGCCTACAAGAGACTCACTGTCTACAATTTACAAGAGTGTAATACAATACTTGAACTGATAAGGAGCATCTACATATGCTGGAGTTCAGTTCTGGTTAAACTCAGTACACTGATCTGCTGCACTTCATCCTTTTTCTTCCTTAGTGTTGCTATCCCTTCACATACCGGACCTTCCTTTCTGCTTTCACTCTGCTTTACTACTTTTCTTCGCACTACACAAAAACCACGACGCTTCTCACAACTAAATCCATCTTATATATATATGCACAAGTGATTTCATCACCTTTCTAGTCGGCATCCGGAATAGTCAATATTTTCCATGAACTCTGATCTGTCAGCTGAATCCTTGCTTACCAAGTAATGCGGATCAATGATATACTTGTAGAAATCATCAATCATGTCGGCCAATTATAACTTATTCCTTAAGAATCTTTACCATCATCAGTAACGCATCTAGAATAATGTCTGATGTTCTGACAGTTAGTTCTTCCTCTGTCCACACTGCCAATCAGGAACCCAACACTCAAGTATTCATATCTTTTTCTTCATCTATCACTGGAGGCTACATCCTTGGAATCTATCAGTCAAGGTAGTCCTCTTGACTTCCCCAAATCTGTACTTCACCAAGATACTTCCTTTGAGAGACCCAGAGCTGACTGTCAAACCTCACCACATGCTCTGTTCTTGCTTACCGGATCACAATACTCTACAATCTGCCTTTTGGTAGAGACTCATCATGTCCTGCAGATGTGTGGGTTAACCTTTGTTGCCATCAATGACAACAATCATGAAGTTCCAATGTGTCTCTTGCCAACAAGAACACTGTGGAATACACAACTGTCCACCCTTGAAACGTAATCCATCTTGGATCATAAATTTAGAGAATTTAGCATGATATTTGTCCCCAAAGGAAGTACATACCTTGTGTATCTTCCCAAAGTCTTCATCAGCATCATACATGGTCTTCAAAGAGTCAATGCAAACACTCTCCAACTGGATCTGATTTATGGTTAGAACTCTTCTACTCAAAGCATCTGCTACTTTGTTCTTGACTCCTTTCTTGTGCTTGAGTGTCAAGGTGAAATCTTGCAAAGTCTCCACCCACTTCATGTGCCTATGGTTCAGCTTCTCTTGGATATTTATGAAACTAAGGGCCTGATTATCTATGAACATGATGAATTCTTTTGGCATCAAGTAATGCCTCCACTTTTTGAGTGACTGTACTAGAGCGTACATCTCCAAATCATATGATGAGTATCTCTTCTTTGCATCATTTAGTTTCTCACTGAAAAATGGAATAGGCCTCTTAGGTGTGAGGGAGAAGACTAAGGTTTAATATGTTTTATGCATTTTATGTTATCATGTAGTATTTGTGATGACATTTCATGTTTGTAAGAATCGACCCCACCATGAGAACCGAAGTCCCAAATTTGGCATCCCAATAAGCCAATTTGGACATCATTAGACATTTGGGGTATGTGGAGGATTAAATCAATGTGTTGCATGATTAGGTGTTTTATTGTCTTAAGCCAAACAAGTGTCGAGTGATTAGTTAAGGTTTTTGATTGTTGCATGATTAGGTGTTTTGTTGTCTTAAGCCAAACAGGTGTCGAGTGATTAGTTAAGGTTTTTGATTATAATCTTGGTTTAAGCAAAATTAGAACAGAGGAGATATACATAGAAAAAAAAATGAGGTAGAGGGTTGAGAGAGGAGGAGGTTGTTGGTTTTTCCATCCTTTGGAATTATCAAATGTATGAATCTCTGTAAGAATGAAGAAATAGAAATTCTGTCAGTTGTGTTTTACAAATTCTAGATTCCATGTAAATTCCCTGTGTATTAAATTGTCCTATGTACATTATCTGTATAGAGTCATTTTGTATTTAATTTAGTCTTTCTGTGGTCGAGATGTACAATTAAAGCCATTCCACTCATGGATTTCTGTGAAATCAGTGGAATGGACTTGTAAAGTAGTTTTCTATTTTGTTTTCCTTTTGTTCGTGGTCATGGCAGATTAGAAATTGCGAGATTTGTTACAGAGGAGGTTATCGGCATGTGATTCAGATACACAGTTATGTATATATGTCAATTTCATACTGGGAACAATTTGTGAGTATATTGCATTTGTATGCGAGTATCATCCTATGTATATTCTTTGAAGAAATGTATGTGTAAGAGTCCATTCAGGTTAAGTTAGTGTTGTTCACTGAACATATGAGTGTGTATATCACTAATGTACCTGAGTATATTTCATGTGTATATCGCATTTGTATGCAAATATACATTTCATGTGTATCCTACATCTGTGTATCGGGTTGAAGCATATCGGGGAAACTGATAGTAGATGGTCGCAGGTGGTTGAACCAATTCATAGGTTCAATGGTTCAATGGCTACAGCAGATTCATGTGGTTTGCCGGTTCATCGTAGCAAGTGTCACTGACAGGTGAACCGATGGGTGAACCAATTCAATGGTTCAATGGTTCATTCAGTTCGTCGGTTCAACAAAGGAGCATTGGATTCAACGGTTCAATGGACTTGGAGGTTCAATCGGCAAAGTTTATGCGACGGGAGTATATTGAACCGGTGGCGTAGGTTGAACCAGTTCAATGGTTTAACGGTCCAACGGGTGTTGCGGTTTCATTGCCAATAGCATTAAGTGTGGTGATAGTTGAACCAATTCAACGGTTCAAAGAGTTCGGCGGGTTCAACGAGATACCAAGGTGAATCAAACCAAGAGAGCAGCAAAGGAGACAGCAGTCAAACCCAAAGGGGAAGTTACAATCAAAGAGGAAACTTTAGGGGCAGAAGATCACCGTTTAGAGGGAGATCTTAGGGCAGAAGACCTATTAGATGTTACAATTGCAATCAAGAAGGCCATATAGCTAGCAAATGTCCAAGAAAGGCAACAACTTCAATGGGAGAAGGGAGGATAAATTTGATCCAAGAACCTGATTGTCAAAGTGTGACAAGCTCCAACACTTTTCAAAGTGTGAATGCTCCTAACAGTTATGGATATCCTGAGAAAGGGGAATCTTTGATAATTAGGAGAGCAATGACCACCATGAAGGTGCCTAACAAAGAACCCCCACAAAGGAAGTCTCTCTTCAGAACTACTTGCAAGGCAGGAGGAAAGGTATGTAAAGTTCTGATTGATTCTGGATCCACTAAAAATTTTGTGTCATTTGAAATGGTAGAAAAGCTTAAGCTTAGAAGACTGCCACATCCTTACCCATACAAGATCTCATGGGTCACCGAAGGACAGCAAATAGTTGTGGAAGAACAGGCTTGGGTGGAGTTTCAAATTGGACCATACAAGGATAGGTTATTGTTTGATATTGCAAGATGGATGCTTGCCATCTCCTATTTGGAAGACCATGGTAGTTGACTTGAAAGCACACCATGATGGAGTTAGAAACACCTATTCAATCACCAAGGATGGTAAGGTGATAGAGTTGCTACCATTGATGGAGAATGAGGTGAAATCAAAAGGGAAAGAATTCAAGACGATGATGGTAGAAGGCAAACAATTCATGAAAGAGATAATAGAAGGAGTAGTTGCATATGCTCTAATTCCATGCCTAAAGGTGAACAAGGAGTAGCAACAAGAAGTCAAGGGAGAGAAGAGGCAAAGGGTCATAGATCTAGCTGTCCAAGAGCTACTGGACAAATACAAAGGCATCATCTCTGATGGAATGCCAAGGTCCCTACCACATATGAGGGACATCAGTCATTGCATAGATCTAATCCCAGGATCTACACTTCCAAACAAAGCAGCATACAAGCTTACCCCAGAACAGAATGCAGAGGTAGCAAGGCAAATTAAGGAGTTGTTGGAGACATGCTTAATTGGCAAGAGTTTAAGCCCATATGCGGTACCGGCTGACTAGCACCAAAGAAGGAAGGCACTTGGAGACTTTGTACTAATTCAACAGCTATCAACAAGATAACAATCAGGTATAGGTTCCCAATTCCTAGGATAGAAGATTTGCTCGATTGCTTTGGGGGTGCTAAATACTTCACAAAAATAGATTTAAAGAGTGTCTATCATCATATTAGGATTAGGCCAGGAGATGAATGGAAAACTGCATTTAAGACCAATGAGGGGTTATATGAGTGGAAGGTCATGCCTTTTGGTTTGTCCAATTCCCCTAGTACCTTTATGAGGTTGATGAATGAGGTCTTGAGGGAATTCATGGGAAAATTTGTCATAGTATATCTAGATGACATCCTAATTTTCAATAACATAAGGGAAGAGCACCTCAACCATATAGACTTGGTCCTCAAAAGGTTACATTAAGAGCAGCTAATGATGAACTTAGGAAAGTGTTTATTCATGCAGGAAGAGATCATCTACTTGGGATTTGTTATCTCACATAACAAACTGAAAATGGATCAAGAGAAGGTAAGTGCCATATTGTCTTGGCCAACTCCTAAAACCTTAAGTGATGTTAGAAGTTTCCATGGGTTGGCAACCTTTTATAGGAAGTTTATAAAGGGGTTTAGTCATGTTTGTGCACCCATGCTTGACACCATAAAGGGAGGACGGAAGTGCAGATTCACTTGGACAAAGGAGGTAGATGATTCATTTGAAACATTAAAGAAGAAGGTGGCAGAGCAGCCAGTCCTTGCACTTCCTGACTTCAACAAGATTTTTCAAGTAGAATGTGATGCAAGTCACATGGCAATTGGAGCAGTAATCAGTCAAGAAGGTAGGCCTACTGCATTTTTCAGTGAGAAACTAAATGATGCAAAGAAGAGATACTCATCATATGATTTGGAGATGTATGCTCTAGTACAGTCACTCAAAAAGTGGAGGCATTACTTGATTCCAAAAGAATTCATTGTGTTCATAGATAATCAGGCCCTTAGTTTCATAAACAGCAAAGAGAAGTTGAACCATAGGCACATGAAGTGGGTGGAGACTTTGCAAGCTTTCACCTTCACACTCAAGCACAAGAAAGGGGTCAAGAACAAAGTAGCAAATGCTTTGAGCAGAATAGTTCTAACCATAAATCAGATCCAGTTGGAGAGTGTTGGCATTGACTCTTTGAAGACCATGTATGATGTTGATGAAGAATTTGGGAAGATATACAAGGTATGTACTTCCTTTGGAGACAAATATCGTGCTGAATTCTCTGAATTTATGATCCAATATGGATTACTTTTCAAGGGTGGATAGTTGTGCATTCCACAGTGTTCTATGAGGCTGAATATCATTAGGGAGAAACATTGTGGGGCCATGGCAGGACATTTTGGTCTGGATAAGACTCTTGATCTTGTGAAGAGGCATTACTATTGGCCCAAATTACAGTTTGATGTGAGGAAATTTGTGTAGGCATGTGTGATATGTCAAAAGGAAAAAGGGAGATCCACTAATGCAAGTTTGTATCAGCCACTACCCATTCCTTCTAGACCATGGGAGAGCATAAGCATGGACTTTGTATTGGGTTTGCCTAGGACAAAGAAGGGATATGATAGTGTTTTTGTTGTAGTAGACAGATTTAGCAAAATGGCTCACTTCTTGCCATGCAAAACCACTTGTGATGCTTCATATGTTGCTGATCTATTTTTTAAAGAAATAGTAAGGATACATGGTTTGCCATTGAACATAGTGTCCGATAGAGATGTGAAGTTTATTGGCCACTTTTGGAGGACTCTTTGGAAGAAGCTTGGAACAAATTTATCTTTCTCATCAGCCTACCATCCTCAAATGGATGGGTAGATTGAAGTTGTTAACCATTCACTGGGAAATCTGTTAAGGTGTTTGACAAGGCAGCATGGAGAGAAGTGGGATAACATTCTGTCACAAGCAAAATTTTCCTATAATGACACCATTAATAGGAGTACAGGAAAGTCACCTTTTCAGGTAGTATATGGTATTCATCCAAGAGGTATTTTGGAGCTGAGAGATCTGCTTATAGGAGAGTCTATTAGTGCAGATGGAGAAGCTTTTGCATCAGCCATCAAGGAGGTACATGATCAAGTCAAGACCCAAATCCAACAGACTACATTGAAGTACAAAGCATATGCTGACAAGAAAAAGAGAGATGTATAATTTGATGTTGGCGATTTGGTGTTGGTTAATCTGAAGAAGGAGAGACTCCCAAAAGGTAAATATACCAAGCTAATGCAGAGGAAGATTGGACCATGTCAGATTTTGAAGAAGTGTGGACAGAATGCTTATGAGATCCAACTTCCTCCTGATCTTGGATTGTCACCCATTTTCAATGTATGTGATTTGACTCCATACAAGCTAGATGCAGATGTAAAATAGGCACCATTGCAAGATGTAGCAGATGATGATATTCCTAAGCATGATCCACCAAAATTGAAGAAGATATTAGACTCAAGAGTGACAAAGAAGACAAGGAACAAAGAGTACATAGAGTACTTGGTGGCTTGGCATGGGAAACCTGATTTAGAGGCAGTTTGGATAACTGAAGATCATATTACAAAATATGGTGCAGACCTTCAAACTCTGATCTCAAGTGGGCTTGAGATCTCTTCTCCTGGGGAGTATGGTGCAGGAGCACCCCTTCAACAAGATAAATATACATTTGAGGGAGAAGACTAAGGTTTAATATGTTTTATGCATTTTATGTTATCATGTAGTATTTGTGATGACATTTCATGTTTGTAAGAACTGACCCCACCATGAGAACCAAAGTCCCAAATTTAGCATCCCAATAAGCCAATTTGGACATCATTAGACATTTGGGGTATGTGGAGGATTAAATCAATGTGTCGCATGATTAGGTGTTTTGCTATCTTAAGCCAAATAGATGTCGAGTGATTAGTTAGGGTTTTTTATTATAATATTGGTTTAAGCAAAATAAGAATAGGGGAGATATACACACAAAAAAAAATGAGGCAGAGGGGTGAGAGAGGAGGAGGTTGTTGGTTTTTCCATCCTTTGGAATTATCAAATGTATGAATCTCTGTAAGAATGAAGAAATAGAAATTATGTCAGTTGTGTTTTACAAATTCTGGATTCCATGTAAATTTGGGACTTCAGTTCTCATGGTGGGGTCTGTTCTTACAAACATGAAATGTCATCACAAATACTACATGATAACATAAGATGCATAAAACATATTAAACTTTAGTCTTCTCCCTCATAGAACACCATGGAATGCACAACTGTCCACCCTTGAAAAGTAATCCATCTTGGATCATAAATTCAGAGAATTCAAGATGATATTTGTCCCCAAAGGAAGTACATACCTTGTATATCTTCCCAAAGTCTTCATCAGCATCATACATGGTCTTCAAAGAGTTAATGCCAACACTCTCCAATTGGATCTGATTTATGGTTAGAACTCTTCTGCTCAAAGCATCTGCTACTTTGTTCTTGACCCCTTTCTTGTGCTTGAGTGTGAAGGTGAAAGCTTGCAAAGTCTCCACCCACTTCATGTGCCTATGGTTCAATTTCTCTTGGCTATTTATGAAACTAAGGACCTGATTATCTGTGAACATGATGAATTCTTTTGGCATCAAGTAATGCCTCTACTTTTTGAGTGATTGTACTAGAGCGTACATCTCTAAATCATATGATGAGTATCTCTTCTTTGCATCATTTTGTTCTTGACCCCTTTCTTGTGCTTGAGTGTGAAGGTGAAAGATTGCAAAGTCTCCACCCACTTCATGTGCCTATGGTTTAGCTTCTCTTGGTTGTTTATGAAACTAAGGACCTGATTATCTGTGAACACGATGAATTCTTTTGGCATCAAGTAATGCCTCCACTTTTTGAGTGACTATACTAGAGCATACATCTCCAAATCATATGATGAGTATCCCTTCTTTGCATCATTTAGTTTCTCACTGAAAAATACAATAGGCCTACCTTCTTGAATGATTACTACTCCAATTGCCATGTGACTTGCATCACATTCTACTTGAAAAATCTTGTTGAAGTCAGGAAGTGCAAGGACTGGCTGCTCTGTCACCTTCTTCTTCAATGTTTCAAATGAATCATCTGCCTCCTTTGTCCAAGTGAATCTACACTTCCATCCTCCCTTTATGGTGTCAAGCATGGGTGTACAAACATGACTAAACCCCTTTATAAACTTCATATAAAAGGTTGCTAACCCATGGAAACTTCTAACATCACTTAAGGTTTTAGGAGTTGGCCAAGACAATATGGCACTTACCTTCTCTTGATCCATTTTCAGTTTGTTATGTGAGATAACAAATCCCAAGTAGATGATCTCTTCCTGCATGAATAAACACCTTCCTAAGTTGATCATTAGTTGCTCTTCATGTAACCTTTTGAGGACCAAGTCTATATGGTTGAGGTGCTCTTCCCTTATATTACTGAAAATTAGGATGTCATCTAGATATACTATGACAAATTTTCCCATGAATTCCCTCAAGACCTCATTCATCAACCTCATAAAGGTACTAGGGGCATTGGACAAACCAAAAGGCATGACCTTCCACTCATATAACCCCTCATTGGTCTTAAATGCAGTTTTCCATTCATCTCCTGGCCTAATCCTAATTTGATGATAGCCACTCTTTAAATCTATTTTTATGAAGTATTTAGCACCCCCCAAGCAATCGACCAAATCTTCTATCCTAGGAATTGGGAACCTATACCTGATTGTTATCTTGTTGATAGCTCTTGAATGAGTACAAAGTCTCCAAGTGCCTTCCTTCTTTGGTGCTAGTACAGCCGGTACTGCACATGGGCTTAAACTCTTGCCAATTAGGCTTGTCTCGAACAACTCCTCAATTTGCCTTGCTACCTCTGCATTCTATTCTGGGGTAAGCTTGTATGCTACTTTGTTTGGAAGTGTAGATCCTAGGATCAGATCTATGCAATAATTGATGTCCCTCATAGGTGGTAGGGACCTTGGCATTCCATCAAAGATGATGCCTTTGTATTTGTCCAATATCTCTTGGACAGCTGGATCTATGACCCTTTGCCTCTTCTCTCCCTTGACTTCTTGCTGCTGCTCCTTGTTCATCTTTAGGCATGGAATTAGAGCATATGCAACTGCACCTTCTTCTACTATATCTTTCATGAATTGTTTTCCTTCTACCATCATCGCCTTGACTTCTTTCCCTTTTGATTTCACCTCATTCTCCATCAATGGTAGTAACTCTATCACCTTACAATCCTTGGTGATTGAATAGGTGTTTCTAACTCCATCATGGTGTGCTTTCAAGTCATACTGCCATGGTCTTCCAAATAGGAGATGGCAAGCATCCATCTTGGCAATATCAAACAATAACCTATCCTTGTATGGTCCAATTTGAAACTCCACCCAAGCCTATTCGTCCACAACTATTTATTGTCCTTGGGTGAGCCATGAGATCTTGTATGGGCAAGGATGCGGCAATCTTCTAAGCTTAAGATTTTCTACCATTTCAAATGACACAAAATTTTCAGTGGATCCGAAATCAATCAGAACTTTACATACCTTTCCTCCTGCCTTGCAAGTAGTTCTGAAGAGAGACTTCCTTTGTGGGGGTTCTTTGTCAGGAACCTTCATGGTGGTCATTGCTCTCCTAATCATCAAAGATTCCCCTTTCTTAGGATATCCATAACTGTCAAGAGTATTCACACTTTGAAAAGTGTTGGAGCTTGTCACACTTTGACAATCAAGTTCTTGGATCAGATTTATCCTACCTTCTCCCATTTAAGTTATTGCCTTTCCTATACATCTGCTAGCTATATGGCCTTCTTGATTGTAATTGTAACATCTGATAGTCCTCTGCCCTGAGATATCCCTCTAAACAATGGTCTTCTGCCCCTAAAGTTTCCTCTTTGATTGTAACTTCTCCTTTGGGTTTGACTGTTGTCTCCTTTGCTGCTCTCTTGGTTTGATTCACCTTGGTATCCAAATCCATTTCCTCTACCTCTGAAAGGACTTCTTCCTCCCCTTTGCTGCTTTCCTCTTCCTCTATTGTTCTGCTCTTGTCTTCTCTTGAATTTCTCTTCCACTTTGAGTGCCAATTGGTAGCACTTCTGGACTGTCTCTGGGTTATGCAGATTTATGTCTTCTTGGATGGAAAACCTTAATCCATTGAGGTATCTTTCCACCTTCTCTTCTTCATTCTCCTTTACCTTTGTCTTGACACATAGTTTCATGAACTCTTCTGTGTATGAGCTGACATCTAACTCCTTTTGCTTCAAGTTTTGTTTCCTCTTATGTAATTGGATGTTGTAATCCAATGGAACATAGGCCTCCTTCACTAAAGCCATCATCCTCTTCCAAGTAGCAACTCTATTCTTTCCTTCTTTCACCCTATCATCTTGGATGAAATTATACCAATTTAGTGCAGTCCCTTTCATTTTAGATTGAGCTAACTTCACCCTTTGGTGGTCTGGAATTTCCTCGGTCTCGAAGAAATTATTCAAGGAGTCTATCCACTCCATCACTGAATCAGGTTCCATTTTTCCTGCAAACACTGGCAGGTCTACTTTCATATCCATGGTCCTTCTCTCCATGGATTTGAGGGCATTAAGTAAGGGTCTCTAGTCTGCAAGAACCTCTATCTCTTCCTGCTTAAGGATCTCCTCTTCATCCCTATCTTCACACTTACTAGAATCTTCTTCTCCCTTCTCTACTCTATCCCTCAACTTCTCTACTTCTTCTTTCAAAGCTTAATTCTGAGCCTAAGCTACTCTGCTCTCTGCCATTTGCTTTCGCACTAAGGCCACCAACTCAGCATTGGTCATCTTTGCTGGGTACTCTTGTGACTCCTCTTCGTCTGACATCTTGTCTTCTTCTTCTACCCAAAGGATACTCCATTGCTCTGATACCAATTGACGCACAAACATGGCAAATTAGGTGTCAACCCCTCACCCACATACATTTGTCATTATCTATTTACCCATTGGTCGGATATCACACTATCACATACCTTATACCGGTGTATGCGCTTTGCATCGGTTGCCTATCGACAACACATGAGCTATCGGCCTCCCCAATCTAAGTCAACCTGACACATTCGGTTTTGTAGATCAAACTTGTTGAACTGTCTTTGTGGTTGAACCTTTGAACCACATGAAACCTCCAAGTTTAGTGAACCCATGAACTTGTCGAACCAAATGAACCTTGGTATCTCGTTGAACCCGCCGAACTCTTTGAACCATTGAACCGTTGAATTGGTTCAACCGTTGGTTCAAATATCGCCACACTTAATGCTATTGCTGATGAAACCGCAACACCTGTTGGACCTTTGAACCTTTGAACTAGTTCAACCTACGTGGTGCAGGAGCACCCCTTCAACAAGATAAATATGCACAAGAGGGAGAAGAATAAGGCTTTAATGTGTTTTAGACATTAAATGTTACCATGTAGCATTTGTATGTCATTGTCAAATGTAGCATTTTGTGTTGACATTTTATGTTTTAATATCTCTTCCTGAGGCCAGTATTTAGCATCATGGATAACAGCAGATAGTTGGGTTATCTGCAAGATTAAATCAAATGTGTCGTATTATCGGATGTTTTGCTATCTCATGCAAAACAGGTGCCGTGTGATTAATTAGGGCTTTTTGTTATAATCTTGCTTTAAGCAAAATTCTGAAAAACAAAGGGGAGAGGAGTTGGTAATAAAATAGGGAAGGTGGTCGAGGAATATAGACTTTCTTCCACCTTTAGAAATAAAAAAAGGTAGGAATCCTTGTAAACAACATATGTTCAGAAAAGTTGGAATGAAGAAATAGTAATTCTGTCAAGTGTGTTACAAATTCTAGATTTTGTGTAAATTCCCTGTATATTGAATTGTTTTGCGTATTATCTGTATAGAAGTGGTGTCGTATTTAATTTAGTTCCTCTGTTGCCGCAATGCACGGTTAAATCCATTCCACTGGTGGATTTCTGTGAAATCAGTGGAATGGATTGTGTACATTAGTTTTCTTTTTATTTTCCTTTTGTTCATGGGTATGGCAGAATAGAATTTCTAGAATCTGTTGTAGTGGAAGTTATTCAGTGGGAAATTCAAATATACATTTTATGTATATCCATCAATTGTATGTTGGGAATAGTCTGTGAATATATATCGCATTTGCATGTGAGCATCATCTTGTGTATATCCTGTGATGAAATGTATGTGTAAGAGTCCATTCGGGTCAAGTTTATGATTATTAGTCGAATATACAAACAATGTCTATATTGCTAATATACCTGAGCATATTCCATGTGTATCCTGCACTTGTATGTAAAGGTTCGTTGTCTGTGTATATCGCCAAAGTATATCGGGCAGACAATTCCGGTGTATGTCGAAATGGCCTGAGGAGATACATTTACTGTGTATACATCTAATGTATGTTGCAGACAGGTTTGTGACTATATCACTATTGTATGTGAGTGCTCGTTGTGTGTATATTGCAATCACATATCATGATTGTATGTGGTGAAGATACAATCAAACATACATTTCAAAAGATGCAAAAGGTGACCTGCCAAAGTGGTGAACAGAATGTATGTGGGAAAGACATTTGTTCTGTGCATATAAGAGGTGACCAGCAATAGTAGGTAAGAACACTAAAAACCACCAAGGAAGCAGGTAAAGAAATGTATATACAAGCCAAGTCATCGGTGTGAGAGGAACCGATCGGGTAAGGTTTCAGGAGTCTCAGTGAAGGCAGGGTGATGCCAATAGAAAGCATATCGGTGGGAGAGGAAGCTTCAGAATAACATTTGAATAGGAGGCCAATGGTATAATGTTTGGCCAACAAGGAAAGAGTGCAAGAGTTTCAGTGAGACATTTGAGATCTCTTACCGATATTGACAGAATTAACGTTGTGTGTGTTTCCACTGTGTGTCACTCTGCATCATAGTGGTATCAGAGCGTAGGAGTATCCTTTGGGTAGAAGAAGAAGGCCAAATGTCAGAAGGAGAGGGGTCAGAAGAGTACCCAACAAAGATGACCAACGCTGAGTTGGTGGCCTTAGTGAGAAAGCAAATGGCAGAGAGTAGAAAAACTCGGGCTCAGAATCAGGCTTTGAAAGAAGAGGTAGAGAAGTTGAGGGACAGGGTAGAGAAATGGGAAGAAGATTCTGGTAAGTGAGAAGATAGGGATAAAGAGGAGATCCCTAAGCAAGAAGAGATAGAGGTTCCTTTAGACTAGAGACCCTTACTTAACGCCCTCAAATCCATGGAGAGAAGGACCATGGATATGAAAATAGACCTACCAGTGTTTGCAGGAAAAATGGAACCTAATTCGGTGATGGAGTGGATAGACTCCTTGAATAATTTCTTTGAGACCGAGGAAATACCAGACCACCAAAGAGTGAAGATGGCTCAGTCCAAAATGAAAGGAGCTGCACTGACTTGGTGGAATTTCATCCAAGATGACAGGGTGAAAGAAGGAAAGAACAGAGTTGCTACTTGGAAGAAGATGATGGCTTTCGTGAAGGAAGCCTATGTTCCATTGGATTACAACATCCAATTACATAAGAGGAAACAAAACTTGAAGCAGAAGGAGCTAGATGTCAACTCATACACAGAAGAGTTCATGAAACTATGTGTCAAAACAAAGGTAAAGGAGGGTGAGGAAGAGAAGGTAGCAAGGTACCTCAATGGATTAAGGTTTAACATCCAAGAAGATTTAAATCCGCATAACCCAGATATAGTCCAAAAGTGCTACCAGTTAGCACTCAAAGTGGAAGAGAAATTAAAGAGAAGGCATGAGCAAAACAATAGAGGAAAAGGGAGACAACAAAGGGGAGGAAGAAGTCATTTCAGAGGCAAAGGAAATGGATTTGGATACCAGGGTGAATCTAATCAAGAGAACAACAGAGGAGACAGCAGTCAGAACCAAGGGGGAAGCTACAATCAAAGAGGAAACTTCAGGGGCAGAAGACCACCATTTAGAGGAAGATCTCAGGGCAGAGGACCTATCAGATGTTACCATTACAATCAAGAAGGTCATATAGCTAGCAGATGTCCAGGAAAGGCAACAAGTTCAATAGGAGAAAAGAGGATCAATCTGATCCAAGAATTTGATTGTCAAAGTATAGCAAGCTCAAGCACTAATCAAAGTGTGAATGCTCCTAATAGTTATGGGTATCCTGAGAATGGAGAATCTTTGATGATTAGGAGAGCAATGACCACCATAAAGGTGCCTAGAAAAGAACCTCCACAAAGGAAGTCTCTCTTCAGAACTACTTGCAAGGCACGAGGAAAGGTATGTAAAGTTCTAATTGACTCTGGGTCTACTGAGAATTTTGTGTCCATTGAGATGGTAGAAAAGCTTAAGCTTAGGAGACTGCCACATCCTTGCCCCTATAAAATTTCATGGCTCACCCAAGGTTAGCAAACAGTTGTGGAAGAACAGGCTTGGATAGAACTTCAAATTGGACCATACAAGGATAGGTTACTGTTTGACATTGCCAAGATGGATGCTTGCCATCTCCTATTTGGAAGACCATGGCAGTATGACTTAAAAGCATACCATGATGGAGTTAGAAACACATATTCAATCACCAAGATTGGTAAGGTGATAGAGCTACTACCACTGATGGAGAATGAGGTGGAATCAAAAGGAAAAGAAGTTAAGGTGATGATGGTAGAAGGCAAACAATTCATGAAAGGAATAGTAGAAGAAGGAGCAGTTACATATACTCTAATTCCATGCCTAAAGGTGAACAAGGAACAGCAGCAAGAAGTCAAGGGAGAGAAGAGGCAAAGGTTCATAGATCCTGTTGTCCAAGAGCAATTGGACAAGTACCAAGGCATCATCTCTAATGGAATACCAAGGTCCCTACCACCTATGAGGGACATCAGCCATTGCTTAGATCTGATCCTAGGATCTACACTTCCAAACAAAGCAGCATACAAGCTTACCCCAGAGTAGAATACAGAGGTAGCAAGGCAAATTGAGGAATTGTTGGAGATAGGCCTAATTGGCAAAAGTTTAAGCCCATGTGCGGTACCGGCTATACTAGCACCAAAGAAGGAAGGCACTTGGAGACTTTGTACTGATTCAAGAGCTATCAACAAGATAACAATCAGGTATAGGTTCCCAATCCCTAGGATAGAAGATTTGGTTGATTTCTTGGGGGGTGCTAAGTATTTCACAAAATTAGATTTAAAGAGTGTCTATCATTAGATTAGGATTAGGCCAGGGGATGAATGGAAAACTGCATTCAAGACCAATGAGGGGTTATATGAGTGGAAGGTCATGCCTTTTGGTTTGTCCAACACCCCTAGTACCTTTATGAGGTTGATGAATGAGGTCTTGAGGGAATTCATAGGTAAATTTGTCATAGTATATCTAGATGACATCTTGATTTTCAGTAGCACCTCAACCATATAGACTTGGTCCTCAAAAAGTTACATGAAGAGAAGCTAATGATCAACTTAGCAAAGTGTTTGTTCATGCAGGAAGAGATCATCTACTTGGGATTTGTTATCTCACATAACAAACTAAAAATGGATCAAGAGAAGGTAAGTGCCATATTGTCTTGGCCAACTCCCAAAACCTTGAATGATGTTAGAATTTTCCATGGGTTAGCAACCTTTTATAGGAAGTTTATACAGGGGTTTAGTCATCTTTGTGCACCCATGCTTGACACCATAAAAGGTGGACAGAAGTGCAGATTCACTTGGACAAAGGAGGCAGATGATTCATTTGAAACATTGAAGAAGAAGGTGACAGAGCAGCTAGTCCTTGCACTTCCTGACTTCAATAAGATTTTTCAAGTAGAATGTGATGCTAGTCACTTGGTAATTGGAGCAGTACTCACTCGAGAAGGTAGGCCTATTACATTTTTCATTGAGAAACTAAATGATGCAAAGAAGAGACACTCATCATATGATTTGGAGATGTACGCTCTAGTACAGTCACTCAAAAAGTGGAGGCATTACTTGATGCCCAAGGAATTTATAGTGTTCACAGATAACCAGGCCCTTAGTTTCATAAATAGCCAAGAGAAGCTAAACCATAGGCATATGAATTGGGTGGAAAGTTTGCAAGCTTTCACCTTCACACTCAAGCACAAGAAAGGGGTCAAGATCAAAGTAGCAGATGCTTTGAGTAGAAGGGTTCTAACCATAAATCAGATTCAATTGGAAAGTGTTGGCATTGACTCTTTAAAGGCCATGTATGATGCTGATGAAGACTTTGGAGAAATCTATAAGGTATGTATTTCCTTTGGTGACAAATATCATGTTGAGTTCTCTGAATTTCTGATCCAAGATGGATTACTTTTCAAAGGTGGACAGTTGTGTACTCCAAGGTGTTCTATGAGACTAAATATCATTCAGGAGAAACATTGTGGGGCCATGGCAGGACATTTTGGTCTGGATAAGACTCTTGATCTTGTGAAGCGGCATTACTATTGGCCCAAGTTATAGTCAGATGTGAGGAAATTTGTGGAGGCATGTGTGATATGTCAGAAAGAAAAAGGAAGATCCACTAATGCAGGTTTGTATCAGCCACTACCCATTCCTTCTAGGCCATGGGAGAGCATAAGCATGGACTTTGTATTAGGTTTGCCTAGGAGAGGGAAGGGATATGATAATGTTTTTGTTGTAGTAGACAGATTTAGTAAAATGGCACATTTCTTGCCATACAAAACCACTTGTGATGCTTCATATGTTGCAAACCTATTTTTTAAGGAAGTAGTGAGGATACATGGATTGCCATTGAGCATAGACTCAGATAGAGATGTAAAATTTATTGGCCACTTTTGGCAGACTCTTTGGAAGAAGCTTGGAACCAATTTATCCTTCTCATCAGCCTACCATCCTCAAACAAATGGGCAGACTGAAGTAGTTAACCGTTCATTGGGAAATCTATTAAGATGTTTGACAAGGCAGCATGGAGATAAGTGGGATAACATCCTACCACAAGAAGAATTTTCCTATAATGACACCATCAATAGGAGTATAGGGAAGTCACCTTTTCAAGTGGTATATGGTATTCATCCAAGAGGTATTTTGGAGCTGAGAGATTTGCCTATAGGAGAGCCTATTAGTGCAGATGGAGAAGCTTTTACTTCAGCTATCAAAGAAGTGCATGATCAAGTCAAGAACCAGCTTCAACAGACTACATTGAAATACAAAGCATATGCTGACAAGAAAAAGAGAGATGTACAATTTGATGTTGGAGATTTTGTGTGGGTTAATCTGAAGAAGGAGAGGCTCCCAAAAGGTAAATATACCAAGCTCATGCAAAGGAAGATTGGACCATGTCAGATTTTGAAGAAATGTGGGAAGAATGCTTATGAGATCCAACTTCCTCCTGATCTTGGATTATCACCCATTTTCAATAAATGTGATTTGACTCCATACAAGCCAAATGCAGATGTTGAATAGGAACCATTGTAGGATGCAACAGAGGATGATATTCCTAAGCATGATCCACCAAAATTGAAGAAGATATTAGACTCAAGAGTGATAAAGAAGACAAGGGACAAAGAGTACATGGAGTACTTGGTAGCTTGGCACAGGCTCAGAGGCAGTTTGGATGACTGAAGATCAGATTACAAAATATGGTGCAGATTTTCAAACTCTGATCTCAAAGGGGCTTGAGATCTCTTCTCCCGAGGAGTATGGTGTAGGAGCACCCCTTCAACAAGATAAATATGCACAAGAGGGAGAAGAATAAGGCTTTAATGTGTTTTAGACATTAAATGTTACCATGTAGCATTTGTATGTCATTGTCAAATGTAGCATTTTGTGTTGACATTTTATGTTTTAATATCTCTTCCCGAGGCTAGTATTTAGCATCATGGATAACAGCAGACAGTTGGGTTATGTGTAGGATTAAATCAAATGTGTCGTATTATCTGATGTTTTGTTGTCTTATGCAAAACATGTGCCGTGTGATTAATTAGGACTTTTTGTTATAATCTTGGTTTAAGCAAAATCCTAAAAAATAGAGGGGAGAGGAGTCGGTAACAAAACAGGGAAGGTGGTCAAGGAATAGAGACTTTCTTCCACCTTCAGAAATAAAAAAAGGTAGGAATCCTTGTAAACAGCATATGTTCAGAAAAGTTGGAATGAAGAAATAGTAATTCTGTCAAGTGTGTTACAAATTCTAGATTTTGTGTAAATTCCCTATATATTGAATTGTTCTGCGTATTATCTATATAGAAGTGGTGTCATATTTAATTTAGTTCCTCTGTTGCTACAATGCACAGTTAAATCCATTCCACTGGTGGATTTCTATGAAATCAGTGGAATGGATTGTGTACATTAGTTTTCTATTTATTTTCCTTTTGTTCATGGGCATGGCAAAATAGAATTTGCAGAATCTGTTGTAGAGGAAGTTATTCGGTGAGAAATTCAAATATACATTTTATGTATATCCGTCAATTGTATGTTGGGAATAGTCTGTGAATATATCACAGTTGCATGTGAGCATCATCCTGTGTATATCCTATGATGAAATGTATGTGTAAGAGTTCATTCGGGTTAAGTTTATGATTGTTAGTCAAATATACAAACAGTGTGTATATCGCTAATGTACCTGAGCATATTTTGTGTGTATCCTGCACTTATATGTAAAGGTCCGTCGTCTGTGTATATCGCCAAAGTATATCGGGCAGACAATTCATGTGTATGTCGAAATGGTCTGAGGAGATACATTTCCTATGTATACGTCTAATGTATGTCGCAGACAGGTTTGTGAGTATATCACTATTGTATGTGAGTGCTCATTGTGTGTATACTGCAATCGCATATCATGATTGTATGTGGTGAAGATACAATCAAACATACATTTCAAAAGATGCAAAAGGTGACCTGCTAAAGTGGTGAACAAAATGTATGTGGGAAAGACATTTGTTCTACGCATACAAGAGGTGACCGGCAATAGTAGGTAAGAACACTGAAAACCACCAGGGAAGTAGGTAAAGAAATGTATATACAAGCCAAGTCATCGGTGTGAAAGGAACCAATCAGGTAAGGTTTTAGGAGTCTTAGTGAAAGCAGGGTGATGCTGATAGAAAGCATATCAGTGGGAGAGGAAGCTTTGGAATAACATTTGAATAGGAGGCTGATGGTATAATGTTTAGATAACAAGGAAAGAGTGCAAGAGTTTCGGTGAGACATTTGAGATCTCTTGCCGATATTGACAGAATTAACGTTGTGTGTGTTTCCACTGTGTGTCGCTCTACATCACTTGCCACTGGTTCAATATACTCCCATCACATAAACTTTACCGATTGAACCTCCGAGTCCATTGAACCGTTGAATCTGATGCTCCTTTGTTGAACTGACGAACTGAATGAACCGTTGAACCATTGAACCTATGAATTGGTTCAACCACCTATGACCATCTACTATCAGTTTCCCCGATATGCTTCAACCCGATACATAGATGCAGGATACACGTGAAATGCATATTTGCATACAAACATGATATACACATAAAATGTACTCAGGGACATTAGCAATATAGACACTACTCATATGTTCAGCGAACAACACTAACTTAACCCGAATGGACTCTTACACATACATTTCTTCACAGAATATATACAGGATGATACTCGCATAAAAATGTCATATACTCACAAACTGTTCCCACTATGAAATTGACATATATACATAACTATGTATTTGAATCACACGCCGATAACCTCCTCTGTAACAAATCTCGCAATTTCTAATCTGCCATGACCACAAACAAAAGGAAAATAAAACAAAAAACTATTTTACAAGTCCATTCCACTAATTTCACAGAAATCCACCAGTGGAATGGCTTTAATCGTACATCTCAACCATAGAAAGGCTAAATTAAATACAAAATGATTCTATACAGATAATGTACATAGGACAATTTAATACACAGGGAATTTACACGGAATCCAGAATTTGTAAAACACAACTGACAGAATTTCTATTTCTTCATTCTTACAGAGATTCATACATTTGATAATTCCAGAGGATGGAAAAACCAACAACCTCCTCCTCTCTCACCCCTCTGCCTCATTTTTTTCTGTGTATATCTCCCCTATTCTGATTTTGCTTAAACCAAGATTATCATCAAAAACCCTAACTAATCACTCGACACCTATTTGGCTTAAGACAGCAAAACACCTAATCATGTGATACATTGATTTAATCCTCCACATACCCCAAATGTCTAATGATATCCAAATTGGCTTATTGGGATGCCAAATTTGGGACTTCAGTTCTCATGGTGGGGTCAGTTCTTACAAACATGAAATGTCATCACAAATACTACATGATAACATAAAATGCATAAAACATATTAAACCTTAGTATTCTCCCTCAAATATATATTTAACTTGTTGAAGGGGTGCTCCTGCACCACACCCTATCACTAAACCCTAATCCCTTAACCCTTACCCCTAAAGCCTCAACCCTTAATCCTTAAACCTTCAACCCTAAACCCTATCCCTAATCCCTATACCCTCAACACTCTACTTTAACCCTAATCCCTTGACCATCAACCCTATCCCTAAACCCTCAACCCTCAACTCTCAACATTAAACCCTAATCTATCAACCCTAAACCCTAATCCCTCAACCCTAAACCATATCCCTAAACCCTCAACCCTCAACACTATACCTTAAACCCTAATCCCTCGACCCTCAACCCTATCCCTAAAATGTCAACCGTCAAACCTCAACCGTCAACCCTCAACGTCAAACCCTAATCCCTCAACCCTTAACTCTAATCCCTCAACCCTAAACCCTCAACACTATACCTTAAACCCTAATCCCTCAACCCTAAACCCTAATCCCTCAACCCTCAACCCTAATCCCTCATCCCTAAACCCTAAATTCTATCCCTATTCCTAAACCCTCAATGGGCTCGATACTATACCTTAAACCCTAACCCCTTATCCCTAAACCCTCCAACCCTATCCCTAATCCCTATACCCTCAACACTCTACTTTAACCCTAATCCCTCGACCCTCAACCCTATCCCTAAACCCTCAACCCTAAAACCTCAACCCTCAACGTCAAACCTTAATCCCTCAACCCTTAAATCTAATCCCTCAACCCTAAACCCTATCCCAAAACCCTCAACAATATACCTTAAACCCTAATTCCTCAACCGTAAACCCTAAACCCTATCCCTAAACCCTAATCCCTCAACCCTCAACCCTAATCCCTCAACCCTCAACCCTAATCCCTCATCCCTAAACCCTAAACGCTATCCCTATTCCTAAACCCTCAACGGGCTCGATACTATAGCTTAAACCTTAATCACTTATCCCTAAACCCTCCAACCCTATCCTTAATCCCTATACCCTTGACACTCTACTTTAACCCTAATCTCTCGACCCTCAACCCTATCCCTAAACCCTCAACCCTTGAACCTCAACCCTCAAACCTCAATGTCAAACCCTAATCCCTCAAGCCTTAACCCTAATCCCTCAACCCTAAACTCTATCCCTAAACCCTCAACACTATACCTTAAACCCTAATCCCTCAACCCTAAAACCTATCCCTAAACCCTAATCCCTTAACCCTCAACCCTAATCCCTCAACACTCAACCCTAATCCCTCATCCATAAACCATAAACGCTATCCCTATTGCTAAACCCTCAATGGGCTCGATACTATACCTTAATCCTTAATCCCTTATTCCTAAACCCACCAACCCTATCCCTAATCCCTATACCCTCGACAATCTACTTTAACCCTAATCCCTCGACCCTCAACCCTATCCCTAAACCCTCAACCCTTGAACCTCAACCCTCAACCCTCAACGTCAAACCCTAATCCCTCAACCCTTAACCCTAATCCCTCAACCCTAAAGCCTATCCCTAAACCCTCAACACTATACCCAAAACCCTAATCCTTCAACCCTAAACCCTATCCCTAAAGCCTCTCTATCTCTCACCTTTGTTTCCCCTCACCTCTCTACCTATCTGTAGACCCTAAACCCTATCCATGAACCCTTTACCCTTGACACTATACGCTAAACCATAATCCCTTAACCCTCATCCCTAAAGCCTCAACCCTCAATCTTTAAACCTTCAACCCTAAACCCTATCCCTAATGCCTCTACCCTAAACTCTATCCCTAATGCCTCTACCCTAAACTCTATCCCTATTTCTAAACCCTCAACCCTCGACACTATACCTTAAACCCTAATCCATTATCCCTAAACCCTAAACCCTATCCCTTAACCCTTAAAACTTAAACCCTAAAACCTATCCCTAAACCCTCGACACTCAACACTATATCTTAAACCCCAATCCCTTAACCCTTAGCCCTAAAGCCTCAACACTCAATCGTTAAACCTTCAACCCTAAACCCTATCCCTAATCCCTCTACCCTCAACACTCTACTTAACCCTAATCCCTTGACCATCAACCCTATCCCTAAACCAACTCTACTTTAGATTTAATACTCTACTAGTGCATTGATTTAATACTCTACTATTAAAGCTTAGCATTCACACAAATGCAGACATGTTCATATTATAGAAGATTGTGTTATATTAGACTATTAGAGATCCCTCAGAAAAATGTAATAACAAAAATACTTTGCCTTATGTTAGCTTACAATTAAACCCATTCTTTTTGACACTCTTCTCTTAATAAAGTAAGAGTAATAAGAATAGAAGGCAAAGAATTTGATCTTACTAGTATGCATGGTCGGTTTACATTCTGTGACTTCATTTTCATTGAATAAAAAGGTTTATCTAATTTGAAAGGTGGGGCAGAGTTCACTGTCCTGTGCTTTTCTAGATGATAGGGTCCATAATGTCCAGGGTTCTTCAAAGAAAGGCCTATAACAGAATTAAGTTTTTGTTATACCAATCCTCCTGGTAAAGCTACAATTCAAATGCCTACTTTGAAAGTTGAAATAAATTAAATTAGACTTACAATTTTGATTTTCTTCCATTGCTTCAACAACATCATTGTTTTCTTCATCAGAAACCAATTCAATCAGCAACTTGCTGCCCATTGGTTGACTTAAACTGCATCCTCTATTAGAAGAAGGGAATTTTTTATCTGTATCAATGTTTGTATTCATAAGCTGAAGAGAATTGATATTTTTCACACACCCTATTCTTTGAAATATCTTAACCTTAAAATATGACTTGGATATGTACTTGAACACAACGAAATCTCCAATCTCTAACCCATGATGATTCACAAAATTTTCCCAACCCTACCTAAATTCTAGTTTATTTATGGTACCCCCTAATTGTACATCCCTAAACCCTAAACCCTAATCCCCTAATCCTAAACCCTAATCCCTAATTCCTAAACCATAAACCCTAATCCCTAATTATAATTTATGGTACCCTAATCCCTAAACCCTAAACCCTAATCCCTTATCCCTAAAGCATAAACCCTATCCCTAAATCCTTAACCCTCGACACTTAAACCTTAAATCCTAAACCCTATCCCTAATGCCTCCACCCTAAATGCTATCCCTATTCCTAAATACTCAACCCTCAACACTATACCTTAAACCCTAATCCCTTATCCCTAAACCCTAATCCCTCTCCCTCAACCCTTAACCCTTAAAACTTGAACCCTAAAACCTATCCCTACACTCTCGACACTCGACACTATATCTTAAACCCTAAGTCAACCCTAAACCCTAATCCCTCAACCCTAAAGCCTATCCCTAAACCCTCAACCCTCAACACTATACCTTAAACCCTAATCCCCATCCCTAAACCCTCAACCCTCAACACTATACCTTAAACCCTAATCCCCAAAGCCTCAACCCCCAATCCTTAAACCTTCAACCCCAAACCCTATCCGTAATCCCTCTACCCTAGACACTCTAACTCTAATCCCTTGACCATCAACCCTATCCCTAAACCCTCAACCATCAACCCTCAACTCTCAACATTAAACCCTAATCTGTCAACCCTAAACCCTAATCCCTCAACCCTAAACCCTATCCCAAAAGCCTCAACCCTCAACACTATACCTTAAACCCTAATCTATGAACCCTAAAACCTAATCCCTCAACCCTCAACCCTAAACCCTATCACTAAACCTTTAACCCTCGACACTATACCTTAAACCCTAATCCCTCAACCCTCAACCCTAATCCCTCATCCCTAAACCCTAAACGCTATCCCTATTCCTAAATCCTCAACCCTCAACACTATACCTTAAACCCTAATCCCTTATCCCTAAACCCTAAACCCTATCCCTCAACCCTTAACCCTTAAAGCTTAAACCCTATAACCTATCCATAAACCCTCAACGCTCAACACTATATCTTAAACCCCAATCCCTTAACCCTCAGCCCTAAAGCCTCAACCCTCAATCGTTAAACCTTCAACCCTAAACCCTATCTCTAATCCCTCTACCCTCGACACTCTAGTTTAACCCTAATCCCTTGACTATCAACCCTATCCCTAAACCCTAAACCCTCAACTCTCAACATTAAACCCTAATCTGTCAACCCTAAACCCTAGTCCCTCAACCACAAACCCTATTCCTAAACCCTCAACCCTCAACCCTCAACACTATTCCTTAAACCCTAATCCATCAACCCTAAACCCTAATCCCTCAACCCTAAACCCTATCCCTAAACCTTCAACACTATTCATTAAACCCTAATCTCTCAACTCTAAACCCTAATCTCTCAACCCTAAACCCTAAACCCTATCCCTAAACACTCAACCCTCAGCACTATACCTTAAACCGTAATCACTCAACTCTCAACCCTCAACCCTAATCCCTCATCCCTAAACCCTAAATGATATCCCTATTCCTAAACTCTCAACCTAAGACACTATACCTTAAACCCTAATCCCTTACCCCTAAAACTTAAACCCTATCCCTCAACCCTTAACCCTTAAACCTTAAACCCTAAAACCTATCCCTAAACCCTCAACCCTATACCCTCAACCATATACTTAAGCCCTAATCCCTCAATCATCAACCCTATATCTTAAACCCTGAAGCCTACACCCACAAACCCTCATCCCTAGACCATATAACCTCATCCTTATATCGTAAACCCCAAATATTGTGCCTCAACCTTATACTTAAATTAAACCTAAACCATATGTAGTCTCAACCCAAGTCACCCTATGCCTTATATACCCTCAATCCATATCGTAAACCCTAAACCCAATATTCTAAACCCTAATCCCTATGCCTTACACAATTAATCTTATACACTCAACAACCTGAATATTAACCCTCAACTATAACCCTCAACCCTCTAATCTCTACCCTCTACCCTCTACCTATTACTTAAGCTCTAATCCCTCAACCCTCAACCCTCAAAACTATACAAGCTCAGGTCCTTATATACCCTAAACCCAAAACACTTACATACACACACACATACATACATACATACATATAAACATGCATACATACATGTACATACATACAAACATGCAGACATGTACATGCATACATACCTACAAGCATACATATATACATCCATGAAACATACTTATGAAACTTGAACATAAATCATTCAAAGGAAGACATAACGCGAGCGCGTTATAATGTGCTCGCGTTATGTCGAACTGGGAAAACATTGGCAAACGTGCAAAAAAGGAAAAAAGCACAATATAATGTGAGCGTGTTATAACGTACTCATGTTATATTGTTATTTGGGAATCCCAAGCCTTAGGCTTGGGATTTGCTTTGGATTTCCAACCCAAAGGCTTGGAGTGCCTTTTCAACATCCACATATGTGTTTTTGCAAATTCTACAAGATTTCACATAATTTTGTTCGTGCTAACCCTCAGATTTGCATGTGTTTCAAGGTTAAACAAATCAAACACCTGGGTAATGTTAGGCTTTCTCTTAGCTATTTAACGATGTAATTTTTTTCACATTTTGACAATGTTAAGCCTTTAATCTTTAATTTTTTTTGTTTGTGTGTCCGTTTTTGGGTAAAAACCACTGTTTGGTCTTTTTTTCATTATGAATTAACCATTCATTAAAATTTCAAAAAAATTACATATTTAGAAACTAGACTCCATTCTACACATATTAAAAAAAAAGATTTTCAATTAGTTTCAAAATTTATAGGAGTAGCACAGCCAAAATTCTATTTTTTAGGATGTGTCCACTTTAAAAATTAGTAAAAAATCAAATATTCATCAAAAAAATATTAGAAAAATTGGGCATAAACTACATGTTGTTAGCTAATTTCTCACTGAAGTGATTTTAAAAATACCAAAAAAAAGTTAACCTTTTGAGGGAGCCACAAAACATGCTATGTTATGTTTTTTTGATAGAAACAACACCAATTTCTATGGTTCCCTCTTTTGAACCCCTTAATTTATACCATTTTAAAAAAAAATTAGTAGTTTAGAAAGTAGACTCAAAGAACTACGAACATTGTTTTGGTTGCATCTCCAAATTTTGAATGTAACTATGCTCAATTTCTCATCCAAGGCCAGCATTTCCTGATTTCAAAAAAAAGGTGGCCACTTAAGACCCCTTTTTGGCCCCCCATCTTCTTGCACTTACCCTCAAAAAATTCCTTATTCTTCCAATTACAAAATTTCAAGAAAATACTTATTTTTCCACAATGATAATCACCTTAAACAAATTCATTTGGATACTTTTCACAAATATGTTTATCACTCTAAAATATAATTGTAATATTCACTACTTTCACTGTAATTCCCTTATTTCCCATAAAAATAAAACTGCACCTTATACATTGGAAAATAGGCTATATATGATATTGATTTTTATGAGGATTTTAAATCAATCAAACTTATAAAAGCACATACCTTCAACAAACTCTTCAATTATGCATTCAATTGCCAATTTAGTTGAAATAATATCTGCACATTTTACCGATCATAGAGGAACTATTTGAAACTATCCATCACGTTATTATATTACTACTCATTTTTCAACAACAAATTGCTCATTAAATACTCCCAATATCTTCAAAGGCTTTCTAGGTTTCATTCTATTATTCATCATCTTTCTAGAACATGTTGAATTTCTACATTTCATTAAAAAATGGGAAAGATATCATGATTTTAATAAGACTATATTTTTGGATGCCTATATTTGTGCTCTTTCACAAACAACACCAACAAACCAATATCTTCCTCTCCAATTTGGATGCCTCAAAACTTGGATTAATGGTGCAATACCTTGAGACAAACAACTCTTCCTTTGAATGAAAAAATGCTTCACAGATAACAAAAATCATACGCTAGAGGACCAATCACCTACAATGCCTTTTGTAGATGCCTTTCACTATGTATCCACTGCCTCACATAATAGTTTGATACAAACTACAAACTTCTCAATCCTACAAATCAATAGAAACTTAGCAATGTCTTCTATTTTAGCAGCAACGCTTTTATTCTCTTCTTACACTGGCATAATCACTCCAACAAGAGTATCAACATTAGTGCAATTAAATTCTTCATTGCAGATCTTTATTACCAATCTACTCATGGCACAGAATCATGAAGATGCTTTGATACCATATTGAAATATGGTGAGCATATACACAGAAGAGTAAATCAAATCATTTGCACAACAGAATATAAAACATAAATGATATATTGTATTGAATCGAGATGATCTTACATTTGGATACTTGGCTTTTTAAAGCCTTACATATTCTTGTGAATAACCAACAACTAATTTACGGGAATATAAAAAACTTATTTACCTAACATTTATTTATTATGTATATTAAACTAACCTATAAGTCACAAAGTGAATTTATTATAAATGTAAAACCTTAATATTCTAACATATCATATGTCATACAAGGATTATAATTATTATGAATCTCATAAACAAATGAAGTGAAGTCATTTAATTGTGGAAGGAAAGGTGATAACAACCACTATGAATGATAATAAATTAGAAACATGTTGAAGTAATCTATCCATAGAATATGGAGCATCATCCTTATGGTAAACGGACATTAAGGAAACTTGAAAAGTTTTGATTGAAATTCATTTTTAGGTATTTAGCAATGAAAAGCACACAAAGAGGGATTCACAATCAATAAAGGACAAACCTTAGAAAATGTACTATATGCACATGGAGAAATTAGATCTAAAGAAATGATGCAGAGAAAGACCAATTACCTTCCAACTAACTCAGACAACCCCCAAACCCTCAACAAAAATAGTGTTTGCTAGTACTTCCTTCATAATCAGGCCCCTAACCTAGTAGCCCTCAAAACAGGTCTGTTGGAGCATAAATTTTAAGGAGGCTCTCATACCAAGAAAAACAAACCATTTTTGAGTACCCATTAAGCCCATTGCTAACATATTCCAAAATGGATAGGGGTTGTTTCAGAGACTGTCCCTTGAAAATTGACTGTCTTATTTTGCAACTAGGCCCAATTAGCCCTCTTTTCCAAAGCAACTAAGTGAAATAGCTCCCTCAAACTTTCAAACTCAATCTCAACACTCTCAATAGGTATCAAATAGACAAAATCCACAACTTTTATCAATGGTCACCCTCACTAATTCACCCAACACACAAATCTCACTTTTAGGCCTTCTAGGCTTGCCTACAATGAGGGTTTATTGGAACCATGACCTCCACACCCTGACACACATTTCCAACACTTCAAACACATTACAATAAGTCTGTACTTTCTTAATAAACCATCTCCCAACCCTAATTAATGCAATTTCATCAAACTACAACCTCTAGCCATCCATTTTGAGTCAAAAACTCATGAAAAACACTTAGGGCAGCTATCAAAATCCATCCAAATGCCTTCCCTGCTCAACAAAAACCCATAAACATATAAAACCTACCCTAAGCTCCCATTCCACCAAGTTATAAGAAAATCTAATAGTGGAATGGGCATTTATTTCATTTTATTCACTTTCAAACCCTCAATAGGGTGTTCAGACCAGTCTTCACTAAAATGTCTCAAACAAACGTTTTCTTTGATTAAAATGCCTCAAACAAAAACCATTAGACTCTCAATTCATTCCTTTATCCCTTTCAATTAAGATCAGTTCCCTCCCAATCCGTACAGGGACGTACCAAGGCAGAAACAAGGACTGTAGCAGCAAAAACACAGTAAAATACAGAAAAATAGAGCTTTCTTTATTCTTTTTCCACTCAAAATATCCTCCAGCCCTTTGTTCAAAGTTTACAAAGCATATTTAACCTTAAACAATCACAACCTACCAAAAACCAATGGCCACAACCAACTTTTGAACTACTTGACCCTTCAACTTCCACTTTTTACACTTTGTTTTACAAAATATGACAATATAAACTCAAATGACTCTAAATAGACTAATTACATCATAAAATGGTCTATTATGACCTTATTACATGACATTTAGACTCAACACACCTTCAACCAAACTTAAGACCATATTTACATGACTTGACATGGTGCCCCTGCACCAAGAAAATACAGTAAAACTAAAAAAAATCATATTTGAAAGTCATAAAAATTAAAATAATTTACCTTAAATGATAGGGATGGAAGTTAAAAGTTCACTAAAGTTTTACGAAACAAAGATTAGCCTTAGCCTACAATAATTTAGGGTGTTTAATTTAGTGATTAAACTCTAAATTAAAAGTGAACTAGGATTGATTAATCAAGACTAATTTATTGAGTAATTTGAGACAACAATAATTGAAATATGTTGAGATGGATTACACCTTACCTAGAAAATTAGTGTGATCAGTTGACTTAGCTAAGACATTTTGATAGAGATCTATAAATCAAAATTTGGAATTAAATATAGTATCAGAGATTAGAGACCAATGAAATTTGACTTTTCTAGAGCTAGGATTAGATCACATCCACAATTTTGTCCTTAGATAGCTATGCACCATGCATTTTTGTCCATTATAGAATCTATCCTTTGGTACCTGCAAAAAATGTTCACCTAGGTATTTTCTGTGTCTAGGGAAATATTGTGTTAAAGAGCATTAATGTGAGCCTACTATGTAAAGAGGGAAGTATAGAACTTCCTTCATGATAATTAGACTGCTAGGTTGATTTAACAATATTGAGAAAAGATAAAAGAGGATAGTGGATGTTGATTATCTAATGTTCAATGCAAACTAAGACTGGTGCAAGAAGAATCTAATGCACATTATGATTTATAATTGACTCTCATTGATCTTCTAGTTGACATAATAGAGGTAGACTAAGAAGTGGTAAACGTTGATATGTTCATTGTTGTGTTTGTTGTCATTTTAGACTAAATTGTACTATTGCCAACTAAGGCTGATGCAAAATGAATCTAATGCAAACTATGATTGATAGTTTGACTCTCATTGATGATGCAAGAGCATCCTTGGTTCAAGAGTAATCTTGCATTAACCAAAAATATTTGCATTTCAGTTTGTTTGCATTTTAGTTCTTTTATTTCCAGTTCAGTCAGGTAGTTCAGTTAGTGGCAGTTTTTCAGCTTGTGGTCCAGTTTTGGCATTTCACATCTTGCGGATTTGGACTTAGCATCTACATTCATTCATCTACATCATATCAAGAATTTAGAGCATTTGGATCAGTTACCAGAAAGTTATCACTATCAAAAGATCAACTATTTTCTCAATGTAGAGCATCCTAACAATTCCTGATAATCAGCTAAAGGAGAAGGCTTATGGATCATTCCTTGACTTGCGGATCTCAATGGCATATCATTCAATGTCCTGTGGTTCATGGTCGACCTTCCCCAAGGGTTCGCACATTGTTCCATTCATTTGAAGAAGTGTTATGTGCATTTAGGACCGACCTATCTATGAACACATTACAACTCTTCATTGGAGTTTGTGATCTTCCTTGGCTAACACGGAGGAATCTATTGGTCCGAAAATGATATATAAAGATGTAATAGATCCTTAGGAAAGCAGTTAGAAGTTAGCGATTTGATTCATATTCTATAGTTTAGATTTTGTGTGAAGGAGCCTCAAAGCTTTATCTTGCACATGTATGTAATTAGGCCTGTGAGCCCTAATTGTAAGCCCACATGTTGCTAGCCAGATTGTATTTGAATTCTTTGATATACTGAATGACTAAATCTGCATTTGTTCCATTTATTTGAGTTGTTTCCGTTGTGTTTACTCTTGCTGCATGGTCCGGACAATTCATTCTATGAACCCTCCTACCGTGACTGTACCAAGTGGTATCAGAGCGAAAGTTTGATTCTTTGGAATGAAGTGGCGAAGGGGATTTTGTAAGATCTTATTGTAAGCAGATCACCGATCTGAGGCAGGTTACTTGTGCGCAACTGATCGCTGATTAAGAGGTAGTTGTTGTTTGTAACTTGATCGCTGAACCTGAGGCAGTTTGCACTTGATCCTAGGAAGATGCCACCGCGAAGAGTTCCTCCTATTGGTATAATGGCTAATAGAATGGATGAGATGATGGAATTGATGAGAACAATGTGAATTCATTTGAATTCTATTGAAGAAGATAGGCGAAGAGGATTGACACTGATACCTAATGTTGAAAGTGATGATGAGGAAGAATTTCAATTTGCTGAACAAATTGGTGAAACCCTAGAAGGTGATGAAGAAGAAGAATCAGATTAGATAAAGATATTGCGAGCTATTTCAAAGATTGGAAAGAGACCTAGAGTTGATATGCTGAATTATACTGGTAATTTGAACCCTGAAGAATTGATTGACTGATAAATGATATGGAAGAATACTTTGAATATGAGGAAATTGAAGATCCAGAGAAGGTGAAATTTTCAAAGACAAAGTTAAAAGGACATGCTGCTATATGGTAGAAAGAAGTTTAGTTGGAAAGAAATAGAAGAGGAAAAGAAAAGATTACAAAGTGGGACCGGATGATGACAAAGTTGAAGAATCAATTTATACCTGCTGACTATGAGTTGGAATTGTTGAAAAGATTGCAGAACTTGAAACAAAAATAGAAATCTGTGTACACTAAAGAATTTCATAAGATGATCATAAGGATAGGACATAGTGAAGCAAGCAAGGAGAAAGTGGCAAGATACATCAATGGACTAAGATTGAACATTCAAGAAGAACTAAGCTTGGTAAGGATGACATCTTTGGAAGAAGCATATCAGTTTTCCCTAAAAGTTGAAGAGAAGCTGAATAAGAGACATGATTAGAGGAAGAGAGGCAGAGGAGGTAAATTTCAAAGAGGTAAAATATTTTTCAGATATGATAGATCATTTGTGGAGAAGAACAAGTTTAACAGCAGCCCAGTTAGAAAGGATGACAGAGATAACAATGCTTACCGGAGAGATGACAAAAAATTTTACTGGAGAGGAAACCCTAGTGTATACCGTAATGAAGGATACAGAAGAGAAGGAAGAGGATTTGATAAGAAGACATTTAGAGGTACTTGTTTCAAGTGTGGAGGTGAAGGACATGGAGCATTTAGTGTAATTAGGGTAGTACAAGCAAGAGGACAGAGAACAGTGGAAGAGAAGCCTATGTTGAAGAAGAACCTCTTGAATCACCTAGTTTTGTTGGTAAACTAGAGAAAGGAGAATCACTTGTGATGAGGAGAGCACTATTTCAAATAGAGGCAAATGAGGAACCATCACAGAGGAAGAGTTTGTTCAGAACTAGATGCAAATCCGAAGGTAAGTGTTATAAAGTTGTAATTGATAGTGGTAGTTCAGATAACCTAGTTTGAGAGGAGATGGTGACTAAGCTGAAACTAGAAAGATTGAAACACCCTAAGCCCTATCAGATAGCATGGATTCAGGATGATCATAAGATACTGGTGAGTGAACAATGTTTGGTGAAATTTCATGTTGGATCTTATCATGATGAAGTCTTGTGTGATATTATGCCTATGGATGTTTGTCATATCTTGTTGGGTAAACCTTGGCAGTATGATAGAAAAGCTATACATGATGGGAGAAAGAATACATATACTATAACAGCAAATGGGAAAAGAATTACTTTGATTCCTTTAGAAGATGATCCTAAAGATATGGTATGTGGGAATGCTAGAATCTGTTTGGTAGATGGAAGGAAATTTTTGGATGGTTTGAAACAAGAAAGTATGTGTCATGCCTTGATTCCTAAAACACCTAAAGTAGTGAAGAAAGAAACTGAACCGGAAGAAATAAAGGAGTTGCTGACAGAGTATGAAGACATCATATCAGATAATGTACCTGATGGATTACCACCTATAAGAAGTATCAGTCACTACATGGACCTTATACCAAGAGCAAGTTTGCCTAACAAAGAAGCACACCGGATGACACCGACAGAGAATGAAGAACTAAATAGACAGATACAAGAGTTGTTGAGGAAAGGTTTGATCAGAGAAATTTTGAGCCCTTGTGCAGTACCTACAGTGCTTGCACCGAAGGATAGAGAATGGAGAATGTGTACTAACTCTAGAGCAATAAACAAGATCACAGTTAAGTATAGATTTCCTTTACCTAGGATGGATGATATCATGGATTGTTTGAGTGGAGCAAAATATTTCACAAAGATAGACTTGAAGAGTGGATACCATCAGATCAAAATCAGAGAAGGTGATGAATGGAAGACTACTTTTAAGACAAATGAAGGATTGTATGAGTGGTTAGTGATGCCTTTTGGATTGACAAATGCACTGAGTACTTTCATGAGGTTGATGAATGAAGTCTTGAAGAAATTCTTGGGTAAGTTTGTTATTGTATACTTGGATGATATTCTAATTTTCAGTAAAACAAAAGAAGAACATTTCTGGCATATTAGACAAGTTTTGCAGAGACTGAGAGAAGAGAAATTGCTCATAAACATCAAGAAGTGTAGTTTCATGAAGGAAGAGTTAGTATATTTGGGATTTGTAATTTCTGCGGAAGGATTGAAGATGGACCCTGAGAAAGTGAGCAATTATTGAATGGCCTACACCGGAGAGCATTGGAGAGGTTAGATCATTTCATGGATTGGCTAGTTTCTACCGAAAGTTCATCAGAAATTTCAGTTTAGTTTGTAGCCCTATGATAGAGATAATGAGAGTGACAGAAAGGATTTCAAGTGGACATTAGGAGCAGATAAAAGTTTTGAGTTGTTGAAATAGAAAGTGACTGAGCAACCTATTTTAGCATTACCAGATTTCAATAAGGTATTTCAAGTTGATTGTGATGCTAGTGGGAATGCAATTGGAGCAGTGTTAAGTCAAGAAGGTAGACCTGTAGCTTATTTTAGTGAGAAGTTGAATGATACAAGGAGAAGATATTCAGTTTATGATCAAGAGTTCTATGCCATAATTCAAGCCTTGAAGAAGTGGAGACATTACTTGTTACCTAAGAAGTTTGTGTTGTATACAGATCATCAAGCTTTGCAATATTTGAACAGTTAAGGTAAGTTGAATCAAAGACATATGAGATGGGTAGAGTTCATGCAGAGTTATACTTTTGTGTTGAAGCATAGGAGTGGTAAATCAAACAAAATTGTTGATGCATTGAGTAGGAAAAGAAACTTGTTGACAGAGATGAAAGTGGAAGTGTTGGGTTTTGATGAATTGAAGAATATGTATGAGGGAGACACCGATTTTGTAGAACCTTGGAGAGCATCTAAGGAACCTATTGTAGCAGATAGGAGTAAGTGGTTAGACTATTTCATCCAAGAAGATATGTTGTTCAGAGGAAGTCAATTGTGCATACCTAGAAGTTCTATGAGAGATAATTTGATCAAGGAGAAGCATAGTGGTGGATTGGTAGGACATTTTGGCATTGATAAGACAGTGGCTTTGGTGAGTGAAAATTACTTTTGGCCTCAGATACATAAGGATGTTCAGAAATTTGTGCAGAGTTGTAGAGTTTGTCAAGTTGCAAAAGGGAGTAGTCAAAACACCGGATTGTATAAACCTTTGACAGTACCGGAGAGACCTTGGGAAGACATAAGCATGGATTTTGTAATGGAATTACCTAAGACACAGAGATGACATGATTCAATATTTGTAGTGGTTGACAGATTTTCAAAGATGGCTCATTTCATACCTTGTAAGAAGACAACTGATGCAGTACATGTAGCTGACCTATTTTTCAAGGAGATTGTGAGATTGCATGGATTACCTAGGAGTCTAGTTTCAGACAAAGATACAAAGTTTGTTGGATATTTTTGGAAGACACTTTGGAAGAAGATGAAGACAAATTTGAAGTTTAGTTCAACTTTTCATCCATAGATAGATGGATAGACAGTGGTAGTAAATATGAGTTTAGAAAATTTGTTGAGATGTTTGGTTGGAGAGAAAGCTGGAAGTTGGGATTTGATTCTTTCACAAGCAGAGTTTGCATACAATAATTCAGTAAATAAGAGTACCGGAAGAACACCTTTTGAGATTGTTACCGAAATGAATCCTAGAGGAGTTACAGAATTGAGGGATATCAGTACAGAGGAAAAGAGGAGTGCATAAGCAGAAGAATTTGCAGACCACATGAAGACAGTGCATAATTAGGTAAAGAAACATTTGAAGGATATGAACAGTAAGTACAAAGAGAAGGTTGATGAGAAGAGAAGACATAAGGAATTTGAAGTTGGAGATGAAGTGATGGTGTATTTGAGAAAATAAATATTTCCAGTTGGGACATATAACAAGTTGAAGATGAAGAAGTTTGGACCTTGTAAGATACTCAAAAAATTTGATTCAGGAAATGCTTATGAAGTAGAATTACTAGAGACTTTGGGTATTTCACTTATTCTCAACATTGCAGATCTTTATCACTATCATGAAGCAGAATTCAGTGACAACATGGAAGAAGCCTTAAAGAAGCAGTTACCACAACAAGCACCAGAGCAGATAGAAGACATTTTGGATAGTAGAGTTGGACGCAACACTAGAGGAAGACAATACAAAGAATATCTTGTGAAGTGGAAAGGCAGACCGACATAAGATTCATCTTGGATTTCTCAGGCTGAGGTGGACCATCTTGGTTCTCCCCTAGCCCCAACAAAGTGAGGGAGTCACTTTTTCAATAACCCCAGATGTTTGATGCAGGAGCATCCCTGGTTCAAGAGTAATCTTGCATCAACCAAAAACATTTGTATTTCAATTTGTTTTCATTTCAGTTCATTCATTTCCAGTTCAGTCAGGCAGTTCTGTCAATAGCAGTGTTTCAGCTTGTGGTCTGGTTTTGGCATTTCACATCTTACGGATCTAGACTTAGCATCTACATTCATTCATCTACATCATATCAAGAATTCAGAGCATTTGGATCAGTTACCAGAAAGTGATCGGTATCAGAAGATCAACTATTTTCTCAGTGTAGAGCATCCTAACAATTCCTAATAATCAGCTGAAGGAGAAGGCTTATGGATCGTTCCTTGACTTGTGGATCTCAATGACACATCATTCAATGTCCTATGGTTCATGGCTGACCTTCTCCAAGGGTCTACACGTTGTTCCATTCATTTGAAGAAGTGTTTTGTGCATTTAGGTCTGACCTATTTGTGAACACGTTATAGCTCTTCATTGGAGTTTGTGATCTTCCTTGGCCGACACGGAGGAATCTATTTGTCCAGAAATGATATATAAAGATGTAATAGATCCTTAGGAAAGCAGTTAGAAGTTAGCAATTTGATTCATATTATATAGTTTAGATTTTGTGCGAAGGAGCCTCAAAGCTTTATCTTGTGCATGTATGTAATCAGGCCTGTGAGCCCTAATTGTAAGCCCGCATGTTGCCAGCCAGATTGTATTTGAATTCTTTGATATACTTAATGACTAAATTTGCATTTGTTCCATTTCTTTGAGTTGTTTCCGTTGTGTTTACTCTTGCTGCACAGTCCAGACAGTTCATTTTGTGAACCCTCCTACCATGACTGCACCAATTAATCTTCTAGTTGGCGAGATCTAGAGGTAGACTGAGAAGTGGTAAATGTTGATATGTTCATTGTTGTGTTTGATGTCATTTGAGACTAAATTGTAATTATTTCCAACTAGGACTGATGAAAGATTAATCTAATGCAAACTATGATTGATACTCGACACTCATTGATCTTCTAGTTGACAAAATAGAGGTAGACTAAGAAGTGGTAAATGTCGATATGTTCATTGTTGTGTTTGATGTCATTTTAGACTAATTCTTTTATTAATGCCAACTAAGATTGATGTGTGTGATATTCCTTTTCTATTTGATCATGTGATGATTGAAAATGTTCTAAGATGATGTCCTTAAATACACAAACCAAGACACACAATTTGAAATTTTTAGCACCCATGCCAATAAGTAACTATTATATTCTAGGATTGTCGACCTTAGAGAGCTAGAATTTTGAAATTTGAAATTGGACACTAGATCACACTTGCGATCCAATGTAAGAATATGAAATCCATAGGAACTAGGTCAGACACATTTTGAATTAGACAACATGGCATGACAGAGTGCTAGAGATAGGTTTGAGGTCAATGAATGCACTAAAAACCCAAATTAGATGTTAACATTGTACATTAAACATAAAGGTGAAAAAGTCAGTTGTGTATGCACTTTTCTCCTCTACATATTAAACCCCAATACATACAAAGTTTATATATCTTGAGATACAAGTTCGTTCAAGTATAGCTTTATAGTAAATATGCATCTTTTCTTTCCTTACTATAAGTTATATACTATTAAAGACAATGAAACATCTCACATGCTTAAATGTATAAGTATATATGATTAATTCCTTCACAACCTAAGTTAAAACAAATATAAGTATATATTGATTGTGAATGTCCCTTCTGTAACCATATAGCAAGTGCTAGTATTGTGGCCCTCAATTTATTTCCCTCTATTGATTGTATATTTTTTTATTAATTCTATGTATCCTCTTTTAAACTTGAGCTCTCTTAAACAAGTGCATATAATCTACAGTGTTTCGGCTTAATTCAAGATTAATTACATGTTAAAATCCGCACGCATTGCACACCACATTTTGTGTTGTCTCTCATTATTTATGCACATTATTATTATTATTATATTTCGGAACGGGTCGACTCTCATAATGTGTGCCCCTAAGTAGGATACCATATAGCTCTGAAATCAAATATGAATGGAGCAAATGAAACGATTCTCTTTGTGTATATATTCTTTTTTTATTGTATTAAGTATATATTATTATTTTTTTAGTGTATATATTCTTTAACAACTTTAATAATAGAGCTCAAAATTCCTTTAATGTTCTCCACCTACTTTAGGAGGCATAGTCAAAGAAAACGAGCTCTCTTAAAAAGCTGCATTAATTACTCTACGATTCCAAGGTGGTTAATAATATAGAAATTATAAAGTGAAAATGGGATAGCTATGGTTAGGAGAAGGGTTATAAAAATCATTCTCAAAAGAGAATAAGCATATAACGATATAAAGTTGCAAACGAATAAATGTAAGTGAACACATCATGTATTTAAAGTTATAAGTTAATATAAAACTTTATACAAATCTAAGAATTTTGTTTTGAAAAGAAATATTTTTTTCCTTCAATTTTTTAAGGAATAATAATTTAATTAAGTAATTATAAACAAATATTTTAGGAAAATAAATATGTTGAAATGAAATGGATAATTAATGTGTGTGTTGAAACTAATGTTTTAAATATGAAATAATAAGGTATTTCGCTAGATTTTGATGTAAAAGGGGTGTAAGAGATGTTAGAAAGTGATTCATTTAGGTGTAAAAGGTTAATGAAGCTCTAGAGAATGCTTTGGAACTACTGAAGTTTTTGTCTATCATAGTGCATCACTTCCATAACTATAGAAATGATTTGTGCAATTATGGAAATGATCCACCAATCATGGACCTAGACCTTCATGTGAATCTACTCTCAGATAATTCTAAGTATGTGCGAACTATTAGAAAAAATCATATTATGTGTACACTTGTCATTGCATAAAAGATAACCTAGCCAAAGTGAGTCCAAAACAAAGGGGAAAAGTGCAACGTATGCAATTTTCACCATTATATTTGCCTCCACTTTGACTTGCATGTGAACTACCATAAAAATGCATGTCAAAGTAAAATCAAGCAACCAACATTAAAATAAATATTTAGGTACTCATAAAAAGGATACAAATTAGTATATGGATGCCACTTTTCAGAACGAGTGTCCTACCTTGGAAACCTACAAAATAGAAAAAGAATCAAATGAGTGGTATCATTTATACATCTAAAATAAGAATATAATGTCTACAATAATAAAGAAAAAGAGAGAAGAATTGAGAGATACTCCAATTGTAGTAGAACAAAGATACAACCTAGGGGTAGAAAACCAATAGATACTACCTTGGGATAGAAAACATAATGGTACCATCTAAAATGGCCTTAATAATTGTTAATCATTGCAACCAGTTACCATATTAAAATAAGGAATGTTAGTGATCCTACATGCCTTCTCCAATTAGTTGCTTGTAAATAATGCAATTAAATTGGAGGAGAGTAGAAAATATATGTAAAATAATATCAACCATAGAAAGCACAATAAGTGTAAATAAATGTGAGGATGACATCATGTGATGCCATAAAAAGAGTAATACATGCTTATGAATGAACATGTAACGATCAGTACCAAGATAACCTAGGCAATATTGCCCCCAACACACCCCTGCAACCTCTAGCTAAGGTAATGGAGAAAATATCCATTAATGCTAGATAAAGTACCATGTAAGCACAAAGAAGTGTTAGATACCATTATGATAAGTGTAAGGATAAAGTATAATCACCATAAGCATGCAAGCATAAGATATGATCATGGTTATCATAAATATGAGCTAAACATAGAATCATAAGATGTGATTGTTGTAATCTTAAAAGATCCTGTAAATATTATATAGGAAGATCATGTCAGAAACATGTGATCCAAAATACTAAATTTAATCATAATCAATGGAACCATATGGAACTTCCTAGAAAATATATCATATATATAGTATAAACTGGCCAATACCATAAAGGGTATTACCCCCAAGTGGCAGACACCATCTACATAAAGTAAGTAATGTATATATAAATATGTATGTAGAGCATGTAAGCTACAAATCCCAAGCAACAATATAGGAAGGATTATCTTAAATTAAAAAAAATATGTCACAATTATGTGGTTTGCAATCACTTTTAAGTAATTGAATTTTATCACAATAATTGTTAGTAAAGGTGTCTCAACCTTGCATTCTAATGTGAAGAACACAAAATTACAAATTTCGGGTTGTATAACAGAAAAAAATCAATTTTTGGGCTATAGAGGTCGTTTTGGGCCTTGAAAATTTTTCTATATGGTTTGGCATTGATTCTTAGATGCCTAGGACATAGATCTCTTTGATATCTACAACTAAAAAAATGGGCTCAATCAGCTTCCTAAATCAAAAGTCATGGTCTCTGGGAGTTAAGCCCCCCACATTTGAAATGTAAGAACATCTATGAGATATAAGAGGGAGTTACACTTGTTGACCAACTTATGACACATGTTACAACACATCATAAGGCATATTTGAATGGAGATAATGGACCCAAAATGAAGCACCCAAGTTGGTTAGTGGATTATGATGAGCTTATGGTAGTTGGAAGGAATATGTTATTTTAGCATGTGGACTTATCTTGGGATTTGTTGCACGTCATATTTTGGGTGATTTTAGCTCATGGTTTTCTAATTACCATTTGATGGTGTCATGTATTTCCTCTCCTATTTATTGAGTGCTTGAGATGGAGGCTTTGATAGTGAGCTTTGTAGGTACTATTATGCCACCAAATTTACTCCAAATCTCTTGTTGGTGATACTCTTATAAAGGCTTAGACTCTACAAATGTATTGTAACCTTTGATTACTAAATAATACATTGAGTTACTTTGGAGTGTGGCTTTGTTCTCCCAAAAGGGTTTTCCCCATGTAAATCATTGTGTTTTGGTATATTACTTTTCTATTTATTTCCGTGTAACTATATATGATTAGTTTAAGTTTTGCTCATACATCCTATCATAGATTACTGTAGGAAGCATATTCTACACCTTTTATTCCTTTCAATAGTCACTCTTGGTGAATGTACTTGAGATACAAGGAATGGGTGTAGTATATTTTGGCATTCATTGCCCTTGTACTTTTGGATTATAATATGTTTGTGTCTTTAAAATATTAGCATTTTTCTTTGTTACCCATATGGAGGAAGTGCCTTTAGAAGAAGTGTAATAGGATTACCAAAACTTACTTTATTAGTCTTGGAGGAAAGGGATGATATCATCCTTTCTTTCTATATGTGAAGGATGGGAAATATCTTGCTCTTGATTTACGTGTGGTGGAGGACACTAGTTGTAAGTTCCTTTCTATTCTTGAGAAATTTTAGGAGACAATAAAAGGTCTTCATTTTCTCATTATCTTGTTTTCAACTTTTTCTTGGTTCCCTCATTGCAAAAAAATATGATATAACTTATTAAACTTATCTTGGTGCTCATAGGGGACTTCATTGGGATTCTCTATGTGATTTCCCCCCTCCTTGAATTCATAGAGAACTTTTGTGAGAGTTTCTATGTAACTATCAAGTGTTAAATGACTTGACTCAAAAATAGGTACATATGAATCTCATTTTATTTTCACAATTCTATCTCCATGAACATATTTCAAAAATGAATGGACCATAGAAGAAACCATATTTAACTATTCTAACTAAGTCCTAAGTGAAATAGAAAAGCTATCGCAATATGAGATAATATGGAACAAGACATCAATTTTTTTGAGCCCCACATGGAGAGGCAAGATTATGTATACTAAAGTAGCAATAAGGATGTCATTAGTCATCTTTAGTGAGATACCTAAGTGGGCATAACAAACCTATTGCAAATGATGATCATATAAAAGTTCTTTTGTGAAAATGTTAAATTGAATTATTGAATCAACAAGGATACCATTATATGGATAACCCTAGATGGTACCACAAACATACAATCATCCATAATAATTATTTTGAGGGATCTCATTATAAAATGGAATAAATAGAGTTATAGAAGGAAATGAAGCTCTAGTGTACGTCATGACCACAAAAGTATGTCTAGAAGCATGAGAAGATGAACCAAAATATTGTGTGTCCATTTTCTCTTTATCCATATATGTTTAGAGGCCATAGAATGATCAAAATATCTAGGTACCTATTAAAAATCTATGTTGTTAGATTGGGTATAATATAGAAAAATATTAGTATAAATTTATACATTTTGATTAAAATAAGAAACCAAGTGATTTCCCATATCATTAATACCATCAACGTGTATAGAATTATTATCAATCATATCTTAGACTTTATGATTTAAGGCCATGAAAATTGACATGTGGTGCCCATTAACTAAATTATAATTACAAAAATAATGTTGATTATATCATTTAGGTAACCTTCTAGACGGATTTAATGGACAATGGGTGGAAGAGTGATCAAATTAGCCTTTAATAAAATTTGTAGCATATTATCTAGGGGTTCACTTAGCTTTGTAAATTTTCTAGGAGTTTGGTGATGAAAAGAAATAGTGTTAGAAGAAGTAGCCACATGAATGACATTAGATTTGATATATTTCTTATCATTACCTTTTTGAAAAGTATTTGTATTTTAAAAATTTGAAGGATAAGAAGATTGATAATTTATATGGGAGGACCCATACTTCAATCCACTAGAAGCAAGAAATTTAAATTCAACATTCTTAACATGAGCACAAAGGTCCATGAAATAAGTGTAGTTATTAAAGTAAACACTATCCTAAAGGAGAGGAAATAGCCTCTTACAAAAATTATTTGTATTTCATCATCAAGGAGTCGATGGTTGATTTTGGTACAAAGTGATTGAAATCATACACCATATTCATTTATGTTCTCATTAGATCATTGGGCACACTCAAAAAAATCAAAAATAGTGGTTTTGAGGCCTATGTTCATATGAAAGTGGCTTAGGAATACCATAGCTAGTTGATCGAAACAATAGATAGAGAAAGGAGGAAATGCATAGAACCCTTGTCAAGCATAATCACAAAGAGTGCAAGGTAAACACTTAGTAAAAATCATGTCATCATAAGCATAATCTAGACATGTGCATTGAAGACTTGAAAGTGAGTATTTAGGACACCTTTACCATAGTACAACTCAAAGAGAGGTTCCATAGAACTGATAGGTAATAGATAGGTCACAACCTTGAATGCAAGAGATGTACAATGTGCTAAAGTATATGTAACAACATATTGATTATTAGTCATGGAATCAATTTTCTTTGCAACTCTATGTAGCTTCAATAATAGTGCATCTATTGGCAAGAGACACATTGGAGCTTCATGATTGTTGTCATTGATGGTAACAAAGTTCATCCCACACATCCATAGGACATGGTGTGCCTATACCGGAAGTCAGATTGAAGAATGTTGTGGTCTGGTAAGCAAGAACAAAGCATGTGGCAAGGTTCGATAGTCAGGTCCGGATCTCTTAGAGGAAGTATCTTTGGAAAGTGCAGACCTAGGGAAGTCAAGAGGAGTACCTTGAATGATAGATTCTAGGAATTGAGCATCCGGTGATGAAAGAGTGAAGAGATATGAGCATTCAAGTATTGGGGTCCTGTTTGGCAAAGCAAACAGAGGAAGAACTTACCAGCAGAGCTTCAGACATTATTCCAGATAAGATGTTGATGGTGATCAAGATTCTTAAGGTATCATTCGTGATTGGCCAACTTGTTAGATGACTTTTATAAGTATCTGTTTGATCCACATCACTTGGTAAGCAAGGATTCAACCGACATACTAGAGTTTGGGAAAATATTGACTATTTCGAATGTTGACTAGAAAGAGGAGGAAATCCTTTGAGCGGATATATATACCAAATGGATTTGGATGTGAAGGCATGTGTTGAGTAGTTGTTAAGTGCGAAGAAAAGTAGAAGAGTAGTGCGAAGACAGCAAGACAGGTCTGGAATGTAACAGGACAACAACACCTAAGAGAGTAAGAATGAAGTGCAGTAGATTAGTATATTGAGCTTAACCGGAACTGAACCTTAGCATATGTGGATGCTTCTCATCAGTTCAAGTAACTAGTTTTCTTGTATAAACTATTGTAGGCAGTGAGCCTCTTGTGAGCAGTGTGCTCGGGCAATGAGCCCTAATTGGCAAGTGCCATTTTGTACTATCTTATTCTTCTAACAGAGAATACATTCTTGGGTTAATCACCCTGTGGTTTTTCCTCTAACAGGGTTTTCCACGTCAAAATCATTGTGTCATGTGTATTGTTGTTATTTCCTTTTCAAGGTTATGTTTGCTTATTTGATTTGATACTGCACTAATTGATAAAGAAATTCAGAAAGTGGAAATAATTAAGATAACTGATTCACCCCCCCCCTCTCAGTTATCAATAGCATCAAGGTTGGAGTTGGGGATAGTGGTTGTAGAAGTAGGAGTAGCATGAGAAAAAAATAGAGGATTATAAAGAGAATTAGGGATAAGAGGTAGAGACACAATTCTAGAGGGAGAATAGGAAACACTATAATCCAAACAAGTAAGACAAATGATAAAGGATGAAGTAGTACTAGTGGTAGAGAATGTGGGTATAGCACTAGTAGGATGGGAGGTAAGTTGTATATTAGCATAAGAAGATGTAGTGATGACACCAGAGATAAAAATAAGAGTTAGAGGTCACACTATAAGTGGAAAGAGGAGATGTAGACCCCATCAAATCTATAATAGATTGAGAGGAGGAAGGATCCATGGATGAGGATAGGTGGATGGGAAGAGGAGAATAAATGCCATGAAAAATAGTATAAGAATACATAATAGAACAAATATCATAAATAATATTAGTACTAAAAGGTGCTCCAAGAAATAAATTATGCAAATATGTAGCTAATTGTGTAGGAGAGGTAGCATTACCAAGTTCTTAAAAAAATAATTGTCTATTAAGAGAATAATCCTTCTTTTCAATATGTGCATTGTAATCGAATCAATTTTCTCATTCTAATTAGCATTAGTAGGAATCTCATGAGCATTAGAGTGAGAATCCATGTTAGGATTTAAATGAGCACTCCTCTGTAAAGGTAAATTAGAGTTTTAGGTAGCTCATCTCATAAATAAATGATAAATAACTATAAAGTAAGGGAAGATATAAATGTGAATCTCATAAGCATGATCAATCTTAGATCTAAAAAAATAGAAAAGACAAAAGAAAACCCTAAAGGGGGTGTAAGAGTGAAGGGGATCACCAAAATGAAAAGAAACAAAATTACACCCTTTTCACAAAATTTCTATGGTAAAATAATTAATAAATAATAAAAATATCCTAGGAAAAAAAGATGAAATGGAGTGGATAATTGATATATGTCTTTTAGTAAATGATTTAGAAAATGAAATAAATAAACAAGGCATTTAGTTAGATTTTGATGTAAAATAGTTGTAATTGATATTAGAAAGTAGTGAAGCTCAAGTGAATGTTGTAGAATCAATGAAGTCCTTGTCTATCATAGTGGGTCACTTCCCTAACTATATAAGTGATATACACAATAATAGAAACAAGTAGATATAATATTTATAAAATTATGAGTTCTCTCCTTCAATTTTCTACATATATATGTATCCACTCATACATAAAAACTAGTTGGTTTAGTCAAGAGTTTGCTAATGATCGAGAACGTGTCTCCCTTTTTGTCAAACTTCGTAAGGATGTCAAGTTAATGAATTTGGAAGATATCATATACAATAGTAAATCATGAATTATATACTCTATGATAGTGTAATGCAAGTACTTTGATAATTCTCTTTAAAAATACTCTTCTAAATGCAAGACTCAATAAACAATATGAGTGCAAGATACAAGATTCTAGGTCCTAGATTCTTTCAAATGAACTAGGGTTACCCTTTTAAATAAAAATCCAAGGTTGCTAATGAAACATTGTGTATTTTTTTAGAACACAACAATAAAATTGGAGGGTATGGTATACTCCAAATTTAAATTTAAAATTTGAAAGTTCACAGTTCATTTTTATAGATTACACATCTAACCTAGGTTATTTACACAAATCATATATTTGACCTAGGGTAGGAGATAATGGATTTGAGGATAAAGACTAATCCCTATGAGTGAGTGAATATTTAAATAGGTAAGGATTGAGTAATGTGTCAACTATTAGTGTAAACTATGGCAATTGTACACTTGCCACTACATAAAAGATAACCTAGCCATATCAAGTTTGAAATGAAAGGGAAAACTATAAGGTATGAAAATTTCACCATTACATGTTTAAAGAGAAGAAAATATATGGATATAAATATGTAATGAGATAATGCAAGTGATTACAACACATATGTAAAGTCCAAGGTATAAAATTTGTTACAACTTTAGGCCCCCTCTTTATTAAGTTATATTATACACATGTTTACTAGTTCTATCACACATCTTTTATTCCATGCCCCCTCCTTTGAGGAAATGTTATAGATACATGGTTGAGAAAACAATTATCTTATTTCTCCTTCTTCTTACTATTATTTATCACTCACTAATATACTTCTTTCACTCCTTCAATTGATCATCTCCTCTTGTACCCAATTAATTGAAAGGTGACATACACTCTCTTCTACTCTCATGATTATGATCCTCATGCCAGTTCTTATGGTTCTTGTACCTTTTTTTATGGTCCTTGTAACAATTTGTATGGTCTTTGTAATAGTTTATTTTTTGTCCCTATACCATTGTACCTAGTTTATTTTGGGATAGTAATCTAAGTAGACTTGATCTTGGGGGAGTTAAGCATGCTTGAGTTGAAGTAGTACTAGGATGGGTGACCTCTTAGAAGATCCTGATACTTCACCCCTATGAATGTCACCTAGATATTGGTATAGAAATAGACCCTAAGAGTCTTATCAAACTATTAAAATAAGCAGCTAGAACAATACGCCAATACACACACAATAAATATCCCATAGAACAACAATGAATGTTTTATTTATTTGCAGCAATAGAACCAACTAGGAGTACAATATTCTCTTCTTTTAAGTTACATTCAATTATTCTTCACACTACCTTCCAAAATGATCGAACCCCCTCACAAGAACAATGATTCTAGTTTATACCTTCTCGGGTGGTAGTTGAACAATTGGGACATTTTTAGTTATGGGAACTGAATAGTTCAGATGCCCCCAATCAGACCCCTCAAATTTTCCATTAATCACCAAGACATTTAAAGTATTAGGATATTGTAGATATTGGACTATCAAAACAAATGCCTTTTGGTAAAAACTGATCTCTGCAAACAATTGATTCCCCTAACACTGATCTATCAGTGGTTAGACTTATTACAAATCCCTTCTATTTTAGCAAGGATGATTTTCTACGAACTTTTTCAGTGTCTGTACTAGTTCACAAACTAGTTTGAGTGCCGAAACACCACTTAACATCTTTGGATTCCCTTTTCAATGAAAAGGGTATTTCATGAACTCGCCTTTTCGACAAAACACATAGTTCATGAGATAGATAATCCATCGAAACACTCTTCTTTCTTTTCATTGATCTTCATGTTCTTTTTTTGGTAACTTTGGGATTTCACGAACCAAAATTTCAATGATAATGGTTTTTGGCAAACTCACCTTCCCACAAACCATTCTTCTTTAGTGAGATTCGTGGTTAGTGAACTTATTAGTTCATTGAAACTATTCTCTTTTGAACATTTATTTGGTTCACAAACTTATATGTTCATCAAAACTAAGTCTTTTGACAAGATTGCCTCACCACAAACTTAAAAACTCATGCATCGTTCCTTTACAAGCCTTTTGGAAAAATAGTAATTTGGCAAACCATGAGGTTTTCCAACTCCATTTCAGTGAAAGTGTTAGCTCACGAATTAAAGCCTTCATTGAAATACTCCATATGTAGTCTTTGGCAGTACTTTTCAATGATTAACTTCTTTGGCAAACAAAGTGAATTTTGAACTCTCCCTTCAAAGCCTTTTTGGCAATACATCAATTTTGCAAACCCATGCTTTTGGCAAACTAAGGATTTTGCAAACTAAGAAAGCTATCGAAACAAAGGCTCAAACTTTACCAAAATGCTCTTAGCTAAGTCAAAATGAATGAAATTTTCTCCTAAAGAAAAATTATCAAAACCAACTGCAACTCAAAAACAAAGAAGAAAACAAAATTTAGAAAAATTTTGGGTGACACAAGATTTCTTGTGAACCTAGATGCTCCTGCATCAAACATGCTAGGTAAGTGAAATATTCCATGAGGCTACAACTCATGAACATTTAGATAAGTCAAAAATGGGTACCCATACTTAACAAATTCTAAAGCTTGCATCCAAGAGGCTTTATCTGCTGGTCTATCCTTCTAACGAATAAGATACTCCATGTATTCTTTCCCCCTTGTTCTTTTAGCCACTCAGGAATCTATCATTTTGTCTACCTATTTAAATTTATTTTCAAGCAACTGATGTACCCATCCATGTGTATCTTGTAAATGTAAATTTAAATTCCCTTTTGTACTTGTTTCCCCTTCATAATATCTATACAAATTAGCAACACTGAAGATGGGAGAAATATCTATACCTGTTGGAAGTTTAATCTCATAGGCATTGGATGACAATTTTTGCAACACCTTACAAGGCCATATTTTCTTCCACTTCAATTTATTATATGTTTCCTATAGGGACCTTTCCTTCCACAAATGTGTCAATACCAAATCACCAACCTGAAATTATTTATCTCTCCTACATATATCAGCATGCTCCTTGTATCTGGTGACACTCTTCTCCTATGTTTATTTCACTTCTTTGTGCAAATCATGAATATACTTAGCAAAATCTTTTGTTATAACACTCTTTCTACCCAAATCAACACTATCTCTCAACTCATCAACACCCATTGGGCTATATCCATAAACAATATGAAAAGGACTTTTAACCACACTCTGATTAACTGAATTATTGTATGCAAACTCTACCTATGCCAATATTAAATCCCATTGATTTGGTTTATCACCTACCGAACATCTTAGGAAATTACCCAAACTTCTATTTACAACCTCAATTTGACCATCAGTCTGAGGATGGTACGCTAAACTGAAACTCAAATGTGTACCCATTTTCTTACATAAGGTACACCAAAAATGACCAACAAACTTTACATCATGATATGAAACAATACTTTTAGACAAACCATGTAGCCTAACTACCTCCTTGAAAAATAATGTAGCTGTTGGGATGAAATATTGTCCTCCTTTTTATACTATTTTCATATGTTTTAAAGACCTTTTCTATATGGTTCTGCAAGGACTCCACATACATTACCTCTATTTTATGTTGTTTCATATATACTTTCCTAAGACTTGGATCCTATACTGATGAATGAATTTAGGTGGTTATATTATCAAATGGGTGATTTGAATTATTGATATGCATGAAAAATAGATAGGATTTCATAAATTTATTATAAGAGGTTGTTTTGTATATATGTTGGAATGATTAACCTTATGCAGCCAAACAAAGAATCCAAGGAGGAGTAACTACAACAGAATGAAGAATAGAGCAATCAATGAAGATGCGGTCCAAGTGCCATACATGGTGATTGGTGGTGACAAACGTGGTCATCGGGGAAGAATAAACACAGAGGATAAAGAAGACTTATTCTAGAAATCTCACCGAAATTCATGCATCTTATTTATGAGTTGTTGTGGGTGGAATTTCTGATTGGATAGGACTCTGTTTTCTTGTTCAGTTAATAGGTTGATCTCAAAAACAATATCCTAATGTCTAGGAGTTAATTGATGATCGCAGTTAGTTAGAAGATTGAAGAAGACTCTCCCATCTTTATATAGGAGAGGAGTTTTTGTTGATTAGTTAGTTGTTATGTTCTACTTTCAATATAGCCATTACTTTTGTTGCAGTTATTAGTTGTTACAGACATGTTACAATTTTGAATAAAAATCTGAAGAAGATTCTATCGTAGATATGATTTGAATTTAATTGTATGTTATGAGAAGGTTGAAGATCTGAAGTAGAATTAATTTCTAGAAAAAGTGAGATAGTTCCCTGAGCTGGCCATTCAAGGTACTAACTCTCACTTTACATGTTCTCTTATTTATTTCTACATTTTTAGTTTATCTGTTTCATTCCACTTTCTATGTTATATTGTGAACTAGTAAGAACTATTGATTAATACTTCCAGTAGCTGTGATCCATGAGTAGAGTGTACGTTTTTAATCCTCTAGAGGTTAGTGCTAGCTTTTTCATCATTCTTGAGATGTTAGATTAAAACTGTGATTTTCTGTTAAATACAGTTATCTTTAGCCTCTGCTGAAGGTACCCGTAGCAACTGGAAAATTAAATTATTTTTGTTGTTTTTCATTTTTGTTTACTTTTTTTCATTTTTGTTTATTGTTTTACATTCCTATGCATTCTAGTAAATAGGATTGGGGTAAAGAAGAGTTACACAAGGTTAGCTTAGAGTAGAAATGAGTCTTGAAGGCATAGATATTACATGCATCATCTTAAGCTTACGCTCCTTGGTTGATAATTCAATGTAGGAACACAATGAGAGTGGACTGTGTTGGTAATAATTTATGTTTAAGGTTATGTTGGGTGAATATTTTGTCGTTAACTCGCTAACGGTAAAATGGGTATATCAGCCACAGTTGATGAGACAAAGTCTCTCCTCTCAGCAAGGGGAGGTTCCCTCTAATTACTTGACTTTTGCAAACCAAACAACTTATGAAATTTATGTACACTAAATACTATGTTTGTGGTGGTTCCATCTCATCTCATTCTCTTTTTTCAGAATAGATGTTTATATTTCAAACTCTTGATAAAGAACTTATAAATTATCACAAAATCACATAAACACAAAGTTTTCTGTTACCTCACTTACTACTTGTAAACGGAACTATTTGAAGTAGAATGTAGCCCAAAGTCTTCACTCCTCTTCAAGATCATAAAAATAAATTGAATATAACAACTTGCAGCACAAAGTCTCCAAACTATTGTATTCTCACAAACATGAACATATAACCCACAACTGATTTGATAACACAAAGTTTATCAGAATCAAATTAAGAGCACTCTTCAATCACTTGAAACAAACTCCACACTTCAATTATTATCAAATAAGATTATGATAGCAAGACGTAAGAACAAACTATCACAACACAAATAATCCCAAGACAAAGATTGGAATTGAACTCACTTTCTTGTATTGATAAGTATTTGAATATTGATTTTTACAAAAAGCATAAAGTCTTGATTTGCTTCTCAATTCACCAGAGTTTTCTTGCAATAGACAAAAAGATAATATTTACAAAAGAGGTCCCCTTTATTTATAGGGAAAGACCTTGAGAAAATTTAGGAAATCTACAACTATTTTGACTTATTCAACAAGAGAGTCCTATTTGACTTATGACTTCTCTTGTTTCACATGTAATTACATTTTGGAAAATTACATGTGTAGATGTCCAAAACAAAATTCAATTTACATAACATCTAAGAAAAACAAGCTGAGGTACTAGCTTCCTCCATCTTTTTTCCTCAAGAAGTTCTGATACATGGTTTGAACAACTGACATTTTGCATGCATCTGGTTTCGCTGTGTTTTCAGATATGGTGCAAGCTCAGAGAATTGAATCTTTCACTGCCTTTACTGCCTTTTCATGCTTGTCTAAATTATCCTTCAGGTTCTCTAGAGTCGAATGTTGATCATACAGGTTATCCATTGAGAGCACAGAGGGAGCTTCCTCTTCAAATTTCTTTTGTACCATTTCTTCAAAAGAACTTATCATCTCCTGTGCTGTGAGGAAACTATGATCTTCCCTTGTCAAGGTGCAAGGAAGTTCTTCTAGCCGGTGTAGGAATGTGACATCACTATCTTTGCTGGCTTCTTGATCTTGGCACAGATCTTCAAGTAGACTCTTTATTATGAAAATATGATGAGCTAGAGTCTCCTTGGTCTTGAGATATGATTCCCTGTTGGTGACGACCCCAATGGTGATCAGATTCTTTATCTTGATCTTCTTCATATCTATCCACTCTTCTAGGCTCTCTTCTTGATCTTGCAGCTCTTGTGAAGGTAGATCTACCAGATTGTCCAGCTCAACTTTAGCTTTGTCCATTTTCTCCTTTCTTTCCATAGCAGTTTTTAATAGAACTCGTCCTTGGGCCAACAACCGCTCCACTACATCCCCCACTATCTTGCCTCTAGCTTGGGCTTTTTCAACCTTCTATATCAGGGATCTTCCACTGTCACTGCCATAGGTTCTGCTATTTCTAATGACTTCACTATTTTCTGAAGGACAGCAGCTAGTTGTTCTGCTTTTGCTTTGTATTGCTCCTTTTCCCTCTTGGCTTCATCATACTTTTCAAGTAGGGTACTGGCAGTGGTCTGGAAATTTGCTTTGACACCCTCATGAGTCACTTTACCGAGCTCAACCCTTGAGATGACATAATTACTCATGTCAAAAGTATCAACCGTGGCATCTTCAGGAGGTTTGGCAATTTTGGCATATTTGATTCCCTTTTCAGTGATCAGCCTAGAAACAGTCTTAGGCTTCTTTTTCTGGTTCTTTGCTTTCACGGGCAACAACTTTTCAATGTCAATCTCATCAGGTGAGATGGCTTGCTTCTTCCTCTTTGGAGTATAGGCAGATAGCCATGGAGGAAGTACAGATGTGTCAATAGCTGGAGGGGGATCTCCTACTTGCTTGGCCGGCTCCGTGCTTGTTCCCATGATGGTGACAATTGGACTTTTGTTGGTAAACACAACACCTGTATCAACAACCTTTTGTGAAGCATCCAGAAGGTTCTCTAAGATAGTTTGTTCCCCGATATCAAAAGATGGGGAAGATAAGCTTGGAATGGAACCAGAAGAATCAAAAATAGTTCCAAAGCTAGCTTTCATGGATGGAGGAGTATTGTCTGAAGAAACAACAAAAATTGGAGAAAGAGGAACATTTAAAATTGCTGGCAAACCATTAGAAACTCGAACATGAGGAAGAGATGTAAGGACTTGTGTCTTGGAAGGAAGATCTTTCACAGGAGTCTAAGGGGAACCATCAAGTCGCTCTACCTCTATATCTTCATCTTCACCTTGTTCAAATTCATCAGATACCTTTGTCTTAGACCTTTGAACATTTTGTTCTTCAGTCTCAACATCTTCAATTTCCATCTGATCATCATTAGTGTCTTCAACATCTGACTTAGTGGCATCAGAAGCCTCTGTGGTTTCCTTCTTCTTTCCTCCCTTGGATACAAATTTGATCTTTGGTTTGTGTACCTTGGAGGAAGAAGGGGTGTCACTCTTGTTCTTAGTTCAGTTTTCCACCTTCTTACCTGTTCACTCCTGTATCTCTTCTTCAGACCCTGTAAGGAACTCTTTCAACTGAATCCCTTTGCTTTTCAACCACAAGTTGGTATTTGCTAGTATTGGTTGAAATCTTTTCCTGATGGATGTCTCCTCTTTGACTGACCATTTCACCTCTGGGAGAGGTGAAGCCTCAACATTCTCTGCCTCATATTTGTGATCTAGGACATCTCCATCGTCCTCCATTCCATCTGGAATATCAGCGAGTCCTAATTCCTCAATTTGGCTTAGATGAAGTCTGCAGAAATCTAGTTTTCTAATCTCATTTTGAGTCCTGAGATCTGCCCATATGTCTTTGACCATTGGCTCATGAAAATTTGACTTCCTCTTGATTTTATCTTGAACCCTTCTGAAGTCAAAATGATTTCTTTTCTTGTAGGTCTTCATGGTGGCCAACTGCAATTCAGAGTCAATTATTTTTGCTTTGTTGGCAGATTGAACCAAATACCTCCCAATTTCAATGGGAAACTTTATCCCTGACCTCTTAAGCTCCATTTGTTTGTTGTGTACCACAATCAGTTGTCTGCAAAGCTCCATAAGAACAATGTGATCACTGGGATACCGTGGCAACATGTAAGGGTAACCAGGATAGTATCCTACCCGAAGATACGTAAAGGTTGGAAATTGCAAAAACAAGCAACCAAAAGAATTTACAACTTGCCACGCTTCATCAGAAACTCTTTTTTGAACCAGTTCACCATCCCACAAGCACATGAAAACTGAGAAGAATGCATCATTGACTCTTCTGAAATGATGAATTGAACCCCTCAGAGTGATTTGGGGGTAGTATTCATACACTGGGACCAATCTCCTGTCCCCTACTTGGGTTAAACCTGGAAAGTTCCTCATGCTTGCAGCAGCATAGACAAGTTAAGAGGTCACGTAAAATTTGAAGCTAGTGTTGACTCTTACTAGTTGCTCGTGCAAAGCATTGCTGATCTGTTCACCCCAGAATATTTTCTGGTTCCCTCGTAGAATCACCTTGATGTAAGTGTACATCCAGTCCTGAAACTTAGAAGCAGAAGAGAGTCCTCTGATGAGACTGAAGAGAGTAATCAAATCACACACTTCCTCCACAAAATCACTCCTGTGAAGATCTTTTGGCCATCTGGTCAAAGTTGCCCTAGGAATCTTTAACCACTTGCTGTTTATGTGCCTCCTAGTAGATTCCAAGTCATTGTCATAGTCTTGTTGACCCTGAGCAAAATCAATCTGCCCGACATTTTCAATTGGTGGACACATGAAGATTTTGTCCATGAATTCTGCATCCAATCTCATGATTACATTTCCCTGTGAGTCTGTCACAGCTCTAGTGTCTCTGTTGTAATGATTGGCCACTTGTAGAACAAATTCAGGATTATGTGCACTGGCTGGAAATGATGCAACCAAATGAATACTGCTGTCAATGATTTTCTGCATATGCTTGGAGGGATTTGCTTGTTTAGTTCTATCTATGAACTCGGCCATGTCTACGTGCCCAATTTTTGTATCTCTGATTTCATCAACGTTTGACTGTATTGCCGTTACCGGAAAGACACCCTGGTACTTGTACTTCATGGCTCTGGACTTTGACAGAGATGATTCTGACATGAGCCCTGGAGAAAACTATGAATTTGAACACCACCATGAATGCTGATTGAGAACTACAAAAGGCCATGATCTCGCAGTTAGGGGAAAAATTGGATAAACTGGGTCAACTGCATTTTGACGATCATGGACGGGAAAGCATGCGTTTAAAGGGCTTGAGTGTGCAAATCAAGGTGAAGGCGAAAGCAGGCTTTTGGTTTTGAAAAGTGAATTTTCCAGTGTTGGAAAAAATCAGGAAAATGTGCTTGGGCGGGTGATTTGGCCGCCATTGCAAGTTGGGAGAGACTTCAGGTGTAAAGGCGGTGAAAAACACCACTTCTGCATGTATTTTGGAAGTTTTGATTTGACATGCTCGAGTGATTAAAATGACCGCTATCGCATGTGAATGAGTAAAAACTTCAAGTGTTTGGACGGGGAAAAACATCGCTTTAGCAAGTCGTGAGTTTCCTCAACACTGGATGCTTGGGCAGGTGAAAATGCCGCTATGGCATATAATGGATTTCATCACTAGCAAATGCTTGGATGGGTGTATTGGCCGCTCTGGCAAAGAAATGACCAAACAAGTTTTTGATGTAGGGGTGGATAAAAATGCTGCTCGAGCATTTGGGTGATTATTGGTTAACATGCAAGAGTGGATGAAATGACCGCTATTGCATGTAAATGAGTAAAAACTTCAAGGGTTTTAGTGTAGGGGTGGGGATTTCAACTGATTTGCATGTGGAAGGTTTACCATGCTGCATGGGTGGCAGAAATTACCGTCGTTGCAGATGATACTAGATTTAGTTTGAAGTGTTTGATCGGGTGAATCGACACCACGATGGGTAAGAGATTGCCGTGTATGGGAGGTGTAATTCGCCGCCCATCCACATTGGTAATTTAGGAAGTATCAAAGGTTTGAGCAGTAAATCCGCCGCTATAGGCATTGAAACTTTAGGGTATGAACTTGGGATTGAGAAAGCGATGAACAACACCGACATTTTCAATATAAAACAACAACAACAACAAAAAAAAAATGATTGAAACCAAATGATACAAACCCTAGTTTATCACAAGAAATAATCAACAAGAGAAAACATGAAACCCTAACCTAGCATGAGAATAGTCAAAAATGCAAAATGAAAGAAAGAAATTTGAAACAAACAAAACAAATGAACCTACCAGAGAAAAGAGACACCAAAGATGGATTCAGACCACGGTAATTTCCTTTCGGACTCTCCTCCGTGGCGTTGGTTCAAGCATAAACGATAAATAAACAAAAGGCACAACGAGTACTTAAAACTTAAAAATGAACATTAAATGAATCGGCATGAGTGGCCATTAATGGTACTCCAGTCGAAAGATTTGAAGATCTTGCTCAGGCGGAAGTTTTGGCCGCTCCTGTAAGTTCCATCGAATAAGATATGTAAAGGCAGGTGATTTCATCGCTGTTTCATAAAACACAAAGTTCAATATATGTAATAGCGGCTAAATAGACCGCTCTTACATGTGAACAAGCTTCTAAACATGTAATAGCGGTTATAAATACCGCTCTTACATGTGAACAAAAAAAACAAAAATGGCTAACACCTGAAAAATGACTAAAACTAACATTTTAACCAATTTACAACTTGAATGTTCTTCGCAAATATCGAGAAACTGATTCAAAGGCATGTCATAAACTAGTTGAGAATGTCAAATGACTTCGCACGAGACTAAGGGAATCTTGTCTCGATTTGCGATCTTAGAGTGTAGATTCATGAAACAAACAAGTTTCGTGGGGGTTGTCTACAAAAACGAGCGTAACTGATTTTGAGAACAACAGGTTACAGGATGTGCACCTCCCTAGAAATCCAAAAAATTTCCTAAGTGTTGGACCCTCTCTGTGTTTTGCTGCATCATCAGGATATTTTCAAGGAAGGGGTCATCATCATCATCATCATATTTCCATGCATCCACCTGATGTTTCTTGCGAGGGTCATTTCTCCTCATGTCCGGATATCCTGTGGGGGTCATCATGCATTTGCCGACCCGACCTTTGCCGCGGGGTGATATTTTAACATCGGGTGATCTTAGTCAAGATCATCCTGATGTTAGCGCTATGAAATTTCTAAGTATGACCCACTTTTCATCGGGGTCATCATATTTGAATATCGCGTGATCTTTGTTAAGATCACCCTGATGTTATTTTGTCACCTTATGTTTGTTCGACATCAGGATGCTACTCATGTCATGTTCCTGCGGGGGTGATACCCGCTCGACCTTTGCCTTCATCTTTTTCTCTGCAGGATGATATTTTCAATATCGGGTGATATTCCAATTATCAGGTCATCTTAAGAATATCACCCTTGCTCTAAATGTGATGATGATGTCGTCAGGATTTTCAATTATCAAGGTGATATCCTTCAGGTGATGTGCTGCTGACGTCATCCAGATTTGACAGGGTCATACTTCAAGTTTTCAATCTGACCTGACATTGTGATGTGATGCTGATGTCAAGGTGATATCCGCTTTTATGCCTGTCTACATCATGATATTTCTGAAGGGAGATATCCTCCTATTGGCTTCATGCATTGTCTAGTGGGGGGTGATCATTTCAAATATCCGTCATATTCATATATCACCCCGATCTTATAGTGGAGCTATAGTGCAGCATGATTTTTGTGCATGAGGGTAATATTTCAAATATCCAGTTATCTTCCGAATATCATCCTGATGCCGACATGGTGATGATGTCATCAAGGTCCAGGGGGTCATATTTCTAACATTAGTCATTTTATGGAGATCCTCTGATATTTGCGAATATGATGATGATGTCATCTGGATATGAGGAGGTGCACAGTATGCAGATATGCTAATGACATCAGCAGGATATGACGGTGATGTCATCAGGATGTTCATTGGCTAGACATTTGGTATTGGCAAGGCAGGAGGATCCTTCTCTGACACATCAGGTTGTGCCGATGAAGGCGATTATCATGCGGGCGATTTTTCACATGAAGGTAGGGTTGGTCATCAAGCTGATATTCTAACATCAGGGTGATATTTTTTATCTGGTGATGCGGACGGTATGATACTTTCCCATAGGGTGATATTTTTTGCGGGGTGATATTTCACATCAGGGTGAGCTCAAATGATGATGCTGATGTCAGGGTGATATTTTGAGCAGCCGGATATCATGCTGGAGGATGATGATGATGAAGGCTTATGCTGGTGTTGTCAGGAGCAAAAGCATCGACATCATATATGCTCGCGACCCAGTATATAAGGTGATGAGGAGGTTGCCGCGGGGTGCATGTGGGATAATTAGATCCTGCATGATTTGAAATATCAGGATGATACATTTTGGCAGGAAAGGTTTGTGATGCACAGTATTATGCATTTCCTAGGGTCGTGGGTTGGTATGCCATTAATGGCAGTTGTTGCAGAGTATGGGCATTGGCGTGGACGAATCTGGTACCTGATTGAAGTTGTACATCCACGGGCGGCGGCGCAAGCTCGAGATCTCTTCCTGTCTCCTCCCTTATCTGCTGCATTCAGTACGATGAGCACCATTTTCTCAATGTGCTGTATTTGGCAAATTTTGACTTTTGCCATGTAATTAATGCTGTGCACCTTCTTGCTATATATAGCAGATGATGCTACTCAATTCAAGTTTGTTAAAAACTGGACATATTTGGCTCTGTAATAAGATACAACTAGTTCTAGTTGCTCTATGCAGGTGACCTTGTGAGTTTATGTATCTCTTGTTGTATGTCTCATGCATGAATCTACTGATTTCATGATTGGTTTTATATGAGTAATGTTGTATTTGCATGTGTTTTGTTATTCTGTCTCCAGTATTGCATGTATCCTTCTTCTGAATCTAGATATCTAAGGGATGTCTGGGATTCTAGAATATAGAATTCCTATATTGAATGCTTGAACTTTCAACTTCTGCTCAAGGGGTAGATTAAAGTGTTTTCAGATTAAGTGTTGCGAATGATATACTGCAATAGGGATGCCATAAGTAGAGATAACTTAACACTCTGTATTGGGAGGTATCTGTAAGGTAGATATCACACAAATCCCCTTGAAATCTAGTTTTATTGTGTTCATGCTGATCATTCACAGGTGTATGTCTACTGACTCCAAGTCCTGGATAGGCACCAATCTAGCTCTGCATTGAGATTATACACCAGGTCCTAGTTTTGCATCCAAACACATAAATCAAACTCATACTTCCAAATCAAACCATTAAGACCTTAGAAGTAGTTTAGGACCAAGATCCTCTGATTCACAACTGAACATAAGCCCAAAGCTAGCCCCTTTGCACTTATCTCACAGTTTTGGTCTTCATACAGGAGGATTTATCTGCTTTGTATCAACATCCCAAGCCAACCCACAAGCATATTCTCATGGGTGTTGAATAGGGAATACCCACCTAGGTTTTGCAGAGCCTGAAGAAGAAGAGGAGATAAAAATAGAGTCTATCTCCTACACTGTTGGCCCCTGGCCCAGAGATCCTGTTGATCACTGATGGCTACCTTGTAGGGAAATCTGGGAATGAACATCCAGTCAGGGAAAAAACCAACAGACTGTTTAGTTAGGCTAAAACCCTGAATTTATTTAAGTCTACAACACATTAGTTTTCCTCTACATTTTTGGCGCCATTGTCGGGGATGGTGCTGTCTTCATAATCTCATTTGATAGGTTTCATATGTTTCAATAAGATTTCAGTATTAGATTCTATAATTTCATTTTTCAATAGACACCAGATATTCTGCTAACATGGTGTAGGACCGCTGAAACATAAAGCTCAATTTACTGCATGCGGAGGTAAAGAGACTTTCGGGGTAGATTCCTCCCATCAACTTCTCAGAACAATGAGGGTACAGCTGATTTCAACAACTACACAATAGGAAGTGCTAAAGGAGAGTTTCCTTTTATGTCTCCATCAACATCCCCTACATCTCCATTAGCCTACTCTATTGCCACAGAGAGAACTTTCAGAACAATGGCAGATGAAGTAGAAGATCCTCCAGGACAAGCTACATTTGAATTCCCTATACCAGACCTAGCACGGGCAGCTACTTTGAAAAATATACCACCATCTACATTGCCTATTTTCTATGGTTTGGTGACTAAAGATCCTAATACTTTCCTGTTTGAGTTTGATGTTCTGTGTAGAAGTTATGACTATACAATTGATCCTTATAGACTCAAGTTGTTCCTTGCTACCCTTAAAGATGCTACTTTGAGATGGTTTATGGGACTGGGATACCATGAAGAAAAAATTCCTGACAAAATACAAAGACTACTATAGAGGACATGATAGGAGGAAAGATGCCATCTTTAGGATGGCACAGAGGGAGGATGAGCCACTGGAGGACTATGTAGAGAGATTCCAATTTGCTTTGAAGAAAAACCCTCAGAATAGGTTGTCTGAAGAATCATTGAAGCTCATCTTTTTAAGAGGAGTCAATGATGATTGCATGGATGCCCTAAATCTCATTGGGATAGGGGACATCTCCCAACTACCCTTTGAAGATATTTGTATAGCTTGCAGAAACTACTCCAGGACTTTCTTCAGAAAGCCTAGGGGAGAAAGAGTAGCCATTGCAGGCAAGGCAGCTAATGGAGTTTCTAGGGTGGAAATTAGCAATTTACTGACCAATATGAAAGAAGACATCATTAGCCATATGGCTACGCAGTTTGACACTCTTCACATCAAGAAGAAACAAGAAGAGGTAGATGTAATGCTCACTGAATACTGCCCAAGCTATAGACAAAGGAAGGCCAACTGTAAATGCAAAAGAGTAGCTAATATCCAAGAGGAGAAGATTGAAAAGCTAGAACTTCAACCATTTGAAGGTGACAATGGGCAACTATTCTTTATTACTCAAAGAAGATCTTGGCAACAAAGGCAAGGTATGCCCCCTGATCCACTCAATTATAATTCATCTTTTCTAGCTACCAATCAATTTTTTTTGCTTGGAATAACTAGCCTTGGCCTGCTAATCCAAATGCTTGGCAAAACCCACCATGGTCTACTCCACAGGCAAGGTGGAACCAACAACAACAATGGCCTCAGCAGCCTTTCCAAGGCCCTACCTATAACTCCCAATGGCCTACTCAACAATAGCAATGGCAACCTCAATGGAACAAGGGCCAATCATGGCAGCCAAACTCCCAATATCAACAACCATTGCTTCCACCACAGCCACATCAGCAAGCCATCATGCCTCCACTAGCACCTCCAAATCCAGCTCCTAGACCTACCCAAATCCCTGCCCAACCTACACCTAACCCTAACAATAAGCCTATTCAGCAGGATTATACTAACGAGGTTATGCAATATCCCACCTATGGGGTGGAAGTGAGTAATGTTCATCTAAGATCAAGAAAACAACTTGCAGGACCTTCATCCCCTCAAATTACTGAGCTCAAAGATAAAGAACCCCCTACAGATAATCCAGATAAACACCCCTTGGAACCTGAACCAAACCAAGATGCCCAACCTACCTTGCAGAAAAAGTCTCCTCCTTTCCCTAAGCATTTGGCCATACAAAAGCAACCAGCCCAAGCAGATACTGCCCTTCTCAGCCAGCTAAAAGATATCAGTATTAAGATTCCCCTAATTCAAGCCATTAAGGATATCCCTATCTATACCAAAACTATTAGGGATCTTTACATAAAGAAACCAGGAAGGAAGTGAGCAGACCCCTAGACAGTGCATGTGTTAGGTAATCTTACAGATATTATGTTGGGTAATATAACTGTCCCAAAATATACAGACCCAGGAAGTCCAGTGGTGGATGTCCAGATCAACGAAACTCTGATTGAGAACACTCTAATAGATTTAGGTGTTGCTATTAATGTCTTGACCAAGGAAACAATGTAGATACTCCAGCTGAACAATTTGAGACCTACCCAGATAGTTCTTCAATTAGCTGATAGGTCCATAGTTAAACCTGAAGGAGTTATAGAAGATTTGGTCATTACATTAGACTCTTGGGAGTACCTAGCTGATTTCATAGTTTTGCAACCCAAAGTTAATCTCGCTAGATACCCTCTAATTTTAGGTAAACCATGGCTTACCACTGCTAATGCGTTTATAGGTTGTCAGTCTGGTAACATGATAATCTCTAATGGGACAGTTACCAAGAAACTGGTGTTGTACCCTCTAGCCCAACCATTCCATGAGCTCAAGAAAATAGTTTGGCCTTTCCAAGAAGATGAGGACACTTACTCCTTGCAAACATTAATGACTATTGAACACAATCCCTTGTTAGATGTTCCAGATGAAGATGAACTCATTGCTCATGTCCTTCATAATGACTATGGGAGGCATCCGCAGTAGCAAGATTGCTTATCTTGCTTACAAGACCCCTTGAGCACCACTATACCAAGCAGTTCATTAGAAGAAGTATCTCAAATATTTCATGCTTTACTACCCCAGCAATGCTTACCTATGTTACCTAGCCTTGATTTATCTTTTGTGAAAGAATTGTCCAAACACCTAGAGGTCAGACCAGGAAAGATGCTGAATATCAATAATGCCTTGACTGATGAACAACAACAATCCTTGTATAACATTTTAGATACACACTCAGTAGCATTTGCTTGGGACTATAATGATATGAAAGGCATAGACCCTGCCTTATGCATGCACAAGATATACATAGATGATGGATATAGGCCCATCAGGCAAGAACAAAGGCGCATGAATCCAGCTCTCAGAGACATTGTTAAAACTGAGCTACAAAAACTTTTGGATGCGGGTTTCATATACCCCATTTCAGATAGTGAATGGGTGTCACCATTGGTTATAGTTCCAAAGAAAGGAGGAAAGTGGAGGGTTTGTGTCGACTATAGAGAATTGAACACTGCTACCAGGAAAGACCACTTTCCATTGCCCTTCATTGACCAAGTTCTTAATTCACTAGCCGGCAAGAAATATTTTTCTTTCCTTGATGGTTTTAGTGTCTATAATCAGATTAAAATTGCTCTAGATGATCAAGATAAGACAACATTTACCTACCCTTGGGGAACATATGCATACTCTATCTTGCCCTTCGGCCTGTGTAACGCTCCAACTACTTTTCAAAGAGCAGTTTTAAGCACTTTCTCTAATTTTGCACATGACAGTATGGAGATTTATATGGATGAATTCACTACATATGGTGACACATATGATGAAGCTCTACACAACCTAGATAAGGTATTGCAACGATGTTCAGATCACAATCTCTCTTTGAGTAATGAAAAATGTTTTCTTATGATGACACATGGAATAGTTTTGGGGTACTTTATCTCAAGTGCTGGAATACAAGTGGATCTCAAGAAAATTGAAGTTATTTCCACCCTACCTATTCTATAGAAGCAGAAAGATGTCAGGAGTTTTCTTGGATATGCAGGTTACTATAGAAGGTTCATTCAAGATTTTAGCAAAATTGTTGTACCTCTATTTACTTTGTTAACCAAAGACAGTGAATTTGAATGGACATCAGATTGTCAGACTTCTTTTGAAAAGTTGAAGGCGTCCTTGACACAAGCTCCTGTACTTAGAGGACCTAATTGGACCCTACCTTTTCACATCCATACTGATGCACTAGACTTTGTAATTGGTGTAGTCTTAGGCCAATAAGAAGGATCAAAAGAATATGCCATTTATTATGTCAGCAAGAATCTACATGGAGCTGAACTGAATTATACAGTGATTGAGAAAGAAATGTTAGCAATTGTTTATACCATAAACAAATTCAGACACTACATAACTGGTTAGAAAGTCTTCATCCACATGGATCATGCAGCCATCAGATACTTGATGAATAAACCTATAGTAGGTGGCAGGTTGGTAAGATGGTTATTGTTGCTACAAGAATTTGATATTACCATTATTGACAAACCAAGCAAAGCCAATGTTGTTGCTAATTTTCTATCCAGACTCCCTACACAGTCTTCAGATGGAGTGGTTGATGATTCCTTTCCTGATGAGCATTTATTTTCTCTCACTACATATACTCCATGGTATGCAGACATTGCCAATTATTTGGTTACGAGGCAGATTCCAGGATATTTCTCTCCAAGGGAAAAGAGGCAACTGGTGCATAAGTGTTTCTCTTACTCTTGGATTTCTGGATCCCTACACAGTCTTTAGATGGAGTGGTTGATGATTCCTTTCTTGATGAGCATTTATTTGCTCTCACTACATATACTCCATGGTATGCAGACATTGCCAATTATTTGGTTACGGGGCAGATTCCAGGATATTTCTCTCCAAGGGAAAAGAGGCAGCTGGTGCATAAGTGTTTCTCTTACTCTTGGATTTCTGGATTTCTATTCTACACTAGACTAGATAATATTATGTGTTGATGTATCATAGAGGATGAAGTGTTTGATATAATGAAGGCTTCTCATGATGAGCCTTGTGGGGGGCATTTTGTAGCAAAGCAGACAGCCTTTAAAATTCTCACCAGATGTTATTATTGGCCAACCCTTCATAAGGATGCTGTCAAATACACTAGGAGTTGTGATAGATGCCAGAGACAACTCTCCCTAGCCCCCTTTGACAAGTGGGGCTTAGATTTTGTGGGGCCCATATCTCCTTCATCCAACAACAAAGAATATATCTTGGTATGTATAGATTACTTAACTAAATGGGTGGAAGTGAAAGCATTACAGTTTGCACAAGATGGCAATGTGGCCAAATTCTTGTATGAAGACATCTTCACTAGGTATGGTGTTCCAAGAGAGATAGTAACTGACCAGGGTCCATAGTTTACCTCTGATTTAATAACAAAATTGGTTACCAAATATCAGATCAGGCATAAGAAATCCACACCTTACCATCCATAGGCTAATGGTCAGCTCGAAGTTACCAATAGAGAAATTGAAAATATCCCGACCAAGACAGTACAACTTCACCGAAGAGATTGGGTTTCTAGGCTCCCTGAAGCTATTTGGATATATAGAACAACTTGGAAGACAACTACAAGGTTGACACCCTATGAGTTGGTCTATGGCAAGACTGTAGTTCTCCCTATTGAATTTGAGCATAAAACCTTGAGGACAATAATGGACCTCAGAATGGATTTGACCACTACACTACAGGAAAGGCTCCAACATTTAAATGCCTTGGATGAAATGAGACTAGAAGCTATTCATCATACAGAGGTCATACAGAAGCAAAGGGCTAAATGGTATGATAAATATATAAAAACAAAGGAATTCACTGTAGGAGACTGGGCCTTACTTTATGACTCCAGGTATAAGGACTTCAAGGGGAACCTTCAGTCACGATGGTTAGGTCCTTATGAAATCCAACAAGTTTTTTCTAATGGTGCAGTTCAACTGCACACTATTGATGAAGTTCAATTTTCACTATTGGTCAATAGGCATAGGCCCAAATTGTACAAGAAGCCACTCCGAAGAGAAAAATTTATGGTATCTCTATCTACTCAATATGCTCCTCCTGACACTGTAGATTCAGATGCTATGACACCCAATGCTGCTGATTCAGATGCTGTGACTCCAGAAAAAGCACATTCTGATGCTGATATAACCACAATGTCCAGTGATATGGAGTTTGAGTTGCCATACTCAACCCCTATTGCTGCAAATTAATTTTCTTAATTTTCTCACATGCACACACTAAACAGTTCCATGGTTACAACTTCCTATCTCCATTGGAACCTATTAAACACTTCTTCAGACATGACCTGACTCAGCTAGGACCTGTTAAACACTTCTTTAGACGTGACCTAACTCAGCTGGGACCTACTATTTTATGTTTTCATTTACACAATTGGGACCTGTGCTGCAGGCACCCATAGCAACACCAATCTATTGTTTTGTTCTGTTACTTGGTGCCAACTCCTCAATTTTCCCGCACATTCCCTCAACCTGTACTCATTTCAAATTTCCTCCATTCACATATTTCCAATTGTCCATTCCAATTTTTGAGTGATACTTCTATTCGCCATCTTGCACTCCTCAATTATCACTCTGTAACCATACAACCCACTTTCCATTTGCTGCATGCCTATTCTCTCGCATCATCAGTTTTGTTCACAATTTCCAAGGTATGTTAATTATTCCATTTCGATCTATATATACAATTCACACATTCCTATTAATACGCTTAGTTTTCTTTATTTATTTTCATGCTTATTCATAATTTATTTCATGCATGCGATGTATATTTCCACCAATTTGTTTTTTCTCACTCCTTCTCCATCCGTACTATCTGCTATTTGAAGTGAGGTTACTTCATCATTAAGTTGGGGGCAAAGGCTTCTTTTTTGATGATTGATGATTGTCATTTCTTCATTATTGCCTTTACATTATTTTTTTTTGCCTTTCAAAACCATGATTGAAACCCTGCCCTTTTGAACAACTGAACTCATCTCTGTCAAATACTGAATTAATACCCTAAAAAGAGTTAAGGAGTTACAGTGGAGAAACAGCAAAAACCAAATTGAAAGACTGGTTTTTCAGGGTGGTAAGATAAGGCAGTTGAGTTAAGACAGTGGAAATTGGTTACCTGGCATTGTATAGAGAATTGATATTGTAGAGTCCTAATTCACAGCCTTAATGGTAGGAGACATAATCAAAAGGGAACCTTTGGTACACAAGGAAATATTGGAAGATGTGTTAGTTCTCCCACTCTTTACTAGAGTAGGATGGCTTAATTACTTCCTCAAATTGACGGAGTATGACGATGAAATGGTAAAGGAATTTGCACTTACTTGCAATATGATGAAGCATTGGTTAGAGGGTTGACAGTAGATGCTTCCGAACTAGCAATTGCTCAAGTTTGAGGGTTGCCAAGAATAGGGTCTGAGTATCCGACAAGAGCTAAAGCGGCTGCAGCTAGGGAGGAGTTTTGTGAAAGAGGTGAACACCTAGACTCTACCACACAAGGTACCAAACGATTATCTCTTCCATATTTTTGGGGGAAATGTGCTACCTAGTGGTGTTCACCTGGGGTTAAGGTTCTGAATTTGAGTTTGCAAGTTCCTGTGTTTATTCCTTCAAGCCCTCAGTGCCTTGGTTTAAATTGTTTCTCGGCCTACATGCAGTGTTTTACCACTTTTTCCTATCGCACATGAGAAAAATGCTGAGACTATTATATGTGCAAGTGCAAGTATATGTTGGCGGGCTTGTGAAATTTCAATCGGCTTCCAAAAATATGAAAAAATTGAGTTATATGCATTTTTTATGCATATCGGGTCACATATAAAAGGGGGAATCTTTCGTAGATTCCTAGGAATATTCTGCAGTTGTATGCATTTCCAAATGCATATCGGGCTCAAAGGGATGCATGTACATTAGGGGAATCTGTTGCAGATTCCAGGATTATGCCGCCATTGTATATCGGGTTTGCTTGTATGTGTTTTGTTGTATGTTTGAATATACATTGGTTACATGTATTAAAAAAGATACAATGGAAAATATACAAGGGTGGAATATTCCAGAAAAGATTCCTTATTTGTATACAAGGGTGAATGTATGTTCGCATGTACAAAAGGCAGATGCAAAGTGAACGCGACGAGAAGATTAAATGCATTGGTGAAGTGGATAAGGTCCGCAACATGTATATCGGCATTGTATATGCCGATATACATTCAAAAGGTGGAAGAGTAAGGATGCAAATTGGAGTCCAAAATATTTCAAATTTGCCCTAGAATGGTGTTGAATTCTGCACCTTGTATGTATGAGGTAAATGTACATTGCACTTGTATGTGCAATACGATATGCAAAAGGGGAAGATACAAGTCGGAACGGAGCTCGATTTCAAACTATTCTATAAAATTTGAGGTCCGGCTTGTATATAGAGCAATTGTATATGCATTTGAATATGCATATACAAGGGCAAAATGGCAAAATGGAGAAAGCGAAAAGTCAGCGATAGGAACATGGAGTGCCTACGTGGCACGTAATCATTGGTTGGCGACTTAACATTTTTTGGGAGTCGTTGATCTTGGTGATGGGAGTAGATCGATGGCCATGTTTTGAACCCACAGTGAAGGTTTTTTCCTATGTATTTGCAATCATTTTTGAGTGGGAAAATAGCAGATGCTTCTGCTGCTGCGATTTCTGAGAGAGGCTGCGGGTAGTTGAGCCATTAATGGCAATGTATAGAGGCATGGGCTGATGGTTGAATGGCCAACTACTAGGTTTATGACAAAAATCTTTGAATAGTGGTGCAGATCCTGAGCTTACTTGCCCTCTCCTCTATTTTCCTCAGCTGCCTTCAATATTTTGGGCACCATTTCTGGTACAATGTATCTAGCGGGATTTTTGCCTTGTAATGTAATTAATTTGTTGGATGTACAGTTTGGCTATATGAGGGGTAAACTGTGTCATTCATTGGTTGTTGAAAACTGGACAAAAATTTTGGTGCTGTAATAAGATACAACTTCATTGGTGGCTCTATCTTGGTTATCTTGTGAGTTTATGAGTGTCATGTTGTATGTTTTTTCTGCATAAATCTACTACTATCATGTTGATTTAAATGAGTAATGCTATATTGCATATGTTCTGTTATTTGTCTCCAAATTAAGTGTGTTCTTCTCATGAATCTAAGCATTTAAGGGGTGTTTATGATTCTAGAATATAAGTTTGTTATGTTGAATGCTTGATTTCTTACTTCTGCTCAAGGAGTAGATTAAACGTTTCAGATCAAGTGTTGGGAAGAAGACATTGCAAGATACTAAAAATCCCCTTGATATCCAGTCTTTGGTATATGTTCATGCTGGCTATTCACATGTGTATGTCTATTGACTCCGAGCCCTGGATAGGCACCAATCCAGTCTTGTATTGAGGTTGCAACCCAAAGTCTCAGTTTTGCATCCAAACACAAAATCAAACTTAAACTTTAAATCAAACCATTAGAACTTTAGAAGTAGTTTAAGACTAAAATCCTTTGATTTACAACCGAACATAAGCCCAAAGCTAGCTCCTTTGCTCTTATCCCACAATTTTGGTCTGCATAAAGGAGGATTTATCTGCTTTGTATCAACATCCCAGTCAATCCACAAGCATATCTCATGGATGTTGAATAGGGAATCCCCCCTAGGTTCTACAGAGCCTAAAGAAGAAGAGGAGATATTTATAGAGTCTATCTCCTGTACTGTTGGCCTCTAGCCCGGGTATCCTGTTGATCAATGATGGCTACTTTGTAGGGATAACTGGGGACAAGCATCCAGTCTAGGAAAATAACCAACAGATTTGGCGACTCCGCTGGGGAGTTTGTGTAAAACCCTGGTCTAAAAGAAATTAATCCCTACTTATAGGTGGCGACTTCGACCAATCTCCCAACCGGTAAGGTAAAAATTTATATGTAAGGGAGAAGATCCCTGTGTAATTCTCTGTCTGAAGAATTACCTAGAAAAATGATGTACAGAAGAAAAGGGACTACTCAAGCTAGTCAAGAGGGATCTCCCAGAATTAATAATAATATGAAGGACAATCCAGGATCTTCAGAGTGAACAATACCTTATTTTTCAAACACTGAGGCTGAGATCCAGAATGTATATGAAAGATAGCAGGGTAGTGGGTTGAGAATGAGGTTGGAAGTGTTTCAAGAATGCCCTTTTCATGATTCCCCTGACAGATTTGAAGAAGCTGAATCCCTGAGAGATGATAATGATGATCAGAATGTGATGAAACCTTCCTCTTCTATGCCTAAAGAGGAGGAATTAGCTGAAGAAATCAAAATCTTAAGGGCAGAGTTAGAATATTTGCAAGCAATAAAAATTAGAGATGATATGAGACAGAAAGTGTAGGCTCTTAGAACTACTTAGAATGATTTAGTTCCCACCCTTGAAAATGCAAGTATGCAGAGAAATCAACAAAGAAATGAAGTCCAGGATCAACATAATGATCAAAGACAGAATGCAAACAATGCTAGAGTACCATTAAATAATGTAAGAAATCAGAATGCAAATAGAAATGCTAATGTTAATTAGTTTGGTAGATAGCTGATGCAGCTAGATAGATTTAAACAGCTTGTTTTTTATGGCATCCCTGGTTACCCCAATCCTATTAACAAACATGTGAGGCTGCAAGTGCCTAAGTTTTCAGGAAACAATACTGTCTCAAGAGAAGACCATTTAAAAGCTTTTTAGAACATCATGGACAACTTTTGTAAGGAAAGCAGATGTGCAGAATACAACTTCCCTAATGTTAATTCAAAGGGGATAACACAGATAGGTAACTTTCAATTCAATACACAGATGAATACACCAGAACAAAATAGAATAAACAAACAAGATACAGAGAATGACACACAATTTAAGTGGGAAAACCCTTTCAGGTAAAAAACCCACCACCACAAGAAACTATCTTATTACAGTAAACTTTACAGTTACAATAAAGATCTCAGCTCACTTGCTCAGGTATCGATTCTCAGATTATATTCAGTTCAACTCTCCTGCACATTCTATAGAATGAACTATATAATCGAAACTCTTCAACTACTCATCACCCAACGACTCCATCAGATCTCTATATTTAGTTTGCAAGTGCAGTACCATTTATTAACATCTGCCCTAACCGTTTCATCTGACTTCTCTAGCATCGATTTCAGCCAACTGTCACAACTGTTCACATTCTGGTGTGACCAATAGTCCCACATGCATCAGGATAACTTGGACACATTAGTTTATAAGCCCAAACGAATAGTAAGTCTATCGTTGGCAATTTTGTTGCCGACGATAACAGTCAATAGCTCATCAGGATAACTTTCACCATCCGACGCCAACATAAACCTTCATCGGAGTGACCACTATGCATCGACTTGAAGTCTTTAAGCTATGCCGATAGATGTCCTCTTGCCGATCATTAGAAGAAAACACTATCGGTGAGAGAGTTCCCATCAGAAGGACTCCACAAGGGTCGACCGATAGTAGTTCTCACACCGATAGGTAAAGGTCATCGCTGAGACATCAACCATCGGACAAAGCCTTCAACATCTCTCCAATCACTAGACTCACGTCGATAGGATACATCCATCAGGGTGACACATGACTTCAGATTGACATCTCATAGCTTGGCCAATGGAGATTTTTACACCGACGCCAATGCATCATCAGAGAGACACAAGGGTATCAGCCAAAGACTTCTCACTTCTGCCAATAGTGAAAGTCATTCTGATGGTATGCCATTCATCAGTATGATCTCAACTGTCGGTGTGACATTACTAAGGTCAGCCGACATAGTAAGTCTACCTGATAACTTGAGTGTGGCTGACGACCCATATATAGAAAGAGGTTCCAAGCAATAACTTGAGACACTAGGTCTCTTCAATCTCCCACTTGTCGAAGAGATTATTGCTAACCTCTTAATACTTAAAGGATTACTAAGAATTATGGGCCCGAAGACCCATTCCATCTGAACACCATTTGAACTTGGCCATACTCACTAGTTTAGTTAAGGCATCAGTGACATTTTCCAAAGTGTCAACCTTGTCCAGCTTCACCTTCCTGTCTTCCATCATATCACGACCAAAGTGATAGTGGACATCAATATGTTTTGTCCTAGCATGAAATGTAGGATTCTTCGCCAAACATATAGCACTTTGACTATCATAATGAATTTGTATTTGCCCTGCATTAAAACCAACATCAGAACACAACCTCTTCAACCAAATAGCTTCTTGGCATGCACGAGTAGCTGCCATGTACTCTGCCTTTGTTGTGGACAAAGCGACTACAGCCTGTCGCTTACTCATCCAACTGATAGCACCACCAGTTAATGTGAATATATATCCACTGGTGGATCTTCTACTATCAATATCCCCTGCCCAATTAGAATCCACATATCCTTGAATGCTAATAGATCTATGTGATCCAACTGAGTTTCCATGATAGCAAATAGCAGAGTCAGAAGTTCCCTTCAAATACCTCATAACTCTTTTCACAGCATCCCAATGTGATCTACCTGGATTCGCCATAAATCTGCTTAAAACTCCCACTGCTTGGGCAATGTCTGGCCTGGTACAGACCATTGCATACATTAAACTGCCAACAGCACTTGCATAAGGCACTTTTTCATGTCGTCAATTTCACTCAAAGATTCTGGACAATCTTCAATAGATAGTTTCGTTCCCTGCATAACTGGGACAACTAACTGTTTGGAATCAGACATATTAAACCTGTCAAGAACATTAGTAACATACTTGCTCTAGCTAAGCCAAAGCTTTCTCTTAGATATATCCCTTTTGATTTCCATTCCCAGAATGTACTTCACTGCCCCCAGATTCTTCATTTCAAATTTCAAGGACAACTGAGATTTTAATTCTAAGATCATCCCCTTACCATTGCCAATGAACAACATATCATCCACATACAGTGCAATTATAAGAATTCAATCACCGTCAATTTTATAATATACACAGTGATCAGATTTAGATCTCACATATCCTAAAGATAAAACATACGTATCAAATTTTTGATACCACATTCTGGGAGATTGCTTCAAACCATAAAGAGACTTTTTAAGTTTACATACTAGATGTTCTTTACCTTTTTCCACAAAATGCTCTAGCTGGGACATATAAATTTCTTCTTCAAGGTCTCCATGAAGAAATGCTGTTGTCACATCCATCTGCTCAATTTCAAAATCATATGCTACTACAAGTGACAATAGAAATCTAATGGATGTCAGCTTAGCTACAGGAGAAAAGATTTCTCCATAATCAATACCTTCCTTTTGGGAATACCCCTTAGCAACCAGTCTTGCCTTGTACTTATCAACACTACCATCTGGACCATATTTCTTCTTAAATACCCACTTACAGCCTATAGGTTTTCTTCCTTCAGGCAAGGGCACCAGATCCCAGGTTCCATTCTTCTCCAATGATGTCATTTCACTATCCATGGCTTCCAACCAAGAATCTGAATCAAGTAAACTAATAGCTTCTTTCACAGTCCTAGGCTCATCAGTATCAATAAGTAAAGCATAGGCACAACTTGAATCAAGTACTGAAAAACCATACCTATCTAGTTGTCTTCTTTCACGTGTAGATCTCCTCATAGACTGAGGTGCAGGTTCAGGTTCTTGCTCTAGATCTGAATCTTTGGAGCTACTCGAACTCACATCTGAACCATCTACACTTGGTGTTTGTTGTTGTTCCTCTTTTACAGGGGTGAGAGGAATATTCACAACACTCTTTTCTTTCTTCTCTTTTGTCTTTTCCAGCTGAGAAATACTAACCAAAGGTTTTAGCTCTCTAAAAATTACATTCTTGCTGTAAATTATTTTTTCAGTTTCAGGATTCCAAAGCTTGTACCCCTTAACACCGACTCCATAGCCAATAAAGATACATTTGACTACCTTGTTCTCTAACTTAGATCTTTTTACCTCAGGAATATGGGCATATGCCTCACAGCTGAAGACACGAAGATGTCTTAGAGATGGCTTCTTTGTAGACCACGCTTCCATAGGCATCTTATCAACCAATGCCGAAGTAGGAGAACGATTCAGCAAGTAACAAGCTGTAGCAACTGCCTCAGCCCAGAACCTTTGTTCAAGACTGGCATAACTCAACATACTTCTTGCTTTCTCCATTAATGATCTATTCAACCTTTCAGCAACTCCATTTTGCTGTGGAGTATAAGGTGTAGTTTTGTGTCTTTTTATACCATGATCTACACAATACTTATCAAAATCCACATTGCAATATTCACCACCGTTATCTGTTCTCAAGCATTTTATTTTTCTACCAGTCTGGTTTTCCACAAGAGTTTTAAATTCTTTAAACTGACTGAACACTTCTGATTTATTTTTCAAAAAATATACAAATGCCCTCCTTGAATAATCATCAATGAACGATACATAGTATCTTGATTTAGATAAAGACGGAACATCAACTGGACCAAAAACATCAAAATGTACATAGTCTAGAACACCAGAAGATTTTTGAGAACTAGAATAAAATGAAACATAGTTCTGTTTTCCATATATACAATGTTCACAGAAATTGAACTCCAGATTACAATCAATTAGTCCATCTACCAGGGTTTTGTTTTTCAAGGTTTTTAAACCTTTTTCACCTTTGTGACCAAGTCTATGATGCCAGAGCATTGTTTTCTCTGCAGGAAGTTTAACTTCCATAGAATTTGCATCATGTGTTACAATAGTAGCTTTTTCAGATTTTAAAGAGACACTATTACAACACACTGGTTTAGCATCTAATCTATATAGAGTTCCAATGCGTTCACCCTTTACCAGTACTATAGAACCTCTAGTCATTTTACAACCACCATTCACAAAAGTAACTTGCACTCCAACATCATTAAGCTTACTAACAGAAAGTAAATTTTGAGCCAGACCTGGTATGTGAAGAACTCCATTCATTCCCTTTATTCTGCCATCCAGGAATTGGATTCTGACTCGTCCTTGGCCAACTATTTCCAGTGTTGAATCACTTGCCAGGAACACCTTCCCACTAGCATACGGTTCATACTTAGTGAACCACTCTCTGTGAGATGTCAGATGAAAAGATGCTCCTGAATCCACCAGCCACACATCTTCAGATGCAGGCGTTGCCAAGGTAGCACTGAAGGCATCGGCATCACTCTGAGAGGAATCATTGTCAGAAGAGTTCTTCTTCTTCTTCTTTTTCTCCTCTTTACAGTCTCTTCTGATGTGACCTTTTTGCCCACAATTCTAGCACTTCACCTTGGACTTTGTGCCAGGAGATTTTGATTTCCCCTCTGATTTGGACTTAGACCTATTGTCCTTCTTGCCTCTTTCCTTTGATCTACCTTGAACAAACAGGGCCTCTTTGGCTGTCTCAGAAGATATCCTCTGCATCTCTTCAGATAACAAAGAGGTAACAACTGCTTCAGTTGTAAACATGGTTGTTGTACTTCCAATAGCCATCACAAGATGATCCCATGAGTCAGGTAAGGAACACAATAGAAGCATACAGCGGTCTTCCTCTTCTATTTTTACACCTACAGACGTCAACTGTGCAACAATCAAATTAAATGTGTTCAGATGGTCTGCTACAGATGCACCTTCATCCATCTTCAGAGAATACAACTTCTTTTTGAGGAATAGTTTATTAACCAAGGACTTGCCCTGGTAAATATCTCCCAACTTCTTCCATAGATCTTTGGATGACTTCTCTTCATGGACATTCAATAGAATAGAATCCACAAGACTTAATCTTATCGGTCCTCTGGCTTTTTTGTCAGCTAGGTCCCAATCTTCTTATTTCATGCTTGTGGGTTTAACCCTAGACACAGCAATCCAAAGATCTCTGTCGACCAACAAATCTTCATCCTTAATCTTCCACAACTCAAAGTTTGTGCCATTGAATTTTTCAATGTCTATTTTTCCTGATGTACTTGCCATCTTATTTAACAGAATAGACCTCTACAGAACTCCCACTCACTGAACTAACACAAAAAACCCAACCTACCAACAAGCATAACACAACAAGTGAGGCTCTGATACCACTTGTAAGGAAAGTAGAGGTACGGAATACAGCTTCCCTAATGTTAATTCAAAGGGGATAACGCAGACAGGTAACTTTCAATTCAATACATAGATGAATACACCAGAACAAAACAGAATGAACAAACAAGATACAGAGAATGACACACAATTTACATGGGAAAACCCTTTCAGGTAAAAAACCCACCACCACAAGATACTATCTTTATTACAGTAAACTTTATAGTTACAATAAAGATCTCAGCTCACTTGCTCAGGTATCGATTCTCAGATTATATTAAGTTCAACTCTCCTGCACATTCTACATAATGAACCATATAATCAAAACACTTCAACTACTCATCACCCGACGACTCCATCAGATCTCTATATTTAGTTTGCAAGTGCAGAACCATTTATTAACATCTGCCCTAACCATTTCATCTGACTTCTCCAGCATTGATTTCAGCTAATTGTCACAACCGTTCACATTCTGGTGTGACCAATAGTCCCACATGCATTAGGATAACTTGGACACATTAGTTTATAAGCCCAAATAAATAGTAAGTCTATCGTCAGCAATTTGGTTGCCGACGATAATAGTCAACAGCTCATCAGGATAACTTTCACCATCTGATGCCAACACAAACCTTCATCAGAGTGACCACTGTGTATCGGCCTGAAGTCTTTAAGCTACACTGATAGATGTCCTCTTGCCGATCATTAGAGGAAAACACCATTGGTGAGAGAGTTCCCATCGGAAGGACTCCACAAGGTTCGACCGATAGTAGTTCTCACACCGATAGGTAAAGGTCATCACTGAGACATCAACCATTGGATAAAGCCTTCAATGTCTCTCCGATCACTAGACTCACACCGATAGGATTCATCCATCAGAGTGACACATGACTTCAGATTGACATCTCATAGCTTGGCCGATGGAGATTTTTACGTCGATGCCAATGCTTCATCGGAGAGACACAAGAGTATCGGCCAAAGACTTCTCACTTCTGCCGATAGTGAAAGTCATTCTGATAGTATGCCATTCATTGGTATGATCTCAACTATCGGTGTGACATTACTAAGGTCAGCTGATATAGTAAGTCTACCCAATAACTTTAGTGTGGCCGATGACCCATATATAGAAAGAGGTTCCAAGCAATAACTTGAGACACTAGGTCTCTTCAACTTTGAGGTTGAGCATGAAGATGTTTTGATGAAATTATTTATGCAATCCTTAGTTGATGAGGCTAGAGAATGGTACAAGGGTCTGCCTGACAGAAGTGTTTCATCATGGGATGACTTCAGGAGAATATTCAAAGAACAATATGGTGACAAAACTGACCCAAGTTTCTTCATTAATGAATTCACCGCCATCACCAAAGGATCGAATGAACAGGTCATTGATTTCAATGCTAGATTCACTAAGGTGTTGAACAAATTGCCACATCACCTGAGGCCTAACGAACCTATGTGCATAGTGTTGTACATAAATGCTTTTGATGCTAAAACAACTTATGGATTAAGAGATAAGGGTCCTCACAGCCTCAGAGATGCTTTCAAAATTGCAACTAATATTGAAAATAACAAAAAAGCGTCTAGTAAGACAAACAGAAGAGATGATGTAAAAATTCTACAAAATCCAAATACTAAATCTCAGAGTGTTCAAGGCAATGCGTGTACTCCTGAGGATAAATTAGATAAATTGACAGCTATTGTCAAGGACTTGAGCTATAGAATGGCTAAAAATGAAAAGGGGGTTGGTCCTGACAGACAGGTTTACCAAAGGCAATAAAGAAGACCATCATTACATGACATGCCATATAATACTAATTGGCATAATGGTAAACCCATTCTCCCAAACAACAACCCAAATCCAAGGAATCAAAATGTTAAGGAAACACCTGACCCTTTGAAGAAGGCTGGTAATATTGTTAATGACACCCCATGGTGTATAATATGCCAGATGCCTCACTCACAGTCACAATGTATGATTGCTCAGTCTCTATGTAATAATGTTGTTGCCTGTGATGAATGCAATGTACCACATTGCATGGAGGATGACAATGTCAATATGCTGTCTACAAACGTGGAATATCCGTCTCATGATGTTGATGCAAGCACAAATAATGAGATTCAAGTCTGCCAGCAGTTTCCCTGTGATGAAGATGATGAAGATAATTATGCTTATGCTCAGGACTCACACATCTTTTTGAATAACTTGAGGAGACCATCTGATGAAGAGATTAGAGACCTCACAACTACAGCAGTGGCTCAAGTCAAAAGCACTTACAATCTTAGGGGTAAAACTCAGGTAAGTAACTCGCACCAATTAGAGAATACTTTTGTGAACCAACCAATGCACAGTCATAAAGGGACTGAACCACAAAAGAAACAATGGAGCAACAATAAGAAAAATTTTAAGCAAAAACTAGGTCATGATCCCCAAGGACCAGAAAATAGAGTTCCCCAGGTTGAGGATCAAAACAAAAATCTTTAGATCAAAGATGACAGTCAGGCAGCCACAAAAATTAAAGTTGGATCATATCAAAATAAAAATAAAATTGTGGATCAGGCTACAACTGTCATACAAAATTATGCCCCATTTGACATAACTCAAGTCTTGTCCCAGATAAAGGTCTCTGTCCCATTAATGGAGTTGATGAAAGTTGAAGAATTCAAAAATAAAGCAATGTCTTTGATTTTTGGAGTACCTTGTTAAGCTAATCAAAATGATGAAACTCAGGGTAAAAAACAAGCTATGTGTATTGAAGAAGATGAGATTCCTGAGTTATATCTTGGGGTGACTATGACAAAATGCCCTTCACAAGTTGAACCATTTTATATCTCTCTTGTTATAAATAGAAAAGTGGTTAAGAATTGTATGCTTGACTCAGGAGCATCAACGAATATCATGCCTTTGGCCATTATGCAACAAGCCAGGTTAAAGATAGATAAGGCATGTGGGAAATGCCATGGATGCTAGAGAGGTACCAGTCATTGGAATCATGAAAGATGTGGACTTCAAACTGGCAGCATATCCAGAAAAAACTTTCAAAATGAACATAACAATTGTTGATATCAAGCCACAATATGGCATGTTGTTGTCAAGAAGATGGGCAACATTGATTGGTGGGAGTATGCAATTAGACCTGTCATACACCATGATCCCAATGAATGGAAAGGATGTCAAACTGATCAGAGAAGAAAGGTCATCAGATACAGTTGAGGATCAAGAGTCAGAGGAGCATATATGTTTTGTGGACACTAACTTTGATAATTTCAGAGTTGTCTCAGATGAAAAAGGAGGTGAAGGGAGAGATGTTTGCATTCAAGAGCTGGACCAACAGGGTCTATGCACCATGTATTTTGATGGAGCATGTTCAAAGGAAGGCTCTGGTGCTGGAATTGTATTTTTGTCTCCAGCTGGTAAGCTTCTAAAATTCTCTTTCTTGTTGAAGTTTTCTTGTACAAACAATACTGCAGAGTCTGAGGCTCTGCTATTAGGATTGAATGTAGCTTTGAAGCATGGAATCAAGATGCTCAAAGTATTTGGGGATTCAGATTTAGTTGTTTCCCAAGTTAGAGATAAGTATGCATCAAAAAATAAGAGGTTAAAATGGTATAAGCATGATGTTTGGGATACAATTGAATTGTTTGATGATTTTTCAATAAATTGGATTGAGAGATCAAAAAATGTCAGGGTAGATTTTCTAGCTAATGTAGCCATAAGGCCAAACGACATTACTCTGTCAGATGTCACAAGTGTTGAGGTTAAACTTAGACCTGTAGTGCCAGATAATGTATGCAGCTAGCAAGTGTTTGATGATGATAGGGATTTGCTAAGATTTCTACATTGCATTGATGAATATGAGAACCAAGAAATGGATTTTCAGAACTTTGTAGAAGTTGTAGATGGGAAAGAAACTCTCTTAGGGAAAGAAGTAATTCAACTCAAGACAAATAAAATCCCTAGAGGGTTGGTTGCTTTAGAGAGAGCTTTTGACAATAGGGACCAATTTGTTACAAAGTCATCTCCAACAAACAAGAATGACTTGGAGGAGATAAACTTGGGGACATCTCATGCTCCCAAAAGGGTATACATTGGCAAATAGCTCAAACCACACATTAGAACTATGCTGATTGCACTACTGAGAAAATATAAGCATGTCTTTGCTTGGTCATATGAGGACCTGAAAGTTTATAGAGAAGATTTATTTTAGCATGAAATCCCTTTGAATCCTGAAGCTAAACCATTTAGACAAAAACAAAGACCTATTAACCCAACTTTAGCTCCTAAAATGCAAGAACTTATGAAGCTTAGGGAGGCTGGTATAATCATGCCTATTAGGCACTCAACTTGGGTGTCTAACCTTGTCCCAGTTAGAAAGAAGAATGGTGACATAAGACTTTGTGTGGACTTTAGAAATCTAAATGTATCTTTGTTGAAGGACAATTATCCATTGCCAAACATGGAATCCATGTTGCAGAAGGTGACTGGCTGTGAGCTCTTATCCATGATGGATGGATTTTTAAGATACAATCAACTGAAAGTAAAGGAATCTGAACAATTCGAGACTACTTTCACTACTCCATGGGGAATCTATGTATATGTTAGGATGCCATTTGGACTAACCAATGCAGGTGCTACATTTTAGAGGGCTATGGATATTGCTTTTGCATGATTAATTGACTCAATCTTGGTTGTGTATCAAGATGATTTAACTGCCTTTTCAAAAAAGGAGGAGCAACACTATATGCACTTAGAGAAAATCTTTATAAGAGCATTGGAGTATGGTATCTCACTCAACCCAAAGAAATGTGCTTTTGGGGTTGTGGAAGGAAAATTACTTGGACACATTGTTTCTAAGGATGGAGTCAGGATTGACCCTGAAAGGGTGGCTGCAATTGACAAAATTTAGATCCCTAGAATAGTGAAAGGTGTTCAGTCCTTCTTTGGACAAATTAATTTTGTTAGAAGATTTATTCCTAACTTTGCAGAGACCGCGAAAGATATCTCTAAAATGTTGAAGAAAGGTGCGGCTGTCATATGGGAAGATGAAGCGACTAAGTCATTTTAGAACATAAAAGAGGCTATAAAAATGGCTCCTGTGCTAAAATCTCCTAATTTTTCTAAGCCATTTCAGTTGTTTTCATTTGCTTCTTTCCATACTATTGTTGCATGCCTACTACAAAAAAAAAAATGAAGAAGGTTTTGAACAACCTATAGCTTTCTTTAGTATGTCATTGCAGGCTGCTGAATTAAAGTATGACATCATGGAAAAGCAGGTGTATGCACTGGTTAGAGCAGTCAAGAGCTTTAGGCCATATTTGGTGGGCTCTCACATAGTTGCATATGTGCCTCATGCAGCAGTTAAAGATATATTTACTCAACAGGAGGTAACTGGAAGAAGATGTAGATGGATAAACAAATTGCAAGAATTCAACATTGAAATACAGATCACAAAATTGGTAAGAGGACAAGGTTTGGCAAAGTTGATGACACAGTCAAATCTAGAGGCATGCCAAGTGAATGTAGTGCATAATGAAGTTGTAAATATGTCAGAATCTGAATGGTATAGGGACATAGTACATTATTTGCAGAATTTGAACTGTCCTTCCCATCTCAGTGATAATCAAAAGAGGACCTTGAAGCTGCATGCTGTTAAATACATCATTGTTTAAGGAGAGCTGTATTGGAAAAATCCTGATGGTGTATTACTCATATGTGTGAATGAGGATCAGGCTAAGGATATTCTAAGTGAAATGCACAAGGGAGTGTGTGGTGGACACTATTTTGCCTAGACTACATCCCACAAAATTCTTAGAGTAGGCTACTGGTGGCCAACTCTTTTCTCAGATGCACAAAGAATGATAAGAAAATGTGACCCTTGTCAAAGGTTCTCAGGAAAGCTAAAGTATGAAGGTGCATTACCCCTTAGGACTATAACTATAGAAGCTCCATTTCAGCAATGGGGAATTGATTTTATAGGGAAAATCTCAGAAAAATCAAGTGGAGGACACAGTTGGGTTTTGGTTGCTACTGATTACTTCACTAAATGGATTGAGGCCATTCTAACCAAAAAAGCTACAAGCAAAGTGGTGATGGATTTTATTTTAGAAAATATTGTTATCAGATTTGGAGTACCAACCAAAGTGATCACAGATAATGCAATGTGCTTCAGGTCTGGTGAATTTATTGATTTTTGCAACAATTATGGAATAAATTTGTTACATGCATCACCATATCATCCACATGGAAATGGTCAAGCAGAGTCAAGCAACAAAAGCCTCATGAAAATTGTCAAAAGGATGGTGGAAAAAAACAAAAGGGCTTGGGATTCAAAGTTGAAAATGGCATTATGGGCTGACAGAGTAACAGTGAAGAAAGCAACTGGAAGATCACCTTTTGAATTAGTGTATGGTGCAGCAGCTAAATTGCCTGTGAATAACCTCCTACTAGTTTATAAATTCATACAGGAAAATGAGGAGGAGATTGAGGACTCAATGACTAGAAGAATAAATCAGCTGGTTGCACTAGATGAAATGAGAAGGGAGGCACAGAAGACAAACATCAAAAGATAACAAAAGGTAAAATATTTGTTTGATAAAAGGGCTACAGAAAGAAAGTTTTAGATAGGTGACTTGGTCCTTGTATGGAATGCAAGGAACTAGGATAAGGGCAAACACGATAAATTTGAACCCTTATGGGTAGGCCCATACCAAATAAGTGACACTCATGGAGAAGATTCCTATTTTCTCTAGGCCCTAAGTGGTGAATTATTGGAATTACCTGTGCACGGTCAGTTCCTAAAGCCCTACTTCTCATAAACGCTTATCTTGTGTTCACAATGTAAATTAGATGTAAATATTCTGTACATGCCTTGTATAGTCGGTCATGTTTTGGGTTTTGTGTTCTGTCTGGTCTGTCCTGGAGTAGTTTGGTTCTCACCGTAGTTTGGCCTCTGCACATCCCCAGTCAGAGCCACTGGTAGTGTTCACCTAGGGTTAAGGTTCTGAATTTGAGTTTACAAGTTCCTGTGTTTATTCCTTCAAGCCCCCAGTGCCTTGGTTTAAATTATTTCTCAGCCTACATGCAGTGTTTTACCACTTTTTCCTGTCACACATGAGAAAAATGCTGAGACTGTTGTATGTGCAAGTGCAAGTATATGTTGGTGGGCTTGTGAAATTTCAATCGGCTTCTAAAAATATTGAAAAAATTGAGTTATATGCATTTTTTATGCATATCGGGTCGCATATACAAGGGGGAATCTTTCGTAGATTCCCAGGTATACTCTGCAGTTGTATGCATTTCCAAATGCATATCGAGCTCAAAGGGATGCATGTACATTGGGGGAATCTGTTGCAGATTCTAGGAATATGCCGCCGTTGTATATCGGGTTTGCTTGTATGTGTTTTGTTGTATGTTTGAATATACATCGGCTACATGTATTAAAAAAGATACAATGGAAAATATACAAGGTGGAATATTCCAGAAAATATTCCTTATTTGTATACAAGGGTGAATGTATGTTTACATGTACAAAAGGCAGATGCACTCATTGTGGTTGAGGACATAGATTCTACTGATGAGGACTATATTCCTAATGGGGATGATTTGATAGACGAGGGCCCGTCAGACGATGCACAGGACGATGATTCTGATGATGCTAATGATGCGGATGATGTTCATGATGTTCCAGAGGGTCCACCTGTGGTTCCTAGACCTCCTCACTTTGATGAGATGATGTGGCAACTTGACCCTAACTAGCAACCTAGCGAGCCACGTGATTCTACATTTGCTTTATTTTTTGTTTGCACTCTGTCCTTTCTCTTTCCTTTCTTTTCGTTAAGAAATAACACACTTTTCTCTTTGGCTCACTTTGTAGGTAATGTCAAAGAGTGGAGGGCTTTTGTCCATGAGATTAATGTTGGCTTGGCTTCTCCCTTCACTAGGTTGCCTAGAGAGGGTCTTTTGGTTGATCCTGGTGTTCCCACTACTGTTGGGTGATACACTGACATTTTTGTTCCTACTTATCATGGATGTTAGGCGAGTGTGGATTTGAAGGCTATGAATCTCATCCTTAAGGGTGAGAATCAGGTCCTTCATGAGATGGCTCATCTTGGATTTGGATGACGAGATGCTAGTGCAGTGAGGCCTTCACAATCACACGCTCATAGCAGGATGGCTCACTCCCATAGATCTCATGGAGTGACTAGTGGCACACATAGGTAGAGGAGCAGGAGTCCTGAGGGTTCTGTTGGAGGCAACTGTCCTTGATATTACTTTGCTTTTCCTTTGAAATCATGCCCCCTTGCATGGGGAGCCTTTACTTCCCTTGAGAGCATTTTGTCTTAGCTCTTTGGTACTCTCATATATGTAAACTTTAGATATATCAATGAAACTTTATCTTTTTAGGGTTTTGTCTATCATATGGGTGCTTATCTCTTTGCACTTTTGAAGTTTTAGAACTTTTTGATTATGTTTTGACCTTCAACTCTAACCATGCAAGTATGATGACGATGACATGTTTTTATAAATTTTTGGCATATTTATGAGATGCAATTTATGATATGCAGATGCAGGAACACAAGAAATGCTAAAATGAAACATTTACTTCTACTGAAAGTCACGAGATAAGACATTGACTTTATTGCTTTGGGTCTCTTTTTCTAATTTTGGTATGAATTCAATGTGGAACAAACAATATGACTACTCTTTAATACAATTTTCAATCTAGGGGATTGCAAGTTGTCCTAATATAAGAGACCTATTCAAGGCTATGAGATACGATTTTGAAAGTCAAGTGGGGAGCGGGAATGAAAATGGAGTGGTTCTGAATTTAGGCTTTGCTAAAGGCTAAATGCTGATCCTTATCTAGATAAGATATTTTGACAAGCTTTCAACTTAGACAAGTAACAAACTTTATTGATGTTTGCTAGACTTAGATCATAGATGGCAAGCAAGATAGACCTGGGGTAAAGGATAAATGGGAAAGAACTAGGATCCCTAGATAGGAGATAATCCTAAAGACTACTAGACTCTCGGCTTTGCTCAGCTAGTGTGTGTGTGTGTGCTTTGTACCTTTCTTTTTTATTTCCTCTATTTGAATGTCACCCTTAAGGATTCAAGATTAGACTTGTTACAAATATGTGCCTAAGTGGTGTTGTCATTGATGTCAACATATCCTTGTTGCCATTGGTGTCCACTGTATCCCATTTTTCTACCTATATAGAAGACCGGATTGTTGAGGATATTGAGAAAATTAATGGAGGTCAATGTATGCAGACCATATGGATATGAAGAGGTTTGTATGAAGAAGCTCCAATTAATATTTGAGAGGTTCACATTAAGATCTAGAGAAGTTATGGCCATCTAAATAAAACCAGTTCTTGCATTATTCATGAGAGACAGAGTGATAGGAAAGAGGTCCGGATTGCTTCGGTAGTGTAAAATGATAATCTACGGATCTAAAGGCATGTTTGGGAAGTTAGTGTGCATCATCCATTCAAGTAGTTCATGGTTTGGAGGTCTGCAAGCAGTCTTTCTAGTGTGACAGTGATAACAGATAGTGTTCTTAAGGTTATTAGATGAAGATGTAAGTGATTCTAATGATTTGGATGAGTTCGAATGTTTCTATTGAATTTAATGTGCTTGTGGAGATCCCTGGATCGTGTAGTTGTTGTGTTGGAGGTCTGCATTGAAGTTTGAGCTTGTTATTGAAGATTTTCCTTTTCTGTGTTGATGTTCTTCCCAGTCTTGGCCGACCAGATGATCCTAGCATGTTGCGGATGATCTAAGAGCATTCTATGGAGCGTGGTGTGTTTATAGAGGAAGATTCAAGTCTCAGGTGTGATTGATCGATAGTGCATTGATCCGCGTCAAATTTAGCCGACCTTGTTGTTCATTCCAAGGTTGATGAAGCATATAAATACTTGTTGAAGTGTTTTTGAAAATTATCCTTGTGTGAAATGAATTAAATCCAAATAAAGGATCAGAAGCAGAGTAGAGAAGAAGAGGAGCGAGAACAGTATAGAGTGAAAAGTTAGTGAAGAATAAATTGGGGTAAATCAGAAGTTTTGTGAGCATACTATGAAACTGAATCAGGCATGAAGTAGATGCTATTTCTCAGTTAATTCTTTTTGTTCTAAATAAATTATGTAGGCAGTGAGCCTCTCTTTTGAGCAGTAAGCTCTGGATAGTGTGCCCAAAGGCATGTGCCTTCTATTTTTCTAAAATACTTTTAACAGGGTACAAAATCTTTGTGGGTTAAGCCCCACCGTGGTTTTCCCTTAACCGGGTTTCCACGTAAAAACTTCTGGTGTTCTGCGTTCATTTGTTTCTGTTCATGTGTTGATAATTCATTCTTTAAATGTTTACATTGATGTATTAATTAGTTTTGTGTGATAAATAAATAGTTGCAAGTGTTAAAGATTTGGGACAAGATATTCAGCCCCTTCCCTCTATGTTGTCCGGCTTAATTCCAACAATTGGTATCAGATTAAACTTCCTCTAGAAGAAGGTTAACTACTTGAGGAGATCCAGGATGTCAACCTACAAGAAGGATAGCCTGAGATTTGATGGACCAAATTACTCTGTTTGGAAAAATCGCATGGAGTGCCATTTGCAATGCATGGGTGATGCTTATTGCGTAATAACTAAGGATAAGTATGAACCTCCGGAGAAACCTTCAACTCCAGATGAAGTCAAAAATGTTGAAAATAATCTTCGAGGCAAAGAAGCCTTGCTAAGTGCCCTGACTAATTCAGAAATGATAAATGTCTTTGGACTAAAAACTACTCATGAAATATGGAAGAAGTTGGAGAATCTTTATGAAGGTGATGAATTTGTCAAATGTGCCAAGCTACAAAGTCTGAGAGGAAAATTTGAAAATTTGAGGATGAGTGAAGATGAAAACATCACAATCTACATGCAAACAATAAATGATCTTGTATGTGGTATCAAATGTGCTGGTGGGACTCTGGAAGAATCAGAGATTGTGGGAAAAGTGCTCAGATCTTTGTCCGATTCATACAAACATAAGGTTGTTGCTATAGAAGAGATCAGGACTGTCTCAAATGTTACAAGAGATCAGCTGGTTGGTAAAATTTTTGCCTTTGAATTAAGTGAGTTTGGTGATTCTCATCTTAAGTCTGAATCTACATTTAAGGCAAGTGTTCATGGGAAAAAAAGATATGATCCAGGTGAAAGCTCTTCTGCAAGATCAAATAGACTTGTGAAGACAAGGAAGGATCTTGAAGATGGTGAAATTGAAATTTCAGATCTTGAAGCTCTTATTGCCAAAAGATTGCCAAGAGGATCTGGTAAGTATAAAGGAAAATTGCCACTCAAATGTTTTTCTTGTAATAAGATTGACCATTTGCCTCAAGATGTGCGGAGAGGTTTTCAAAACCAAACCCTAACAGATACAAAAGTTAGAAGAAATGTTACTATGTCCAAGAAGCTGAAGAAGAAGGAATCACAGATGATGAATGTGATCATGGAGGTTCCTCTAAAAATGATTGGGTATTCATTGCTATCAGAGAAGAAGATCCGGTGTCTACTAAATCTGCTAGTTGTGAAAATGTAGAAAGTGCCTTGGCTGCTCAGGTTATTGAAAAAGATGAATGGGTGATTGATAGTGGATGTTCTCATCATATGACTGGTGACAAGAGTAAGTTTGTGAGTATTGAAAATTATGAGGGAGGGCTTGTGAAATTTGGAGACAACTCAGCTAGTAGAAAGTGACCTTGCGCTAAAATGCATTATCACCGACTTAGTCGGCATGCTTTATAACCTATACAAAGTCCAACAAGACCTAATCCCGCACAAAGGTAATAACATTGATCAAACCTTTTGGCGCTAAAACTCTAACCAACTGACCTTAATGACTACCTTAAGTCAGTTCCCTTTGAAATCCACGCAAGTCAGTGGATCACGAAAACCACGCAAAATGTTGAAAGCACATAAGCACTGAAAGATTAGTTGGTCGGATGGACCTGATTTCCCCTCCAAGGTCAGTTGACCTCAAAAATAGCACTTTCCTGTAAGTAAGTCGGTTGACCCTGAAATCAGCACAATTTGAGCAAAATGATTATTTTTAAGGAATCTTCAAAGGGAGAAGTGTCTGATATGATGACTACAAATAATGATTGTTGATGTTTTGCATTTTTAAATGAGATTTTTGCAAGCATTGAGATGTTTATTGCATACATTGATATTGAATTGCTTGTTATGGGATTATGTAATGGATGCAATGATAATAAATGTCAGATTCCTATCCTTTAAAGAGCATGTTAGTAAATTAGCAGATGCATTACAGATTCATCAAGTTTTGATATGGTTGAAAGTCTATTAATCCACTTAATAATGAGGAACTTAATCTTAGGAGTTAATAAAAATCTCTTAAGGTATCAAGCTTATAAGGTCTAGTCCTGCAGGTTAGATGACTGCACGAGCTCAAATCATGAGGTATGAATTCAAAGGCATCTCTCTAGAGACAAAGATTCATACTGGATGGAGTGATGTAGGAGATATAGCTCTAGGTCACATAGACCTAGATGACTTCAGACTAAGAACCTTCGGTCCAAATCCAACACCCAAGGCAAAGAAAGTAAAAGATAGTGGGATTGCACAAGTTGCTACCTTCCCTACATCCGTTCAATGTGCTAAATTCATAGTCACTTGTGCAGATAGATATGATATTATGACCAAAACAATCCAAACCACCAATGGAGACATCTTAGATGACTTAAGTCCACCCTCCTTGGCTAAAACTTTCGACATCCCATGGCACACAGTATTGACCATGCTAGACAAGGCAGAATCAGAGGCCACATATAAGAAGGATGAAAATGGATGTAGGAAGCACATGAATGAAAATTGGGAAAAGAGTAAAAGGTCTGCCATGAGTAAATTCCCTCAAGAACTGTATAGAAGTGACTTCCATGATGAACTAGGTGATTTGGTAACCTTCCTTAGTAGAATATATGGATTGCCTATAGCCTCAACTTTCGAAGAGCGGATGTTTGTGGTAGTTGAAGGGATATTGAAAGGGACCAAGTTCCACTAGTCACAGATTCTCAGTGATAACATTCATGAAGCTTTTAGCAACTTCAAAGAGAAAATTTTCTTTAGGTGGACATCCTATGTCATCTATGCATTGGCATGAAGAAATCATTATGTTGGGTTGTCCAAAATAGGAGAAGTTGGGAATATTGAACAAACCCAAGTCAAACTATATGAGTGTTATCCGCAGTTCATATCATCTCAATCCTTGATGCATTTTAAAAGGGTGAATGATGCTTTCACAATGTATATAGAAAGATTGTTGCAAGGTAACACAACCTTGAGGATTTCCACAGAAGCTATGAATGAAATAACCAAATATGGGAGGTGGTACATCCAGTTTGAGAAGTTCACCTACCTAAGGGTATAAGGTTTCATTGGGATAGCTTACAAACTCCCTAGACATCTTGATGATAAGACATTTCTCTTTGAATTATCTAGGTAATTGATCCCTTGTGCTGAGAAACTCAAGCACTTGCATAGAACCAACATACAATTTCCCATCCGGTTTGGCAAAGGGAATTATGCATGTCCTTCATTGGCATCAACTGAACATTTAGATAAAGAACTTCAACTTCTCAACCTCCACTACTACAATGCAAGGGATCACTTTGATCCAAATAAAGTGATGGAGAAGTTTGTAAGTAAAAAGTTGTTCCACAAGATGCATATAAAAGACTTTTGGGCCAACTGCATGGATGATTACGAAGTCATGAAGAAAGCTCATTCAAGGTTATCTTTGGCCTTCATAAGGAAATTTCATATCATTACAGTACCAGATTAGTTGGAGGATGATGAGAATGTTATGGTCAGAGGAACTTGGGAGGTTCAATATCGTCAACCAATCCCTCTACCTAATTGGGCCAATGTAGAAGAAATTTCTCTTGATATTGTAATGAAAGAGCCTATTAGACTAAGCAAGGCATGGGTGAGAGGTTAGATAGCTGCCTTGGAGAGACAAGGGGTGCAGCTCACATATACTGCACTAGAATCAGATAAAGAATCTGGGGAAGAGGAGGATGAACTGATAAACATAACAGATGAGGCAGAACCAGTTCAAAAGTAGAAATATGACAGTGAAGAGCATGTACCCTTAGCAGAGAAGGCTAAAGCACAAAAGAGTAAGAAAACTTCTATAAAAACATCTAAGAAAGATCAGCCTCCTTCTGCTAGGACAAGAGCCTCCAAGAAAAGGCATGTACCCAGTGTTTCTGGAGAAGGCTCTAAGGTGAAGAAAATCAAGGTAAAAATGGTTAGCCATACTGTAGAAGTTGTTGCTGCTACAGCTCATGATGAGATAACCTGCCAAATTCCCCATCTCCTTCTGCCTCAGATATAAATATAGTTGTACTCTCCCCAACAACTGCTGCTGCTGCATCTCCTTCCATTGCTTTCACTGCTGTACCCATGACCATGACAACCATTGTTGAAGAGACTGTCTCTGCTGCCACTTCACCTTCTGCTACTGTGTCAACTATTTCTTGTTCATTGGCAATGTCCTCTAGCACCCCTAGCAGTCCCATTTCCTCTATTGTTGCCACTTCATGTTCCTATACCACAACCACACCTTTACCTTCCATCTCTTCCACTACATTATCTACCTCCACAGCATTACCTCCCATTTCTACAATTCTTTCACCTTCTCTTTCCTTACCCTCACTATCTATTTCTTTGCCTATCATCATTTCCTCTTCTATCTCACCAACTTTGGGATCAGCCATGTTTGCTAGTTTGACACAAGTAAACTTATCTTTAGCTGCAATGCCAATATCCTCTGCTATTCCTATCTCTCAGGTGCCCATAGATCAAAATTCTACCTCCTTGGCTATGCCACTGCTACCAGGAATTGACAAGGTATGTGCAGAATTGGGTTTGCGAGAGCCAGAAATAGAAACATTACCAGAATCAGATAAAGATACGTTTGTTGAGGCAAGTAATGAAATCCCAGATGAATCCTTGGCTGAAGCAGTTGGCATTGAAGTAATTGATATATTTGACAGTCCTCCAGAAAAGGGTCCAACAGAATAAGTCTTCAAATCAGCTCAAGAGAATGTAATGGTAAACTAGAGAAACCTAGCCGATGAAGAAATAAAGAAATGGATAAAGATAAGGGGTCAGAACAAGAGCAAGGGTCACTTGAAGAGCCTACCAAAGCTGACAACAAGAATATCAATGAATTAAGTAAGCCCTCCTCTTCAGCACCTGAGTGGTTACAGAATAGAGTGGCATACCCCGAGCCACATGTGGAAATAATGTAATTAGATTTGAGCACAATCTTGTCACAGGCTCGAAGACCAAAGAAACAAAAGAAAGCAAAGGTATAATCAAGAATCTATAAGCATGAGATAGGATCTAGAATCGCTGATATAGTTGTCCCACCAGCCAATATAAGTAGAGAACAAGTCAGAGCAGAGGATTACATTATCTCAACGGTTGATCTGGGACCAACCACTCGTGCTCAAAGAGTTGATGATTTTAAAGGGTATGTCACCTCAATCCTGGAGAAATTGGACAAAGATGAATTATCAAAGAAGGAATTGAAGCAACAGAATGAGGAGCTCTGGACTTGCCTCCAATTCTTGATCAAACCAGTTGATGTCAGTGGAGATATAAGGACAGTGCCTACCTTCCTATCCACAGATGAAATGTCAAAGCTTGGTGAGGTAAGAACCATGTCACAAGGGACTCAGAAATGGTTAATCAGAGTATTTGAAAAGGGATGTGAAATCATTGATGCTTCTGCCCAAGCACATAAGAAATTGGTTGAGCTTCATGAAAAGTGGAAGGATCTGCGGGAGGAGTGTGACTCTTTCAAAGAATATTATTCTCACATGTTTCCTAGAGTAAAGAGCGTCAAAGATTTACCTGTGCAGACTTTAGTGGTTGAAAATATTTTGATTGGAGACAAGTTGTCGAAGGCTATCGAGTGGTATCAACAGCTGAAATTGAGAAAAGAAACTTTTGAGAATATAAAAGAAGCTTATAAGCCAGTAGATGAAGAAATTCAGGCATTAATTTATGATATTAATGATTCTTTAAGAGATTTCCTAGAAGAAGCTTATAATGGCTATGCACCTTATGATATTGAAAAATCCAAAGACAAATTACATAAGGTCATTTTTGAGAATACTAAGTTAGATATGGAGGACAGATTGGATAAAGCTAGCAACCTCAAGGCTGAGTTCAATACATTCCACAAGGCAAGGGCAGAAATAGAGAAAATATATAGCAGGTTCAGCCGAGGCTAGAGATGTTTGAATATCGAGTCAGCCATCTGAAGAATCTAGATCCCTTGGAGATCAATCCAGCACTTGAAGCATGGCTCAACTACTGTAATAAGTTAGCAGAAGAAGACAAAATCAATTTGGATGAAGAGTCTTGATATATTTTTGAATATTCTAAAATGTAATCCCGTCATAATTGTAAATTGCTAAATTTTGGACAGCATGTGACTCTATTTTGTCTCTTTTGTGCTTTAAAAATGATCTTTTTTATTAATATATTGAGTTGGGTAGTGAAATTGACTAGATTTAATGTATCTGGGGGCTATTTTTTGTCTCTTTCATAAAAGACAAAATGCATTTTGAGATTTACTATGAGCTGTTGCAAATGCATTTATTGATGTAATCTAGACCGTCAGTGTTGAGTTAATCTCCACCGTTCATTGAAAAACTCGGTATGCTGCTTTCCTATATAAAAGGCTACCATTTCCACTATTTGTAAGAGAGAATTTAATGCTGAATTGTTGACATTCTGCCATTTGAAGTAATACAAAGCAAGTTTCTACAGTGTTTCTGAGAATTTGTGTATTGTGTTCCTTATTTGGTTTTCATGGTTCGCTTCCTGTTCTCCCATAATTAGTTAATTATGCTTTTATAATGTTCATGGTTTGCTAAAAGCATTTGATGAATACCCTAAGTCCATACTTTTAGTTATTTGCTAATGGTAGATAGTTGTGAAAAGTTAGTCTGGGCTGATCATTTATGCTAAAGTTCAATTGTATTTCACAAGTTAGATTGCGTCGTTCATTGGGTATTTAACAAATGAATGTAATTTGAAAATCTTTCTATTTCCATTGAAGATAGCATCATTTTCTGCAATACTGTAACATCAATTTTTAGTTTGGTAACTCAGAAAACTAGTTAAGTTTCAGAGTATTTGTCTACTTAAAGTAACCCATACATTGTGAATGTCATTTAGGATTTCTCTAAAACCCTAACCTCTTTTGCATTTTCTTTGGAACTATTGTTAGATTAGGATTTCTAGTAGCATATTACATTGTCTTATCAGCTAAAAGTCATAAAGGGTTTATGTGTATTTGCTGTCCCAACTCAAAAATCTATAGATTGCATGTAAGACCCCTTGTAGGCACAACTTGAACATACCAATTGAGAGATTCCAAGCAAGCTAAGACCTAGCTGTATTATCCTTGGAGTAGTCTTACCTAGTGTAGGATACTTTTCAAGAGAGGTGTGAAACCAACAATCACACCTACGTTGTTGTGTGCTAAAACACTCATCAACAGGATCTTGGTTTTTGCTCTCTAATATCTTTTATCTTTTCCTCATCCACACTTACCCCTTGTGCATTGATTTTATGTCCTAGATATAAGATCTCTTCTAGCCCAAATTCACATTTGGAGGCTTTGGCATATAGTGATTCTTGTTCAAGAATTCCTAGGACTTCATCAATATGCTTAAGGTGTTCTTCCCATGTTTTGTTGTAAATCAGAATATCGTCAAATAATACCAATAGGAACTTTCTTAGTTGTTTCTTGAATAAGTGATTCATGCATGATTGGAATGTTGTGGGAGCATTGGTTAAACCATAGGGTAGGACCATGAATTCAAAGTGTCCATAGTGACATCTAAAGGTCGTCTTGGGGATATCTTCTTTCCTCATTCTAATTTGGTGGTAACTGGATTGTAAGTCAATCTTAGAAAATTATTTTGCTCCATGAAGTTCATCAATCAGTTCATTAACTCTAGGAATAAGATAACAGTTTTTATAGTCTTTTTGTTTAAGGCTCTATAATCTATGCACATCCTCATAGTCCTATCCTTCTTTTTAACTAATAGTACGGAGGAGATGAAAGGACTTGAACTAGGTTGAATGTGACCCATTTTGAGAAGCTCATAAATGGTTTTTTCTATTTCTTCTTTAATTTTTTAGGGGTGCCTATAGGGTGTAGTGATTACGGGTTTAACCCCTTCAAGTTCTATAGTGTGTTCAAAGCCTCTCTTTGGAGGTAATCTAGGGGGAATGTCATTGAAAACCCTCTTATGTTTGTCAAGAATTGGTTGGATATCAAGCTGAATGGTTCTTCCTTTGGACATGTGGACTTATTTAGGATGAAACTTTGTGCTTCCCATTCAACTTGCCCATGCCTAATGGCTCTTTCCATCCTTTTTGATGATACAACCCTAGGAGACCCATCTGATAAACCCTAGAGTACTACTTCATTCCCATCGTTTTGAAAACATAGTTCTATTTTTTATAAGTCTTGATAGTATCTTCCCAATGAGTGTACCATTGTATTCCCAATACTACATCTATGTCACCCATGTTTACTACATAGAAGTCTTCTTTTATTTGATGTCTTACTAATGTAAGGGAGAGTTGCTTTATCATTTTTGTACAAGGAGTGGTGTAACCATCAGCCATCACCACTTTGAAACCTTCAATATCTTCGGTATTGAGTTTCATTCTTGTTACTAATCCTTTATCTATAAAGTTTTGGTGGCGCCAATATCCACCAATACCATTACCTTTTGGACTTGTAAAACACTCTGAATTCTAAAAGGGTGGTATTTTGGTGTTTTTATGTATGAAAAGTGGGAAGATTGTGGATAGTGCTAAGATCTATCAAATCAAACCCTCCTTTCACACTAACACTCAAGGACAACAACTGAGCCAAGTCACTACAGATGAAGAGGACTCAACTATAGTTTGGTGTAGTCAAGAATGATATGGAAAGATTGATTAGATTGAAAGATTTGTCAAACCCTAATTCGAATAAGCCTCAAGCCCTAGTTATAATGAAATCAGGTACTATATGCTCAAAATCACAACCTTGGTTGCCTAGGACGGTCAGGTCAGATTTTGGCACGCACATGGACCCTTCCCTCCTTGCCATGGGGCAAATTGCCACATCACTCTCACTCTCATGGAAGTAGCCAGTCGAGAGGAGGTGAGACACAGGGGTGGTATGGCTCATTGGAGAGTTGGACTTCGTGGAGAGGGGTCGGCATGTCCTGGGGCCTTTGTTGTTGTGTGCTAATATGGATGTTTCATTTGATGATTGTTGTTGTAGAGATAACCGTATGACCTGAAGGGTCACTAGTTACTCTTCTTCTGTTAGGGTTTCTACTATTCCACCTCTGTGTGGGTAAGCTATTACTTTCGTTGATGGCTTCTTGTCTTTCAATTCATTGGATGATTGTTCATTGTATTTAAAGTTGTCTATATTCTTCTATTAATAGGAGGACAAACAGATCTTGTTGTGGTCTCAGATGGATTTCCTCTATCTCGCTGAGGACTTCCCTCACCCACTCACCTCTTAATCCTGGGCACATTCGTGAGCTGAGACAAGAGATAGGTGTATGTGGAACAACCTTGACTTGACTTAGGGTTTTGACTTAGGGTTTGGTTTGACCTAAGGTTTTGTTGTGCATTGACTTTTGTTGACCTTGTGATGATATCAAGGGTTTGACCAAATAGTTGACCATGGTTGACCTTGTGATGGTATCAAGGGTTTGCAAGTTATCTAAATGCCTAATGTTTTTGTTCTTTTCTTGATATTTAATAAATGCAACTATATGAAATGCAAAACTTATTTTTGTGCTTTTTTTTGGTATTTATAGAATGAAAGATGCTTTTTAATCTAAGAAAGGAAATACGAATGCAACTAGAATGAATTTTACCTAATGAAATTATTCTATGTTTTTGGGGTTTTCAAATTTTTTGAAATGATTTAATCTAGAAAAGGAAATTACAAGTAAATGAATTAAACTATGAATGCAAATTACTTCTAGAATGCTAGATTTGACTATCCTATCAAGGAAAAAGCAATAAATCACTAATCCCAAGAGCAATTTCAATTTTCTAATTACTACCAATTGACAAAAAGCATAGAGGAACCTAAAATAAAGAAGACTTGTGAGCCTCCACTACTCTCAGAGATCCTTGATGGCAACCTCGTATCCTGTTGGAGCAGTGGAAAGACCTCTTGGTGACAAGACAACACAAAGAAGTGAAAGAAGCTTTAGAAGATTTACAAAGAGAGCTCAATAAGGGTTGTTGATGAGCATGATGGCTTGATTGAAGCAACGTAATGATGCTTTAAGAGCTTTATGTGAAAGCTTGATGAACAAATGAACAAATAAAAGGCACCTTCGTCCTGTGTGAACATGAGAATGCTGATTGGAGAGAAAAAACTTAGCAAGAGTTGTGTGCACAATAAATTTGCCTCCCTTTGTGCTTAAGGGAGGGGGGTATTTATAGGTTAGAAGAAGGGGATTGATTGAGAAGTTAACTCAATTGATTGAAGAGTTAACAAGGATTGATTGGGGAGTGAACTGGATTGATTACCTAGTAAACTTAGTTAATTTGGGAGAGATAATGCAATAATAGCTTATCACTAAAGAAGAAATGGAGTTAGAAGGATGCATGGACGAGAATGAGTTGTTAATTTTAGATCAAATGGAGCTAATTATGCATGTGTGGGTGCATGAAATAGTCAACTCCAAATTAGGCATCAAAATTCATGTGAACTGGAAGAAAAATGGGCAAAAACGGAGCTATTTCAAGTTAGAAACTTGAGTTTTTATATGGTTGGGAATGCGATAGGGTCGCCCATGGGTCACCCCTTTCACCAGTAGGGTTACCCATGGGTCGCCCAGGGGGAGATCTTGTTTTTTGAGGGTTGCCTGACGGGAGATTTGGAAAGAAAGGGGTCTGGGTGAAATGCATGACAGGAGATGGTAGAGGAGATGAAAAGGAGGGGATCTGCCTCTAGAAATAGGTCAATCATGTGCAAGAATCCAAATCTCCACTTGCAAAGTAGGATCTCCCAGTGGGAGATCTAGAAATAATAGGAGGAGATTTGGATTGGTTGAGTGAAACTAAAAACTAAAAGTGGGAGATGGCTAGGGGGGACCTCTAGAAGGCTTCTAGGGGGTGGAGAAGTGAAAAACATAGGGGAAAGGTGAAAACTCACCTACAAGATGCACACAAGGCTTAGGAATAGGGTTGAAAGCTCAGAAAACGTAAATCGACAAATGTCACAAAAGTGTCGACGATAAAGAGAGGGAAAACAACAAAGAGGAAACAACACAAGATGGAAGAAATGACACATCACCAAGAGGTTTTCTACTTAGAGGACATTATTTCATGCTTACATGTACATGACAAGGATCATATATCATCATATGGGTCTTCATGGAGGCTGTGCGTGATTTTTGTGCTTACATATTTGCCCCCTCGGGGATGGTAGTCTACATGAAAGGTAGGTACCATTCCTGAACTAGGCCTTACCTATTGTAGATTTTCCTGCAATTGTACCTTCAATAACTAGTGTTAGCTTGACATCTGAATATATCAAAACAAATAATGAAAACTGAAATGATGAACTTACCATAGATCTTGAGAGTTCAACTAGTTGTTTGCCTTTGTCGGTGAGACCTGTAGGAATGAATGCACACAAAATAACGCAAGAAAGATGCTTAAAAGAAAAAAACTAATCTAAGAATGCATAAAAGAAACTAAGCTAAGGGAAAGCAGAGCAAGCAAATTAGTGAGATCGGTGACGGAATCAATCGTGTGAACAGTCATTGGGTAGATATCGTCGAGGAGATTGTGAAGATGGCCGCCTCTTCTTTAGCCACCGAGAATCAGGTATACAAATAGTGAAAAAACCTCCTCTAAACCCTAGGTTGAATTTTTTGAAAAATCTCTTAAAATTGTCTATTTTCAGTGATTTTTCTTGTTGCATTGTCTTTGTTTCGTCATTTAGAGTAGGATCGGTCTTTCGTTTACTGAAATTGACTACAAAATGGGGATTTTAGAGAACTTTTTGTTGAGGGGATCTCCACATAGGGTCACCCCTTTTGTCAAGTAGGTCACTCGAGGGGAGATTTGACTAACAACAGGGTCGTCCGAGGGGAGATCACGCTGACAACAGGGTCACCTAGGGGGAGATCCTGTTGATGTCTGGGTCGCCCAGGGGGCGACCTTGGTGGGTAAATTTTGTCTGAAATTTGATGTTTTCTAACATTCGTTTCACTTTGTTTCAATCTAATTTGACTATTGTATCTGCCTGTTTATTGCAATTTTGATTGTTTATATGCTTTTTTGGTGAGATTTTTTGCAAGTTTTACGATTTTTAGGATTTTTTTGAGTTGACGAGATCTAAGCTAAAGTTCTTTTCTGATTTGTAGGACATGCATATTCGATGCAATGCTTGTAGAGAGTAGTTATGGCTCTTAGAGATGTTTTCTTATCTAAGTGATGATGATCATGCTATTCTGGGGAGAGCAGGTTTAGCTAGAGTCTGTCATGTGCCAGTTATTCATCCTGTGGCATGCATTTCTTGTGACATCTTGACATACTAGGATGTGGATAGGAACACCTTTAGGTTCCCATAGGTTTCAAGAGAGTGGACTATCACTCTTTTTGATGTGTATCATATACTTGGAGTTCCTATGAGAGGATATCCTCTCATCCTGCCTGCTAGTGAATTCTTTGAGGACAAGGCATCTTGGGCATAATTTATGGGGGTTAGTCACCCTGAGGATCTGACAGGGATTCAACTGACTTATGTGCCACAACTTCGTATTCCTCACTTGAGGAAGTTCCTGATTGGTTTGATTGCATCAAGGCTATCTGGAGACAAGGCCTCGGCTCATTTGAGATGGTGCTAGGCACCAATTATAGAGGGTCTTGAGCAGGCAGAGTCTACGCTTCGGGGCCATACATTTTGGCCATGGTATATAGAGATTTCTATTGCATTGCATGATGAGGGGTTATTTCTTTTAGCCACTCTTCTTTGGTTATGACTTGGATCTTTGAGGACACTAGGCCTTATTAGAAGCTAGTTCTGATTCCTAATAGACGGTTACTGAGAGCAGCTAGATGGATTTAGGTGGGTCACTTTGATGCTTCTCTATGGGTTGTAGCTACTATCACAAATGAACATATGAGTTTTGATCCTTATGTGGACTTGGAGGGATCATGGTCACATGATGGCGAGATTAGAGAGTACTGCTGCGGGGTAATGGAGCTTTCAGACCATAATGTCTTGGTTGAGGCTCATCGTGTTAAGCGTGTCTTGTAGTAGTTTAATGAGGATTTTCCTAAGGACTTGCCCCCAGTACCTACCTGCTATAGATCTATCCAGGAGATGGGTGAGGTTAATCAGAGGATAGTTACTTGTACTGATGCAGAGTGGCTAGCACAAGTGTCCAAACTTGGTGGGATTTAACTATTCTCATTCCATCGGCAAGATCTACCATAATGTCTCCCTGATATACACTTATCGGTTAAACAATAACTATTAGCACCTAAGAGAATTGTCACCCCAAACTCCACCTCACGTTGATGGATGTTTCATTTATGTGCCTATCGGCAAGACTTCATCTGTCGGCTTCTCCAAACTGAGCTATCCTGATGACTGTTGTCACATCGAAACATGCAAACCCTAACCTACTGAACAGGTTCTCGTTACCCCTGCTACCGGTCACCACTATCATCCACGTTGCCTATTGGTAACACTTAACCCATCGGCCTCGAGAGTTATGTCCCCCTAACACACGCTGTCTCACCGACACCTTCACATTGGTTAAGTTGCCTATCGGCAACACTTACGCTATCGGTCTAGCCATGAAAGGTCTCCCGGACGCTTCACTTCATGCTGACGCCAAGCTCCTTATCACCTATCAGTGGGACTCCCACTATTGGCAAACTCCTTGAATCTTTTGCCGATCCCTATTGTCTCCTTGATATGCCGAACGCCAATTCCACCGTCGGCCAGACTATGACTATTCGCCTAACTTTAAACTCCTCTTCCGATGTTCAACTTTACGCCGATGCACATCCTCCGCTCTATCTTTGGTAAGACATTCAACTGTCGGCAACTTCCAAACTTCTTCCACCAATGGGCTCCCTCACGCCGATGTGTTCACTGTCAACTCACCATCGGTAGGACTTTTCACATCGGTGAATTACAACTTCGCTCGGCTGATACCTCAACTTACGCCGATATACTCTTCGTCGGTGACATTTTGCAATTGTCACCCCAATCAGTGAAAGTGTCTCCTATCGGCTCAATGAAATTTTCTCAACCTGATGGTTCTTCTCATGCCGATGCCTTCACAAATTTGCATCAAAAACCCTGAACTCGAGCCGATCTGTTTCCTGGGCAATTTTGACTTAGATTTTATCCTTCAAACCCTAGCACATGAGGATGCTAGGCTTTCTCACTACATGCAATGTTTCAATCCCAAAAGAATGAAACGTAAAAACAAAAAAATGGGAATGCAAACTAAACTACTGTACATGTCCATTCCACCGATTCAGAGAATCAACTGGTGGAATGGATGAATGAATTCATTTCACCTACAAAATCAAAATTGACTACATAGATGGATAGAAAATCAGACAAATGAAACAACAGGATCTCCTTTATTTCAATATTAGAAATGCATACAAATATCTGACTTCACAGTCTCACTGCACAACACTGCTCTGTCAAATCCAAACACAATGTCTCTATTTTCATATGCAATACTGACCTGTCTGAACTCTCTCTAAACAAACTAATCTAGGGCATAAATAACAACTCTCGAGTAGTACAGACTCGATTCCCAGTGGCTGGGAGCTTCCAAGCGGCTAGGAGGATAGCTAGCATAACAAACTATAACTGTCAACACACAATCCTATATTGACCTAAAACATAAGAATTTGTCCAATGGACCTTATTACATCATAAACGAAAAACATACTATAATTAGACTTAGTCTTTATTTTGAAGGGGTGCTCCTACACCATACTCCCTAGAAGAAGAAATCTCAAGTCCACTTGAGATGAGAGTATGTAGGTCTGAACCATGTTGGTTGATCTGTTTTTCAGTCATCCACACTGCTTCTGAATCAGGTTTGCCCTGCCAAGCCACCAAATATTCTAGATACTCTTTGTTCCTGGTCTTCTTGATCACTCTTGTGTCTAAAATCTTCTGCAACTGTGGTGGATCATGTTTGGGAATGTCATCAGCTATTGTATCTTGTAGTAGTTCCTATTCTTCATCCAGATTATGCTTGTATGGAGTTAAATCACATACATTGAATAGAGGTGATAAACCAAGATCAGAAGGAAGTTATTCTCATAAGCATTTGGCCCACATTTCTTCAAAATCTGACATGGTCCAATCTTCCTCTGCATGAGTTTGGTATATTTACCTTTAGGAAGTCTTTCCTTTTTCAAATGAACCCATACCAAATCTCCAACATCAAACTGTACATCTTTCTTCTTTTTATCAGCATACTCCTTATACTTTAAGGTAATTTGTTGGAGTTGGTTCTTGACCTGATCATATACATCTTTATGGCTTCTGCAAAAGCTTCACCATCTACACTAATAGAATCTCCTGCAGGTAGATCTCTCAGCTCCAAAATACCTCGTGGATGTATACCATAGACTATCTAAAAAGGTGATTTCCCTGTGCTTCTATTGACAGTATCATTATAGGAAAATTCTGCCTAAGATAGGATAGTATCCCACTTTTCTCCAAGCTATCTTGTCAAACATCTGAGCAAATTCCCTAAGGAACAATTTACCACTTTAGTCTATCCATCCATTTGAGGATGATATGCAGATGAGAAAGACAAATTTGTTCCAAGCTTCTTCCAAAGAGTCCTCCAAAAATGACCAATGAATTTCACATCTCTATCTGACACTATGCTTAATGGCAATCCATGTATTCTTACTATTTCTTTGAAAAACAAATCTGCAATATATGAAGCATTAGCAGTGGTTTTGCATGGCAAGAAATGTGCCATTTTGCTGAATCTGTCCACTACAACAAAAACACTATCATATCCTTTTCTTGTTGTGGGTAAACCCAACACAAAATCCATACTGAGACTTTCCCATGGTCTGGAAGGAATGGGTAAAGGCTGATATAAACCTGCATTAGTTGATCTTCCCTTGGCTTTCTGACATATCACACATGTCTCTACAAATTTTCTGACATCTAATTGTAACTTAGGCCAATAATAATGTCTTCTAACAAGATCAAGAGTCTTGTCTAAACCAAAATGTCCTGCCATAGCTCCACAATGTTTCTCTTTTATGATGTTCAACCTCATAGAACACCTTGGAATACACAATTGTCCACCTTTGAACAACAATCCATCTTGGATCAGAAATTCAAAGAACTCAGCATGATATTTATCTCCAAAAGAAGTACATACCTGATATATCTCTCCAAAATCTTCATCATCATCATACATGGACTTCAATGAATCAATGCCAAATTCTTTCCAACTGGATCTGGTTGACTATTAGAGCTCTCCTGCTCAAGGCATCTGCTACCTTATTTTTGACTCCTTTCTTATGCTTCAATGTGAAAGTAAAAGCTTGCAAAGTTTCTACCCATTTCATATGTTTGTGGTTCAACTTTTCCTGGCTGTTGATAAAACTTAGAGCCTGATTATCTGTGAATACTATGAATTCTTTTGGCATCAAATAATGCCTCCACTTCTTGAGTGACTCAACTAAAGCATACATTTCCAAATCATATGATGAATACCTCTTTTTAGCACCATTGAGCTTCTCACTGAAAAATGCAATTGGCCTACCTTCTTGGCTGAGTACTGCTCCAATTGCCATGTGACTTGCATCACATTCGACCTAAAAAATTTTGGTAAAATTTGGAAGTGCAAGGACTGGCTGTTGTGCCACCTTCTTCTTCAATGTTTCAAAGGAATCATTTGCTTCCTTAGTCCAAGAAAATCTACACTTTTGTCCTCCTTTTATAGTATCAAGCATGGGTGCACAAATATGACTAAACCCTCTTATAAACTTTCTATAGAAGGTTGCTAACCCATGGAAACTTCTGACATCATTCATAGTCCTTGGAGTTGGCCAAGACAATATGGCACTTACCTTCTCCTTATCCATTTGCAGCTTGCCTTGTGAAATGACAAAACCCAAATATGTGATCTCCTCCTGCATGAACAAACACTTATCTAAATTTATCATCAGCTGCTCTTCGTGTAACCTCCTGAGAACCAAATCTATATGTCTGAGATGTTCTTTCTTTGTGTTGCTGAAAATCAGAATGTCATCTAGATATACTATGACAAACTTTCCCATGAATTCTCTCAAAAGCTCATTCATCAATCTCATAAAAGTACTAGATGCATTAGACAAACCAAAAGGCATAACTTTCCACTCATACAACCCTTCATTTGTTTTGAATGTTGTTTTCCATTCATCTCCTGGCGTAATTATGATCTGATGATAACCACTCTTCAAGTCTATTTTTGTAAAATACTTAGCACCTCCCAAACAGTCAAGTAAATCCTCTATCCTAGTTATTGGAAACCTATACCTGATTGTGATATTATTAATAGCCCTGGAATCTATGCAAAGCCTCCAAGTGCCTTCTTTCTTTGATGCTAGTATAGCTGGTACTGCACATGGGCTTAAACTTTTGCCAATCAGACCTGTGTCTAGCAATTCCTCAATTTGTCTTGCTACTTCTCCATTTTGTTCTGGAGTTAACTTGTATGCTGCTTTGTTTGGAAGTGTAGATCCTAGGATTAGATCTATGCAATGGCTGATATCCCTTACAAGTGGTAGGGATCTTGGCATTCCATCAGAGATGATGCCTTTATACTTATCCAATAGTTCTTGGATAGCTGGGTCTATGAACCTCTGCTTCTTCTCTTTCTTGACTTCTTACTATTGTTCTTTATTCACTGTCAGACATGGAATTAGGGCATATGCAACTGCACCTTCTGCTGCTACTTGTTTCATGAATTGTTTTCCTTCCATTAGCATCACCTTCACCTCTTTTCCTTTTGATTTCTCCTCCTTCTCTGTCCGTGGGATCAACTCTATCACCATACCATTTTTGGTGATTGTATAGGTGTTCCTAACACTCTCATGGCATGCCTTCAAGTCATACTTCCATGGTCTTCCAAACAAAAGATGGCAAGCATCCATCTTGGTGATATCAAACAGCAACTTATCTTTATATGCTCCAATCTGAAATTCTACCCAAGCTTGCTCTTCTACAACTATTTGTTGACCTTAGGTAAGCCATGAGACCTTATATGGGGATGGGTGAGGCAATCTTCTAAGCTTAAGCTTTGTTACCATTTCATCAGATACAAAATTTTTAGTAGAACCAGAATCAATTAAAACTTTACATGCCTTACCTCCTACCTTGCATGTAGTTTTGAAAAGAGACTTTCTTTGTGGGGGTTCTTTGTTAGGTACCTTCATGGTGGTCATTGTTCTCCTCATCATCAGAGATTCTCCACTTTCTGGATACCCATAATTGTTAGGAGCATTCACACTTTTAAAAGTGTTTGAGCTTGTTGCACTTTGACTATTAGGTTCTTGGATCAGATTCATTCTCCTTTCTCCCATTGAACTTGTTGCCTTTTCTGGACATCTGCTGGCTATATGGCCTTCTTTATTATAGTTATAACATCTGATAGATCCTCTGCCCTAAGATCTTCCTCTGAAAGGTCTTCTGCCTCTGAAGTTTTCTTGCTGATTGTAACTTCCTCTTTGGTTTTGACTGTTATCTCCCTTGCTGTTGTCATGACTGGATTCTCCCTAATATCCAAATCCATGTCCTCTGCCTCTGAAAGGACCTCTTCCACCTCTTTGCTATTTTCCTCTTCCCCTATTGTTCTGTTCTTGTCTTCTCTTTAATTTCTCTTCCACTTTCAATGCCAACTGAAAACATTTCTGAACTGTATCTGGGTTATGCAGATTCAAATCTTCCTGAATGTTGAACCTTAATCCATTAAGGTATCTGGCTACCTTTTCTTCCTCACTATCTTTTACCTTTGTCTTGACACAAAGCTTCATGAACTCTTATGTATATGAGTTGACATCTAGCTCCTTCTGCTTCAAATTTTGTTTCCTCTTATGCAATTGGATGTTGTAATCCAATGGAAAATAGGCTTCTTTCACTAAAGCCATCATCTTCTTCCATGTAGCAACTCTGTGCTTTCCTTCTTGTACTCTGTCATCTTGGGTGAAATTCCACCAAGTTAATGTAGCCTCTTTCATTTTTGATTGGGATATCTTTACCCTCTGGTGTTCTGGTATCTCCTCTGTCTCAAAGAAATTATTTAGGGAGTCTATCCACTCCATCACCGAATCAGGATCCATCTTTCCTGTAAACACTGGAAAATCTAGTTTCACATCCATGGTTCTCCTCTCCATAGATTTAAGGGCATTAATCAAGGGTCTCTGCTCTGCAGGAATGTCTTCCTCGTTCCACCTAGGGATCTCTTCTTCTTCCCTATCTTCTTCTTTACCAGATCCTACTATGTCCCTCAACTTCTCCAACTCATCTTTCAATGCCTAATTCTGAGCCTTTACAACAATGCTCTCTGCAATTTGCTTCTTTACCAGAACTGCCAACTCAGTGTTGGTCATCCTTGCCAGAATCTCTGATGTTCCTTCTTCACCTGACATCTTGCTATCTTCTTTTTTTTGTTTGTTTGAAGATCCAACCTTTGCTCTGATACCACTATGATGCAGAGTGGCCAACACAAGCATCCAAACTTGGCGAGATTTAACTATTCTCATTCCATTGGTAAGATCTACCATAATGTCTCCTCGATATACACTTATCAGTCAAACAATAACTATCGGCACCTAAGAGAATTGTCACCCCAAACTCCATCTCACGTTGATGGATGTTTCATTTATGTGCCTATCGGCAAGACTTCATCTGTCAACTTCTCCAAACTGAGCTATCCCGATGACTGTTGTCACACCGAAACATGCAAACCCTAACCTGTTGAATAGGTTCTCGTTACCCTCGCTACCGGTCACCACTATCGTCCACGTTTCCTATCGGTAACACTTAACCCATTGGCCTTCGAGAGTTAAGTGCCCCCAACACACGGCATCTCGCCGACACCTTCGCATTGGTTAAGTTGCCTATCGGCAACACTTACGCTATCGGTCTAGCCGCAAAAGGTCTCCCTGATGCTTCACTTCACGCTGACGCCAAGCTCCTTATCGCCTATCAGTGAGACTCCCACTATCGGCAAACTCCTTGAATCTTTTGTTGATCTCTATTGTCTCCCCGATATGCCAAACACCAATTCCACCATCGGCCAGACTATGACTATCAGCCTAACTTTAAACTCCTCTTCCGATGTTCAACTTTACACCAATGCACATCCTCCGCTCTATCTTCAGTAAGACATTCAACTATCGGCAACTTCCAAACTTCTTCCGCCGATGGGCTCCCTCACGCCGATGTGTTCACCGTCAACTCAGCATCGGTAGGACTTTTCACATCAGCGAATTACAACTTCGCTCGGCCGATACCCTGACTTATGCCGATATACTCTTCGTCGGTGACACTTTGCAAATTATCACCCCGATCAGTGAAAGTGTCTCCTGTCGGCTCAATGAAATTTTCTCAACCTGATGGTTCTTCTCACGCCGATGCCTTCACAAATTTGCATCGAAAACCCTAAACTCGAGCTGAACTGTTTCCTGGCCAATTTTGACTTAGATTTTATCCTTCAAACCCTAGCACATGAGGATGCTAGGCTTTCTCACTGCATGCAATGTTTCGATCCCAAAAGCATGAAATGTAAAAATAGAAAAATGGGAATGGAAACTAAACTACTGTAAATGTCCATTCCACTGATTTAGAGAATCAACTGGTGGAATGGATGAATGAATTCATTTCGCCTGCAAAATCAAAATCGACTACACAGATGGATAGAAAATCAGACAAATGAAATAACGGGATCTCCTTTATTTCAATATTAGAAACACATACAAATATTTGACTTCACAGTCTCACTGCACAACACTACTCTGTCAAATCCAAACACAATGTCTCTGTTTTCATATGCAATACTAAGATGTCTAAACTTTCTCTAAACAAACTGATCTAGGGCATAAATAACTACTCCTCTTGAGTAGTACAGACTCGATTCCTAGCGGTTGGGAGCTTCCAAGCGGCTGGGAGGACAGCTAGCATAACAAACTATAACTGTCAATAAATAATCCTGGATTGACCTAAAACATAAGAATTAGTCCAATGGACCTTATTACATCATAAATGAAAAACATACTATAATTAGACTTAGTCTTTATTTCGAAGGGGTGCTCCTGCACCATGGACTCCTTTGATTCCCAAAGTCTTCATTACTAGAGTTCCTAGATCTTTGAGAGGAGGACAGAGAGGAGGGAGAGGGACTCCTTTTTGAGCACTCATTGTGGTTGAGGACATAGATTCTACTGATGAGGACTATATTCCTGATGGGGATGATTTGATAGATGAGGGCTTGTCAGAGGATGCACAGGACGATGATTCTAATGATGCTAATCATGCGGATGATGTTCATGATGTTCTAGAGGGTTCACCTATGGTTCCTAGACCTCCTCACTTTGATGAGATGATGTGGCAACTTGACCCTGACTAGCAACCTAGCGAGCCACGTGATTCTACATTTGTTTTATTTTTTGTTCGCACTTTATCCTTTCTCTTTCCTTTCTTTTCGTTAAGAAATAACACACTTTTCTCTTTTTGGTTCACTTTGTAGGTAATGTCAAAGAGTGGAGGGCTTTTGTCCATGAGATTAATGTTGGCTTGGCTTCTCCCTTCACTAGGTTGCCTAGAGAGGGTCTTTTGGTTGATCCTGGTGTTCTCACTACTGTTGGGTGATACACTGACATTTTTGCTCCTACTTATCATGGATGTTAGGCAAGTTTGGATTTGAAGGCTATGAATCTCATCCTTAAAGGTGAGAATCAGGTGCTTCATGAGATGGCTCATCTTGGATTTGGATGACGAGATGCTAGTGCAGTGAGGCCTTCACAATCACACGCTCATAGCAGGATGGCTCACTCCCATAGATCTCATGGAGTGACTAGTGGCACACATAGGTAGAGGAGTAGGAGTCCTGAGGGTTCTGTTGGAGGGAACCATCCATGATTTTACTTTGCTTTTCCTTTGAAATCATGCCCCCTTGCATTGGGAGCCTTTACTTCCCTTGAGAGCATTTTGTCTTAGCTCTTTGGTACTCTCATATATGTAAACTTTAGATATATCAATGAAACTTTATCTTTTTAGGGTTTTATCTATCAGATGGGTGCTTATCTCTTTGCACTTTCAAAGTTTTAGAACTTTTTGATTATGTTTTGACCTTCAACTCTAACCATACAAGTATGATGACGATGACATGTTTTTGTAATTTTTTGGCATATTTATGAGATGCAGTTTATGATATGCAGATGCAAGAACACAAGAAATGCTACAATGAAACATTTACTTCTACTGAAAGTCACGAGATAAGACATTGACTTTATTGCTTTGGGTCTCTTTTTCTAATTTTCGTATGAATGCAATTTGAAACAAACAATATGACTACTCTTTAATACAATTTTCAATCCAGGGGATTGCAAGTTGTCCTGATATAGGAGACCTATTCAAGGCTGTGAGATACGATTTTGAAAGTCAAGTGGGGAGTGGGAATGAAAATGGAGTGGTTTTGAATTTAGGCTTTGCTAAAGGCTAAATGCTGATCCTTATCTAGATAAAACATTTTGACAAGCTTTCAACTTAGACAAGTAACAAACTTTATTGATGTTTGCTAGACTTAGATCATAGATGGCAAGCAAGATAGACCTGGGGTAAAGGATAAATGGGAAAGAACCAGGGTCCCTAGATAGGAGATAATCCTAAAGACTACTAGACTCTCAGCTTGGCTCAGCTAGTGCATGTGTGTGCTTTGTACCTTTCTTTTTTATTTCCTCTGTTAGAATGTCACCCTTGAGGATTCAAGTTTAGACTTGTTACAAATATCTGCCTAAGCAGTGTTGTCAATGATGTCAACATATCCTTGTTGCCATTGGTGTCAACTGTATCCCATTTTTCTGCCTATATAGAAGACTGGATTGTTGAGGATATTGAGAAAATTAACGTAGGTCAATGCATAAGAACCATATGGATATGAAGAGGTTTGTATGAAGAATCTCCAGTTAATATTTGAGAGGTTCGTATTAAGATCTAGAGAAGTTATGGCCATCTAAATAAAACTAGTTCCTGCATTATTCATGAGAGACAGAGTGACAGGAAAGAGGTCTAGATTGCTTCGGTAGTGTAAAATGATAATCTACAGATCTAAAGGCATGTTTGGGAAGTCAGTGTGCATCATCCATTCAAGCAGTTCATGGTTTGGAGGTCCGCAAGCAATCTTTCTAGTGTGACAGTGATAACAGATAGTGTTCTTAAGGTTACTGGATGAATATGTAAGTGATTTTGATGATTTGGATGAGTGCAGATGTTTCTATTGAATTTAATGTGCTTGTGGAGATCCCTGGATCGTGTAGTTGTTGTGTTGGAGGTCTGCATTGAAGTTTGAGCTTGTTATTGAAGATTTTCCTTTTCTGTGTTGATGTTCTTCCCAGTCTTGGCCGACCAGATGATCCTAGCGTGTTGCAGATGATCTAAGAGCATTCTATGGAGCGTGGTGTGTTTATAGAGGAAGATTCAAGTCTCGGGTGTGATTGGCCGACAGTTTATTGATCTGCGTCAAATTTAGTTGACCTTGTTGTTCATTCCAAGGTTGATGAAGCATATAAATACTTGTTTAAGTGTTGTTGAAAATTATCCTTGTGTGAAATGAATTAAATCCAAATAAAGGATCAGAAGCAGAGTAGAGAAGAAGAGGAGCGAGAATAGTATAGAGTGAAAAGTCAGTGAAGAAGAAATTGGGGTAAATCAGAAGTTTTGTGAGCATTCAATGAAACTGAATTAGGGATGAAGTAGATGCTATTTCTCAGTTAATTCTTTTTGTTCTAAATAAATTATATAGGCAGTGAGCCTCTCTTTTGAGCAGTAAGCTCTGGATAGTGTGCCCAAAGGCATGTGCCTTCTATTTTTCTAAAATACTTTTAACAGGGTACAAAATCTTTGTGGGTTAACCCCCACCATGGTTTTCCCTTAACCCGGTTTCCACGTAAAAACTTTTGGTGTTCTGCATTCATTTGTTTCTGCTCATGTGTTGATAATTCATGCTTTAAATGTTTACATTGATGTATTAATTAGTTTTGTGTGATAAATAAATAGTTGCAAGTGTTAAAGATTTGGGACAAGTGATTCAGCCCCTTCCCTCTATGTTGTCCGGCTTAATTCCAACAATTGGTATTAGATCCAAGTTCCTCTAGAAGAAGGTTAACCGCTTGAGGAGATCTAGGATGTCAACCTACAAGAAGGATAGCTTGAGATTTGATGGACCAAATTACTCTGTTTAGAAAAATCGCATGGAGTGCCATTTGCAATGCATGGGTGATGCTTATTGGGCAATAACTAAGGATAAGTATGAACCTCCAGAGAAACCTTCAACTCCAGAAGAAGTCAAAAATGTTGAAAATAATCTTCAAGCCAAAGAAGCCTTGCTAAGTGCCCTGACTAATTCAGAAATGACAATTGTCTTTGGACTAAAAACTACCAATGAAATATGGAAGAAGTTGGAGAATCTTTATGAAGGTGATGAGTTTGTCAAATGTGCCAAGCTACAAAGTCTAAGAGGAAATTTTGAAAATTTGAGGATGAGTGAAGATGAAAACATCACAATCTACATGCAAACAATAAATGATCTTGTATGTGGTATCAAATGTGCTGGTGGGACTTTGGAAGAATCAGAGATTGTGGCAAAAGTGCTCAGATCTTTGCCCGATTCATACAAACATAAGGTTGTTGCTATAGAAGAGATTAGGATTGTCTCAAATGTTACAAGAGATTAGCTGGTTGGTAAATTTTTTGCCTTTGAATTCAGTGAGTTTGGTGATTCTCTTCCTAAGTCTGAATCTACATTTAAGGCAAGTGTTCATGGGAAAAAAAGATATGATCCAGGTGAAAGCTCTTCTGCAAGATCAAATAGACTTGTGAAGACAAGGAAGGATCTTGAAGATGTTGAAATTGAAATTGCAGATCTTGAAGCTCTTATTGCTAAAAGATTGCCAAGAGGATCTGGTAAGTATGAAGGAAAATTGCCACTCAAATGTTTTTCTTGTAATAAGATTGACCATTTGCCTCAAGATGTTCGGAGAGGTTTTCAAAACCAAACCCTAACAGATACAAAAGTTAGAAGAAATGTTACTATGTCCAAGAAGCTGAAGAAGAAGGAATCACAGGTGATGAATCTGATCATGGAGGTTCTAAAAATGATTGGGTATTCATTTCTATCAAAGAAGAATATCCGGTGTCTATTGAATCTGCTAGTTATGCAAATGTAGAAAGTGCCTTGGCTGCTTGGGTTATTGAAAAAGATGAATGGATGATTGATAGTGGATGTTCTCATCATATGACTGGTGACAAGAGTAAGTTTGTGAGTATTGAAAATTATGAGGGAGGGCTTGTGAAATTTGGAGACAACTCAGCTGGTAGAATCTGTGGCAGAGGATCCATCTCTTTTGATGGTAAGAATAGTACCAATGATGTTCTGTATGTGGAAGGACTAAAAAATAACCTTCATAGTGTTGGACAGTTGGTTGGAAAAGGTTATGATCTTCAGTTCAAGGATGGAAAATGCCAAATCTTGGAGAGCTCTGGAACTGAAATTGCATCTGGTACTCAGACTAGAGGTAACATTTTTCATTTAATTAGTTCTGGAAAAAGTTGTTTGATTGCTCAGATAGATCAAAGTTGGTTTTGGCATAGGAGGATGTGTCATGTGAATTTTGATAACATTGTCAAAATAAGTACCACTCAAGCTATAAGAGATCTTCCAAAACTTGTGAAAACTAATAGCATGTGTAGAGAATGTCAATTGGGGAAATAGAACAAAGTTTCATTCAAAAGTAAGGAACATGCTTCAAGTGGACGTTTGGAATTGGTACATATTGATCTTTGTGGTCCTACTAGGATTAGGAGTGTGCAAGGAGATAGATATTTCATGTTGCTAATTGATGATTACTCCAAGATGATGTGGGTAACTTTCCTAAAAGAAAAATTAGAAGCTCTTGACAAGTTTAAGATGTTCAAGGTGATGGTTGAAAATTAGATTGGTGAGAAATTAAAATGTGTGAGATCCAACAGAAGTGGTGAATTTACTTCCTTTGAGTTTGATGCTTTCTATGAAAAGCATGGTAAAAAAAGACAATTATCTGCTCCTAGGACTCCTCAGTAAAATGGAGTTGTGGAAAGAAAGAACCAGACCATTCAAGAAGCTACCAGGACCATGATGATGGAAACAAATGTTCCTCAAGTTTATTGGAGAGAAGCTATGAGTACTGTTGTCTACACTCTTAACCAGGTGCAGATCAAAGGAAATTATGGTAAGACTCCTTATGAACTATGGTTTGGTCATTCTCCTACTATGACATATTTCAGAGTTTTTGGTAGTAAATGCTATATAAAAAGAGATGAGGTTTGGGCAAGTTTGATGCAAGAAGTGATGAGGGAATATTTTTGGGATATTCTACTCAAAGTAAGGCTTACCAATGCTTTAACAAGAGGTTGAGAAAGATTGTTGAAAGTGCTAATGTTAGAGTTGATAAGAGTAAGGAAATACATTCTAGGTTCTGTGGATATGATTTAGATGATCAAAATGAAAGTTGAAGTAAAGGAAGGCTAGTTCAAAATCAGACTCAGATTCAGATTGATCCGAAAACTCCAGGAACTCAAGAGGATAGTACAGATGTTGAGGAACATGCTCAAGAAATAGAAGTTCAAGCAATTTGAAGATCAAGAGGAAATTTGTTTGATCTAAAAAATTGAACCTAAATCAGTAAGTGAAGCCTGCAATGATGAAAACTAGGTAAAAGCAATGGAAGAAGAATTGATGCAAATTGAAAAGAATCACTTGGGATCTTGTTCCCTGACATGAGGACAAAAATGTGATTGGAACCAAATGGGTCTTCCAAAATAAACTAAATGAAGATTGTGAAGTTGTGAGAAACAAAGCAAGGTTGGCATGCAAAGGCTATTCTCAAGTGGGAGGAATTGATTTTGAAGAAACCTTTGCTCTGGTGGCAAGAATAAAAGTAGTCAGATTATTTCTTGCATTTTCTACCCTCAAAGATTTTATGGTTTATCAGATGGATGTCAAATTAATGTTCCTGAATGGAGATTTGGAGGAAGAAGTTTACATTGAGCAACCAGAAGGATTTCAGTTGTCTGATTAGATAGATATGATCTGCAGACTAAGAAAAGCATTGTATGGACTCAAGCAAGCCCCAAGAGCCTAGTATGCAAGACTGGATAAACATTTGCTTAAAATAGGATTTAGCAAAGGTACCGCTGATAGTAATCTTTACTTTAAGATTAATCATGAGGACATCCTGATTGTTGACGTCTTTGTTGATGATATCATTTTTGGTGGAAATGAATGTATGTGCAAAGAATTTGCTGATCAGATGAAAAGTGAATTTGAGATGTCAATGTTTGGTGAGATGAATTTCTTCCTAGGTCTGCCAATTGTTCAGTCAGATAAAGGTATCTTCATATCTCAGTCCAAGTATGTGAAAGAACTGTTGAAAAAGTTTGGAATAGAAGATTCAAAGCTAGTAGGCACACCTATGGTAACTGAATGTAAGCTAAGCAAAGATGATGACTCCCCCAAGGCAAATCATAAAAGGTATAGATCAATGATTGGAGGATTTCTCTATCTGACTCAAACCAGACCTAACATCATGAATGCCGTTGGACTTGTTGCTAGATTTCAAGATGATCCAAAAGAATCCCATGTTGTGGTAGTCAAAAGAATATTCATATATCTCAAGGGGACAATTGACTATGGATTGTGGTATCCAAAGGATAATGACTTCACTCTTCATGCATATATAGATGCTGATTGGGCAGGAGATGTGGATGATAGGAAAAGTACTAGTGGTGGTGCATTCTTCTTGGGAAGAAGATTGGTCTCTTGGATGAGAAAAAAGCAAGAGGCAATATCTCTATCTACTACAGAGGCAGAGTATATAGCAACAACAAATAATTGTACTCAAGTTCTATGGATGAAGCAAATGTTGGACATTAGAATTATGTTTAAGGAGCCAGTCACAATCTTCTATGATAATTCTAGTGCAATAAGAATCTCAAAGAATCCGGTGTTGCATTCAAAGACAAAACATATATCAATCAAGTTTCATTTCCTGAGAGAGAAGGTAAATGAGAATGAAGTTAAGTTGGAGTTTGTGTCTTCCAAAGATCAGATTGCGGATATCTTCACTAAGCCTCTTCCCAAGGATACTTTTGAGTATCTCAGAGACAAGTTAGGGGTTATTACCCCTCTGGATCAGAACTAAGATGCACTAAGATGCATCAGTCTGGTGGAGTTCACAGTCATATCTTGTGATCCAAATTGATGTTAAGGAGATACTACTCAAGGGGAGTAGTTAGTATGCAAATGTTGGGATCAGTCTGAAATAAAAAGAGAAAAGATTGTAAATATGTGCCCTTTGCCATTGATGTCAAAGGGGGAGAGAAGTTCATGTGCAAAAATTGTTGCTGACAAAAGGGGGAGCAGTGAAGAGAGTAATTGCAGAAGTGAGAAAAGAAAGGGGGAGAAGTTCTTGTCTTGATGGTTGAATTTAATTTTTCACATCATATGTTGCCATCAATGACAAAGGGAGAGATTGTTGCAAATATGTGCCTAAGCAGTGTTGTCATTGATGTCAACATATCCTCGTTGCCATTGGTGTCAACTATATCCAATTTTGCTGCCTATATAGAAGACTGGATTGTTGAGGATATTGAGAAAATTAATGAAGATCAATGTATGCGGACCATATGGCTATGAAGAGGTTTGTATGAAGAAGCTCCAATTAAAATTTGAGAGGTTCGCATTACGATCTAGAGAAGGTATGGCCATCTGAATAAAATTGGTTCTTGCATTATTCAGGAGAGACAGAGTGACAGGAAAGAGGTCCGGATTGCTCCGGTAGTGTAAAATGATAATCTGCAGATCTAAAGGCATGTTTGGGAAGTCAGTGTACATCATCCATTCAAGCAATTCATGGTTTGGAGGTCCGCAAACAATCTTTCTAGTGTGACAATGATAACATACAGTGTTCTTAAGGTTACCAGATGAAGATGTAAGTGATTCTGATGATTTGGAGGAGTACGGATGTTTTTGTTGAATTCAATGTGCTTGTGGAGATCCCTGGTGTTGGATTTATCCCAAACTAGATGCTTACTCCTAGTTATCCCTACAAGGTATCCATCAATGATTAACAAGATCTCTGGGCCAGGGGCCAATAGTACAGGAGATAGACTCTATAGATATCTCCTCTTCTTCTTCAGTCTCTGAAAAACCTAGGGGGGTATTCCCTATTCAACATCCATAAGATATGCCTGTGAACTAGGGGGGTGTTGACACAAAGTAGCTAAATCCTCCTTTATGTAGACCAAAACTATGAGATAAGTGCAAAGGGGCTAGCTTTGGGCCTAAGTTTAGTTGTGAGACAGAGGATTTTGATCCTAAAACTACTTCTAAGGTCCTAGTGGTTTGGTTTGAAGTTTTAAATTTGATTTAGTATTTGGATGCAAGACTGGGACCTTGGGTTATGACCTCAACACAAAACCAGACTGGTGCCTATCCAGGGCTTGGAGTCAATAGACATATATATGTGAATGTTTATCATAGGTTTGAAACAATACTCAGATTTCAAGGGGGTTTTGTAGTTTCTACCTTACAGAGACTTCCCAAGATCAAGTATTCAGTTATCTCTACTTACAACATCCTCACTGCAATGTATTCTTCCCAACACTTAATCCAAAACATTCAATATACTACTTGAGTAAAAGTAAAGAATCAAGCATTCAGTATGGCAAGCCTATACTCTAGAATCTTAAACACCCCTTAGCTGTTTAAATTCATAAGAAGAACACATTCAATTTGGAGAGAAATAACAGAACACATGCAATGAAGCATTACTCATCTATATCAACATGAAACTGATACATGCTATGCATAAAACATTCAGTCATACAACTCATAAACTCACAAGATACCAAAACAGAGCTACCAGCTAGATTGTATCTTCTCACAACACCCAGATTTGTCCATCCTTTTTCCAAACACCAAATGAGTGACAAGTTCTACTTATATAGCAGGAACTTGTACTCAACCATTAATTACAGGGCAATCTCCAAGATTTCACCAGATACCATGCATCACTAGGATGATGCCAAAAACATTTAATGCAGCCATGCAGAGAAGAGGGAAGGATAGGCAGGTTCGGGAGGAGAGCTGCTGACTAAAGATTTTCACCTTGAAAAATGGCAATTGACATGTCCTCTCGACCCATGCTTCTATAAACTTTGCCATTAATTCTTACCTTCCTGCTTTGGGATGCAACATCAGTTCGCGTGCCTTTAAAGTTTCCTCCCACCAAGATCGCAGTCGCAAATACGAAGAAATCCTTCCCTTTGAAAATTTGAATCAGGACCGTCGATCTCCCTCTTTCCTGCTGAGATTTGTGGCTACAATCACGCTAAAAAGTTATGCACCAACCAGAACATGCCACGTAGGCACTATGCGCTTCCATCGCTAACTTTTCAAATTATGTGAGAACTAATTATCCCACATTCACCCTGTAATGACCTCTCAAACACTTTATAAACTAGGCCATGAGCATATATCATAGTCAATGATTTTGCTCTTGACGCCGCCAGTTTAGACCTCATCATCATGGCCCACGCCAACGGCGAACCTCCTGCTGATGATCCTCATGCATGGTGATCCTCTCATATCGGTGAATCTCCCGCTTGCTCGACATGCAAAATATCACCCTGATATTTTGCATCACCCTGATGCAAAATATCACCCTTATCAGAAATATCACCTTGATAAGAAATATCACCAGACTGCATCACTTGATATTCAATATCATCTTGATGACCACCCTCATCGGCACAACCTGATGCATCAGAGAAAGATCCTCCTGCTCATATGTATACCAAATACTTCACCGATGAACATCCTGATCATATTCGTGTCATCATCATATTCATATCCTCATCAGCAATCGGGGGAATCCTTAGCAAAGCCGCCGATAGTAAATGTCATGCCAAAGACCACATGATGCACCCTATTGGTTTTTTCTTTTGAATCAGCAGAGGGTTTTCCAGTTCCAATGCACAGCAGATTCAGCCAACTAATACAAGAGGTTGCGTGAGGTACCTCCCCTTCACTTCTAGTTCTACCGCACCAAGTGGGGTATCCCTAAAGCTAGAGATGAAGCATGTGATACAGAAATCCATACCCTAGAACTTGAAAAACCCTTAGCAGCCAGATTCGAAAGAAGGAAAAGCATGCAACACATGGAGACAAGCAGCTAAACACATGCATAAGAGCATTTTTCATACATAACAACAATGAAACTAAAAATATCTACAATGTACATTCATAATGCAACTCATAAACTCTAAAATGAGATGGAACAGCAGGGAAATGCCCTATTTTTCATTATTCACACAAAAATGCCTAGGTGTTCCACCCTTACAAATGAGTCACATAGCTTGCTATATACAACAGGAAGGTACTCAGCATTAATCACTAGGTGATTCAAAAATTTGCCAGATACAGTGCATCATAAGAAATGGTGCTCGAACATTGAATGTAGTAGGCAAAGGAAGAGGAAGGAGACAGGGAGGCCTTGAGCCCTGTGCAGCCGCCTGGGGATTCACATCTTCAATCAGGTACCTAATCTGTTCATGCCTTCGCCCATACCTTGTAACATCTGCCATTAATGGCATACCAACCCATGGCCTTGGGAATTCAGTGGACTATGCATTTTACAACTTTTCCTGCCAAGAAATATGACCTTGATTATTCAAATTATGTGAGAACAAATTATCCCACATTCATCCCGTAGTGACCTCCTCGATACTTTATAAACTAGGTCATGAGCACATATGATGTCGCGCAATTTTGCTCCCGACAATGCCAGCATATACTTCATCATGATCCTCCTGCATGATAATCCTGATATGAAATATCACCCTAATATTTCACATCACCCAGATGACCGCATCGCTCGATATTCAATATCATCCTGATGACCAACCTCATCGGCGCATCCTGATGCATCGGAGAAAAATCCTCCTGCATATTCGAACCATACACCTCACCGATGAACAATCTTGTACATATTCATGTCATCATCACATTCATATCCTCATCGGTGATCGGGGGGATCCTCAACAAAGCTGCCGATAGTAACTATCATGCCGAAGACCACATGATGCACCCCACCGATCCTGATGACGTCACCAACATGTTGCAATATCGGGGTGATATTCATAAGATCACCTGATATGTGAAATATCACCCCCTCGCAAAAATATCAGGGTGATGGACAAGTAGATATCACCCCCCATATAAAACTGACATCCACAACATCGGGGTGATCTTGACTAAGATCACCCGATATTTGAAACATGACCCCCCCCTGCGGAAATATCAGGCCGATATCTGGAAATATGATGACCCCCCCAAGAATATCAGGTCAGGCTGAAACATGCTGAGGGGGTCCAAAGACTTAGAATTTTTTAGATTTTTTGGGAGGGTGCCTGCAGATTTAGATGCTTGAAACCTGACTGTTCATGCAGGCACCAACATTGGCTCTGTCTAGGGATGCATGCCTCTTGCAGGCATGGCAAGAACCATATATCTCTAGGATGTAGACCAATCCCTTATCCATTGGGCACAGAGTCAAATACTTATCTACATCACCAATCACACTTGGCAGCCTAAGGCCATCAACAAAGGAAAAACCTGTACCTCCCTTTGTCAAATACCCTATTTTCATCTGATATCACTGGATCAAGCCTGAAGATGCTGCCATGATTTATCCACAAACAACCCTTGTCATTTGCATATTCAACCCTCTTATTTAGCTTGTCACTGTCATCCTTATGCAAACAACCTTCAGCATCAGGCAACATGTGAATGTCACATTTATTAAACAATGCATATTCATATGGCATATAGCACTTGTCATCATCTATACCAGCAATATGCATTGTAAAATAATCTCCTAGCTGGACTAAAAACTGGAAGCACTCAAAGTCCACCATGTAGCTAGGAACATCAGGGCTCATCTTATCATAAGATGGCATATCAAATAAAAATCTTTCAAATTCATATTTGTGTACATCATGCACACAATCATCAGCAGCACCAAATTGGAAAAGACCAGGCTCTAGCACCTCTCTACAATAACCTTCATGATGTATGTTGGCTTCTCTTTTATCAGGATGAAAAATAGAATCCATATCAACAACAGTGCTATGACCTTCACCATACTCAGACAGATCCTCATCACTATATGTGTCAAAATGGATTGATCCAAGTGTTTCAGCTTCATCATGGTATGCCACTAGTTCATGGGCAGCAGAACATGCATTTTCATTACCAATGAATTCCTTGTGTGGAGGAGTATCAGCCTGTGTGTCATAAGCAAAACAATAATCAAATAAAGAACAATCATGCTCAGCACTAGCACTTGTTTCAATCCCTGATTGCTCTTCATCATCTCCATGTGTCTGAATATAAGGTAGTGATTCAAACATGGAATTGCTCCTTTGTTTGCTTATTTCTTCTCTATCCTGAGCACAATACTCACAGTCATCTCCACAAACCCACTCAAACAAGTATTCACTGCTGTCCATAACCACATCATTGTTTTCAGAACCAGATACCTCAGCCCTGCAATGGGAGTCATCATTGATCCTTTCATTGGCATTCTCAAATGGTATATTTTCATTTTTATCTTCACACGATGCCATGATCACTTGGTCATTTGCAACTACACAATTGTTATTCACACCCAAGCCTATGGACAGGGAATCTAGCATGTGCTCATTTCTCACTTTTTCTATATTTTCTAAAAACTCGTATGCAATCTGCATACTTGTTATCTTGAATTCCCTTAACAATGCACTAGAGCCCTCCTCAAAACCTTCAAAATATATGCCAATGTAGGCTAAAGTATTAGGTCTGAAGGCTTCAGGGATTTGTGAAAGGGCTATTGCAAATCTATGACTGAAATCAATACTAGGCTCTTCACCTTGTCTTCTAACTTCCATTAATCTTGCAACAAGATCAGCAGGTTCTATTGCAAATTCTTCCCTAAAACAGTCAACAAGTTCATCCCAATAGGCAAAGGATCTCTTTGGAAAGCTCAAATACCAATCTCTAGCTTTTGCATCAAAGGATCTAACAAAAAACCTCATCCACATATCCTCATCTCTAAATGAGTGATTCTCCATGAAGCTATGAAAATTTTGGATATGTGTACCCCCATCACACACACCGTGTCCACTAAATCTAGGCATCTGATTATAAATATGAGCAAGCATACTTTCCATTTCATAGTCAACCCATGACAAATCTAATTGGTCATACAAAGGATCAAAAGGGTTGACAAGAGGTTTAGCCTTCTGACTGGCAGACACAACAGGGTTATTACTATTTAACTGAGCCTATCGAGCCTCTAAGAATATCAACCTATTTTTTATCTCTTCCATTCTTTTACACAACATTTCATCCCCCTCTTGACTGAGTATGGGTGAATACATATTTGGATTCACATAAATTCCACTCTTAGACATCCTATGTCTGTCTAAGACCTAAGGCTTCCCCTGGCATCTAACTTATGCAATAAAACACCAAATATAAATGGGAAGGAGCTAGGTACCTTTTCTCATCCAGATGCTAAAACCATGAACAGAACATTCTTTTATCACATAACATGCATCAACCTTTCATGTGCACTAAAACTTTTTTGTAGAGTCGCCACCTCTCCAAAGAGGATAAAATTTTCAAACAGCTGAAAGCTCATCAAATATTTTTCTAAGTTCATTCCACCAGTAGAGCACCATCATTCACATGAAAGAACTGGATACATAACAATGATTTCACACTATTTGACTCTTCTCCCCAGTAAAGTCACCGTTTCTGTTGGTGACTCAGATGGGCAAAACTTCACCAGAGACTGCAGGATAATACTTTCAAATCACCTCCCCAGTAGAGTCACCATTTCTATTAGTGACTCGGATGGGAAAAACTTCACCAGAGACTGTAGGATAATACTTTCAAATCACCTCCCTAGCAGAGTCACCATTTCTGTTGGTGACTCGGATGGGCAAAACTTCACCAGAGACTACAGGATAATACTTTCAAATCACCTCCCCAGCAGAGTCACCATTTCTGTTGGTTTTTTCTTCTGAATCAGCAGAGGGTTTGCCAGTTCCAATGCACAGGCAGATTCAGCCAACTAATACAGGAGGTTGTGTGAGCTGCCTTCCCTTCACTTCTGGTTTTACCGCACCAAGGGGGGTATCCCTAAAGCTAAAGATGTAACATTTGACTCACCCAATGATGGAAAGATTTAGTTTGACAACAACAGGTAGACTACTCTCATGTGTGGATCAAGATGTACATGATACATCGCAAGTTTGGCAACATTCTTGGACATATTTGTCTGATTGTGGATGAGAGTATGCAGGGGTCCTAATCCTACTCCTACAACTAATAGGATGGAAGTTATGAAAAGATGGATTTTATATATTGGATGCAAGACAAGGGGTTTCAGATCATAACTACTAACCTAGGTGCAAACCAGTGCTTATCTCAGGGCAAGGAGTCAACTAGATGTATACAAAAGAATGGATTGCATCTAGCATTCAAGTTTCAAGGGGTTATATTGATGCTTGCCTTACAAACATCACCCAGGGATAGGTATTTAGCTACCTCTACTTACATATATACCAGTTGACATACAACCTTCTCCATGCTTAACCTAAAATAGTTTAATCCACTCCTTGAATGGAAGTTAGAGATGAAGCATGTGATACAGAAATCCATACCCTAGAACCTGAGAAACCCTTAGCAGCTAGATTCGAAACAAGAAAAAGCATGCAACACATGGAGAAAAGCAACTAAACACATGCATAAAAGCATTTTTCATATAGAACAACAATGAAACTGAAAATATCTGCAATGTACATTCATAATACAACTCATAAACTCCAAAATGAGATGGAACAGTAGGGAAATGCCCTGTTTTTTGTTATTCACACAAAAATGCCCAGGTCTTCCACCCTTACAAATGAGTCACACAGCTTACTATATATAGCAGGAAGGTACTCAACATTAATCACTGGGTGATTCAAAAATTTTGCCAAATACAGTGCATCATGAGAAATGGCACTCAAACATTGAATGCAACAGGTAGAGGAAGAGGAAGGAGACAGGGAGGCCTCGAGCCCTGCACCGCTGCCTGGGGATTCACATCTTCAATCGAGTACCTAATCCATTCATGCCTTCGCCCATACCCTGTAACATCCGCCATTAATGGCATACCAACCTGTGGCCTTGGGAATGCACTGGACTGTGCGTTTTGCAACTTTTCCTGCCAAGAAATATGACCCTGATTATTCAAATTATGTGAGAACAAATTATCCCACATTCATCCCGTAGCGACCTCCTCAATACTTTATAAACTAGGTCATGAGCACATATGATGTCGCACAATTTTGCTCCCAACGATGCCAGCATATACCTCATCATGATCCTCATGCATGATAATCATGATATGAAATATCACCCTGATATTTCACATCGCCCAAATGACTGCATCACTCGATATTCAATATCATCTTGATGACCAACCTCATTGGCGCATCATGATGCATCGGAGAAAAATCCTTCTACATATTTGAACCATACACCTCACCGATGAACCATCCTGTACATATTCATGTCATCATCACATTCGTATCCTCATCGGCGATTGGGGGGATCCTCAGTAAAGCTGCTAATAGTAATTGTCATGCCGAAGACCACATGATGCACCCCACCGATCCTGATGATGTCACCAACATGTTGTAATATTGGGGTGATATTCGTAAGACCACCTAATATGTGAAATATTATGCCTCCGCAAAAATATCAGGGTGATGGACAAGTAGATATCACCCCCCATATAAAATTGACGTCTGGAACATCGGGGTGATAAAACAGCATCGGGGTGATCTTGACTAAGATCACCTGATATTTGAAACATGACCCCCCCCCATGGAAATATCAGGCCGATATCTAGAAATGTGATGACTCCCCCCAAGAATATCAGGTCAGGCTGAAACATGCTGAGGGGATCCAAAGACTTAGAATTTTTTAGATTTTTTGGGAGGGTGCCTGCAGATTTAGATGCTTGAAACCTGACTGTTCATGCAAGCACCAACACACACTACCAATCCTGATGATGTCACCACCATATTGTAATATCAGGGGGATCTTCGTAAGATGACCGATATTAGAAATATGACCCCCTCCTCTGCAATATCAGGCTAGGCTAAAATTTCAACTATGACCCCATCAGACTTAGATGACGTCACCATCATATTGACATCAGAATGATATTCGGTGGCAAGGGTGATATTCGTAAGATCACCTGATATTTGAAATATCACCCCCCCACAAAATATGATGCTGTTGGATAGGTAGATATCGACCCTCATGTAAAATTGACGTCCGCAACATCAGGGTGATATTGACTAAGATGACTGATGTTCGAAACATCACCCCCCGGGTGGAAGATCAGGTCATATGTGAAATATGACCCCCCACAAGAAATATGAGGCCTGATAGAAATTTTGCCTTAACAAGACTTCATGCTTGAAACTCTGATTCCATGTGGGCAGCACCACCTAGATCATGTAGCTGTTGTGTTGGAGGTCTGCATTGAAGTTTGAGCTTGTTATTGGAGATTTTCCTTTTCCATGTTGATGTTCTTCCCAGTCTTGGCCGATCGGATGATCCTAGCGTGTTGTGGATGATCTAAGAGCATTCTATGGAGCATGTCATGTTTATAGAGGAAGATTCAAGTCTTAGGTGTGATTGGCCGACAGTGCATTGATCTGCGTCAAGTTTAGCTGACCTTGTTGTTCATTCCAAGGTTGATGAAGCATATAAATACTTGTTGAAGAGTTGTTGAAAATTATCCTTGTGCAAAATGAATCAAATCTGAATAAAGGATCAGAAGTAGATTAGAGAAGAAGAGGAGCGAGAGCAGTATAGAGTGAAAAGTCAGTGAAGAAGAAATTGGGGTAAATCAGAAGTTTTGTGAGCATTCAATGAAACTAAATTAGACATGAAGTAGATGCTATTTCTCAGTTAATTCTTTCTATTCTAAATAAATTCTGTAGGTAGTGAGCCTCTCTTTTGAGCAGTAAACTCTGGGCAGTGTGTCTGAAGGCATGTGTCTTCTATTTTTCTAAAGTACTTTTAACAGGGTACAAAATCTTTGTGGGTTAACCCCCACCATGGTTTTCCCTTAACTGGGTTTCCACGTAAAAAATTCTAGAGTTCTGCATTCATTTGTTTCTATTCATGTGTTGATAATTCATGCTTTAAATGTTTACATCATTAATCAATTTTGTGTGATAAAGAAATAGTTACAAGTGTTAAAGATTTGGGACAACTAATTCACCCCCCTCTTAGTTGTTCAGCTTAATTCCAACAAGACTGATCTCCACCCAAGAGTATGGACATTCAACAATCCTCTCTCTTTCACTCTTTTTTTGTATCTCTTTTTTTGCCTTTTTTTCTCATTTTTTTGAATTTTGGACTTTTATGAAAATGAATGCTTTTGGAACTTTTGATATGCAAGCTTGATCTTTGAATTCTCATTTCTCTCAACACTCTTATTTTGATCACTCATTTTTTTATTATTCACTCAAATTTTAGATTGCTTCCTTTAGAGTTTTGATCCTCTTGACGTTTTTGGCTAGGAAAGATAAGGGGTTGAGCGCCACCTAAAGTTTTTGTAATCTAGTCAGACTTCTCTTCTACTAGGGAAGAATTGGGAAGGTCTACTTGCAAGCTTCCTTTGAACATTGTAAGTTTGAATACTGACTTCGTTTAGACCTAACATCTTGGCTCATTAAGACTAGTATTAGTGTAAAGATAAGAGCTATGCTTTGATTAGAATTAATAGAAATGAAGGGGGATATGGTGATTGTGGAAATGGGGAACCTCTAGGTCCTAAAAGGATGACATATATCTAGGCAACCTTAGACATCTTACTGAAATGAAAATAATATAAGAGCAAGTCATTGACTATAATGCAAGATGAATAGAATGATACTAAAATGCAAGAAACAAATTATTTATTTGACATTTTTTATTTTTTTATAATTTTTTTGTATTTTTATGTTTTATGATTTTTTTGGTTTTTAGACATAGTATTTCTTGAGGTAAAAGGCATTGACTGTTTCACCAAATTCCTCTCCCTCCATTGTGCACAAGAGATAGGCATCATTTCCAACATCTTCTTTAACCATGTAAGGTCCTTTCCAATTTGGTCTGAACTTGCGTCCTTCATTGACTCTTTTATCAATCAAGTTGTCTATCTTGAGTACTAGGTCTCCTACTTGAAAAGGTCTTGGGATGACCTTTTTGTTATACTACTTAAATTTCATTCTTGCGAGATAAGAATCATGTCTTTGGATAGCTCTTAAGCATGTTTTATCCATCATTTCTAGTTCAACTAACCTTACTTCTTGATACTCCTCATTATCTAATAGTCTTTGTAACGATACTCTCAGACTAGGTAGTTTTACCTCCAAAGGTAACATCGCCTCTGACCCAAAAGTGAGGGCATAAGGGGTGGTTCCAATTGGAGTCCTTACACTTGTTTTGTAATCCTAGAGAGTTAGATATAATTGTAAATTCCAATCTCTTTAAGAGTCCTTCATGATTTTGACATTTCAATGTTTTGTTTGTGGCTTCTGCCTATCCGTTCCCTTGGGGTTACTAAACTAAGGGAGAGTTATGATTGATGTGGAATCTCTCACATAACTCTCTCACTTGTGGATTTTTGAATGATGACGCATTTTCTATCACTATCACTTGGGGAATCCCGAACCGACATATGATTTAATTTAATATGAACTTGGCAATTACAGTCCCTGAAATAGTGAGAGGCATGGTCTCTACCCATTTGGTAAAATATTTTGTTGCAGTGATGATGACCAGGTGTCCATCCATTGATGGGGGAGATATATTCCCCACCAAATCTAATCCCCAAATGGAAAAGGGCTAGGGGGTAACTATTGGATGCAAATCTCTTATTGGTATATGATGAACATGAGCATAGGATTGGCATTTTGGACACCTTTTTTACAAATTTGATAGTATCCCCTTGTAAGCATGGCCAAAAATATCCCATCCTATGTATTTTACTTGTTGTGGCATGACCACCAAAGTGTCCTCCACAGATTCCTCTATGGCATTCTTCTAGAATTTTACATGCTTCTTCTTTGTCAACACATCGAAGCAACATTCTGTCTAAGGCCCTTTGATAAAGCACATCTTCTATTAGAACATATCTCGCAGTGAGGATACACAATCATCTTTTTCCCAAGGGAGTCATATTTTTGGGGTAGGTTTTGTTTACGAGGTAGTTCACAATGTCTCTGTACCAATATGAAGCGGTGTATTTCTCAAGATCAATTACACAAATCTCTTCATCAGGGAAATCTTCGTTTATGGGCTCCTCTTGAGGAACCAGGTTGTCTGCTAGCCAATCTGCTATTACATGTCCCTTGATTGATTTTTGATTGACATATGTTAGCTCAAACTCAATAATGTTATGAATCAGTTAGCCCTCCTCGATAACATGGGCTAATTCAAAAAAGTCCTCAATTGTTTAGATCTATCATGATTCTAGTTTCTTGATTTAACATGTAGTGTCGTAATTTCCAAGTTACGAAGACTATGGCTAGACACTCTTTTTTCAGCCTGAGTGTAATTCTTCTCATATTTGAGTAAGTTTTAACTTATGAAATATATGGCTCTTTCTCTCCCTCCTTCATCTTCTTGAGCCAACATGCATGCTACAGAAATATTGGTTGCTCTAAAGTATAAGATGAAGGGCTTGTCATGTTTTGGAGGCATTAACGTGGGCAAAATCAACGTGAACTTCTTTACTTTCTTAAATGCATTTTGATAGTCTACCATCCATGTTATGCCAACTTGTTTCTTTAGTAACAAATTTATCAGATGAATCTTGAAAGTAATGTCTAGTATGAAATGCTTGATCGTGCCTAATTATCCCAAAAAGGTTCTTATCGCTATCTCACTTGTTGGTGGGGTTGTGTTTAGGATTGCTTTAACTTTCACTGGATCAACATCAATTCCTCTTCGCGACACGATGAAACCCAAAAACTTACCTGCTGTAACCCTGAAAACACAATTTTCAGGATTTAACCTTACTTTGTATTCTCGAAGCCTATTGAAGATCTTGCAAAGGTCTTCCACATGTGTTGATCATTGCTCTGACTTAGCCAAAAGACCATCAACATATGTCTCTACTATCTTGTGAATGTAATCATGAAAGATGTGTGTCATGGCTCTTTGATAGGTAGCCCCTGCGTTTTTTAGTCCGAATGGCATGACTACGTAACAAAATGTTCCCCAAGGAGTGGTAACTGTTGTCTTGTTTTGATCTACTTTTGAGATTTTGATTTGATTATATCCTGAGAATCCATCCATAAGAGAGTATTTCATACCTTAGGGTTGAATCGACAATTTGATCTATGGATAGCAAGGGAAAGTCATCTTCTGGGCAATCTTGATTGATATCCCTAAAATCAAGGCATATCTAAATTTTTCCATTTTTCTTTAAGATTGGGACAATGATTGATACCCAACTTGAATAATCCACTGGTTTGATAAAGCCAACATTTGATAATTTCTTCAATTCTTCTTTCACCATTTTAGCCACTTGAGGCTTTATGGGTCTCAATTTCTATTTTATGGGTTTTGCGTCTGGCTTTGTTACTAAGTTGTGCACCACAATCTTTAGGTCCAATCTAGGCATCACTACAACAGAACAAACAATTAGCGCCTAAAATAGTGCCAAAATTTATTTTAACGCTAGAGTTAGCACTGGATTTTAGTGCTAGGTTTAATGCCAGAGTTAGCACCAGATTTTGTTGCTTCCAGTTTGGCTTCCAATTTTTCTTCTGGTTTTGCTTCTTGTGTTGCTTCCAAGTTTTCTTCTAGTTTTGCTTCCGGTTTTACTTCCAATTTTGCTTTCAGATTTGCTTCCAATTTTGCTTTTGGTTTTACTTCCAATTTTGCTTCCGATTTTGCTTCCACTGTTGCTTCCAGTTTTGCTTCCAGGTTGGATTTCGGTGTTGCTTCCAGTTTTGCTTCGAATTTTGCTTCTAGTTTTGCTTCTAGTTTTGCTTCCAGTTTTGCTTCCAGGTTTGCTTCCAATTTTGCTTCCAATTTTGCTTCTGGTTTTGCTTCTAGTTTTGCTTCTAGTTTACTTCTAGTTTTGCTTCTGGTTTTGCTTCTAGTTTTGGTTCCACTTTTGCTTCCACTTTTGCTTCGAATTTTGCTTCTGGTTTTGCTTCAAATTTTGCTTCTAGTTTTGCTTCCAATTTTGCTTCTGGTTTTACTTCCAGTTTGGCTTCCAATTTTGCATCTAGTTTTGCTTCCAATTTTGTTTCCAGTTTTGCTTCCGCTGTTGCTTCCAATTTTACTTCCAGTTTTGCTTCCAATATAACGTCTCTTGTTGCTTCCAATTTTGCTTCCATTTTTGTGTCTTTTGTTGCTTCTAAAAATGCTTATTGTTTTGCTTACATTTATTAATTTAATATGTTTAATTTCAATTTAATTAGTTAAATATATCATACCTCTTAAATAACTGATATGATTATAGAGTAAGTAATTTAATTATTTAACTCATATGATTAAATAACAAGATAATTATTATAACATGATCATCATCTATAATTAAAACAAGTGAGTCAAAAATCTATAATTTAATTGAATTTGACAACATCCATCTTGAGTAGTAAATTAAAATCATCATATGTAATAAATATCCATCCAAAAATCATCAACCACTTTCAATATATATAAATTGACAAGTCAATACGGATAAGATCATCATCATATATAACTAAAACAAGTGAAAGTCAAATATGCCAGTAGATCAATAACATGTCAAAATAATACATGTACAAATGATATAAGTAAAAATGATAAATTACGTAACTCAAAATGATACAAGTCAAGATGATACATGTCTAAATGATATAAGTCAAAATGATACATAAATTTATGATACAACTCATTAATATGGTACTACAGGCCGTGAAAATGATACATATGATAGCTAACAACTATGAAAAGAGGCATCATAATGATATATCAACAGTGATCCATGATGTAGCCTATATGATCATGAATGTCACTGGCTACTATGAGCAACTGCCTCATCATCATCATCACCATCGTGATCATCATCATCATCACCATCGTGATCATCATCATCATGATCATCATCGTCGTCATCATCATCGTCATCGGCCTTAGTGTCTTCTGTATCTGCGTCATCATCATCCTCATGAAGAGGCATTGAATGCTTTGTTTATTCAATTGGATTACAAATGCAGATACAAAACATACTTAAATACTGTGTCGATATAGTTCTGCAACAGCATAATATAGTTCTGTAACAGCATAACCATTAGAACACCGAACAATGTATTACGCTACACCTCTATCATGTGATCTGTACCAGAACCAACATAATCTGGATCGCTATCATGAGGATCATCTTGATCTTTTGGAAGACCCGTGTTCTGCAAAAAAAACATTTAAAATGAAAAGTTATTATTTATTTCATGCAATAATTTGTTTTTCTGTTATATATCTAATATTACAACATATGAAACAAAACCATGATCATATTACATCACATCAAAGTGCACATACCATAATAAAATTTCAAAAATGTTATAGCTAATATGTCATTCCAATGATGTAAAACATGCAATAATTCTAATAAACGTTAGTAAAGATCATAAAAAAAATTGTTATAAATTTAACTATCAACTGTAAATTCTATTACATAACCTTAAGTGCTACAAATTGCTTGGTTGAAAGCTCCCATTTTGACACAGGCAGGGAGGATGTTGGCAAATGTTGTGGAAATTGGGTTTACACCAACCAATTATATTTGCTTTAAAAATTTTGAAGCCTTTTCAACAAATCCATTTTGTGCATATCCTGCAGTCATTGTAGTCCATGAGACCACATTTCTTTGAGGCATTTTGTTAAACAGTTCATGTGCCTTGTCTATGCTTCCACATTTTGCATACATGTCTAACATGGTAGTTGCAACTACAACATCTAACAAAATTCCTCTATCCTTTATGTATTGATGGATGTCCATACCCTATTCCAAAGCTCCCATTTTGACACAGGTAGGGAGGATGTTGGCAAATGTTGTGGAATTTGGCTTTACACTAGCTAATTGCATTTGCTTTAAAATTTCTGAAGCCTTTTCAACAAATCCATTTTGTGCATATCCTGCAGTCATTACAGTCCATGACACCACATTTCTTTGAGGCATTCTATCAAATAGTTCATGTGCCTTGTCTATGCTTCCACATTTTGCATACATGTCTAATAGGGTAGTTGCAACTACAACATCTGACAAAATTCCTCTATCCTTTATGTATTGATGGATATCCATACCCTATTGCAAAGCTCCCATTTTGACATAGGCAGGGAGGATGCTAGAAAAGGTTGTGGAATTTGGCTTTACACCAGCTAATTGCATTTGCTTTAAAATTTCTGAAGCCTTTTCAACAAATCCATTTTGTGCATATCTTGCAGTCATTGTAGTCCATGAGACCACATTTCTTTGAGACATTCTGTCAAACAGTTCACGTGCCTTGTCTATGCTTCGACATTTTGCATACATGTCTAACAGTACAGTTGCAACTACAACATCTGACAAAATTCCTCTATCCTTTATGTATTGATGGACGTCCATACCCTATTCCAAAGCTCCCATTTTGACACAGGTAGGAAGGATGCTGGCAAAGGTTGTGGAATTTGGCTTTACACCAGCCAATTACATTTGCTTTAAAATTTTTGAAGCCTTTTCAACAAATCCATTTTGTGCATAGCCTACAGTCATTGCAGTCCATGAGACCACATTTCTTTGAGGCATTTTGTTAAACAGTTCACGTGCCTTGTCTATGTTTCCACATTTTGCATACATGTCTAACATGCCAGTTGTAACTACAACATCTAACAAAATTCCTCTATCCTTTATGTATTGATGGATGTCCATACCCTATTCCAAAGGTCCCATTTTGACACAGGCAAGGAGGATGTTGGCAAATGTTGTGGAAATTGGCTTTACACCAGCCAATTGCATTTGCTTTAAAATTTCTGAAGCCTTTTCAACAAATCCATTTTGTGCATATCCTATAGTCATTGCAGTCCATGAGACCACATTTCTTTGAGGCATTCTATCAAATAGTTCAAGTGACTTGTCTATGCTTCCACATTGTGCATACATGTCTAACAGGGCAGTTGCAACTACAACATCTGACAAAATTTCTCTATCCTTTATGTATTGATGGATGTCCATACCCTATTCCAAAGCTCCCATTTTGACACAGGCAGGGCAGATGCTGGCAAAGGTTGTGGAATTTGGCTTTACACTAGCCAATTGCATTTTCTTTAAAATTTCTAAAGCCTTTTGAACAACTCCATTTTGTGCATATCCTACAGTCATTACAGTCCATGAGACCACATTTCTTTGAGGCATTCTATCAAACAGTTCACGTGCCTTGTTTATGCTTCCACATTTTGCATACATTTCTAACAGTGCAATTGCAACTACAACATCTGACAAAATTCCTCTATCCTTTATGTATTGATGGATGTCCATACCCTATTCCAAAGCTCCCATTTTGACACAGGCAAGAAGGATGCTGGCAGAGGTTGTGGAATTTGGCTTTACACTAGCTAATTGCATTTGTTTTAAAAATTTTGAAGCCTTTTCAACAAATCCATTTTGTGCATATCTTGTAGTCATTGCAGTCCATGAGACCACATTTCTTGGAGGCATTTTGTTATACAGTTCACGTGCCTTGTCTATGTTTCCACATTTTGCATACATGTCTAACAAGGTAGTTGCAACTACAACATCTGACAAAATTCCTCTATGCTTTATATATTGATGGATGTCCATACCCTATTCCAAAGCTCCCATTTTGACACAGGCAGGGAGGATGTTGGTAAATGTTGTGGAAATTGGGTTTACACCAACCAATTGCATTTACTTTAAAATTTTTGAAGCCTTTTCAACAAATCCATTTTGTGCATATCTTGCAGTCATTGTAGTCCATGAGACCACATTTCTTTGAGGCATTCTGTCAAATAATTTACGTGCCTTGTCTATGCTTCCACATTTTGCATACATGTCTAATAGGAAAGTTGCAACTACAACATCTAACAAAATTCCTCTATCCTTTATGTATTGATGGATGTCCATACCCTATTCCAAAGCTCCCATTTTGACACAGGCAGGGAGGATGCTGGCAAAGGTTGTGGAATTTGGCTTTACACCAGCCAATTGCATTTACTTTAAAATTTTTGAAGCCTTTTCAAAAAATCTATTTTGTGCATATCCTGCAGTCCATGAGACCACATTTCTTTGAGGCATTTTGTCAAATAGTTCACGTGCCTTGTCTGTGCTTCCACATTTTGCATACATGTCTAATAGGGCAGTTGCAACTACAACATTTGACAAAATTCCTCTATCATTTATGTATTGATGGATGTCCATACCCTATTCCAAAGCTCCCATTTTGACACATGCAGGGAGGATGTTGGCAAAGGTTGTGGAATTTGGCTTTACACTAGCCAATTACATTTGTTTTAAAATTTCTAAAGCCTTTTCAACAAATCCATTTTGTGCATATCTTGTAGTCATTGCAGTCCATGAGACCACATTTCTTTGAGGCATTCTGTCAAATAGTTCACATGCCTTGTCTATGCTTCCACATTTTGCATACATGTCTAACAGGGTAGTTACAACTACAACATCTAATAAAATTTCTCTATCCTTTATGTATTGACGGATGTCCATACCCTATTCCAAAGCTCCCATTTTGACACAGGCAGGGAGGATGCTGGCAAAGGTTGTGGAATTTGTCTTTACACCAGCCAATTGCATTTACTTTAAAATTTCTGAAGCCTTTTCAACAAATCCATTTTGTGCATATCATGCAGTCCATGAGACCACATTTCTTTGAGGCATTTTGTCAAACAATTCATGTGCCTTGTCTATGCTTCCACATTTTGCATACATGTGTAACAGGGCAATTGCAACTACAACATCTGACAAAATTCCTCTATCCTTTATGTATTGATGGATGTCCATACCCTATTCCAAAGCTCGCATTTTGACACAGGTAGGGAGGATACTGGCAAAGGTTGTGGAATTTGGCTTTCAAACAACTCATACTTGTAGAGTCATGGTTTTAGGTCACGTATGTTATGGTAATAACAAGGGATTCCAAATATGGTTACAATAGCTAAGACTGCCCTCATTTGTGACCGTAACAGGATTCTTGGACAACACTATCTTGCTCTTCACACTGGGTACTATATAGGAAAAGATTAGATTGAAGAAATCACTTGATGGTTACTTATATAGTGATACCACACCCTAATACCCCATGCATTCTAAATAGCTTGATATTTATACAATACTCAACCAAGATGAAATTGTATCACTATACCACACTTAACTATGACAGTCCTTTCTTGACAACAATTTGTAATCTTTGGACTATTGGGATCCTTGCCACAAATAAATATTAGGTCAATGACACAAGGCTTTTAAACAAAAACCATAATCCCAACTCTATATCCATCCCCTTGGTAGTCTCAAGGGCCACCTTGAGACAAAAAATGCTAATGTACTATTATGACAGTTATGATTGTCCTCCATCATTTCATTATGCATTTAAAACTTGAGATGAGGATTGGGGAGGTCTCCATTTGTAAAAACATGGAAAATACTCATGGCAAGATCTTTAAATAGGCATATTCAACTTTAGCATTTCTGTAGACCCTAGGAAGGTGGATGTAAACTTAGTGACTTTAATTACCACCACAAAGACTATCCCTTTTGTGACTATGACAAGGTAACATTGCCATGCTCTTTATGACAATCCCTTCTCCATTGGGTGATGGCCTAATAACATTTATCTCCTTTGTGATTTCAATTCCTCTTGGCAGTCCTTATGTATTAGTGAAGAAGGCTTCCAACAAATCCAAAAGGAGGGCTTAAGATTACATACAAAGTCCTAGTCTTCATACCCTAGTCACATATCACCCCTCTAAGAAGACCTCAAGACAATTGCCCTTTAATATAGGAAGTCAATGAAGTTTTAAAAGATAAAGTGCAAGAGGCCAAAGGGAAAGAAAACTCAAGGCCTTAAGGGGTTTAAAGGAATAAAAATATAGGCTTGCAGAGTCGACTTAAAACCCTAACCCTAGGTGGGTACCACCAAAACCCTTTAACTTGGCACTGCAAAACCTTGTCCAATCTAATCATGGGAAGCTAAAATCAAGCATGTACACTCACATATGACATATAAGTATGCCTACCAAGTGGTTTGACATAAAAATGAATAGGCTTCGAATTATAACCCTTTAAAGTAGGCCACTGAAGTATATTGTACGCGTGCATTTCTGAGTGCTGCAGTCAGATTTTTCATCATGGGAACCTAATTTTTTTGCAAAAAATGGTAGGAAATTTTAGGTTCCAACAAGTCCATTAGTTGGAGGTATGCAAACAAGGGTTTTCTATTCATTATTATCTCGTTAAACTTAAGCATATGAGATAGCATGGCACACATAAAATGTTATGGATAATGACCACAAGATTAGGTTAATTGCAACCACTTTTTGTAAGCAAGCACAAGACTAGTATACTCATTATGATCCAATGGCACCAAGAAGGGTCCCCGAAGATATAAGAGTAATCATTTGTCATCTACGAGAAATCTTACATTTAAGGGCACTAGGGCCAATAGAGAAGCACTTTAGAACTCATCATACACATCAATAAACAACTCAACACAAGAAATTCAAATTGACATGTTAACACAACAATATCCAACTAAGTTATTGAAAGTCAACTATTGATACCTCGTTCTCCATCTAGATTACAAAATAGGTCCACTTTTTGCTTTGTAACATTTCCTTTTCAAATTGGCTTGGATGCCGGCCATATTTCTCCTCCTATCAAAACATGGCACATGGACTAGTTAAACTAATTAATATGCAATCATTTACTTTTTCTTAGGAAATTAAAAAAAAATCATTTAACTTATTAAATATACTTACAAATGTACAAATCAAGGCCTGTAAACCTTTCTGGCCACTGTGATGCATAGCACGAAGTTTGTCAAGCTTAGCCTTGGAGGCCTTGTCCTGAAACATATAATAATTCAATTTAACTATGCACAAATAAAATTTAAAAAACATTTAATAAATTTGATATAATCTTATGAGAAAATTCAAATACCTGCATACTCTCCTCACCAGACTTCCTCCATGCATCAGACTTCTCATATACTTTTACAAGCTCTTTCCATACTTTTAAACTTACATCAATTGGCCTTTTGTTGAGCCTTTTCTCAGGAGGGAGTTTTTTTATCTTCTTTGTTTGGTTTCACCAAAATCTCTTGCAGTTTTGAGACATTCGTAGCTTTATCTTCTTTATAGGCCAACCTGTGCCAAATTCAGTCTCCATGTCTTGGATAACTGCTTTTTGTAGGTGCATGGGTATCTTTGAGAATGGCAAATGTAGATGGTCTTTGAACCGTTGAAGGCATGATTCCTTCAACCTATTCACAAATGTTTTTCTAGCATCTATCATTTGGACATCCCCTGAAACCACATTGTATTCTATCTTTGTATCGTAGGTACCAATGCAAGATGCAAAACATGGCGTGGTGGTCGAAGAAGTCTATGTCCCAGAAGTAGGTCAGACATTGGAAGCCTCCGTTCCTTGTTCCACATTCTTAGAGGTTATTGTTATTGATTTCCTCCTGGATCTTTTGCTCAATCCATGACTAGTTTGGGAATCAATTGATTCCCTTTGACACTGTTGATTTGGTTGTAATGTTTCAAGGGCTTTACCAGATCATTTTTCTATGTATCTGGCAAGCATTGTCAAGTCCACACCATCCAATTTGTTCACTACCTCTACCCCCAATATGGAAGCCAATGCATCTTTATCTTTGTTAGTCTCATGTTCCTATAAAATAAATTTCTTCTTTTAAATTTACAAATAAAAAACTAAAAACTAAAAATCAAAGAAACAATGGAAACATTTACAAATCTATAAATTGACAATGAATTACCTCATTGTGGCTAGAGTCTGCTCCCTTTGCTCTCTTCCCTCTATTTCTTGACATTTTGAGGTGACCTAGGGCAAATTGTTTTCATTTAGTCTGTGGAGGCAAATGAAGTACACACTGCTAGGTATGAACATTTTCATCTAGTTTTTCTATATTCCTCAAGGTTTTTGACCTTTACTTTGTAGAGCAAATCATGAAGTTGTTTTCCTATGAATCAATTGGTGCCTTGGGAGGGAATCTATAGTTCCCAGCCTAATTTTAGTTTTCTCACCCTCATCTCAAAATCCCTATCTCCTCCTATTGTCTCAACCAACCTCTGTTTTAGTTTGCTCACCCTCGTCTCAAAAGCCCTAATTTAGTTTTCTCACAATCGACTTGTCTTAAAGCACTCAACTACTTTTTTAGAAAGGAAGTGAGAAAGTTGTCTTCAGAGAAAGGTATTGATGGTAATGATAAGTGAACCTAGGCATTGGGGTTTGAAAAATGCATTCACTGCTCTCGGATGCAGAGGAGATAATGCAATGTCTACAATTTTACCCTCCTCCTTTGCAACCACATGAGACTTGAACGATTCGCCTATAAACAAAACAATATTCACAACCCTTTCTTCACAATCCTCTCCATTTAATCAAAACAAATATATATTTGGGAACAATTTTTTTTTTATTGTAATTGTAACCTTACCTATGGTGTCGCAAACTAAATCGAATTTCTCATCTACTTGCTTGTTTTTCCCTTTTTTCTCCTCTCTTTGTGCGGCATTTTTCTCTTGTAATTATCAAATTTCTCATATAATTTAGGTGGGACTCCAACCCAAATGCTCGATCTCCAAACAAAAAAATGAACACAAAAAATCAATAAAGTTTTGTTTTGTTTTTTTTTGTTTTGGGGTATGTGCAGGTGGGAATTTTTTATATTTTTTTGATCCAGTAGTCAGTGCTATAGTCTGAGCAGTTAACGTCGACTTTAGCACCAACTTTTAGGCCAAAATGTAATTTGTTTGGGGTGCCAAAGGTGACACAAAGTGTGCCTAATTTAGCACCAATTAGTGCAAAATGATGTACTTTGCATGGAAGTTGATATAAGCATAACCTCACCAAATTTGGATTGTCCTTATAATAAGTAACTATATCTTGTTTCCATGAAAGCATTTTGACTTCATGCTTCTCTTATGATTAGCTCAATAATGACTCACTCTTTCACGACCTTACACAGATGGTTGGTGACAATCCTTATGCAAGTGATTAGGCTTTGGAAAAACCAAACAACTCTTCTCTTAATATCATGATGACATGATATTGGGACTATATTGGCAGCTTATGGAGTGTGTTTATGGTATTGTGATTTTCATTTCTATGTTCTCATTAACCTATTTTAGGTTGAAGCATGGTAACTAACCCACTAGCTATTATGACAGTCATACAATGACTAGACAATCCTCTCCACTTTGACTATGACAGTCCTATGCATGGTGTTTTCTTCATGACAGTCCCCAATAATGTGAATTATTAATAGTAGCTAGTTCAAATGGAGTTTTGGATGGTGTAGTAAGTTGTCCCTATGGCTCATGATAGTGCATGCCTTGGTTATGTCCTTGTGACATTACTCTCTAAATATCTCCTCTTTATAGTGATAAGGTTTCAAGAACATGACAACTTAGGTAAGGTATCAACTTGCCTCTTTAACCTCTGGATTGTCATTTTTCAAGAATTGATCTCATTGAAATGCAAAGACAACATGTCATAGATTAGATGAAAAGATTAAGGAGATGCATGTTATAGAGTATAAAACTCGAAAATCAAAGGTCTTTTTGGGCCTTTTTCCAACAATATGAGCAAAATTCAAACTTTAAACATGTAGCACAGGTACCATATGACTTATTCACATACATCACACATGTAGGACCACTAAGAAGGGAGGTAAGTGCTTAATATGAACAATGGCAATTGCACATAATGTTTAAGTTCACTTCAATAGATTTTTGGGGTTATGATAGCTAATGGAGGGTTTTCTTTTCAAAGGAAACCATTAATTTTGGAGTGAAAGGTAATGGTGAAATATAACATAATGTCCCTATAATTAAGGAATATCCAATGGCTAGGATTAACCTAACAAAGATCTAACAATGTGATTTCAAAATTAACATCCAAATTATCCTTCCCTCCATCAAGAATTTAAAATTTTGGTGCCAAAGACTCTTTGAGACTGTTTTGAGGGTTCTATGATAGTTTTGAGGGTTTTATGGCCACTTGGAGAGATATAGATTGCCTTAAAATGACCCATAAAATAAAAAGGAGAGTCAAATATGAAAAAAATGTTTTTTTGATGTGAATTTGTAGTCATCTTGTAATCACAAGATTTGAGCTCTAGTTGTCAATATTTCGTGTGTAAACTTTTTCTGAAGAGCAAAATATTGCAATGTCCTATTTTGTTTTTCATAGTGCGTCTTAATGAAAAGTGAGTGTATTAACAAGATAATTTCAAAAATATTCTCTTGGTGCATAGCTGTTATGTGACTATTCTCATTGTTGTATATTACAGGATCCAGAGGAGGCCATGGAGAGAGGACGTGGATGGCGTAGAACTACTAAATCGCAGAGAGGAAAGTGGGTGGAAATAGATATGACAATGGAATCTGCAGATACAATAGAGGTAAGAAGAGAAAGCAACCTCAACCAAAGGAGGAAGGTGTTTATGAATTCACAAATGCTACAACATAGAGGAGATAAAGTCATTTTTTTTGTCCATGAGGCCTCTGAGGTCAAACTTATTGGTTGAAAATGCACAGGAATGGTGATTAAATGTGATTCTATGATCGAGGGAAAAGTTTGAAAATTAGGATGGCCAAAACATGATATCAATATGTCAAATATATGACTAAAGTGAGTTTTTGTGTTGGATAGCATATTCGTTGAAATGATATAATTGGTGTACTAAACATTATTTACTATGTTGTGTATTATAGGGGCCAGACGGGGCCATGGCAATAGATCGTGTCATATCAAATGAGGACACAACAGATGAAACGGGAAATCAGGTACTCAAATCCAATTTCCTTAGGGAAAAATGATTTGATGGAATTTTGTGATATGTCCATCTTTTTTCACAGTATTATTGAAATTTATAATGTATTATCCAATCTTGCCATAAATTATGCATGTTGTTGATTATTTTAGATGGAGATTGGAGCAAATGAAGAGCCTGAGCATTCACCTAGAAAATGAAAAATATATGTACGTGGATGTGGACCTAAAACTGTTAAATCACATAGATGATAGTGGGTGGAAGAGGATATGACAATGGATCCTATAGACACAACAAATGATTGCACTGAACAAGAGGTTGGTCAGGACTATAGTACATGGGATGAATACTCTGGGAAAATTGTTGTTTGTGGATGTTCTGTATGTCGTGGAAAGAAACAATTCAAATGAGTGATTTTACAAAGACATTACATATATGATGAGCTTTCAGTCGGTAGTATGCCTCCTACAATCAATTCAAATCCAATAGGAATTGTGGTAAGGAGTTTTCCAAATTGATATAAATAACATGTATACTTCATTTAAACATTGTTTTATATTATTTAAATAACTAATTTTTTTCTTAATGGATACTTGCAGGATAAAGTTCTTGGTTTAAAGTTTCTTGGATCACCGACTTCCAGCTTAGAGGGCAATGATCATTTATCAGATGATACATCTAACAAAAATATGTGCGAATATACTAGCTCAAAAGATGAGGAATTGATGAAAACAAGTAAAAGAACAAGAACCGGTTTAAAGATGCATAATTTGCTTAAAGACAAGGGGAAGGTGGACTACATACCCTATGAGAATGAATGTGATGGAGATTGTGACTTGCCCCTGAGTTTGAGATCAATTTACAAAGAGATATTTGATCGTTGACTATATTGTGCTTGGCCTAGTGATCAACAACTACCTAGAGTGTATGAGGTGTTTCAATTTTGGGGATATAGCTACATGATACGACCCTCCAATATTCATGAAGCAAATCTAGGCCTCTTTATTGTCTAAAGTGTACATGTGGGATCTAAACATAGAAACAATTCAAAACAAACCACTAGGAGATTAATGCCATATTATGGTCCATCATATTACAATGGTGAATGGAGAAGGCTAGTAGAATATAAGCCTAGCATGTCAGTATATGGTCTAAATTTGAATATGTATACACATCGTCTCCAATTGGAAAGTGGAAAAGAAATGAATAGAGGCCATCTTATGTATATAGATGGATGTGCATACACACACAAAAATATTGCAGGATTTATAAATAGTAGTAAGGGAAGGGATCCTACTGTAAGACCGAATTGTCAATTTGTTGAGGTTATAAATGATAAAGATGGAGATATGGAAAGAGAGGTTGATAGATGGATAATGGTTGAGGCTATTATAGACCTTACCATTGGGGATGAGTTATTGATTGATTACCCCTTCTTAAAATGTACTCCTGTGCGAAAGAAGAGGGAAGAACAAGGTCTCCCTAAGGATGTTCTTAAGGGAAGAATACTAAAGAATAATAAATGAGTGTGGACTAATGTTTTATAAACTATATTGTCCAAATTGTGTTTTATTTAAATTATTGTATAAAAAGGTAGTCTATAAAATAATCTTCCATTATTCAATTGATGTACATATGTTCATACAGCCAATATTTTTATTTTTTAAGCCATATGATTATATTTCTTTGAAATTGATACATTTATGATTTATCCAGTTGTTTCCAAACATTAAATAATGCTTACGTTTGTTGATAGGTAGAAGATGTTGATGAAACACATACTAATACCCAAGATCTAACTGGGTTATTAAGATTTGGACGGGATGATCCAAACCATCCTTTAAACAATACCAGGGTGAAAAGAGCATTATTGAAGAGAATACTATCAGCTAAGAAATTTGAAGAGATGATGAGATCCACATACACTGATGACATGCCACCTAGCCTTAATGATGATGATCATGATAGTGAAAATGCAATGTATGAAGAAGGATTGAATGAATTGCTTACAGATTTCTTTGAGGATGAAAACAATGATGACAATAATGATCATATGGTTGACAGTAACGATGATAGCAGGGGTAATTACCACCAATGTAATGTTGATGATAACAACTTGAAAGACTCCATCAAGCAAGCAGCGAAGACACCCGTGTTCAAATCGGGTGCAAGTAGAACCTCAAAACTGGCATGCACATTAATATTATTAGAAATCAAGTCACTATTTGGTTGGTCAGAAAAATGATTCACTACCCTACTGAAGTGAGTTGAAATCCATTTTACTTTGCAATTGTCAATTGGTGTACATAATTCGTAAACATTCATCAACTTCGTTTATATTTCTTTAAGGGTATTTTAAAACCATATATTGTATATAAACAGTCCTACATGTTCATCATAATTCAAATATTCAATTGATTTAATCTCTGGCAATCTTACAGGGCACTAAAAACTAAAATATTCCCTGAAGATAATGTGTTGCCATCAACTTGCAAAGAGGCGCGTCTGTTGTTGGTTGAGTTGGGGATTGAATATAAGCAAATTCATTCATGTAAAATGATTGCATTTTATACAGAGATGAATATCAAAACAAGGTAGAATGCCCTGTATGCAAAGAGAAGAGATATCATACAGATGTACAAGGTTCTATAGTTCCAAAGAAGGTTTTACGTCACATGCCAATTATACCTAGACTTCAACAAATGTTTCGTTGCAAGTCACTTGCACAATTGATGGACTGGCATGCAAAGATGATGAGTAAAGATGGATTCATGCGAATTCTAGCTGACTCCAAAGCAATGAAACACATAGAGGAAAAATGGCCAAGAAAATTCAAAATGAACCCTGTAGTATCAGGTTTGGTCTTGCAATTGATGGAGTGTGCCCATTATCTTTCCTAAGCTCAAATTATAGTGTTTAGCCAGTTGGATTGATAGTATACAATATTCCCCCATGGATAAGTGTTAGAAAGGAGCACCTTTTGCTAACTCTCATTGTTCTAGGAAAACATCAAGTTAAAAACATGTATGTTTATCTCACGCCTTTTTATTGATGAGATGCAACTGCTATGGAAAGGCATAAGAATGTATGACATATCACATCCCCCATCAAATAGGTCCTTCATGTTGTATGGTGTGCTATGTTGGACTATTCATGATTTCCCAAGACTTGATGTTTGTTCTAGTAAGATAAAATATTTACGTATTTACACTCATAATTTATTTTCATCCCAAATTTCATACTTAGTTTTATACTATTTTTTTGATGTTATTAACATTACTTATTGAATTGCAGGGCTTCAAACAAAGGGGATATTTACATGTCCAAGATGTACAAAACAATTTCAAGGGTGGTATTCTAAAGATCTACATAAATTTATTTACGCAAACAACAGGGTTTTTCTACCACTAGATCATAAGTTTAGAAATCGCTTGAAGAATCAATTTGATGGAAAAGTTGAAAATAGATGCCCTCCCATGATTATGGGTCCAGTTGATTGGCTTAAGAAGTATGAAGATGCTAAATTGAAAAGTTGGGAGGATTTTTTTGATCGGGGTGATTCAATTGAAGAGCCAGAACAAGTTATAGTTAATATGCCAGAAGAAATGAAAAGGAAATCCATATTTTATGAGCTCCCTTACTGGAAGGATCTATTAATATCTCACCTATTAGATCCTATGCATGTCTTCAAAAATGTCCCAGATTCTATATTTTGACATATATCAAGCAAAGAGAAGGACACCTTGTCTTCAAGGAGAGATATTGCTCTTTCGCGTACCAAAATTGATAGAAAACATTTGTGGCCAAACAGGGAAAATGAAACATATGCAGAAGCGCCATGGATTTTGAAAAAAAAAAGAGCTAGACCAACTAAAAAATGTCATCCGTTCAATAGGGACACCTACTGGTTATGGGTCATAATTGGCTAAAGCTTTTATAGTTGATGAACATATCACAAGATTTAAAACACGTGGTTTTTATAATTTTATGAAGGTATTATATATCATCATTTAACATTTACCTTTAACATTGATTAAGCACTAGATATATTTTGATATCGTTATGTTGTGTGAGAAAAAATTACTAATGACCTTTTTCATAAATGTGTTTCATAGCATATCATGTCATTGGCAATTAGGGGGGATTCCTATCTTACAGTTGACTTAAGGAATTCCATAAGTCGATTGTCACCATTTACAAGGTATGTGGTTAATGTGTGAGAGACATAGATATATTATATTGCATTTTAATTTTTGACTAAAGGTTCATACTAATTTACTATTCTTATATTAGGAGGGTGACCTCCAAGGAGATCCACGAATGTGAAGTGCCAAAATGGAAGAAGGAAATTGCAGAAATTGTATGTGTATTTGAGAAGGATCTCCCTACAAGTTTCATGGACCTACAAGTCCATTTACTTATACACCTAGTCGATGACATTGAATTGATGGGTGTCATATCAATGAGGTGGATGTTTTTCTTTGAGAAGTATATGAAAACTCTAAAAAGATATGTCCAACAAAAGGCACATCCAGAGGGTTGCATGGCTTAAGGGTATGTATTGAATGAAGCATTTTTCTTCCTGTGTGAATTCCTTGGTAAGGATTTTGAAGATGGTGCTTCTGGGATGAGGAACGAGCATCAGATATTATTGATGGAGAAAAACCACAATCTAATGGTGTTCAAGTAGAAATTAGTAAGTAAATTCATAATCAGTGTGGTTTTTTTTGTTGCAATCATTAATTTACTCTATAATTTATTTGTCAAATTAATAGCATGACATTTGGAGTTTGAAATAAACATGTTGACATGTAATAGGTGTAGATGAAAGTGCTATACTCGACAAGTTCATTCTGTACCACATGGACTTTATGAACAAATGGATTGATCTATATGATAAAAAGAGAGAAGAAGTGTTAGAAGCAAGGAGACAATTTAAGAGATCAAACCCAAGGAATACTCCACTTCCCACTAATCTTCTTGGGGAATGGGGCAAAGATTGCACACTAGAATGGGTTACTGAACAAATTCAAAATCAAATAGAAGATACAGGTATAGATTCAAACATAATAGAAGATGAAATCAACATGTCTAGAGGATGTGAAAGAAAGGTACAGTTAGAATTTTACAAAATGTTGTTTCCTTACACCTTTGACACTATTAAATATTTTAATATTCATCATTATATTTGTTTTCACTAAAATAAATGGTCTTTCACAGGTGAGGAAATATCCAGCAATGTGGGCATATGGTCGACATTATCGTGTAGAAAGTCTAGATGTAAAGAGACGATCCTTCAATTGTGGCATCATGGTTGACTTGAAGCAATCTAGTTGATCAAGCTCAAAAGTTAAGAATATAATTGAAGGGAATCTACAATATGTTGGGAAAATACAAGAAATTATTGAGTTGGATTACCGCTCTTGTAAATGTTGTATTTTTAAGTGTAGATGGTATGAAGCATTTGAGAGGACACAAAGACATGATACCCATAGTGGATTGTTTTCTATAGATTCCTCATGTTTCCTACCAGAGGATAAGGAGCCTTATGTTCTACCCATTCATTGTGAGCAAGTATTTCTTTAACTTAAACAAGAAGCGGTAGTGATCATTAATCTATTAATTCATAGTTTATTATGAATATATACATGTGTTTATTAATCAATAAAATTGTTATACCATACATCTAATATATGTATGTCGTTCATGTGAAAGTATTTTTCTATGAAGATATTTTGGACCCAAAATGGATATTTGTCATACATTATGATCCAAGATTAAGGCATGTATTTGATGATGCATTAGTGGATACTGAGCAAAACAATGATGGCCAACAAAATGAGAGAGAGGGATTAGAGAACATCAAAGAAATTGACATCCATGATGATGTTGAAGTTGGTTATGTTCAAGCACAAGAAGACAACAATCCAGAGTTGGATGATGTTATGGAAGACAACAATATGGATGGTATACAAAATGATGATCCAAATACATCTAGTAACAATATAGATGGTCTACAGTCAGATTTCAATGATGATGAAGATTATGGAGCTCAAGATGAGGATGATGATAATATTAAATACTTGAAAGAACATATGAACATTGACAATGATACACTGGATGAAATTGTAGCAGACAATAATGTTAATGACCAAGACTTCTAAATTTTTAGAACTATTTGCAATCCATGTTTAAAAAAGGATGATTAAATTGTTGGCAATAATGTTAATTAAATGGATTGTTCAATTGTTGACAAATTACCTATTGCAATATCCTTAAATTGTTCAATCTTTGATATGAATTGTTGGCAATAATGTTAATTAAATGGATTGATTGATGTTCTTCATAACTTGTTAATGGATAATCCTTATGTGATAGAAGTATTAAGTGATATAGGTCAAAGGATAAGCTCATCAAGTTCCTTAAATACTGGGTGTTACCTTGTTTCACCAATGACAATTTACTTTCAAGTTTGCTGGTGACTTTAGAACAGATTAAGGAGCTTATGTAATTTTGTCAATTAAATCATCCACTTCACTTAACCCAATCTGGCATATGATTTGGATTAATGTTTTCTATAAATCTTTAAACCTTGCACCTAAAATAGAAACACAAATTTGGATTTTGAAAATATATACAAGGGAATGATTTTCAAAAGAGAAAGACCAATGCCTATTACATGAGGAATTTGTTTATCTTTAATTATTTTTCATATATATCCTTAATTGTATCTATGCCATGTTATCTTGGGATAAGTACTTGAGTAAGACCATCAATGAAATATGAAGTGGACATATTATCATCTATATTAGCTAATTGATTGCACAAATATTTCAATTTATCAATGATCTCATGTTTCTATTCATTTTCAACACTTTTAATAAAGACATCATGATCATAATATTCTTCTTCATCATTAGAATGCAACATGTGATCATCATAGGAAGTAGGAGAAAGAGGTAGTCATGTTTGCAAGGTGAGGGTTTGACCTAGTTCTTTGTTGAAGGGGACATAAGGATGATAGATGTTTCTTAAGAATGCAAAATTAAAGGCATTGGGTTGTTTCCAACAAATACAAACCACAAAAATATCAAAATAAAAAATCAATATTTTTTTTATCTTAAACATAGGCATGGAAATTGCAAGTTCAAAAAAATGTAGGGAAATAAATCATACCCTATAATAGAAGATTTAAGTCCAATCCTAGATTTAATTAAACTTTAAAGTACAAGGAGTTGAGGGTAGAATAAAATATTGAGATATTAAGTAATTAAGATAGAGAAATGAAATAGTTGAGAAGAAATACAAAACTTATTTGATCTTTTTAGCATGATGTCAAATGTGAAGTGTGTGATTAACTAATGCATTATGAAAAAAGAATGAAAACTAGGATTTTCTACTAGAATAATGATCATGAGATTGTGGCAGTGATTAACTGATCTTTTGCATTCCTTCTTCACTTGTCCTCTTTTTCCATATTTCCAAAACTTTACTCTTATCTTCCTAGGGATTCTAGATTTTCCTCTTGACTTGGATTGATATTTATATCATTCCCCTTTAGATCCACTTTTGTCCTTGGGCATTTGTGGAACATGCAAGGCATCCTTAGAACCTTCATCATTGAACTTTCTCCTCATATCTCCATTGAGCATTGTAACAATAAAGGATTCCATAGTCACCTTTGCAACACTACCATTTATAACAAGCATTATGTTCTCCTAATTTTTGGGTAAAGAAAAAAGTGAGAAGATACATTTGTCTTCCTCATCGAGTTTAACATTTATTGAACCTATCTGACTCAAAATCATATTAAAGGTGTCAAAATTTTCTACAATAGAATATCCTTCCTTCATTTTTAAATAATATAAACATCTTTTGAGATATAACTTATTACTTTATAATTTTAGTTACCTATCCTCTTTTGTAATGTGAATGTAGGGGTCTCTTTTGATTTGAATAACAAATAAAAAGTAAATTGGAGACAACCAGATAAATTATTAGCAATCTAATTCAATAAACAAATGATAACCAAAAGTTGACTACCAGAGAATAGCATCTTTTATATTGATTTGCTTCAAAGTACAGGCAGTGCAATGTCTCTTTCAAAAAATCAAAATCCCAGATAGATTCTGAGCCATAAGGTCTTGGTTTCCTTTTATAAAGGAAGTAACAAGCTTCAGACCTTTCACATTCAAAATGGCTCTTTGTATTCCTAACCCTTAATATTACAATATTTGTCTTTTATAAGTCCAATTTAGATTTTCAAATATATTTGAATACATTTTGAAAATATGAAGAAAACATAAAGAGACAAAAAGAGAGCGTTCAAAATGTGGCAGTGCTATTTAACGCCATCATATGGCTCATTGCTCTTCTGCACCTCAACCTATGCTAATGATGATTCATCTCTAAGATATTTCTCCTCCCATTTATATATTGTAAAATTACCAGGCCATTGGTAAGCCTAAATCTAAACCAAGTTCTCCTGGTGATCTTTCCATCTTTTATCAAGCAAAGCTTTGACATCCATCACAAATTTTACATAGCCAGCATCCAACGCAATTACTTGGTCCAATATCATCTTGAAACTAAGAATGCCGACATCTCCATCCTTCTTCAAAAAATCCATAACTTGGAATATTGTTTGGCCGAATTCCATCTTCCATGTGTCAAGACTTTTGATTTTCTCTTCTTCTATCAGTATGAAAGGAATAAATTTATGCTTGAACGTAGTAAAAGATTCAACCTTTTCTTGCATCTTCTAGATTTCTCCATTCATATACTGGTATTCATCAATGATCATTTTGACTATTTTCTCAGTGGGCTTCAAAGTTGTAGGGGCATCAAGATTCCTTTTCACTACTAAGCACATCGTAACCAAATTGTAATGATAGGGTTACCATTTTTTAAACAACAAATCAAAAATAGAAAAGTTTATCTTGAATTGCTCAATGGCCTGAGATAAAGAAGAGTAGCAATCATGCACATTCCCAAGCTTATCCACAACCAATTTTACTCTATGCTCCAAAATTTTTAGAAACTTTCATCTTTGCATCTTTGCCTCATTCTTTGTCATTTCATTTTGTTTATTCAAACTTTCAATTTCCTTTTCAAATTTCAATCTTGTGACATTAAATTCTTCAGTAGACATTGTGACATCACTAGCTATTTGTGGCACAGGGGGCTGATAAGGTACAATGGCTTGACCTTGAGAAGAATTCACAGCTTGCAATTGTTTCTTTAATTTCACATTTTCAAAATACAATTTGTTTACTTCATCATTCATTACTTTCTGAGTTTGCTCATAATCTGTTAGCCTTTGTTCTAACCTCTTCACAACAGGATGAGTAAACATAGCAGTATGAACATTGAGAGCAACTGCTTCTATTGTTGATGTATCTTGTAAAGTCTTTACCATAGTTGTACCCATCATTTATTGAACAATATCAAGCAATCTTGGTTTTCTTTTATTCTTCTGAGTAGTCTAGATTGCAAGGGTCTTTGTCTTTGGATTAAAACCACATCCACTTATGCCATCTTCATAATCAAATTTTGAAACAAGTTGTGGATCATCCTAACTTCTAACTTGGTCAAGCAAAAATACCTTTTTCAATTCAAGGCCAGGGATGATGAGCATATTACTTTTCAACACCATTTTTCTTGCCTCCTCTAGACTCACATCAATTTCATCTACTTTCAATTCTTTGAAAGTTTGTGTAATGATTTGATCACGTTGTGTTTCATCAACACCCATTTATTTATTGTAACTTTTTCATTATATTCTTTCATTTTCATTTTCAACCAAAAATCCTTAAACTCTAGGGTTTTGATGAAGTCATCATCTTCTATGAACCTCATGGATGCTATAATCCTTTCATCCTCCTCCAACTTTGGTTCAGCTTGGGTTTGCTCACCCTTCCTAGCCTCAGGCTTAGGTGCATCGGTGGGTTGACCAACCAATGGCTGATCAACCTCTTGCTCATCTCCCATGTGCCTCAAGATGTTAGCCACCTCATTAGTATCCCCCCCTTCTTTAGTCATTTCATAGGGGACAAGTGGAGATACCTCTTCTATCCCCTACTTCTTTGCTGGTGGTGATTTTGGGACCTATGGATATTGCACTGACATAACATCAGGAGTAGATTCATGAATCGTAATCCCTGCAAACCTTTTCAATAGAAGTTTAGTAGCCTTAGGAGGTTGCTTCTCAGATTTACCATAAATACTTTCAAAATTATCAATGATTGCATCAATTCTCTTTAGAGGATCTTTTTCTTCAACAAAGAATCCAAGAAATAGGGGATTCTGCTTTTTCTTTTCATCTTTAATATTTTTCAAGATATCCCATTTTCTCTTCCTACTGTATACCTCATCAAAAGTGACAAGATTTCTTATCACATCCTCATCAAATAGGACCTGATGGGATACGGCCATTTTAGTCAGAATTGATTGTCTCACAAGATTCATATGACCCTCAAGGTCACAATTCCTCTCAATACCCAATTTCAAAGAATATTTCACCTTTAAAAAGGCTTGCAAATTTTCAAGAGTGTCAGAGCCAATAGACCAATCACCAAAAATTGTAGCATCAGGTAGAAATGTACCTTTCTTTTGTGTTTTCATTACCTCCTTTTCCATCCACATCATTTTCCATGCATAAACTCCATGAATACAATTCTGTCTTATACAAATTTTGGCAATATGTGAGGTGGCTGGGGGCAACCATACACTCTAATTATAGTATGATTTGACATAAAAAAACCAATCAGTAAAATTATGATTGTGGCCCTGCTCTGGTTTGTGTGCAAGCGACCTCAACATTACCCTGAATTCCTTAGTCAACCTAGGAAACTAGATACCAAGAGAATTCAATATCTTGACAACAAAAAAATCATGAAATACAATGTAGTCACTATTCCAAAAACAGGAATCCCACTTATAACACCAAAACTAAGTTGACATTCTTTGCCCTTTCTCATTAACCATACTCAGTTCCATTTTTCTTGACCATCTCCCTCCGTTCTAATATAGAATCAAGTGACACAATAAAGAATAGAATTTGAAATATAAGGGTTGCTTGTTCTCCTTCACACAAAAGAATCCTTCATGCCATGTTTTCTCAATATGAGATGCAAAGTTGTATTCAGCGTTCACCTCTGGATGTTGTATTTTCATAGCCATCATCATTAGGCTAGTTGGCATTCTTCCTTGTGCATCAATTCCCAAGACCTGGTACAATACAGAATAGGTTCTCTTAAAATATATGGAAAATTTTTCCATAGGGAAAGGCTCAAAGCATTTGATGGAATCTCATTTTTTCTGTTGTTGGCCCCCCTTCTCATATATATTGGCAATTCATCTCTCCCAAGTGTTTTCCTCAGGCTTGTGTAATCTCGTTCAAATCTCTGCAAATCCACTTGAGTGAGAGCTTGCTTGTTTAACATAAAATAGTTAACAATTGCATTCCTGTCTACTGTCACCAATGGCAATCCATTTGGCATTCTGACTATTTTAGTGGCAGGATGGTAAAATTGTTCTAGTGCCCTAATCAATTCCACATCCATAAATACAGCGGGCACCACCAACTTTGCCAAATCTAATTTCCATGGATTTTCCACTGGTCCCTCACCATCCCTTTTTGCATAAAAATACCAAAACAAATCCCACCCAGAGATAGGGATTGTAGCATCCCGACAGCCTTCTGCTGCATCTATGAACATCTTCTTTAGACCCTTGTCTATGGACCGAGGCAATACTTCTAGTAGAGATTGTTGAAGTGGTCTTTTATTGGGAACTATAGGCTCATCACCTTTACTGGAAGACTCAAACCTCTTAGGAGCCATGTTTAATGACTTGAACAAGCTAGGGTTTTTCAAAATTCAACTTACTGTACCAGCAACTAAAAAATAGAGTGAAAAGAGCAAATGAACTTGACATGGCCAATTAATGTAAGTAGACATAGGAATAAAAGAACAATATTTAAAATTAAAAATAAACCCATTCAAGAATGGATAAGAATAGGATTTGTATCTTTGGTCAGCATCATAGTCAAATTGGGGAACTTTGCAAGTAGCAGAGATAGAACAAACTACAGTCCCCCTACTGTATAACACAAAAGCTTAGCCCCAACCTTTTTTTAAAAGAGAAATTTTATATTAACAAAATATGTAATTACAAGAACCCCCAGTACTAGAAACTAAAAAATAGAGTGAAATATACGCCAACTTCTAATCAGAGAGTGTAGGAATGAACTTACTTGGTCAATTGCAGTTTGCAGAAAACACACTGAGCTGAGTTGTGTCTTCTCTAAGTTGTGAATTCTCTAAAATGAGAAAATGCTAAGAAATCTTCGAATCTTATTCATCCAAGGAGTTCATCATATCACCATTACTCTGGTTCGTGCCACGAAATCATGAAATCTTAGCATTCAATTGCTTTCTCAAGATTTGATAGCAATTCTCGATAACCGAGACCCCGCATTTAATGTGCTTGCCATTTATTTCTTTTACCACGTCGCCGCAAGGCTCGTCCAGACAGGATGTGGGATAGTGGGGGCTTACAACCACTACACTTCTATTTCATCCTTTACCACTAGACTGCAAATGCTTAGATTGACCCCTATGGGACCGCGGGAGATTATTACCTGATGTCCATCTGTTTACCGCCCACCTGCAAATGTTATGAATGATCGTCGCAGGATAGAGGTGGCTTACAGCTACTACACTTCTATTTCATCCTTTATCACCAGACCAAAAATGCTTAGATTGACCCCTGTGAGACCACAGGAAATTATTACCTAATGTCCTTTTGTTTACCACCGAACCGCAAATGTTATGAATGACCGTCACGGGATGGCGGGGCCAAAAACCCATTACATTCTCCTCTTGCTGCTCTACCGCGGGCCTCCATTGAAACCCTTGTGGGGATGTGGTAAGTGTTATTACCACAATGCCGCTGATTAATTTTCAAACCTCCGTGGGACCACGGGAAGAGACTAACACTGCCAAACATGAGATGAACACCACCAAGCTGCAAGCGTCAGATGAACCATCCACGGGGTAGCAGTAGCTTCTTCATATCAACTGCTTCCTACTGCCAAGATGCAAACTATTCTTTTATGCTCTACAGGAATGCAGTACGTACCATATTTCATTCCTCTTGTTCTTGTATAACCACAAAAGATAATCAATTAACCTACGAGACAATGGTAATAAACAAAAACACTCATACAGTAAAAAATAGTCAAGATTGTTTCACAATGGCCATGATATATATGTATTTATTTAGTTGTGGGGGAATGTTGGGGGTCATTGATTTAATTAAATAAATATGGATTTATTTAATTAAGGACGAGACTTTAGAGGAAGGGTTAATATTTAATTAATGTCAAAAGAACGGTTAGATTTATTAATTAAATAGCGTGACTTATTAAACTAATATTAGGAGGAATGATCAAAGTGGTTGATTAAATAAATATGATTTATTTAATTAACATTGTAAGAGGAGATGTGGGATAGATCTGGTGTAATGTTAGGCCATGGTTTATAACTCCTACCTTTTAGAATTTTGTAACATTTTTATAACTTTTAATTTTGGACTTATTGTGTATTCACTTACATTTATTCCACATATCCTTGTTTGTTTTGAGCATGATTTTTATGATTTTTGTAATTTTATATTTTATGACTTCTTTATAGCTTGTGACTTTTTTATTTGTCATGTGTTCACTTGTATTTATCTCACTCATGTTTGTAATGTTCTATCTTTCATTTTTTAAGCATGTAAGCATCAAAAGTGCCTATTTTACACTTCTCCTTATTGAGCACTCATTTTTAGCCTTTTGTTTAATAATTATGACAATATTCATTGTTCATTATTTAGCACATGAATTATGCCTAAACTCAAACCCTATATCACACTTAACCCCTTTCTAACCTAAACATTTTTTTTGTTTAAGTACCCACCTTTTCACTACCCTAGACTCTATCATGTTTGCAATGTTCAAAACTTGACTTTTCCATTTAATACCTTTCACTTTTAATTTTCTATCCCCTCTTGCACCCAAACAATCATTAACGATCATTTAATGCTTAATAAATAAAGGATCAAATGATTAAACACAAATGATAGAGAAAGCGGAGCACATAGGATAAAATAAAGTAGAGGTAGCAACACATAAGTAACCATTACTACTTATAGAACTCCATTACTATAACTTGTTACACACACACACACACCTAATATGCACACTCTTCACATTTCCTAAGGCATTTGATTATTCATCACGCTTTCAAATATTTATGTGAATTGATAGCTAGCAAGGAAGTTCTAAATTTTAAAACCGCTCAAGGAAAGTCCCTAAAGGTGCCTATATTACCACCACATCCTAGATAGTAGGTATTTTATGCAAGTATAGGTTGCAAGATTATTGTTATGGAGTAAAATGTTTGCCCTTGCTAATTTGGACCTATTTTGGCACCTAGTGGAACAATAAACAATTAATTCTCGGTCCTACTGAATAAACCCCAATAAATAAACTTAGGGTTGGTCTAAGCTCACCCCATTAAGCGCTCTTTGGAGTTTGTGGGGGCTAAAGGACTAGGGCGCCCAATGGCCCGAACCTAGCTATTAGCCCCAACCTTAATTTGGTGGTGTAAGCTTAGAACACCTCTTAGGTTTACACTTGTCAGCCTCAATTGGATAGTGAGTGAGAATGCATATAAGAAGGACTTTTATTATTCAATTTATACCTAGAGAGAAAACCTAGAGAATATTAGAATGCTAGAATTGCTTATATTATGCTTAGGTATTCTTCTTGATTGGAATAACTCTTTATATGTGGATATAATGATGCTTGTTTGTAGGTCTTGAAGGAAGTTCATGTCTTCATTCTTTATCTCTTTGTTGGTGCATGGTCTTAAGTCACCTACTCCAACTAGGGTTTCATGTCTTGTGGTAACATTTACCATTTATATTTATTCTTTCATCATTTATAGAAGATCTTGCCTCTGCCCTCCTAGGGCATGCACTCTTTGATCTCTAATATTTGTTGTAATGGAGGTGGAAACACCAACACAGGGTTTGACTAAGGCAAGCCCCTAAAAACAACACAACCCTTTCTCTTCTTGTTTGTGTGCAGGTCACATTCGGTCGAGTCAGATGACAAAAAGTGATAGGAAGAAGGAAGGCAGACATGCAAAGACACCCAGATCATAATATTTAACAAAACCCTAATTTGGGTCTAGGGTGCCCAACACCCCAGTTCCTCTCTGCCCTAAAACCAGGTTCCAATTCTTATCTGTCCTCTGATCTCTACTGTTGTCTTAGAATATTTGTAATAGTTTTTGTTAGTCATCTATTCACTGATCTTACTCAATTAGGGTTTCCTACTTTGCTCTACTTTGGTTGGTTAGATTTGGTTAACACTCTTTTATACATCAAAGGGACAAAACCCTTGTAGTTTGGCTCTCCTCCAAATGTAGAATCCAAACTCAGTTTGTGTTCCAGTGTTGATAGAAGAGGGTTTGACCTAGTTTAGGATTTTAAACTAAGTCACCCTTTTCCATCAAACATTTTGGTGAACACCCTTTCATCCTTCTTTCTTTAGATCTGAGTTATTTTCTACCCTAGATCTGATTAGGTTTTTGATTCGTTTAGCAGGAAAAAGGGTCCTGCACCCTATACAAAGCAGCCCCTAGGGCAAAAAGGACTCAAATGTGCCAGAAACAATCCATTAACAACACAGGAACAATAGACAAAAAATGAGACTAATCAAAAACACAAAAACCAGAAGAAAAACTAAGGACTATCAGTCATCCCATACTTGGCCAAGAAATTGACCATGTCCTTATAATCACCAAGGCTATTTGCCTCAACATCTCTAGCCTTGTCATTGAAGTCCTTAATAGTAGCAAACATAGAGACCACGTGATGAAGAGCCTTGGTAGCAAACTTAGTCATGGTTTGCCACTTCTTTTGCATCTTGTCCATCCTAGCCTTGAGCACCACCAGGTCATTAGCTGTCCTAACACATAACAAGCAGCTCCCCTTCTTCTTCTAGCCTCGGGCTTCCTCAGCAACCTCCTCTAGCTCCTCCTCACTAGGCTTGTTTAGCTAGATAAAGTGACTTGCTCCCTCTTCTTCATGCATGAACTCGATGGGCGTTTCATCTTCACCCTCCCTATAGAGTCTTCAACAAATTTAGAATCATCAAAAATTTTCATGCCATGGGGATTAGAGGATGGGATTCCAGCAATATGGTTGGACCTGCGCACACCAAGAGCACCATGTTTACCAGTACCTCCCCCGTCATCACTCCCCACATGCTTAGTCCCTGATTCCAAGTCAATAACTTTCACAAGCTCCTCAACCATATCATGGTCCTACTTCCCAGTTTTATCTTTCTTAGACTGCACATTGCCCTCATCCTCCATAGTCTTCTGATCCTTTTTAGCAGACACCCTCACATCCTTTTCAATCTCTCAGATAGGGGTCACAAGTTTACCTTTCTTAGGTGGCTTAGTTTTGGATTCAGGAGTAGGGGACCCAACAACGGTACTATACTCTTCAATTCTAGGGCCCACCTTTAGGTTTTTTGTAGGGGAGATTTTGGGGGTCCCAATGGTTTTCTTAGCTTTACCTTTAGCAATAGGAGACAAGGTCGATGGGGTATTCTCAACCAGACTAACCTTAATTTGTTTTGGGGGGCACAAGGACAAATGGAAGTGGTACAACCTTAGGATTAGACCTTGGTGGATGGGAATGAGAGGGTAAGTAGGATTTTTCACATAAATATCCTAGGCAAATTTAATAGAATTCTCTAGAGAAGATAATAGGAAAAAGGGGAAACTAATCTCCATCCTATTCCTAAAGTGATTAAGCAACACAAAGTGATAATGGTAGAATACCTTGGATCTATCCTCCAGAGTGAAATATTTCATGATCATCAGACAAATTTGTCCCCATGGCTCTGACAGCTTCTCCCTTTCGAACCCCCCATGGAGTTTCACGGTAGCCTCACCTTCACGAAAGAAAATCCCAATATTTCTAGGGTTTGGCACCTTGCTGCGACGATTGTGTTTTTTACCTTTGGTGGGGAGCCCCATGGCTTGCCCTATCACCTCCTCAGAGACTTCAAAACCAATTCCCCCAAGTAGACTTGTCTAGAATCCTCATCCCATGACTCTGCGAACTGGCGTGACAAATTCTCATCATGACCAATCATCACATCAAGGAATGGAGCCACCTCCCCCTCCTGTATTATATGCCAGACCATGGGGTCTTGTCAAAATGCTTCAGTAGAGGTTGGTTCAATCTTAACATTCTCTCCACCCATCTTCAAGTTTAGTAATTTCTACAACTAGAGAGAATGGAAATGCTTAAGGCAGAGAGCTTAGGAATGCTTAGCAAAATACTCAAAAGAGTAATTAAGCCCTTCCATGCACATCCATCTAATCAAAGGCTACAAGATGAAAGATTCATTATAATTCTATAGATTTGCAATGTCTTCGCCACCCTGGATTTCTCCCTCGAGAAAGGCCCGTACTCGCCACCTCGTGTGAAAAATAAAATCACTGGAAGCAAGGATTGTAGGGAAATAATTTCCCTCGAGCCATTTGGTCCATTGATTGTCCCACCCTCTTATCATATGCCACCTTAATGATCTTCCAAGCCAACTTGTCGACTCGTTCTCCCATCCACCCTTCACGTGCCTCCTCAACTTTTTTCAAGCCAGCCTATCATCAAATCAGCCTGCCACCTCATCTTACTACCAAGCTTACTAGTCCTCCAAACCTTCCTCTCACTTTTCGTATGCCACCTTGGCATCATTATGTAGCTCTTAGTCAACTCCTTTCACCACTTTTCCATGCCATGCCAAAAAGTTTGAAAAGCACTGACTCTTTTCCCATTGCCTTGAGTTTGAAACCCAATGGCAATAATTTTGAAACCCAACGTCTAATTTGAATGCTTATTACCCTTCAAGGAAAAAAAGCCACCTGGACACATAGCCAAAGAATGCAGATGGCAAAGAGCCCATAAAACCTAATCTGTGTGCCTACTTCCATCTTGCTTAATGAGAGTTTGAATCCTACTAGGTAGCCTAGACACAAGCCTCCAACACCGTCACCATCGCTATTACTACCCTGGTTCGCCATAGCATCAACTATAGCATTACCCTCCCTATAGATATGGGAAACCTTGTACTCCTCCATGGCATTAAGGAGTAATTAGATATCACCAATAATGTCCTCCAGCTTCCAACCTATACCTGCTGAACTAAGGGCAACATTCATAATTAACTACGAGTCCCCTTCAACATGCAAATGTCTAATGTTTAGGGAGATATCCAGTTTGATGCCTCACAACATGGCTAGAGCTTTGGCCTCGTTGTTAGTATTTTAATACCTAATCCCCCGGTGTAAGTAGCCACAAACATTCCTGAATCAGATCTAATTATGCCTCCTCCACTAGCAATCCCAGGGTTCCCTTTAGCAGCCCCGTCAAAATTGAGCTTGAACTAACCTTTTTGGGGGAGGGTCCAATTAGTTTTAGCTTTGGCTATCTTTTTAGAATTGTCAATCTAGCAAATATTTGGGCTAATAGTGCATTGTTTCAATAAACTCTGCTCTTCCTTTTCGGGAGGGTTCTCCACAACTTTAAATTTGTAGGAATTGATATTCTCCGCCAGTAGTTTAGAGAAGGTCTGGAAAACCTTTGAGGGGGTTCTAAACTTTTCCTTAAAAACTCTGTTATTCTGCTCTTTCCATAAATTCTAGGCTAGGTGAGGGGGAATTTGTAGCCAAAGCTCCTTAACAATAGGGAATGTAGATCTGAATGGGGACCTCCAAGCCCTAACCAGGGCCACGACATTTTCATTGAAAACCCAACACAAGTTCAGCCTCTTCATAACAAGACTCCAAACCTCCCAAGAAAAGTTATAGTGCAGAAAGAGGTGGGTGACCGTCTCCTCTTCTTCACCACAAAGAGCACACCTATTTGGCATTTGAAAGCCTCTCTTCTTCAAATGATCAAGAGTTAGGATTCTGTTATGCATTAGGGTCCACTAGAAGAATTCATGGATCAAGTTGAATTCATGGATCATTTAATAGAATTGCATATTTATTTCATTGTTAGGGTTTACAAAAGCCTTCCATTTCTAAGAAAACCTAGCTAGTCTTGAAGCCTATAGGGTTTGTGATTGATCTCTTGTTTCAAATTTTTCTGATGTTATTTGCTTATCCAATCTGATTTTACATTTCTTTTGCATATCATAAATATTATCTTGTGTTGAAATTTGAAAGAAAGAGCATTCTTGATTTGTTATATTTTTTATTAGTGACGAAACATTAGATTTAGGGTTTGATTTGAATATAATCATTGGTTAAATCTAAATGAGCTTGAGTATAGGTGAATTTGATCAAAGGTTTATTATTACATTATATTTGTTTACATTTGGTCAAAAGAGAAAAATATTAATTAATTTAAACTAAAAATCAACCTCTTGTTTTATCACATAACTCATTTCTTCTACCTGTAAATCCTTTATGAGTTTTGTGACCCAGTGTCCTAACCCTAACATCTTTGTATGAAGAAGTCATATGATTATGGGTTCTAATGCTTTGAAAAACACTAATATCGACACATCAGAACCCTAATTCATGAATCCAATCACACATGAGGGCCTATCACCTCTTCATGATATTCCTACTTCACATATCCCAGAAGCATCAACTTTTCATGAATCCACTGACATAGAGGACCTCGTGGCTCATGTTCTTGAAGCTCAAATTCAAAAATTAGACACTGAGTTGGCTAATTTTCAACAATTTGTAAGCTTGAAACATATAGATGAGGAGGTCATCCCTATTGTTGAGAGTCAAAGAATTATATTGCTTGAAGGACAAGAGGGACTAGAAGTCTTGCATTGTGTAGCTCACATAGTGCACAATAATATTATGTCAAGAGCTAGTTGTGTGGAAATCATCACTAATGTGACTCCTTTGAATCAAATAGGGACTCAAGTTTTAGCATCCATACCGATGCCCCCTATTCCTATGTATGGGGAAAAATTGATTAAATCAAACTAATAAAATCAAAGAACCCAATAACATAAAGAAAATGAATTTAAATAAAAGCCATGACAAATAATCAATGAAATAAAGACTTTTACCGTAATCTGTATTGTTTCCTTTAGATTGAATGTGGATTGTTCAATGAAGTTGCGAAGCCATAGCTGCAACAAGCAAGTAGTGTGTTCAAGAGATCAATGTCAAAAGATCGTAAGAGTGCTCAATCGACGCGTTTTGTATGCTCAAAGCTCTGTTAAGTATGCCTAAGAATACGATCGAAGAGAGAGATAATGAAGGAGATGAGGGGGGTTTATATAGATTTCAAGGAAGATCGATCAATGGTCCAGATAATTCAGAAGAATCAACGGAGGAGAACAGTTGAGGAACGTGCAACCAATGAGAAGAAGCCAAGTGTCTTGCTTTCTTTTGCATGAGAGGAGTTATCAAGAATAGAAGAATGAGTTAAAGCAATTAACAGAATGTAATGATCAGTTAAGTGATTTAAAACAAGAAGAAGAGATTTGCATGAGAATTAGAAGATATTTTGCTTTATTAAATATAGAAAACTTGAGTTATATTAGAGATAACTCAAATTAGAAGAAAAAGCAACTTAAATAAATAATTGATTTATTTAAATTTAGAGAAGATATTTTGGAAGAAGTAATTAAATAATCAGAATTATTTAATTTAGAAGATTTGAAAGCTAATTAAATAAATAAATTTATTTAACTGTTGTGCATGATTTTGGTAGAATAAATTTTGACTTAATTAAATAATTTTAAGAATTATTTAATTTTAAATAAGAGAGAATTTGTGATGAATTAATTAAATAATTAATTTATTTAATTAATGTGGATGTGAATTTTGGAAGGTGACAAATTAAATAATTAAAATTATTTAATTGTGGAAGAATAATAGAGGAATTTGATTTAATTAATTAAATAAAGAGGATTTATTTAATTAACGTTGGAAGTATGTGATTTAGAAGAATTTGGTGAAATTAATTAAATAATTAGATTATTTAATTAATGTGTGAAATGCAGGTGATTAGACAGATTATGAAATGCAAGTGATTTGATGACATGGTCATTTTAGGGTGTCTACATTTTGCCCCTCTTTGATGCAATGCAGTTTACAGCGTTGCGTCAAAGAAAATGATTGTTGAAGACATGATACAATTTTTGATGCCCTAGTGTAGCTAGTTGCCCCAGCATAGCTGGTGTAGGGTACCCCCTCGAGCGGAAAGATAGGGAAGCGACAGAAGAACTGTATTAACGCTCGACTAGAAGATATGTTGGAGATAGGCGAGGTTGGGTTGATGATAGATAGATGAAAGGAGATAGGAGAGAACATAAGAGAAAGACTGTTGATTGATCTTTGCTTGAAAAACTATATAAAGCCATGGAGAAATGGATGGTGTAAATGGATGAGCTTGTTGCAATGGTTTCACATTTGTTTATAAAGAGCAATCCTTATTTTTGATATAGCACGTGGATAGTTCGCCACCAAGGTATAAAAGACCAAGGTGCTGTAATATCTGAGTGCATGGACATTGACTCTGCAAGCAAGCGGTTTGAACTTAGATCCCCTTAGACATAATATGACCTTGTTGGAACATGTGAATGAGCCATAGTCTTGAACATAAAATAAACTTCAATACATGTAAATGCAAGAAGAGTATTAAATATGTAAGATGCTAGGTTGTAACACACACAAGATAAATATAATGCTAAGAAAGATACTAAATATCATTCCTCAAACACGGCACACAAAAAGCAATGACTATGCCCCCAATCCATACTGCATTGCAACATACCAAGATTATAGATAAATGAAGGTAGCCTTGAATAGGTAATAGAAAAGGAACAAAAGATAAACCATAAAACAAATTGACTGACTTACAAGTAAACATACAACCAACATATTCTCTTGCCAAAGATGTTGCTCAGGATAGATTGGATAGGAAAGATAACATCCTTATCGTAGGAACTCTGTGTCTGTTAAAGGGGGCTATCTACCTAAACAGACAATGTCTTGCTGTAGGAAATGCCACATGTCGTAGGAGACACGTGTGTTGGTCTCGACAATGGAACACTTCGCAGAAGACAAGCTTGTTGATCTAGGGCTTTGGTTAAGCAGGACTTAGCTGATGTTGGCAATCGGTATGCAGGACAGTAGAAGACTCTGGAAGGAAGCTACTTTGCTTCAAGTTTGTTAAGGACTTTTGCTTTGAAAGGATGCGCTAGCTTGCTGCTTGCATTAGTCAAGTTGAGGCGAAATGGATTTTGACAAATGGAAGACTAGAAGGATGACAATGCTAATAGATTGAGATGGGTAGAGAATGATGGATCGTGTGTGCCTGAGTACTGGATACATCCTTCATATTCCAGACTGCCTACATACCCTGTATCCATGGGATCAAGGCACACGACGATGAAAGATGAAAGATGATAAATATGTAGTTCTGGTTAGAGTGATGAAATGAGTCAAGGTGGAAGGGGGAGATCTTATGTACCTGAGTACTGGATACGTCCTTCGTATGCCAGACTGCCTACATACCCATATCCATGGGATTAAGGTACCTTAAGACTGCGATGATGATAATATGTAGTTCTAGTTGGAGGTGATGATGTAGAAAAAGTGTTGAGAAGATAACAGCCTTATCGTAGGAGCGATGTGTCCGTTAAAGGGTGTTACCTGTGGAAATGAGAAAAGATTGAAGTATGCATTGCGAACCACAAACAAGGAACCAATCCTAGACCTAAGTTAAGGAAAGAGTTGCATTCTGGTAGAGGAAACTTGATGGGTGATTGCTGAAGAAGACGCAGAAAGATTTGACCTAGGACAAGACAGTGTTAATTGTAGACATAGACCAAGACATGGGGAGATGATGATGGACATTGACAAATTTCCAAGCTATACTAGATAGGGAGATGGAAATGCAAACAAGGTCAATGGTTTTATTACGAATGGATGGAAAGTGCGCTGCAAATAGGATAAGGAGTGGACAGGACTCGATAGATGATGGATGCTGACTCTACACATAGCGCCTGTTTGCCAGGTTTTCACTATGGTACTTATCCAAGGCGCCTGTTTGCCAGGTTTTCACCAGAGGACGGATTATTTTTTGGAATTTTTTTTTTTTTTGGAATACTCTGAGGATCAGGCATAGAACTTCTTGAGATGGACACTGTTAAGTGGCTCATCTAGAGGAATGCCGTCAGGTGTAGCTAAAGTATAAGCTCCTGATCCATATGCTGCTGTCACAATAAAGGGGCCTAACCAGTTAGGCTCAAACTTGCCCTTCTTTTCTCAATCTGCTTGATTTCTCTGATTCTCCTTAAGTACAAGATCACCGACTTGAAACCGTCTTTCTTTGATCTTTTTGTTGTAATTACGCCGGAGGCGGTTTTGATAGACATGGAGATGATTAAGTGCGGCAAGGCACCTCTCATCCAGTAGTTCAAGCTCAGCTAATCTGGAAGTGCGATACTCCTCTCCATCGATCAGGTCCTGCATGGATACTCTGAGGGATGGGATCTCGACCTTTATAGGTAGGATGGCCTCAGAGCCAAAGACCAAGGCATAAAGTGTGGCACCAGTTGGTGTTCTGATACTAGTGCGGTAGGCCCATAGGGCAGGATTGAGTTGCAAATGCCAATCACGACCAGCTTCATTGACTATTTTCTTGAGGATTTTGAGAATGGCCTTATTGGAAGCCTCAGCTTGGCCGTTACTCTGCGGATAGTAGGGAGTTGAAAAGCGATGTTGGATATTGTATTGTATGCATAAGGCACAGACATCTTGGTTCTTGAATGGTCTCCCATTATCAGTGACAATGGCTTGGGGAATACCATACTGGCATATGAGGTAGTTTAGAATAAACTTGGCTATTTGCTTACTGGTGATATAGGTCATAGGAATGGCTTCCACCCACTTCATGAAATACTCAGTGGCGGTAATGATAAACTTGTGGCCATTGGAGGAGGAAGGGTGGATTTGTCCTACGAGTTCGAGACCCCATTGAGAAAAAGGCCATGGAGCTGTCACAGGTTGTAACTCATGAGCTGGTGCGTGAATCAAATCTCCATGCTGCGGACATTGTAGACACTTCTTAGCAAACTGTGCAGCATCTTGCTCTATTATAGGCCAGTAATAACCTGTTCTGAGTATCTTCTTAGCAAGATTAGGACCGGTAGAATGTGCGCCACAGACACCTTCGTGTATGTCTCGTAAGGTAGCTTTGGCTTCTTCCATGTTAAGACATCGTAAGAGGATACCATCGAGACTCCAGCGATATAGTGTATCACCTAGAATGATGTAACGGGAGGATCATCAGATAAAGGTTTTGCGTTGGGTGGACGATAGGTCAAGGGGAAAGGTTTTGTTCTTAAGGTATTCATAGATATCTTCATACCATGGGGCATTGGGACCAACAAGTTCGTAGATGATTTTAGTAACAGGAACATCGACGGCTGGTATCAACAATTGCTTGATCAAGAATTCACATTTCTGTGTATTTGCAGGCATGTCAATCAGTGACCCTACAGAGGCCATAGAATCCGCAGCTTTGTTATGCTCTCTTGGAATTTGCTCAAATGTGATGCTAGAAAAGTGTGGTTTGTAGGCATCCACTAGTTGCTTGTAGGGGACCAACTTTGCATCCTTTGTTTGGTATTCATCTGTGACTTGGCGAATGACTAGCTGTGAGTCTCCATATACTTGTATTTCTATGATGTCCCATTGAACTGCTGTATTGAGACCTATAAGGAGTGCTTCATACTCGGCTATGTTGTTGGTGCAAGGAAATGCAAGCCGATATGATTTTGGAATATAGTCATTCTGAGGTGTAACAAATAGGATGCCAGCTCCTGATCCATGCTATGTGTAGGAACCGTCAAAGTATAACTTCCACATTATGGAGTTAGCAAGAGTGAAGAGATTCTCATCAGGAAAGTCTGCTACCATAGGATGTGTATCTTTCATAGGTGCTTCTGCTAGTTGATCCGCAAGGGCTTGTCCTTTGATTGCTTTATGATCTGTGTACTCAATGTCAAACTCACTAAGGATCATGACCCACTTAGCTAGTCTACCTGTGAGAGCTACTTTTGCTAGTAGATATTTCAAGGGATCAATCTTGGCTATCAGATTTGTGTGTTGGTTCAGCATGTAATGCCACAACTTTTGGGAGGCGAACACTACTGCTAAACAAGCCCTTTCCATTGGTGAATAATTGAGCTCGTATCCCACCAAGGTTCTACTAATGTAATAAATTGCATGCTCTTTTCCTATTTCATCATTTTGTGCTAGAAGGGCCCCTAGGGCTGAATTCGTAGTGGAGATGTATAATATCAAAGGTTTGTCCGCAACTGGTGGAACCAATACAGGAGGTGTAGCCAAATACTCTTTAAGTTGATCAAACGCTGCCTGACACTTGTTGTCCCATCGAAATGAGACATCCTTTTGGAGCAAGTGTTGAAAGGGTTGACATTTATCTGCTAGCTGTGATATGAAACGTCGAATGGACTGCAACCTTCCTTGAAGGCTCCTTAGTTCTTTAAGGTTCTTGGGTGGAGGCATCTCCACTATAGCCTTTACTTTCGCTGGCTCCATTTCGATGCCTCTACGAGATACTATGTATCCTAACAGCTTCCCTGATGTTACACCGAATACATACTGCTTTGGATTGAGTCTTACTTGGTATTTTTCAAGCCTATCGAAGATCTGTCCTAGGATCTGTATGTGATCCACCCTAGAGATTTAGCCAGTATGTCATCAACATAGTCTTCCATGATGTGATGAAAGAGATCGTGGAAGATCACTATCATTGCTCTCTGATAGGTTGCTCCTACATTCTTCAGACCAAACGGCATGACGCACCAACAATAATTGCCCCATGGACAAGTAAAGGTTGTCTTATGTTGATCTTCTTTAGCTATCCTTATCTGATTGTAACCAGAGAATCTGTCCATGAGAGACAACATCTCTTGACCTGTTGTCAAGTCCACTATAATGTCAATGTTTGGTAGTGGAAAGTCATCTTTGGGACATGCCTTGTTGAGATCTCTAAAGTCATTACACATGCGGATGCGTCCATTGGGTTTAGACACAGGTACAATGTTTGAGACCCAATCTGAATAGTCAATTGGTCGTATGAACTTTGCATCTAACAGCTTTTGTATTTCCACCTTCACCAAGAGAGCTATCTATGGGTGCATCTTTCTCAACTTCTGTTTGACTGGTTTCACCTTGGGATCAACTGTGAGATAATGAACTACTAGCTTAGGGTCTAGCCCTGGCATATCAGTATAGGTCCATGCAAAGTTGATAGTTCGTTGCAAGAAGAAGTTGTTAAGATTTCTGTGCTCTGTTTCAGATAATGATGCCGCTAGGAATGTGGTCTTTGGATTTTGTTCTGTGCCCAGGTTTATCTCTGTAGAATCTTTCACTAGGAGAGCTGATTTCTCTTGATACTTAGATGGTAGGGGAAGGTCAAATCCTCCATCCTCAGGTGCCACAGTTGGGTTTTCACCTTTGGATACGTCCTTTGTTTTTACTATTTTGTGATCAGGAGGTGCCACAGTGTGGTTTTCACCTAGAGATCTTTCTTTGTTTACACTTTTGCGACTGGAGGATTTGGCATTCTCACCAAAATAAGCCGTTGGCTCTAGTTCCATTACAAAACCTGCTTTATGATCACCCAGAGGGATACCTTCCTGAAGTCCCATGAACTCAGCTAAAGCTTCGGCATTCTGAAATACATCTATAACGGGGGCCCCTTGTTGGTCCCAATCAATAAGTTCAGGGTAGACAAGTGTGACATTCTGGGTGTTGGTAGTGGAGGTTAAGGATACGGAGGATAGTGTAAAAATGGAGGATTCTACGAATAGGTTGGTCATGTGGAGGGAAGAGTCGTCGATGATATCCTCTGTAGACATTGAATCAGTGGGAAAAGTGTCAACTACCTCGTCGAGGATATACTCGATGTCCAAGGCACGTGGTACCTTCTTACCAAATCCTAATCCCTTCTTGTCTAGCTTCTTTGTTACCACAATGGGCTCCATGGTTCCTTGATTCTGTTTCCCAAGGCCACCTTTGCCTTTATAGCCCATATTTTTTACTATTCTTAAGCCATTACCATATTGCTTGACTGGTATTGTGACTGGTTCTTTATCCTTATAGAGCCAAGAAGAAATGTCCTCAATAGTTTCCTCTTCCAATAACCATCCATGTTGGAATTGGGTTAGGAATGTTGGGGGAGGAATAGCTACTTTTTTTGGTTACTTTGGCAATGGGTGGTTGGCCGTAAGATTTTGGAGATAAAGGCATCCGCCCTACACAACAAGACTCTGAGATATCGTAAGTGCCAAAGCCTATATCTCGGATGTGAGCTGTGATTTTGGGGAGGGGTGTAGATTCATTTGTAGAGGCTTGCGTCAGAGTTTCAAGATCAACATATAGTGGGGATTCAAGGGCTTTGTCATTTTTAGGCACTTGGTTGCAATTTTTATAGCTGCCTTGCAAGACACGACAGAATTCAAAAGGATTAGGATCTCCTGGGATGGTGATCTCTGTACCATTGTATGGGAACTTTAGAGACTAATGGTATGTGGAGGGAACAACTTTCATTGCATGGATCCATGGGCGGCCTAGGATAATGTTGTAAGGCAGCTCAATATCAAGGACTTGACACCTAGTTTCAAGCATGACAGGGCCCAGTTGTATAGGCAAGTGAATAACACCTTCTGAACGGCATTCTGCATCATCATACCCCTTGATTGTAATACTATGATCAGTGTTGACGTGATCCTCAGAATATCCCAATTGCTTTAGTAACTTTAAAGAACAGATGTTGAGACCAGCACCACCATCTATGAGTATACGTTTGATTTTGCGCTTATGGATGAGAACTTCAATATGAAGGGCATCGTTGTGACAAGGATCATGGGATGGGAGATCTTTCTCAGAGAAGACCACATTGTAGGGCGAAGCAATGTTACCTACTATAGCTTGGAAATCCGTGACCACTATGTTGTTAGGAATGGAAGACTCTTGGAGGGCTTTTTCTAGCACCACTCTATGTGCAGGTGATGACCATAGAAGGTCCAAAATAGAGATCTGTGCTAGAGTTCTCCCTAGATGTTTGACAAGATTATAATCAGATTGAACCGGAAGCCTAGGTGTAGGAGCACGAATGGTGACATGACCTCGACGAGTAGTAATAGCACAATCCGTAGATTTGCCTTTGATTGTGAGGGTAGACACTCGACTCTCTTCAAAACGACCTACAATGGAATCGAAGGATGTGGAAGCATGATTGATACCTTTACCTCTATCCTGAGGAGGAGGTGGACCATGATTAGGGAATGGTTCCTTGTACATATCTAGATCCTTGTTCGTGTGTTGAGCCGCTTGTTCATCCTCAAAAGTGATTTGATTACCGTCGATGAGGTTTTGGATGAGGTGCTTAAGTTTCATGCAAGATGTGGTTCGATGCCCTTTGCTCCTATGGAACTCACAATATTCATTATCTCTGTAACGTGCCATTTTGAAAACAGGCTCGCCATATGGGGGAGCATCAGGTAAGGTGATGAGCCCTTTCTATAAGGCTTGCTGTAAGACTGATTCGATGGGCACTCCCAAGGGAGTGAATTGACGTCGTGGAGGGTAATCTTGTTGGGGCCACTCTTGTTGTTGTTGCTGTTGGTTTTGATAAGGCTGCCTTTGTTGCTGCTGTTGTTGAGGTGGAGCTTGACTTGGTTTGGAGAGTTGCAGCAGTGTTTGCAATGTTTGGACATGTTTAGTATCGACCACCCCATCATTGACCACGTTTTTGTTTTTGTTCCAATATTTGGGTTTATCGTTCGATTGTTGATGAGGAGCGCTATCTTTTGTTTCCTTAAAGATTTTGACCACACCCTTAGCAATGAGGGTCTTTTCAATATTAATTCCCTTGTATGTGATTTCATCGAAGGTTGTAGCACTAAGAATTTGCAAATGGAAACCTAACTCTTGGTTGAGGTTCTACACAAATATGCTAACAAGTTGTTTCTCCAGAATCTTGAAAGGGAATTTGCTAGCCATTTGTCTCCATCGTTGAAGGAAAGAAATGAAAGTTTCACCATTTTTCTGTTTATTGTTGCATAGATCAGTCATGGAAATCTCATGCTCCGCGTTGTAAGAAAAATGGGTGGCAAACTTTTCTGCTAGCTCGTTGAAAGACTTGATACCCGTGGGTAAGTGTGAGAACCATTCTATTGCTTGACCTCCAAGACTGTGAGGAAAGAGACGCATAAGATATGTGTCGTTATGTGAGACCTCGAAACAAGCAAGATAGAATTCCCTAAGATGGTCTTTTGGGTCACCTTTTCCTTTGTATTTATCAAACTTGGGAATAGTGAAATTTTGAGGAAAAGGGATCATTGGTAATGACTGATCAAAAGGATAAGGACACACTTCCTCTAAAGAGAAGGTCTTTTTGGTGTGGCCAAACGTAAGATCAGATAGCTGTTGTTGCACCTCTGCAATCTTTAGCTCCATAGTCGTGGGAGGAGTTGGTAACATCTCCTGTTGTCCAAAAAGTGGTTGGTGTTGCCCATACGGAAGATTATAATGTAAGCCATGCACACTGGTGTTATAAGGGTCGTAAGATTGATTGGGATCATATGGGTTGTACGATTGGTTCAGATTGGGTTGGAATTGGAGGTTTTGATTTGGCAGAGGTGGGGGTGGCGCTAGGTAAGAATGTTGGCTTTGTGATGGTTGAAGAAAAGAATTGGGTGGAGGAAAGCTAAAGTGTGTTTGATTAGGTTGTGATGGCGGCACATAGCTTTGGGAAGCTTGATGTTGGAAATGTTGAGAGTGGCTAGGCAATGTGTTGAAGAAATTTAGCATGGATGAACGTTGTGGAGGAGGGACATAGGTAGAAGTGATTTGCGACGGTTGGGGTTGATTGAGTATGAGAGTAGAAGAATGCTGTGGTTGGGGTTGCTTAAGGATGAGAGTAACAGAATGTTGTGGTTGGGGTTGCATGACTCTAATTGGTTGAGAGACATGAAGGTGTGATGATATAGGAGGTGGCATTTGTTGAGACCCTTGGTGCATGGCTACATAATTGTTCTCCGGATTGTAATTTGGTGGGAAACCTTCGCGTGATGGGGTAACGAAGATTCCATTTGCAATTGGGGTGGACACTTTAGGAGGTGGTTGCACATTTGCTCGAGCTAAGGTGGCTTGCTTAGCTAACTCTGCTTGACATTGGAGAGTTTCTTGTTGGTTTTTATAGATCTCCATAGGAGTCAAAAGCAGTGATATGGGTCTCTCCCCTATTGGATTTTGAAAAAGGGGGTTCCTATACTGCGAGCCTTGTGTAGGTAAGGGCATAGTCACTGTGGACATGGTTTGAACTACTTGTATGGTATTTTAGGCATTGTTGTTCTCCTTGAGAGTGGATAAATCAAAATCTTGAGGTAACTTGGCACCTTGCTCTACAAGCAAGCGAAAGAAGTGGTCTTGGTTCTCACTAAGGATTTTGTCAAAGGCTGCCACGACTCTAGGCTCTTGTATGATTTCATCAAGATCTTGCCCATCTACTTGAGAGGATTGACCTATTTCAAAGTGTCGCTCTTCTTGAGATGGGGGTTGATCTATGATGTAACCTTGTGGGACAAAATCCTGAGGCAAGCCAGTGGTGTATTGGGAAATGCTTTCCAAAGGAACCCTACCTTCTTGAGGTGGGTTTTGCTCAATAATATATCCTTGTGGCACAAAATCTGGAGGCAAGCCGGTGGTATATTAAGGTGTTCTTACCAAAGGGACCCTACCCTCTTGAGGATTGCTTGGTTCATCAATGTGCGGCATGTTCGGAGAGCTGATTGGTCTTGCTGTGGGGGTACTAGGAGTAACCTCGAGAGTAATGTTGAGACAACCTGATTGTGGTGTGTGAGTAGGTGACTTGCGCTTCTGAGGGACAACTTGCTTGGACTTCATAGTTTGTTGTAGCCTAGTGGTTACCATGGAATACACTAAGATGAGAAAGGTAATGCCAGGGTTTCTGTGAGATGCTTTGAGAAACGAACAAACTTTGATGCACAAAGTACTGGACCAAAAGTGCTATATTGTTTGACTAGAGGTGCAGGACTATGCAACCAAAAGCGTGCTACTATGATGCCAAAGGCGAAGGACTGAGCTACCAGAAGCGAGTTACTACTATGCCAAAGGCGAGCTACAGTGACCAAAAGTGAGCTACTATTAAACCAAGGGCGCTGAAGTAGAGTTTTGCCAGAGGCGGGTTACTGTTGTACCAAAGGCGATCTACTGTACTACCAAAGGTGAGCTGCTGTAATACCAGGGGCGCTGAAGTAGTGTCTGATGTTTCTAAAAGGCAAAATTTTTGATAGAGTGTTTCTGTTTCTGATTGGATTCGTTTGGCAAGAGAAAACACAGCAAACAAGTGGTCAAAAAATAAGGGATTGACACAACAGATAGTGTATGTTCAAGGCTCCAAACAAGCCCAATGTTTCCACAGGTATAAGACAATTGCAATCAATAACAAGCACTTTTTATCCCTAGAGACAAGGTTTCATTGTAGTAGATCAGCTCACAGCTTAATACTCCGTTGATAAAAATATCATTCCATAAAGGTGTCAGATATTTAGTATCTTTGCGAGAGACGATAGGTAGGGATATCTCACCCTCCCCTTGGAAAGCTCAAGTAGGTCACAAGAGCTTTATGTCCAAGGGAATACTATCTCTTCTCAAGGGAGCCAATGGTGAGTATCTTAAGGGTTTAAATCGATTTCCCTTGCACTAATGATTACTGCAATGTTCAGAGGTAGGTCGGGTAGTCTCTATCTAAAATGGTTCTTAGTGACTTTGAGGGACTAACACCTTACGAGCAATGCGACAAGCTACTAAAAGCTTTAACCAATCCTACTAAGAGTTTCAAACACTTCGCTCAATGTGAAAATCATTTCCACAAAGAGCTAGTACACCTCTTTTCAGTTTGGCACCACAAGGTAAGGCTGATGTCGGTTAGGACTTGGCTTTCGCCTTATCCCTCTTATATAGCGGTTCAAAGGAAAACTCCGCTTAGGGTCGTCCCTTTTGGATGAAGCGCAATACAAAAGCAGGCCCTTCTAAAGGTAGTACAGAAAAGTAAGAGCAAGCATGTCAAACAAAGGTTCAATTGTCCTGTTATAAGAAAAATAAGGTGCAACTAAACTAGGCACACACATGTTTGTAGTTGTAAATTGTCTCTTATGAAATGAAGTGTTTGGCATTCATGTCTAGTGTCCCTTTAGAAAATTGAGGTGTTTGTTCATACATGTCAATTGTCCCTTAAGAAAATTGAGGTGTTTGTTCATACATGTCCATTGTCCCTTAAGAAAATTGAGGTGTTTGTTCATACATGTCCATTGTCCCTTAAGAAAATAGTATGTTCCTAAGACTTAGTTTTGCAAAAAAGATTTGTTCAATTATCCTTTTAAGCATGCAATGTGTTTCTAAGACTTAGTAAGATAAATCAAAAAAAGTTCTTCAACGCTCATCCTGCATGAACATGTTAACCCTGATTTGCTCTGTGTGAGTAATAAGAAGCTGCAACAAGTGAGTTAGTTCCACCAAAAATTCACAAGTTAGCAAAAATCAACTTTGACCAAAAGCGCTGTATCACAGACTAGAAGCGTCTCAGAATATTACTAGAAACACTGACAAATATCCAGAAGCGTGATACTGCTATGCCAAAAGTGATGTCGTGTATACCAGAAGCACTGCAGGATACCACCAGAAGCGCTGAAAAATAACCAGAAGCGCTGTACCTTGTATCCAGAAGTGCAATACTATTAGGCCGAATGCGCCGCACAGTCTCAGATCATGAAGAAAGTAGTTTTTGTCAAAAGAACCAGATCAAAATGGGATTTCATGGTTGATCTACTGTTCTGAGCAATAATATCTGATAGATCTGAATAGTGAAATCCAAAAAACTCAGAAAATGTAACAACACAATAGATTAATGCAACTACCGAAGATACCCCTAAATAAATTAGCTTAGGATGTATCAAAAGCAGGTTTGAAAGACAAATACAATAGCTTGTCAAACAAATCCACAGATATGAAATGAGAAAACCCTGCAAAAACCCCGAATGTAGTCAAAACCTAATTTAGCCAAAAGTGTTGAACGATGCTACCATTCGCGCTGTTCTGTGATACCAAAAGCGCCGCTCTGTTTCGCCAGAAGCGAAGCAGTGCCCCCGAGGGCACTGAACTGTGCCTCCAAGAGCGCACAGAGATACTGCCAGGAGCGCTGTGCAATATCCTTTGCGTTGTGCCGTACTATGACTTAAAAAAAAAATTCTCAAAGAAACAAAGGGATTAGTGGGTCCCACCAGGCGTGCCAAAATGTGTATGGGGAAAAATTGATTAAATCAAACTAATAAAATCAAAGAACCCAATAACATAAAGAAAATGAATTTAAATAAAAGTCATGACAAATAATCAATGAAATAAAGACTTTTACCGAAATCTGTATTTTTCCTTTAGATTGAATGTGGATTGCTCAATGAAGTTGCGAAGCCATAGCTGCAACAAGCAAGTAGTGTGTTCAAGAGATCAATGTCAAAAGATCGTAAGAGTGCTCAATCGACGCGTTTTGTTTGCTCAAAGCTCTGTTAAGTATGCCTGAGAATACGATCGAAGAGAGAGATAATGAAGGAGATGAGGGGGGTTTATATAGATTTTAAGGAAGATCGATCAACGGTCCAGATAATTCAGAAGAATCAACAGAGGAGAACAGTTGAGGAACGTGCAACCAATGAGAAGAAGCCAAGTGTCTTGCTTTCTTTTGCATGAGAGGAGTTATCAAGAATAGAAAAATGAGTTAAAGCAATTAACAGAATGTAATGATCAGTTAAGTGATTTAAAACAAGAAGAAGAGATTTGCATGAGAATTAGAAGATATTTTGCTTTATTAAATATAGAAAACTTGAGTTATATTAGAGATAACTCAAATTAGAAGAAAAAGCAACTTAAATAAATAATTGATTTATTTAAATTTAGAGAAGATATTTTGGAAGAAGTAATTAAATAATCAGAATTATTTAATTTAGAAGATTTGAAAGCTAATTAAATAAATAAATTTATTTAACTGTTGTGCATGATTTTGGCAGAATAAATTTTGACTTAATTAAATAATTTTAAGAATTATTTAATTTTAAATAAGAGAGAATTTGTGATGAATTAATTAAATAATTAATTTATTTAATTAATGTGGATGTGAATTTTGGAAGGTGACAAATTTAATAATTAAAATTATTTAATTGTGGAAGAATAATAGAGGAATTTGATTTAATTAATTAAATAAAGAGGATTTATTTAATTAACGTTGGAAGTATGTGATTTAGAAGAATTTGGTGAAATTAATTAAATAATTAGATTATTTAATTAATGTGTGAAATGCAGGTGATTAGACAGATTATGAAATGCAAGTGATTTGATGACACGGTCATTTTAGGGTGTCTACAATTCCTACATACACTTCTTCTATCCTCACCACAAATACACAACCAAGTAATAGTTTTACCACATGTGTTGGGTTATTTACTGGGAATCATGTTCGTCTTTATAGTGTTGTTCCCTTTAATTATCCAAGTGCTACTCCACGTACATTTAATCACCCTAAACCCAATATATCTCTCCAAAAATCCAATCATACAATGTCATACCCAATGGTTAGCCCTATTCATTCTTACCTCCTATGTAGAAAATGAGATCTAGGCTAACATGTACATCATCCTAAATCAATCCTTCTCCACATAACATTGGAACACGAATCAAGGAAACTCAGTACTTAGCTATAGTCCTCAAAGGAGAGCTAAGAGGTCTCCTGATTTGTCCCTATGTTGCCAAGGAGAGAGATCTTATGACTAATTACCAAATCTAGGGTTTCTAGGGTTAAAATAGAGAGATCATGAGTTATAAACCTGAAATTATCAAAAACCCAGAAAGTTGTGGCAAGGAGGAGCTGAATAGAGATGATAGAACCTAATTCTAAAGGATTTTGTTCATCCAAACAAGAGGTTCAAGGGCCTAGGCACCCTCATCGCCGATTAGGGTTTTGCAAGATTTATAGATCTGGGTGTCTTCGCCTATATGTCTTCTTGTCTTCTGTAACTTGTTATCTTTAGATTCCTTTGGATGCAACCTACACATAAGAAAGAATGAAAGAGGGTTGGTGTTATTTAGGAGCTTTCCTAAGTGAATCTCCATGAATGGTGTTCCACCTCCACAATATCAATGATGAGAGATAAAGAAAGTGTACCCTAGGAGGGCAGAGGCAAATCTAAAGTAGAATGGAATGCTATAACAAAGCATAAAGGAAAGTAGTCACCATGAGCATGGAAACCCTAGATTGCTTGATGTGGCATCACAACTTGACTCGAGAAGTTGGTGTAGCCCAAAGAAGTAGAGAGATCTTCACAAGACCTACAAGAAGTTAGTGCAATAACAATAATCCACCATAGAGAGCTTTAGAGAAGAATATAGAGCATGAGAGAGAAGAAGAGAGAGTGCAAGTGTGCCTAGATTGCTTAAATGTTCAAATGAATAAACTAACTTTCTTATATATGCATTCCCACTCACCAACAATGAATAAAACAAAATGGGGCTGACATGTATAAGCCAAGGAGGTGTTCTAAGACAACACCTCAAAAATAGGGCTAGGTCTAACATCTGAGACTAGGTCGCTAGATGCCCTAGTCCTTTAGCCCCACAAACTTTGGGGAGTACCATTTAAAGTGGGCTTAGAGTAGTCCTAACTTTATTTTGTTGAGTTTATTCATCAAGATCAAGATTTAATTATTTTAGGTCCACTTAGGTGCTAAACTAGGTGTAAAATGGCACGAGTACACATTTTACTATATAACATTACCAATCTCAACCTAGTTCACCTCATAACATTATCATTAACCAACTTTTACAAAATATGACTTCCATCTAACAACAATTAGCAAACATGAGTCAAGATCCATCGAAACCCACTATTCCATCACATTATACCCATAGCCCATTATCTTATCCAATCCTAAGAGCTCAAATGCCTGAGAAGTTTGAAACCCCTCGCTTTGAGAAGTATAATGGGAAGGGAGACCCTAACAACCATGTGGATGTGTAGTGATTTCTTCTTCAAAGATGCAATGTTGGCTAAAATCTTTCCTAGGTTACTAAAAGACATGACCTTGGATTGGTTTTGCTCATTGCCTCCTAATTCAATCAATTCTTTCTCACAATTAATCAATAAATTTCATCAACACTTTCAAGAAAACATTGGACCTCAAGTCTCTTTGACTCATTTGGTCCATTGTAAACAAGGAATAAAGAAAAAAATAGCTAATTTCATGGGGCATTATCAATCCCTCTTTTCACAAATTCAACATTCTATTCTAGATGCTGATGTACAAAGAATCTTAATTGGAAACTTACAACCTCACATCGGTGACAAAATTTTGTTGAGGCGTTATGACTCTTTCACTAATCTTTGCATGACTCTCTATGATTACCAACTGTCAGTTAGTTAGTATGAGAATAATCACTCATTTGCTACGGTTGGTCAATCTAAAGCCATTGCCCTGCACACTGATCATCCTTTTAAAAAACAAAAAAAAAAAATCAGCAAAATCAATGAAATATTATAAAATCACATTTGAAAACATGTAGCAGCTACACTTTCTTCCGCTCCTACCCCATATAAACTAAAACCAAAACTAGACAATTCACACCATTATCAGAATCTCTTTATTCTATAATGATGCAACTTTTAAACAACAATCTCATCAAGCTTCCACCAATTCAACCTCTCAATCCAAGTAAGATGAAAGCATCTTCTTTCAATTCGAAGGCATTTTTGTCAATTCCACTACACCACCAGTCATGACACTAAAAGATGTATGCATCTTAAATATGAAGTTCAAGACCTCATTGATTCCAATGTCATCCAGGTTGCTAGCGTAAATGACAAAGGAAATAAATTGGTGGCTCCACCTAATCCAAACTTGCAAATATTTACAAATCCATTCCCACATCACCAAGCTAACATTGTTGATCTATCTCAAGAGATGCAATATACTTATAGCCATCAAGAACAAGATCATGAAGGAGATATTTGCATGGTGGATGCTTTCCCTCATCAAGAGCAAGCAAAACCAGAACCAGATATATCTTTCACTCCTCATGATGATACCATTGAAGCTCGTGATGGACCTTTATATATCACCATTCGAATAAATGATAAACCCATAACAGGTTCTATGATCGATCATGTTTGCATGGTAAATGTAGCAACAGAAGAGTTTCTCTACATGCATGGTTTGCACCACGATAACTATGATGTATCAAAAATCTCTATTAGGGAACATGATGGATGCATTCTTCCAACTCTTGGTTCCTTGACCCTTGCCATCAAGGTTGGGCCAAGAACCTTGGATGTTACTTTTGTTATCATTCCAACATCAAACTTATTTTATGTGAAGTTGGGTCACCCATGGCTCCACTCCATGAAGGCAGTCCCCTCTATGGTTCATAAGTTCTTAAAGTTTCTATTTGAGGGACGTGTGTATGTTATACATCATAGTCGGTACCATCCCATAGCTCTTCATGGACAATTTACAATTGACTATGTTGAACACACTAAGATATTGAGAGGGGGGTGAATCAATATCTAAACAATTTTCACTTTTAACAACTTCAACTTATCCAGAGCAAATCAAAACTTAATTATCATAGCATAAACATGAATATGAAATATTAACACAATATACATCAACACATAATACCAGATATATGTGGAAAACCCTAGAAGGAAAAATCCATGGTGAAGATTAACTCACAATGTATGAAGCTAAAAAAATAACTTTGTTTTATAGGCTTTAACCCAAGGAATCTGCTACTCCCTAAGTAAATTTGATTTAGGGTCACTCCCAAGGAAGCTTTTACTCCCTGATGACTTTGTTTTAGGGTCACTCCCAAGGAAGCTACTACTCCCTGAAATGAGAACACATTTACAAAAGATTACAGTATGACAGTCTTTCTACTGTCTAAAAACTGACATTGAAACTCACACTTTTGATGATTACACTTCTACCTCTACACACTTCCTTCTGAGGATTGGATCAATTAGAAACACTCTATACTTGATCATTGTCACAAATATGTCTTCAAGATGAATTTGGATAGCATCAACCACCTCTGCTCTTTCTCCTTCAGTCGCACATCAACAAAACATTTATTCTGCCTTTTATCTGCTTGCAAACTTTTTAATCACATTGCAATCACACCTCACCTCACTCACTTTGATTCACTATTTATACACGATATTAGATTGATTACATTGTTTATCAGCTAGATACAACATGAAAAATATATTTACAAGTTGGCCAAACAACACACAAAATGAAACGTGTAGAAGATAGGTCCTAAGTGAAGCCACATGTTACATCAGGAGAAGATCCATGCCTTGTGGACACTGACACTTGCTTAACCAGGTCCAAAACATCCTTCACAACTTCAAACACTAAGAAATTACATCCACACACTCTGTTCATTTGAAAATAGGATGGCTTAAAGGAAGACACATGAAGACTTGAAGTATAACGGCCATATCAACTTGAAAACCTTGTGCGGTACAGGAAACAAGAAATATCTTTGTGAAACTTTTCCAAATAAGTCCATATGACTCATACAACATCCCCAAACACTCTTTTTCCACCACACATCAATAAATTATACCGCACAGCTTCAATCATTAACTCTGAGAGCAATCTGTTATCTGGAACACACTGCATCATTCTATCATTTGAAAAACTGAGCTACAGACCACCAATAATCTTGAAACTGCAAGGAAGCATGTAATACACATTCATAAACACTTCCTCAAAACTAAAAAGGCAATCATTAATTTCCAAAGGAATGAATAGCATTCCAACAAGCTTTCAATACTAGCATACTCTACGAGAATTCATGCTGGTACTCTATCATGCATAACTTTCACAACGGAAGCACATGATCTAAAAACTTAGAATTATCACCTTCAATGCATCCTAAACACAATTCCAAAACCAGATGACCATATCTACAAATGTGGAGGAATGTAGAGCATTCCATAGTTTTGCACAGAACATCTTCACAGAAGTGACATTGTCTTCAAACAACCAATCAACAAAACACTCTTCCAGTAATGTAATCATCATGGAACTTGGAACAAACATACTACAAGCCATTAGTAGCATTAGAAACTCATTTGATCATTTTTGTGCTTCTAATTCCCATCTTAATATGAACTATCTCTTCGCCCTTCTCTTGTTGGATGGGGCATGGCATCCAATCATGAGTTGTATCTTCTTCTCTTGCTCTTCTTCTCACTGTATCTTCTTCTCTTGCCCTTCTTCTCATTCTATCATCTTCTCTTGCTCTTCTTCTCTTGATGGATGGGGCATGACATCTAACCATGAACACCATCACACCACCATGATAGTTTTGAGATCAATGACAATGTAGTGATAGTGTTTGCATCAATGAAAACCCTAAGAACCATATGTGTAACAATATCTCCCTTTAGCATTTATGCCAACACATCTCTGCATTTCTCCCCCTTTGACATCACAGACAAAGGGCAATCACTGCCTCAATAACAAACCTGCACATGACTTCTTCCTTAGGCCATGACTTCTTGCAGCAGACAAGCTCCCCCTAACATCAACAACCACTACCTGCTCCCCCTAAGAGGTAGTTACAATCAGTCTAGGAACAAGATATAGCATGAACTCCCCCTAGACAGATGCACCATTATGCATCTTAAAAAGAAGGAGGGGCAATTACCCCTAACCTCTATCAGAGATCCTCAAAAGTATCCTTTGTAAGAGCCTTTGTGAAAATATCAGCTATTTGATCCATAGTAGGAACATATTCCAACTTCACTTCCTTGTCTGCAACCTTCTCTCCCAAAAAGTAATACCTGATTGCTATATGCTTGGCTCTAGAGTGCATCACTAGATTCTTGGAAATATTGATGGCACTTGTATTGTCACACAAGATAAGAATAGGCTCTTAATACCATACCTTGATGTCCCTCAGGGTCTACTTCATCCACAACACTTGTATACAATAAGATGTTGTTGCAATGTATTCTACCTCTGCAGTAGTTAGGGACACTGAATATTGCTTCTTGCTCTATGATGAAACCAATCTGATTCCTAGAAAGAAAGCACCACCAGTTGTACTTATTCTATCATCAACACAACCAGCCCAGTCAGCATCAGTGTAAGCACTTAAATCAAAGTCATTACCTCTTGGATACCATAGGCCATAGTCTGGAGTTCCTTTCAAGTATTTGAATATCCTTTTCACTACTTTCTCATGTGTCTACTTTGGATTGGCTTGATATTTGGCAACTACACACACTGCATGCATAATATCAGGTCTAGAAGTAGTCAAGTACAATAGTTCTCTAATCATAGACCTATAGACAGTCTGATCCACCTTCGGAGACTCATCATCTTTGCTCAAGTGACATCCAGTGACCATGGGAGTATTTACTGGTTTTGAATCCTCCATACCAAACTTCTTCAACAACTCTTTGACATACTTAGCTTGAGAAATAGGATACTACCATCTAGCTAAGAAATTTGAAGTCCAAGGAAGAAGGACATTTCACCAATCATAGACATCTCAAACTCTTTTTACATCTCCTCTATAAATCTCTTATACATATCATCATCGCCACCAAAGATTATGTCATCAACATATACTACAACTATCAATATCATGTCTCCTTCTTCCTTGATGTAATTATTGCTATATGTAGTACCTTTCTTGAAGCCCTACTGAAGTAAGTACTTTTCCAACCTAGCATACCAAGCTCTAGGTGCTTGCTTAAGACCATACAGAGCCTTCTTGAGTCTGCACACTATGTCTAGATCTTTTGATATCTGGAAACTGTCTAGTTGTTCAATATAAACCTCTTCTTCTAGGTCACCATTCAGAAATACTGACTTAACATCCATCTGATATACCTTGAAGTTCTTATGAGCATAAAGATAAAGGAATAGTCTAATTGCCTCCATCCTTGCTACCAGAGCATAAGTCTTGTCAAAATCAATGCCTTCTACTTGTGTGTATCCTTTGCATACTAGTCTTGCCTTATTCCTTATAACTTCACCTTCTTCATTCAGTTTGTTCCAAAACACCCATTTTGTTCCTATAACATTCTTGTTTATAGGTCTAGGAACCAATTCCCATGTCTGATTCTTCTCAATCTGATCCAATTCTTCTTCCATGGCTTTTATCCATCCATAATCCTTGCTAGCATCAACAAAGTTTTTGGCTTCCACTTTTGATAACAAACACAAGTTCACTTGCTCACATGCTTTTGTAAAACTTCTCCTAGTCATCACACCCTTATTCTTGTCTCCAATGATCTAATCTTTTGAGTGATTCTTTTGAACATACTTTGCTAGAGTCTTAGGCATATGCTCTGGTTCCTTTTCTTCTTTTACTTCTTCTTCTTCATCTATAATGCATGGAAAGATATCAGTTTTAGAGTCTTCTAAATCATGTGAGATTTGATACAGGTCTTCATCTACCTTAACATTTGTGTTTTCAATCATCTTCCCCAACCTCTTATTATAGCATCCATAAGCCTTGCTTCTGGTTGAGTATCCGAGAAAGATTCCTTCATCACTTCTTGAATCAAACTTTCCTAGGTCTTCTTCATCTCTTCTGATATAGTATTTGCTGACAAAGATCCTGAAGTATCTAACCTTGGGAGGTCATCCATACCATAGATCATAAGGAGGCTTAGTATTGTTGACCCTCAATTGCACTCTATTAATTAGATGGACAACAGTATGAACTGCATCCTTCCAGTACATATCAAGCAGATTTGCATATTTCAACATTGCACTAGACATCTCTTGCACTGTCCTATTCTTTCTTTCCACTACCCAATTTTGTTGAGGGGTCCTAGGAGCTGACAAATGTCTCCAAATACCCTTATCTTCACAAAAAATTTCAAATTCATTTGAAGTAAACTCACCTCCGCTATCAAACCTCAAACATTAATCTTGGCATCAACTTCATTCTCAACCATAGCTTTGAACACTTTAAATTTATCAAGGGCATCTAATTTTTATCTTAAGAAAGTAATCCAAGTCATTCTAGAATAATCATCAATAAGAAACATGAAATACCTCTCACCTTGTTGACTCCTTACTTTGGTAGGGTGACATAGATGAGTGTGAATTAGCTCCAATGACTTTGAAGAAGAATACTCCTTGCTTTTGAAGTTTGTCTTTGTCTGCTTTCCCATTTTAACACTCTCTACATATTGCATTTGTAGGCTTGATTATCTTTGGCATTTCTCTTGCTACATGAGTAGAACTGATCTTTATCATATTATCAAAATTGTTGTGTCCCATTATCTTATACCATAGCCAACATTCACTGTAATGACCCAACAAACATGTTCTACCATTTACCTCCTTTAGGTGATAGATATCACCATATGTCTTGATACCTTTTGCCACTAATTTTTTGGATCCCGCCTTCCTGATTTCACAACCTTTGGCATGAAAGGTGAGATTATACCCTTTGCTACACATCTGAGTGACACTAAGAAGATTGTGTTTTAGCCCTTTGACATAGAGGAAATTCTCAGTCCTATTCTTCCCATCAATATAGCACCTTTTCCATAGATGTTTTCTATCTCATCACCACCAAATTGGACAACACCACTATCCCACTTCTCAAGGCTGACAAACTTCTCCTTGTCACCAGTCATATGATTTGAGCATCCAATGTCAATCACCCAAGCCTTGGATTCTTCTTTTGCATGAAAGGCAATCCATACAACCATTGATCTTTCATTGTTTTGATTTATTTGCAAGGTATCAGTCTTCTCACAAGTCTAGCATCAACCTTTTTGTTACCGTATTCAGAGCCATTAAAAGTGTTTCATCATTTGAATAATCATGATCCTCATATTTTGAAGAATAATTACTTTCTATGGAATACAGATTTCTCTTGAACTTGTCTCTCCTGTTATTATTCCTTGATTCTTTGAAAGGACATTTAGAAGAAAAATCGCCAACCTTTCCACAATTAAAACATTTGAAGGGTAACTTACCTTTGTATTTTCCAGTACCTTTCTTTAGTCTTCTTACAAAATTTGCTTCAACTTCATTAGATCTCTCACCTTCATCAACAACTTTTTCTTTGGTCTTCATACTAGTTTTGAAAGCAACTTCTTTCTTTAGAGCATCACTGTCAAACTCTCTCATTTCAAAAGCAGTAAGGGTACAAAACAATTTATCTACAGTGTAAGTATCCAAGTCTGCATTCTCCTCAATGGAAAATACCTTATGACTGTAAGATTTGAGAAGAGATCTTAGAACCTTTTTCACAATCTCATCTTCTTCCACTTCTCCACAAAGACCTTTAATGCCATTGATTATTTCATTCACCCAGAGCATGTATCTAGCAATGTCTTCTTCCTCTGACATTTTTAGGTTCTCAAATTTGCTCTTGAAGGTCTACATCTTAGCTTTCTTTACTTTCTTATCTCCTTCATGGATGATTTTAAGTTTATCCCAAACATATTGAGTAGAACTGCAACTCATAACCTTTGATAGCTCTGAATCAGCTAACCCACTCATGATAGAAAACATTTCCTTGGCATTGTTATCATACTTATTAACCTCATTTGCATCTATAGGAATAGAAGCAGGAATAGTATAACCATACTTGACAGAGTCCCAAACTTTGCATCCTAGAGAATTGATATAAGCTTCCATCCTTAGCTTCCAAAAGGCATAATTTGTCCCATCAAACTTGGGTATCTTACTGGATCCATTTTGTGCCATCCCGAACCTTCCTCAAGCAGTTAAGATTTCCTCAGAGGAACTTGGATCTGATACCAATTGTTGAACACACCAGGATACTGAGAGGGTGGGTGAATTAATATCTAAACAATTTTCACTTTTAACAACTTTAACTTATCTGGAGCATATCAAAACTTAATTATCATAGCATAAACATGAATATGAAAGATTAACACAATGCACATCAACACATAACACCAGATATATTTGGAAAACCCTAGAAGGGAAAAACCATAGTGAAGATTAACTCACAATATATGAAGCTCAAATAATAACTTTGTTTTAGAGGCTTTAACCCAAGGAAGCTACTACTCCCTAAGTAACATTGATTTAGGGTCACTCCCAAGAAAGCTTCTACTCCTTGATGAATTTGTTTTAGGGTCACTCCCAAGGAAACTACTACTCCCTAAAATGAGAACACACTTACAAAAGATTATAGTATGACAGTCTTTCTATTGTCTAAAAACTGACATTGAAACTCACACTTTTGATGATTGCACTTCTACCTCTACACACTTCCTTCTGACGATAGGATCAATTAGGCACACTCTATGCTTGATCACTATCATAAATATGTCTTCAAGATGAATTTGGATAGCATCAACAACCTTTGCTCTTTCTCCTTCAGTCACACATAAACAATGCATTTATTCTAACTTTTTATCTGCTTGCAAACTTCTTAATCACATTGCAATCACATTTCACCTCACTCAATTTGATTCACTATCTATACATGATATTTCATTGATTACATTATTTTTTAGCTAGATACAACATGAAAAATACATTTACAAGTCAGCCAAACAACAGACAATATGAAACATGTAGGAAGATAGGTCCTAAGTGAAGCCACATGTTACATCAGCAGAAGATCCATGCCTTGTAGACACCAACACTTGCTTAACTAGGTACAAAACATCCTTCATAGATTAAAACACCAAGGAATTAGATCTACACACTCCCCTCATTTGAAAATAGGTTAGCTTAAAGGAACACACATGAAGACTTGAAGTATAACGGCCATATCAACTTGAAAACCTTGTGTGGTATAGGAAACAAGAAAAATATTTGTGAAACTTTTCTAGATGAGTCTGTATGAATCATACAACATCTCTAAACACACTTTTTCCATTGCACATTAGGGAATTATACTGTATAGCTTCAATCATTATCTTTGAGAGCAATCTGTCATCTAGAACACACTGCATCATTCTATCATTTGAAAAATTGAGTTGTGGACCACCAAGAATCTTGAAACTACAAGGAAGCATGTAATACACATTCATAAACACTTCCTCAAAATTGCAAAGGCAATCATTCATTTTTAGAGGAATGCAAAGCATTCCAACAAGCTTTCAATACTAGCATACTTCGTCAGAATACATGTCGATACTCTATCATGCATAACTTTCATAGAGAAAGGACAAATGATCTAAAAACTTGGAATTATCACCTTCACTACATCCTAAACACAATTCCAAAACTTCATGACCATATCTACAAATGAGGAGGAATGTGGAGCATTCCATAGTCCTTCACAGAACATCTTCACATAAGTTACATTGTCTTCAAACAATCAGTTTGTAAAACACTCTTCCAGTAATGCAATCATCATGGAACTTGGAACAAACATACTACAGGCCATCAGTAGCATTAGAAACACATTTGATCATCTTTGTTCTTCTAATTCCCATCTTAATATGAACTATATCTTCTCCCTTCTCTTGTTGGATGGGGCATGACATCCAACCATGAGTTGTATCTTCTTCTCTTGCTCTTCTTCTCACTATATCTTCTTCTCTTGTTGGATGGGGCATGACATCCAACCATGAACACCATCACACCACCATGATAGTTTTGACATCAATGACAACCTAGTGATAGTGTTGACATCAATGACAACCCTAAGAACCATATGCATAATAGACTACTTCTAGCCAACACTAGTTGGAGTTGCTCAAACTAGAGAGGATCTATTCTTTTTATCATATAAAAAATATAAGGCATAGAAAATTGTCAAATTGTTGCTTAGTAGCATATCTTCTCGAAGACGCTCAACATGAGAGTTAATGATGATTTTATAGGGCTCCTTAATTATGATATGAAAGGGATTAAATGTTCTCGCATGCTGATAATTAGCAAGTACACCACCTTCGGCGTGGGTAAGGCTATAAACATCATTGCTTTCAGTTTATACACTAAAGTTGGGGACTTAGAGGCTAGAGAGTTATCTGAGAATTGCATTGCGATTGCTCTCTACTGCACTATGCTTGTTTGGTCTACTACTTGCTTTGTCAACCCATTTGTGTTTAGTAAAATGGGTGGGGATAGGTCATGCACAGAGCCTGAGTCATGTGAGGAATTCAAAAAGAATGAGACTCTGTGGCACATCTTCCATGAGGGAGGAGTTACCTCATACTTGGAGTGTCTACAAGGCCATGATGAAAACCTCTTGGTTCAGTTTTTGTAGTCCTATGATAGCAGAAAGGTTAAGGTGGGAAATGTGGGGTTTGAGATTTTAGAGGAGGTGATTGGGATGGCTATCGAGATGCCTACTGATGGCACAAAGCACCCTAGGAAGAGAAATGTGTTAGATCCTGACGATATGAAGCTATTTCTCAATAAGGCAGAGGTACTGAATAGCCTGCAAGGGGGTTTCGACCATCAACTCTTAACTTCACCCTAGGATGAGGTATGTTACATGTTAATGAAGTATTTTACTTTAGAGGGAAGGTTCAAGAGGTTTTTTCATTACCACTTCACGCTGCTAAATCATTTTAGGCATAATAAGCATATCAGCTTCCCTTTCTATCTCCTCTCATCATTGGAAACCTCAATTATTACTGCTAAAGAATAGCATGCCCTTGACTCTAGTAAGCCTAAGATTCTACTCCATTAGGGCCTTGTCTTGAGATTGTACAAGTTCCATCTTGCCCTCTGCCCCCTAAAGCCCTCACTCCTGTCAAGATTGATGAGCCTCAGTCGCATAATCCTACCCTGGTGAAGGAATGCCTGGTCATTATAACTGAAATCACCCCTGAATCCTATGCCACTTCCTTAAAATGTGGCAATAAGAAACCCTCTATGACCATAAGCCCCAAACCCACTAGTGAAGATCTAACCCCCATTTCTCCAGCGTCGGCCCCTGCTAAAAGAAAAATCCTTCAAGGTAGCTCTTCCCTATCCAGTAAGAAGAAGCGGGGTACCCTGGAAGAAGATTATGACAATATCAGTGAGATTAAGACCTCTAAGGCTACTCTAGTGGTTGAGGAGGTTAGTACTGAAGAGGGAAGTGGGGATTCAAACAGTGCTGGGGATGAGGTCTACACTCCCACTAACATCAAAACTTGAATGCTGATGACTAGGAGGTCATCGAGGCTTGCCGCCAAACCGGCTTGCATGTTGAAAGGGAAAGCTACCTTGTTGCTGGAGGAGGATGTTGAGGAGATGTATGAAGAGGAATAGTCTGAGGAAAAGAACAAAGAGGTTTCTATGGATATTTAGGAAGAAGAGGACTCTGAGGATGATAACAAAAAGGATTATGCTGAGTTGCAAGGTTCGGGGTCAGAGGGTAACATCAAGATGGACATGGTTGTGGTGGAAACTAAACAATTGGGGGGTGATGTTTCAGTTAACAAGGATAATAAAATTGACATGCTAGAAGCTGATGAAGAGGGTCCCAACAATTTCCATAATTTCAATGTGCAAGGTTCAGATTTCGTCAGCTTAGAGAAAAAGAAAAAAAGGACTGGTAAGAAGAAAAAAGGAGATAAGAACAAAAAGAACAAGGAAAATGAAACACTTTTGGCTAGGTTCACTCATCTAGAGTAGAAGTTCAACACTTTGGAAAAATTCTCGGTTAGAGTTATGCATAGGTCTACCACTACTCTGGTGGCTCTCCAAAAGGTGGTTCCCAAGGGACAAGAGAAGAAGGACAAAAAGATGAAGGAATACAAGGATGTGCTCCAATTTCTTGTGGATGATTGGGAAAGATGTTCACATAGCCTTTGGAGGCTTGGGTCTACTCTGCTGTCGGTCCACTGTCGGTTTGCTATTTCTGTGGTGTCAAGTTTCTTTAGTCTTTTGTTATGTTGCAAAAACTTTGATGGTTTGTTCTAAATTGTTTTAGTTTTTGGGTGAGCCTCTGTTGGCTATTTTGTCATGGGATCAACACCCTTTTTTGCCGCTTATCTAATAAAAAACATACCTTCTAGTGATGTCCATGGACCCTCTCCATCTTCTAAGGCTACGATGGTATTTCCCCTTGTCCTACAGGAGGTGAATGAAGTTAAGCCTGAATTGAAGGTTCCTCCCCGTCCCCGAGCATCTATTAGATATGATGAGGTTACCCCTCTGCCATCCCTTGAAGGACAATGAGGCAACTATCTAGCACAAAATAGACCTCCCCATAATCACAATATTACTTTTTTCCCACCTACCCCTTTAGAGACTAGTGAAAAGAAGTTGATTGCATGTAAGTTATTTCCTGAGGTTTCTCAACCACTTGTAGATGCTCAAGTACCTCCACCTATTTTACAAGTTGAGAGGGAAGAGAAACCCACTTTGAGGAACCCTCCCCCCATGGTCTCTCAACCTTTGGTGGTTCCTCTCATTTCTTCTAATGTTCTTGAAGCAAAGGAAGAAAAGTAATCCACATTGGAAGACGCTACAGTTCCCCTAACAAACATCACAAACAAAACTAAGAGAAATCAAGTTGCAAGAGAATGAAAGAAATATTGTCATTCTATGGATCACCTTGCTATAGGAGAGGAGAATCTCCCTCCTCACAAGCATTAGCCACTGACATATGTGAAGGAGACATTTATTAGTGTTGTCTCCTCTAGTGAAAGATAGTGCTTCATAACCCACAATAGACCCTATTGTGTTATATTCCGATAGCGAATCCAAAGGTAATAATGATACAAGTATGGTTCTTGCTACTTGTTGATGGTCCTTTTAACACACATGCAACACATGTAAGGTGAGATTCAACCTGCCTCTCCTAATAGGACAACCAACTCAAAAAGATTAATTATAATGAAATTGAAAATAGTCAGAAAGTTTGCTTAATTTATGGAAAACAATTTTTAAAAGAGTTGAAGAAAGAATGAGCATGCTATGATTTTTTCCCATGCCTACAGAAGTTATGACAATAGAGAAACAAGAAGATCTACCAATAGAAATTCAAGAAATTCTGGATGAGTATGCATACATCATGATGAAAGATTTACAAGATGGATTACCACTTGTGAGAGGTATAAGTCATTGTATGGACTTGATATCTGGTGTGAGTTTTCCTAATAAAGCACCATATAGGATGATGCCAATGGAGAATGAGGAGATAAATAGGCAAGTAGAAGAGTTGTTGGATAAGGGGCTGATCAGGGAGAGTTTTAGTTCATGTGTTGTACCAGCAATGTTGACACTGAAGAAAGATGGGGAGTGGCATATGTGTATGGATTCGAGAGTCATAAACAAGATAACAATCAAGTATAGGCTTCCATTGCCTCAAATGGATGATATTTTGGATTATTTAAGTGGATCCAAATACTTTATGAAGATTGACTTCAATAGTGGGTACCATCAAATCAGAATAAGAGAAGGGGATGAGTGGAAGACAACCTTCAGGACAAAAGATGGATTGTACGAATGGTTAGTGATACCATTTGGATTGAAAAATGCTCCCAACACCTTCATGAGGTTGATGAACAAAGTGTTGAAGCCTTTTCTTTGTAAGTTTGCCACTGTGTATCTTGATGATATTCTAATTTTTAGTAAGACCAAAGAAGAGAATTTGTTGCATGTTAGGGCAGTATTACAAAGGTTGAAAGAGGAAAAATTGTTAGTAAATTTGAAGAAATGTAGTTTCATTAAAGGAGAACTGGTATATTTGACGTTTGTTGTTTTCGATGATGGGTTAAAAATGGATTCAGAAAAGCTAAAGTCAATTGTAGATTGGCCTTCACCCTGAAGTATGAAGCCAAAATTTTTCATGGCTTGGTGAACTTCTATAGGAATTTCATTCATAATTTTAGTGGAATTTGTGCACCTATTACTGAAACAATGAAGGGTAATATGAGAGAGTTTGTTTGGACAACAACAACAGAAAAGAGTTTTTGAATATTGGAGGAGAAAGTGACTGAATAGACAATGTTGGCGCTACTAGGTTTTAGAAAAATATTTCAAGTGGATTGTGATGTAAGGTTCCCTGTCAGATAGATAAGGAGGTCATTGAATAGATTCAAAGATTAAATTAAATTGAAGATTTAATTTATGAGGCTGACTTCCTTAAAATGAAATATGGCTGACCTCATGTGGCTGACTCATATATGAAGTGCCCTATCAATTACCTCACAAAAAAGATAAAGTCTATTTAATAGATGTATGTGATTAGAAAATATGAAAAGTGTGAATTTGTTAAAAGAGAAAGAGGTACGAACATGTAAAGGAAATGATTTATTATTAAAGAGTAGTGAGTAATATTATATGGTGCAATTTGTTATAATAACAAAGGGCTGTGATCAGACATACCACTTGATTAAAGACAATTCCCTTGGGAAGGTATAAGACAGAATTGGTGAGAAGGTTTGAAAGCATAAATTGATCAAGGAGTTTTATTTGGAATAAGAAAAGTACAAGCCAATAGAAGAAGGAAGACAACAATATATATCAGCAGTGATTAGGAATATATATCAGTAGTGATATATATATATATAATTGTGATAGAAGAAATATCATTTATAATAGCAGGTATAGAAATTAGGAATATCCTAGAAGGGGATATTATAAGTGGTATCAAATCTTTGATCTTGCCAGCCTATGGATCAAAGATAGTAAATGCAAACAAGCCAAATAAATCAAAGGGCATTAGAGAGAGAAAGAAGGAAACTTGCAGGAAGAAGCAACCCTACCCAAAACAATACAATGGGTGAACAATTGGGAAATGAATTGAGGGCTTTCATGGAACACAACAAAAACACAACTCAAGCTCTCATGGAGAAAAATGAGAATACAACTCAATTATTCCTACAAACCCTCCAAAATATGAACAACACAATTAGCACTCTTAGAACCAACCAAGTTAATGGGAAGGATACCTCTTCTAATCATTCTAAAAACAATAAAACTTCTTTAGGATCAACACCTAGAGAAACACGACCTACATTCTTGTCTAGTGAGGAACAGACAAGAGAAGAAGAAGAGCCCATAGCAACAAATGACATTGAGGAATTGGTAGAAGCCTATTCCAAAACTAATCCTGAACATAGAAAAAATATCCCATTTAAAGACTATTGTGATATAAGAACAAGAAATACATCAAGGAAAGATAAAAGGAAACCTAATAAAGACTTACAAAAGAAGGTAAGTAGGGTAAACCTTGAAAATTTTGATGGCTCAGGGGAAATCACGACATGAGTGTGGATCCAAAATCTTGACACAAATCTTTCTCTTAGCCCCATGACCGAGGAAGATGCTCTTAAATTTGCCACTCTACACTTAAGAGGGCTTGCATAAGAATGGTGGCATCACAGGATTATCACACATGGACACCAAGATGTTGTAACATATGATGAATTTACACAAATTCTCATCAATCGATTTGATCAAAAACATTCCCAAAGGCACTTCAAAGAATTAACACAATTAAAACAAAGGGGATCCATAGAAGATTATGTGGACGAATTGCAAAGACCTTTAGCCATGGTGCAAGGCGTTGATGAGGAAAGGATAACTTATGTGTTCATAGAAGGATTGACAGTGTCACTTCGTGGTTTGGTGGGTGCTCTTGATCCAACAAGCCTCCAAAATGCTATCTAAAAGGCATTAAAAATAGAAGTTACAACAACAAGGAACCAAACCTATTCCAAGGATGTACCATCTAGATCAAGTTATTGTTCCAAGAATGTACCTTCTAGATCAAATTATCAACCTTCTTACAAGAAAGATGAGAAACCAAGGGAATGGTCTCCTATAAGAAGAGAGGAATTATGAAAGAAGGGTTTATGTTTTAAATGTAAATAAAAATGGGATCCAAATCACCAATGTTCAAATAGAGGATAGGTATGCAACCTAGAAGCCATGAGTGATGAAGAATTAGATGAAGGAGAAAGCGAACTTGAAACAAAGAGGTGGAAACAAGATGAAGAAGAATTAACAAATAGTGCATTGGCAACTCTCTCTTGTGTTAGAAATGAAAGCAACACTACTTCAATGGAAATCTAATTCAATATAAATTTCTACAATCTTTAACTATGTGTTATTAATGGAGATTGTAACACAAAAACAAAACTATGATTCATAGAAATGCAAAATCAGAAATATGAACACATAACACAATGTTTAATGTGGAGAAAACCCTTTCAGGTAAAAATATCCACACAGGAAAGAGGCCCAATGTTTGTATTAATCTGAAAATGATTTACAATACAACAACACTTCAACTCTCTCCACCAGTTTTCAATCTGACAGCATTCCGACAGCACCTGAGTACCTAAAATCTATATTTCAGCAACTAATACATGGAAAATACTTATAGAAACATTTTATAACTCATCTTAGGCATTCACCTTCTCTCTCCTAAGATTCTCCAACCTGTAATCATTAATTACCATCTTACACTTGTCTAGAAATAGCCATGCAAAGGTTGGGTACCCAAGACTAAATCTGGCCTCTTACAGCATCTTATGACATGTCATAACCGTCATAGATTCCAGCAAAAGAGTATCTTTCCAAGATAGGAACCTTGGGCTAAATATAGAAAATATACAACTAACATATGTGTCATAGAATCACATAATCTTATGACAACTTGCAGCTATCATAGATTCACTCACCAAACATTATGATAGTTGTCATACATGCCAAAAATAGTATATTCCTCAAGGGAGCATGCCTATCCTCATTTACCATGAGTTTTTACATTTGCCAATAGTAAAAGTCACTCCGTAATAACTTCCGGTGACTTTGAAATTACCCCTGCCAGTGAAACTAGTACATCTCCTCATGGATAATTACAAATTACATATAATAAATGGAATAAATACAATATTGGGATTTACAAGGTTAATGGCACCTTATCCCAACATTCTCCCACTTGACATTATATATTGTAAATAAACCCATAAGAAATCAAATTAAAATAATCAACCACTAGAAACAAGGCCCATGGCCTCTCTACACCACACGAATTTCTCTGTGCTCACAGGCTTAGTCAATGAATTTGCAACATTCTCCTAATTGTCTATCTTCTTTAGCTCAATCTCTCCATTTACAACCAACTCTCGAACAAAGTGCTATTGAACATCAACATGCTTAGTCTGAGCATGATACATGGGATTCTTAGCCAAATAGATAGCACTCTGGCTATCACAACCAATCTGAATGATCCTGTAATCAAAACCAATACCTGTACACAGTCTCCTCAACCAAACTACCTCCTTAGAGACATGAGTAGCAGCCATATACTCTACTTCTATAGTGGAAAAAGAAACTATGGGCTGCCTCTTACTCATCCAACTCACTGTACCTCCAAATAGAGTAAATACATAGCCACTAGCGGACCTTCAACTATCCAAGTCACCTGCCCAATCTGCATCAACAAAACCCTATATGTCCAAAGATTTATCAACACTATTAGTACTAGAATAAACCAAACAATGGTCAAGAGTACCTGCAAGATATTTAAACACCTTCTTCGCATAGTTCTAATGCTGTCTACTAGGGTTAGACATAAATCTGCTCAAAACTCCATTGCTTGGGCAATATCTGGTCTAGTGAAAACCATTGCATACATCAAACTCCCTACAACACTAGCATATGGCACATTAGACATATCCTCAAGATCATCCTTAGTCTTTGGACACATATCTAATGAAAGCTTAGTACCAATGGGTAAAGGAACTCTAACTGGGTTACAGTCCTACAAACTAAACCTCTGCACAATAGTATTTACATACTTACTTTGTGACAACTAAAGCTTTTTGTGAACTTTGTCCCTCCTGATCTCCATTCCTAGAATATACCTTGCAACACCAAGATCCTTCATCTCAAATGCACCTGAAAGTTGGGCTTTAAGCTCACTGACCATACCCTTAGTATTGCTAAAAAACATGTCATCAACATACAAAGCAATAACCAGTATAGAATCATCAACACAATGAATGTAAACACAATGATCCTCCTCACTTCTAACTGATGAGTGCCAAGTTGCACCCATGAAATACATCTTTTTATCTCTCTTTTTCTCCTTCCTGAGTCCATATTTCCTCATGTCTTCACCCAAATAAGCTAGCAAGATAAAAACTATTTTATGATTAATTGAGATAGATTACTTAAGATTATAATTTCTTATTTAGTGACTAATGTGCATGGAATTGATGGAAAAATATAGAACTTCTCTCTTTTTGAATCAACAGGTGTAGATGCCAGGAACAACAATTTTGTGCATCTCCAGAGATAGTCTTCAATGATCTCCAGTGACAATACCAAAGTACCATGACACCTAAAGTTTTGAAGAAATGAGGAAAGCCTCTCTAAAGTTCTACGGGAGTTTGGAACATCTCCGGAGCTGAACAAAGGAAGCTACCAATGTCTCTGGAGCTACAAACATATCTCTGGAGTTGAACAAAGAAAGCTACAGCTATCTCCAGAGCTACAGATTTCTCTAGATATGCAGACATATCTTTGGAGCTACAGACAGGGAATAGATATCTCCGAAGCCTCCTGAGAGCAGGGCATATTTCCAACATAAGCTGCCAATCAGGCACTCTCAGCAGTGATCTTAACACCCCTCATTTCACTCAAATCATCACCTGAGTGGTGAAGGGTCATCTTTAGTTAAACTGCTGGAGTTTTTATCTTTATTAAGTTTTTGCATGAGTTACGGATATAACTGATTCAATACCCATTATTTTAGGGCCTCGTTGCCCAAATGTATTAAGAGTGGACTTCTGTTCCACTCAGTATTCTTTTATTTGCATGATTATTTTCCATAGTTAGACAACTAGTGCAATAAAGAGATGGATGTCATCTCATAGAGGAACTGGTAGAGAAGATAAGTGATAGGTCATCACTCATTTTGATATATACTAATAGAAACAGCAAAAGATATATATAATGATTGATTTATTCTGATTCTCGGTAATCTCAGTTCTGTGATAGCAATATTTTTCATGAATGCAAAGTGAATGAATTGGACTGGATTTAGGTGTGATATTCTTTTGTGTTGATTCCCTACTATAGCCTTCAGCGCCAAGGGTGTGGAGCAAGGGCCCACTCTCACCACCAAGGTGGGAGGCTAGTACCACTGTTTTATTACTTTAGATTTTGCTGTGAAAAATATTTATTGATTTTAATAGATAGATGCATGTTACTATTTTTAAGATTGCTTTGAGTAAAATTTCCTATTTAATTATGTTTTCAGCATTCCTTAAATTCATTTAGTAAGTAGATAGATTAATCTTTTCAAATTGGTAGGAGCTGTTAAGATTAGCTAGGAAAACTGGTAACTGTAGAATCCCTAGTTGCAGACAGCTGAGGACATAGTCCCTGGATTCTTGACATCTGAAAATAGATTAAATGATGAGGTACAATGACACCTTGTCATTTTTGGCACCGTTGCCAGGGATATATTGTGTTAATTAGGGAAACTTAGTTAAAATAGTTTTTAGGATAGATCTATATGGTTAGAGCTAGAGATTTAAATGGAAGATATATCAAGCAGACACCCCAACAACAAGCCATAGGGGAAATTAGTGGGGTGGCACAAGATCTTGTTGAGGAAAGATACCTAGAACCTACTTTGGAAGCTCCACCTCAAAACAACAATCCCTTAGATCCTCCAAATCTTCCACTTGCCAATTATATCCAGGAATTACAACAAAAGTTTCAAGTAGATCCTTTGATAGAACCTAATTACCTAGAACCTCAGGGAGAAGAACCAGTACTAAACATGGATAATGATAATCATGAAGATGAAGAAAATCAGGCTCCAAGAACCTTCTCATATCCTATTGTTTTGGCTACTGGAGACAATGCTCCTATGAAGAATATCTCACCAGCACACCTGCCAAACTTTAGAGGACTTTCTTCTGAGGATCCAGATCAATTTTTGTTTCAATTCAAAGTAGTCTGCCAAACTTATGATTATGGATTAGATAACCAAAAACTCAAACTATTCCCTTCAACTCTGAAAGATTCTGCGATGAGATGGTTTATGGGTTTACCCTAGAATTCTATCTGTTCTTTGGATCAGATGGAAATAGAGTTTTTGGAAAAATACCAAGATTACTGTAGATCCAGTAATAAAAATGAAGAATTGTTTAAAATTAGGTAGGGGGAGGAAGATACCTTAGAGGACTATGTGGATAGGTTTAATTTCGCCTTGAGAAGGTATGGCAACCCAGTAGATCACTCCTTGGCTAGAACCCTGTTTGTAAAAGGATTGGATAAAGAATCAAATAGGCACTGGATCTAATGGGAAAAGGGAATATCAAAAAAATGGAAATACCTGCTATAGAAGAACTCTGCAGGAACTATTCTAGAACCCAAGATGGAGTGAGATCATCTAAAAATTTTAAAGGGAAGAATGAAATAGGACAGTTAATGGAAGAGATTGCAAATCTAAAAATAGACATTTTGGTCCAATTAAATACCACATTGGATGGGATTCAAGAAAAAACCAGAACAACTAATCAAAACAAAGCAAATAAACCACTCTCCATCCATTGTCCTAGGTGTAGAAACAAACATCTTTTGAGAGAATGCCCTTTGGACAAATCAGAGATTTGTCAGATCTATGATAAGGAACATCCTACTAGTCAATGTATTCAACTTCCAGCCTTGAAATTATTGAGTAAGAAGAATGCTGTAATAGAAGAGGAATTGAACTATGTGGGACAAAAACAAGCTGGGAATTTCCCTTATAATCAGTATCCAAACCAGCCCTCTTATAGGGGTCCTTATAATTGGGGAAATAATTAGTGGAATCCAACTTGGCATGGGCCTCAAAATAATCCTCCTTGGGGACAGAAAGAATGGCCAAGTCAACATTGGAAAAATCAAAATTGGCAAAACCAAAATTGGCAAAATTAGCCTTGGGGAAATCAACAGTGGCCACCACAGTTTGGATCACAAAACATGCAACCTCAATGGGGTTCTCAATAGGGATATAATCAATAATACCAGGAACAACCTAGACATTTTCAACCTCAACAACAAGCTTTACTAACTGGACCCTCCAACACACAAGATCAATCACAAAATGAACCAGTTAGCCAACCACCTTTACCAGCTCAGCCTATACCAAACCCACAGAATAAACAGGGAGCAACTGTTTACATGACAGAGCAAGAAAATCTAGCTGGAATTAATGCTATATATTCAAATAATCTCCAGATGCATTCTAGGAAAGCATTTCGAAGACCATCTCCTCCAACTATTATTGAAGTAGCCAATGATGAGGAACCTAAAAATTCATCCACTCAACCCCTAGAGGAGATTACTAATGAAAAAGTGCTAAAAGAATCATCCTTGGACAACTCTGGAGTTGCTCCTAAAAGACCTACTCTAGAGAACATTCCTGAACACAATTCTAACAAGAGCTCTGGAGATGGAAAAACTAGCACCATACCCAGAATGACTTAAATAGAATGTTCCCCAGAAAAAGATCTTACAAAAACAAATCCAAACCAACCTGGAATCAGAACTTTTACAAGAAATCAAGAAACTAAACATTGAAATTCCTCTCCTCCCGGCAATCAGAGATGTACCAGAACTAAATCAGTTCATTAAACAATATTGTATCAAAATGTAGGGCAAGAAGAAAAACTTTCCCTTCATAATACAGGTGGAAGGAAAAGTAGTAGATCTATTGATGGGAGAAATTCTCCTTCCAAAATATGGAGACCCTGGAAATCCTGTCATTACTGTTTTCATCTCAGGGGTAGAAATTTTAAATGTTCTGGTTGATTTGGGAGCAGCAATTAGTGTGATGACAGTTCACACAATGAACCAATTAGCTCTATCAGGTATCCAATCCACAACTACAATTCTCCAACTTGCTGACCAGTCAGTAGCTGTTCCAAAAGGAGTAATCACTGATGTACCAGTTGTGATAGATTTATGGGAATTTCCAGTGGATTTCTTAATATTAGAACCTAGAAACTAGAGAAATGCTTATCCATTGATCTTAGGAAGACCATGGCTGGCTACAATAGCAGCATCTATTGATTGTTGAATTAGAGATATGGTCATTTCTAATGGGACAGATTTGAAGAAAATATCTTTGTATCCTCCATCTAAACCATCAATACATTATACATGAAGAGTATGGGTGGATGAACCAGAGAACAATGACAACAGTGCCTCAATAGCTATGGTAACCATCAAGGAACATCTAGGAGAGTTAGAAGAAGAAATATACTATGATACAACAGAGGACATCACTCACATCCTAATCAATAAGGATGTGATGGAACTCGCCCAAGATTCTAAGAGAGAACTTCTTACTTCTTCTCATTGTACCCTCACCAACATCATTCCTTGTGGGGAAACCTTTTATAGAGACTTAGCCACTTTCCACATGTTGCTTCCACATTCTTGTCCTCTCAATACCATGACTCCAATGTATGGATTAACTACATCTATGGATCAAATCACAAAACAAGCCATGATTTTACCAGGGAAAACACTTAATATCAATACTCAGTTAACAACAAATCAGGAAGAGAAACTTATCCAACTTCTGATTTCCCATTTAGTATCTTTTATGAAAGGCATACCTCCTAAGATCTATACCCATCATATATACACTAAGGATATTAAACCTATCAGACAGCCCTAGAGAAGATTGAATCCTGCTTTAAAGGACATTGTCAAAACTGAAATAGAAAAATTACTTCAAGAAGGGTTTATATATCCAATCTTAGACAGTCAATGGGTCTCACCCCTTGTCATAGTGCCTAAAAAGAATGGGAAATGGAGGGTGTTTATTGATTATAGAGAACTCAACAAGGCCACAAAAAAGGACTACTTTCCCTTACCATTCATTGACCAAGTCCTGGACAACCTTGCTGGGAGAAAGTATTTCTCTTTTCTAGATGGATTCAGTGGGTATAATCAAATTCAAGTAGCACCTGAAGATCAGGACAAAACCACCTTCACCTGCTCTTGGGGAACTTTTGCTTACAAATTTCTTCCCTTTGGACTATGCAATGTCCCAGCTACATTTCAGAGACTTGTTTTATCTATTTTTGCTAAACTAGCTAATGAATGCATGGAGGTATATATGGATGACTTTACTGTGTATGGGGATAATTTTGAAGAAGCTCTCACAAACCTTGAGAAAGTACTAAAATCCTGTGAGAAAAATCAATTATCCCTTAGCCATGAAAAGTGCTTCATAATGGTAGAGGAAGGAATTGTTTTGGGACACCACATTTCATAAAAGGAGATCAAAGTGGATCAAAACAAGATAGAAGTGATCACACAATTGCCTTCACCTAAAAATCAGATAGATGTTAGAAGTTTTCTGGGTCATGCAGGCTACTATAGGAGATTCATAGAAAATTTCAGTAGAATAGCAGCCCCCCTATTTACCTTGCTTAACAAAGACACAAAATTGCTGTGGACAGAGGAATGTCAATCAACATTTGAAACCTTGAAAGAGAAGCTTACTGTCACACCAATTTTAAGAGGACCTAATTGGATTTTGCCATTTCACATATAGACTGATGCTTCAAATGAGTCCATTGGGGTAGTTTTAGGACAAAAGGAGGAAGGAGAAAGTATTCATGCCATTTATTACATCAGCAAAAACCTTACCTCTATAGAAAGAAATGACACCACAACTGAGAAAGAATTCTTGGCAGTCATCTATGCTATAAACAAATTTAGGCATTATATCACTGGATATAAGATATTTGTACACATTAATCATGTAGCCATCAAGTACCTAATGAATAGACCAGTAGTGGGTGCAAGGATCATTAGGTGGTTATTGCTATTGCAGGAATTTGATATTACCATAGTTGATAATCCAGGAAAGTTTAATTTGGTTGCTAACTTTTTGTCAAGATTGCATATAGGAGGAGAAAACCAACCAGTGGAGGACAAGTTCCTAGATGAACATCTTTTTGCTATATCCTCTACTGCACCTTGGTTTGCTGACATAGTTAATCTTTTAGCTGCAGGCTTGTATCCATCCCATTTTACCTCAAAACAAAGAAAACGCTTGGTTAAAGAAAGTTTATCTTACAAATGGTTGAATGGTTTACTATTTAAATATGGTCCTGATTTCATTCTACGCAGGTGTCTAAAAGTTGATGAGATTTTTGATGTGTTGAGAGCATGTCATGATGAACCATCTGGTGGCCATTACTCCTTCCACAGGACAGTCCACAAGATCCTTAGAGCTGGTTACTACTGGCCCTCTCTTCATAAAGACACAAAGAAGTATGTACAGCACTGTGACTAGTGCTAAAGGATGAGACAACCAACCTTTACCCAGGAGATGTTACTGCATCCTCAAGTCATGATGGAACCATTTGAGTAGTGGGGTCTGGACTTTGTGGGACCAATTTCTCCACCATCATCAGGCAAGGAGTACATTTTAGTATGCACAGACTATGTTACTAAGTGGGCTGAGGTTCAAGCATTACAATTTGCAAGAGAAGAAAAAGTTGCTGATTTCCTTTATAATAAGATTTTCTTAAGGTATGGAGCCCCAAGATCAATAGTTTCCGATAGAGGACCTCAGTTTACTTCACAGGTAATCAAAGCATTCACGGATTTATATCAAGTCAAGCATAGAACGTCTTCACCTTACCATCCTCAAGCGAATGGGTAGGTAGAAGTAACCAATAGGGAACTTGAAAATATTCTGACAAGGATAGTAGCAATGAACAGGTAAGATTGGGCTAGCATATTACCTGAAGTAGTTTGGGCTTACAATACCACTTGGAAGTCCACAACAAAGTTCTCACCATATGAATTAGTTTATGAGAAAAAGCCTATTTTGTCTATAGAATTTGAACTCCAAACACTTAAAACTACATTGGATATTGGTTTACCATTGTCTATAGATCAACAGAATAGAATTCTTCAGCTCAATGAGTTGGATGAAATTCGGATAGAGGCCATTCAATAAACAGAACTGGTTCAGTATCAGAGGAAGCAATGGCATGACCAACACATCAAAAGGAGGACATTTCAACAAGTTGATTGGGTTCTTCTTTATGATTCTAAATTCAAGGAGTTCAAAGGGAAATTACAAACTCACTAGATGGGTCCTTATGAAGTAAAGGAAGTTTTTGAAAATGGAACTGTATTATTGGAACCTATTGATGGAAGCACAGACACGTTTCTAGTAAATGGTCATCGAATCAGGCTCTATAAAAGACCATCTACTAAAGAGAAGTTTCTTAATGATTTGTGTTTTGATACAGGGGCTACCTCCTCTGTCATAGTGTTGGATTGAAAAAAATAAAAAAAAAGGGAAGGTTGAAAACCAGCAAATGGCTGCCTCCTAAAAAAAAACAAGGAAGGTTGAAAACCAACAAATGGCTGCCTTCTAAAAAAAATAAAAAAATAGAAAGATGGAAAACCAGCAAATGGCTATCTTTCTCGACCAATGGAGTTGAAAACTAGCAAATGGTTGTTCCCTTCTTTAGGATAGTTGAAAAGAATTGAGCTCCGGAGATGATCAGGTGCCAGGAGTTAGTTAAATTCACCTCCGGTGCTCTGTCAAACCAGGAGCATCTCTGGTGCTTCCCAAACAAGGAGCACCTCCGGCGCTTCTCAAACTAGGAGTACCTTCGGTGTCTATCAATAAAGAAGTTAATTTCAATAACAAGGGAGGGGACCCACCTCTCCAAGTGGTAAAGTGGACACATCACATGATGAGGTCATCATGACTCATCCTCTACTTTATCACAAGAATAAATTAAATTAGCACGCATATGATTTGCAGGGGTATTCACAAAGACGACGCTAATGTCACCCAAGGAATGTGGATTCTTGAACCAATCAGCGAAATGATTGCAGGTCGTGTGCCAATGGAGTAGTGGGCGTTATTTCAAGCCACCAAAAGCTACTCATATGCCACGACACGTGCAGTCTCATAAAATGACGCAACATCTCTGCCGTGTACATCGCCCTCATCATTAAAAAATGATCCAGGTAATTCTATCTTTAATTAATCATTAATAGCAACTATCTTGTCTTTCTATTTTGGTTGCCGCCAATATGACACATCCTCCTTCCATCATTTCCTTTTCTACATTCACGCATGCCGCCATCTGTGTTGTACTGCCACCTTACCTCTAGAGTGTCCTGTCATTTTGTCACATTTATGACTACTTAGGTACTTTAACTAATCTGCATAAGCCTAAGATGAGAAACATAACATTCCTCATTCAAACCTCCGAAGCACCCTGAAGAACAGAGCAAACTAAATAGTCCTCCGGAGCCTACAGAGCAAATTGAACAGTCCTCCGGAGCCTACAGAGAAAATTGAACAGTCCTCCAGAGCCTGCAGAGATAAAAGGAAAGGATAAACTGTAGATTGAGGAGGTGAGGAAATAAGCACAGAAGGTGGAACTAATTTAGCAATGGGGGTAAAGAAAAAGTCTAAGCCAGAAAGTGATGCAGGTCTTCTACAGGATGAAGCTGCAACAAACATTCTAAGAGCTGTAGGATGGTTAGACTTCCTAAAAAAGTTTGAAGGGTTTTAGGAAGATGTTGTGGATGAATTCCTCAAAAATTTAAGGGACAATTACATAGATGTCAGAGGAGTCCGAATTAATTTCTCCTCAGCCACTATCAGCCACATTTCTGGACTTCCTAAACAAGGTGAGAGGTTTTATCAATTGAAAACCTTATACACTGATTTAATTAAGAATTTCTTTGTTTGTGGTGAACCTGCTATACAAATGCATTCAAATAAAAATGAGGTAAAAGGAATTCTTAGGTCCACCCTTCCAAACCCTAGGCAATTTGTTGCCACCTGGTTGATGAAATATTTTACTTGTGATGGTCAATTCTCTCTAGTTTTAGGGCCAATCATGAAAATGCTGATTTTTCTAAGACATGGAAATAGACACCCTAATTATAGCATAAACATTCCTAATTTCCTGTATTTTGCCATCAGGACAACTGCAGAGAAATATCAACAGAATAAGGGTCCCATGAAACATCATGGTCTCATTTTTCTAGTAGTTAAACACCACTTCCTATCTCAGGCCAATGGGGAAGAATTATGGAAAAAATTTCTTGAGCAGATTCCCCAGAACAGAGAACTAGAGATGGCAAAACTAGGAGGTGAGAGTTCTCCTACTCACCAAGAAGAAGAAACTGAGCCTTTAGCCTCTTCCATAGCTATTCAAAGGGGAAAGAAGTCCTCACAGGAGGCCACTTCATCTGCAGCCCCTGTTCCTGATAAAAGGAGGAAAGGCAAAGAAATTATAGAGTATGCTCCTAGACAAACCCCATACATGACTCGATCAGTTAGGAGAAAGATGACTCTAACCGAGGAATCTTTCCCTAAAGAATTAATAGAGGGAAAGTCAGGACAAAGAATAGAGGAAACCTGGTGGGCTGAAGAACCATCTCATGATTCAGATGAGATCCCTCTAGTTAGGAAGAGAAAACAAGGAGAAGTTTCCCCAACACCATCATGTGCTCCGGAGAGTCCAATTTTAGAACCATCATGTGCTCCAAAGACAGAACACATACAGACTCTTACTATTTCCTTAGACTCTGAGGAAGAGAGACCTGCTCTGGAGGCACTTGCCCCACCTCTGCTACGAAGAAGCAAAAGGTAGAGACAACTCTCATAGGCTGAGGAAGATACTGCCCTCCTAGCCGAGGTACTCCTGGGTTTTAGAACATATGAGGATAAGGCTGGGCCTTCATCGGTACCAGTAGAAGCAGAGGAACTCCAAGAGGACCCTCAGGATATGCAGTCTACAGAAGAAGATGAAATAGGGAAAATAGATACAATTGACAGTGCAGGGCAGATGGCCATGGAAACCCCTGATGATCAGCCAACAACCACAGAAGCAACAATAGAAGCAGAAGTAGAAATCTTCTCTCATCCCTCTGATCAAGAGGATGTGGAAATTTCAAAAGAACAGCAAATGATGGAAGAAATTGAAAACTTAAAGAGATTACTCTAGGGGAAGAATCTAATTATTACTGACCTCAAGAAGGTCAGAATAGAGGTAGAAATGGAGAAAAAGCAAATCATTGAAAATCTACAAAAAAAACTCCAAAGCAAAGACAAGATTATCCAGGAGAAAGAGACAGAATTAGAGGTCCAGAAAATTGAGAAAGAGGCAGAGTTGGAGGCACAAAAAATTGAGGCAGCCAAACTGTTGGAAGAAAAAGAGAAAGAGGCAGCACAGAGTGTTTCTAAGCTCACCATGGGTAGAGACAATAGCCTCACAATAATGGCAACATTGATTGAGAAAATACAAAGCTAAGATAGACAGTTAACTTGGGCCAACAACAGACTAGATGACCAGGAGGAATATATTCAAGAGTTGGCTGGCCCAAGGGCAACCAATGAGTAGGAAATATAAATAGATGCCTATGTGGGTCCAATCCCCATTGACATTCCCAAATCCCTATTCCATTGGGAGAAGAAGTGTAGAGAATATGAGGCTTCCAAGCCTATGTTGCAGTTACAAAGGGTAGTCACTGCCAAAACAAAGAGAATAGCAACTCTGGTTGGCAAATCATTGAAATGGCCTCCCTTTCTTCAGAAATTCTATCATGTAGACCTCCAAGTGCTAGCTATTCTATGTTCTTACAAGAAAGAGTCCTGCAGAGGAAATTCTCTTTAGTCCTGTCTGACCTGGTTGAGGATATTGAGACAACAGAAGGATTCATGACATCATATACAAGGAGTAATGATGAGGACAAGAACTTCATATGTGAATTATACCTACATGGGTTTTGTGTTAATGATATAACTTTCATTCTTAATCATTTTGTGGGGGAATGCCAACTTAAGGCATTTATGTCCCTAATGAGGAATCATCAGATCTGGAATGAAAGGATGGAAAATCATCTCAAGAAAGATTTAAAAATAGATCTCTTCATCAGGAAGGAATGTCCCAATCCCAATGCTTTTAAGATTCAATTCAGGTCCCTTATCTATCATCCTGATAATAAGAACAGAATTTTGCCATTATACCTAAAAGGTTTGCAAGAATGCTCCATCGATTTTGGTCTCTTCATAATCAATTCAGCAAACCCAGTACTTGCCATGGCAAAGAAGAGATGGAATATTTTGACCCTGGAACAGAAAATGAGAGAGGTGGTCACCCCTGCAAACTTAAGATTATTCATAAGAAAACCAAAGTTGATATCCAAAATGATGGATAACCATAAGTAGGAATGGATAGGTGGACAGTTCAGGCCCCCTCTAATAATTGAACCACTCCTTATCTGGGCAGAACAGATGGAAGATGAGAAATTGCAGGACTGGATGAAGCAGGTTGATGAATACAGAGGCAATGGTAATATCAACCGTACAACTTGGACCACCTATGTATAGGACTATAGCTTGACTGATAAGCTGCTTCTCCAGAATAAATCCAGAATGTGAGAAGCAGGAGGACCTACCAAACCTTAGGTATGGGGGGATGATGAGTGTCAAGTTGCACCCATGAAATACATCTTTTTACCTCTCTTTTTCTCCTTCCTGAGTCCATCTTTCCTCATGTCTGCACCCAAATTAGATAGAAAGATCATTCTATTTTATGATTAATTGAGATAGATTACTTAAGATTATAATTTCTGATTGAGTGACTAATGTGCATGGAATTGATGGAAAAATGCAGAACTTCTCTCTTTTTGAATCAACAGGTGTAGATGCCAGGAACAACAATTTTGTGCATCTCTAGAGATAGTCTTCAATGATCTCCGGAGACAATACTAAAGTACCATGACACCTGATGTTTTGAAGAAACGAGGAAAGCCTCTCCAGAGTTCTGCAGGAGTTTGGAACATCTCCGGAGCTGAACAAAGGAAGCTACAGATATCTCTAGAGCTACAGACATATCTCTGGAGCTGAACAAAGAAAGCTACAACTATCTCTGGAGCTACAGATATCTCTGGATCTGCAGACATATCTCTGGAGCTACAGATAGGGAACATATATCTCCAGCGCCTCCTGAGAGTAGGGCATATTTCCAACATAAGCTGTCGATCAGGCACTCTCAGCAGTGATCTTAACACCCCTCATTTCACTCAAATCATCACCTGAGTGGTGAAGGGTCATCTTTAGTTAAACTGCTGGAGTTTTTATCTTTATCAAGTTTTTGCATGAGTTACGGATATAATTGATTCAATACCCATATTTTTAGGGCCTCGCTGTCCAAATGTATTAAGACTCAAACTTAGAATTTTGAGTGGACTTCTGTTCCACTCAGTCTTCTTTTATTTGCATGATTATTTTCCATAGTTAGATAGCTAGTACAATAAAGAGATGGATGTCATCTCATAGAGGAACTAGTAGAGAAGATAAGTGATAGGTCATCACTCATTTTGATATATACTGATAGAAATAGCAGAAGATATATATAATGATTGAATTATTCTAATTCTCAGTAATCTCAGTTCTATGATAGCAATATTTTTCATGAAGACATCTTTTGTATGCATTTTGGAGGATGTCTTCAGTTTCTTTTGCCACATGATCAGTCTCTCCGAGCATAAGCTTGTTCATTCTAGCTTTGCTCTGGAACTCATCCTTACAATCCTTGAAGATTATGTTCATTTTTTAGGAGTGATGGAAGGATAGAGCTGAATAGCTATCTGTTCCTGGATCTCCATATCCTTTTCCTTGGCATTGTTCTTTCTCATTTCAAGTTCCTTCTCTAGGATTTTAGGAATTAGAGATATGATTTCAATGAATGCTTTATTATAGATGTTTAGATACCTGACTGTAGCATCTTGTAGGATCTTCTGGTCAACTTCATTATATTCATCATAAAATTTAGTCATTGGTTGTAGATTCCCATCCACAGTGACTAATTTGATGATATCATCAATGTAGAGAGTAGGCCTTTCAACGAATTCTTCTGCCTCTTCTTCCTTGTTATGACCGGTAGAGGGTTCACTGGATGTTTTCTTCTTCTTCTTCTTCATTTTCTTGATCTCCTCATTTGATTCTATCTCTTCATCATCCTTCTGGCTGGTGTAAGACCTTGTGGCCTTTGTCTTAGTTCTCTTTTCTCCCTTTCTAGATGTCTTGCCTTCCAGTTTTGAGGCTTTTTGACTCTTAGAGGTGGCTGGTGCAGAGCTTTTGGAGGATCTAGTCTGGGAGGGGGCTTGCACTGGAGTACTTTCTTTTTTTGCTTCTTGCCTTTCTTTCTCTGCCCTTTCTACCTTTTCTCTATTTACATCAACTGCCTCTTTGGAAATGCCATATCTCTTGGCAACTTCTTCTACTTCCCTTCTTACCTTTCTCTTGATCTCAGGCTGTCTCAGTTGAACATGAATTTTTACACTCAACTCTTGAAAGGTTCCAAATGTTTCTACCTCAGGGTCCTTGGGCTGACTCAGCAAGTGTTGGATATGCAACTCTAGGATTTTCTCATCAACCTCATACCCCATTGGCATAATCCAGACTATCCTTGGCTCCATTGCCTCCATTAGGCATTGATCAGTGTCTACCATAAAGCACACTGTATCCTTGTATTTCTCAACCAATGATTGGGGGATTCTTTCTTTGGCCTACATCATACTTTGAAAGTTCTTGAAGTATCCCCAGAGTGCTGTACTTTGAGTCTTGGCATCACCAAGCCCATACATGTAATCTCTGATTTGTATGGCAACCAGTTTATCATTTTGCCATACCCAACCACTGGATCCAGGGAGCTCATTCATGTAGTAAAAGAAGAGACATAATATCAAGCCACCATATTTGAATGAGTTCTTCTTGTCTTTTTTGATCTTTTGCAAGTTTTTCAATAGTTGCCTCAGAAGAAGCTCATAAAGATCATAATCTGCATTCTCCCTTATCATCTAATAAGCAGTATAAATTATAGTTCTGGATATAGAATTCTCCCTGCTGGAGTGATATATCTTGTAGCCAATTATCATGGAGGCAAACTTGATAGCCGGATCAGTGATATCTTCTATTGTCATTGCTCTCTTGTCAATTTTTGATCCAGTAGCCTCACTTACAATTTGGTTTTTGACCAATTTGAGAGCAGGTAACCCACCGGATGAGTACAATCTGGTTACCGCCTTAATAACATCTTTTGTGATCTTAAAAGGCCTCATCAACCACATGAAGTTGTCATGCACTCTACTCAGAACATATCGGACCCATTCATCTTCTACAAAATAGGGGAAATGGATGCAATGTCCAAAATGCTTGTCTCGGATGGCCTTGTACTGAGGTTTGAGTTCAAATGGTTCATCTATTAACTGCTTGTGATAGATATCCATCAGCTTGGATTCACCAAATTCCTTAATATTTGCATGAATGTATGCCCTAACATCTGTTGGATCTAGGGCATACAACTGAGAGGGGGGGGTGAATCAGTTGTATAAAAACCTGCTTTTATTTTAAACACTTGATTCTTCTTTGTTAGTTAACAGTATATCAATTAATCATCCATGAAAGCATAATGCACAAACACAAGAGTAGATAAACATCAACACATTGAACACCAAGATTTTGACGTGGAAAACCCGGTTAAGGGAAAAACCATGGGGTGATTAACCCAAGGATTATTCTCTGTTAGAAGAATAAGAAAAGAATGGCATTTACCAATTACTGCCTGAGTACACTGCTCACAAAGAGGCCCACTACCTACAAGGAGACACACTGTCTACAAAGTGATAAGAATCACAGTCTTGAACTGGAGAATGACATCTCTACCATGTCTGAATTAGTTCCATTTAATCCCAAAACCCTTGCTCTGCCTTTCGCACTTTTCTTCGCTGCACCACTCTTATCCGCGCCATCCATACACCAAAATGAACTCACAAACCTTTATTTATACAAGACATCGACTTAGGAACAATCATCTAAGTTAGCAATCAACCATAAGAATATCTGCAAGATGAATAACACATCCAGTCGGCCACCACAAGAACATTCACAGGATGAACAACTCATCCGGTCGGCTAGTCGGAACAAGAACTTCATCCGGAAGAATATCTTCAATTCTGTGCTCTACCATCAATGTAGACCAACAACACGACCTCAACATGATCCAAGAATCTTCACAAGCCTACCTGAATGACTAGGTACATCCGCACTTTCTCTACTTACTAGAATCTCTTTTCTTCCTTATCTGGAACTTCAAGAACACAGTCTGTTGCTACTGTCACAATGCAAAAGGTACTTCCGGACCTCAAAATCATACACAACTCAAGATGACACATCACAAGGACATCCCAAATACTCCTTCCAATCCACAGATTAGGATTATACAATTCTGGACCTCACCGGACCTTTCTGTGATCCTCTGTCACCTCTAAATACTTGCCGGAACCAGTTCCACACAGACAACCACAACTCCTTCAGATCTTCATGCGGACCTCTGAAATCTTAACTGAAGCATCTCAAGACTCATATCTACAAACCCTTTAATCCACATCCTTCGGTTCTCATCCTATACAGTACATTTGCCTTCTTCTCATCACTGTTCTTCACTGTTCCTGACTGAGGCTAATTTTCTCAATATCCTTAGCACATTGCTCATCCAATCCTTCTTGTCAATGCAATATGAGTATGTTGACATCAATGACAACACTGGTTCACCTCATACTCGTAACAATCTCCCCCTTTGTCATTGATGGAAACATATGATGTGAAAAACCATCAAGACAAGAACTTCTCCTTTCTATCACAACTCCCCCTATCAGCAACATGTCTTCTCCTCATTTACTGCTCCCCCTTTGATCAAAAGCCACTTGTTTTTCACATGTCTTCTCTCCCCCTTTGACATCAATGGAAAAGGGCTCATACTTGCAATTCTACATATCAGAATCATACCAGCTGCTCCCTCTTAGTAGCAGCTCCCCATCATCAATCCGGATCATAAGATATGACTGTGATATCCACCGGACTGATGCACATCAGTGCATCCTAGTTCATCACTGGAGGGGCCATGACCCCTAACTTCTCTCAGAGATATTCAAAAGAGTCCTTGGGAAGAGGTTTAGTAAAGATATCTGCAATCTAATCCTTGGAGGGAACATACTCCAACTTGACTTCTTCCTTGTTCACTTGTTCTCTCAAAAAGTGAAACTTGATAGATATGTGCTTAGTCTTAGAATGCAATACCAGATTCTTAGAAATATTAATTGCACTTGAATTATCACAGAAAATTGTGATAGGCTCCTCATATTCAACTTTAATGTCTCTTAGCATCTGCTTCATCCATAAGATTTGAGTGCAACTTCCTGCTGCTGCAATGTATTCTACTTCAGTTGTAGACAGAGATATTGCATCTTGTTTCTTGCTTAGCCAAGAAACCAATCTCTTCCCCAAAAAGAATGCTCCACCACTGGTTCTTTTCCAGTCATCCACATCTCCTGCCCAATCTGCATCTGTGTAAGCATGAAGAGAGAAATCCAAATCTCTAGGGTACCATAGACCATACTCAGCTGTTCCTTTCAAGTACCTGAAAATTCTTTTGATTGCCATAACATGAGATTCTTTAGGATTAGCTTGGAATCTTCCTATAAGACCAATAGCCTGCATTATATCTGGTCTAGTCTGAGTGAGATACAACAATCCACCAATCATTGATCTATACTTTGTCTGATCTGCCTTTGGGGAGTCATCATCTTTGCTCAACCTGCATCTGGTTGCCATGGGAGTGTTCATTGGCTTTGAATCTTCCATACCAAATTTCCTCAACAATTCTTTCACATATTTGGTCTGAGAAATGAAGATCCCTTTCTTTGTTTGAGTAACTTGCAGACCCAAGAAGAAATTCATTTCACCAAGCATAGACATTTCTAACTCACTTTTCATCTGATTTGCAAAAGTTTTGCACATACTATCTCTTCCTCCAAAAATGATATCATCCACAAACACTTCAACAATCAAAATATTTTCATGATCAATTTTAAAATATAAGTTACTGTCAGCAGTACCTTTGTTGAATCCAATCTGCACAAGATGCTTATCCAACCTTTCATACCATGCTCTTGGGGCTTGCTTTAATCCATACAATGCTTTCTTCAACTTGTAGACCATATCATCATTATCAGACAATTGAAATCCATCCAGTTGTTCAATGTAAACTTCTTCTTCCAGATCATCATTTAGGAAGGCAGACTTGACATCCATTTGATATACCTTGAAGTCTTTAAAGGTAGCAAATGCAAGAAGTAATCTGACTGCTTCAATTCTTGCCACCGGAGAAAAGGTTTCTTCAAAATCAATTCCTTCTATTTGAGAGTAGCCTTTGCAGAACAATCTAGCTTTGTTTCTGATTACTTCACCAGCTTCATTCAGTTTGTTTCGAAAGACCCATTTGGTTCCAATCACATTCCTATCTCTAGGTCTAGGAACAAGATCCCAAGTATGATTTTTCTCAATTTGCATCAATTCATCTTCCATTGCTTTGGTCCAGTTTTCATCATTGCAAGCCTCATTTATTGTTTTAGGTTCAATCTTTGAAATCAGACAACATTCATCCTGATTTTGAGCAACATTCCTTCTAGTTTGCACACCTTTGTTTCTGTCACCTATGATCTGATCTTTAGAGTGGTTCTGTCTTACATACCTTAGAATTTTGGGAGTATCCTACACTTCTGCTTCTTGATCAGGTTCATTTAGACCTATCTCTTCTTCCTGATTTATCGAATCAGGCTGATTCTGACTTACCGGAGAGGATTGAATTCCTTGAACCTAAACACCATCTTGGTCATCTTCATCAAACTCATAAAATCTTGAGGGCTTCTCAATTCCTTCATCAACTTTCACATTAGTGCTTTCTATCATCTTCCTTAGCCTCTTATTGTAGCATCGGTATGCTTTGCTTTGAGTGGAGTAACCCAAGAAAATTCCTTCATCACTTCTAGAATCAAACTTTCCTAGATCTTTATCTCTTTTAATATAACACTTGCTACCAAATACTCTAAAATATTTCACAGTAGGAATGATGCCAAACCAGAGTTCATAGGGGGTCTTACCAGTGTTGTTTTTGATTTGAACTCAATTGAGAGTGTAGACTGCAGTGCTGATAGCTTCTTTCCAAAACATTTGAGGAACATTTGCTTCCAACATCATTGTCCTGGCAGCTTCCTGGATGATCCGGTTCTTTCTCTCAACTACTCCATTTTGCTGTGGAGTCCTAGGAGCAGACAATTGTCTTCTTATACCCTGCTTCTCACAAAAGTCAATGAACTCACCAGATGTAAATTCACCACCTCTATCAGACCTTAGACACTTCAGTTTCAATCCGGTTTGATTCTCTACCATAGTTTTGAAGATTTTGAACTTCTCAAGGGCTTTTGATTTCTCCTTTAGGAAGGTAACCCACATCATCTGGGAATGGTCATCAATTAGTAACATGAAATATCTATCACCTTGCAGACTCTTGATTCTTGTCGGACCACAGAGATTAGTATGTACTAATTCCAACAACCCGGTAGAGGACTGATCTTTGCTTTTGAAGGAGACTCTGCTCTATTTACCTAGCTGACATTCTTTGCACAAACTATTTGTAGGTTTCATCAATTTTGGAAGATCTCTTACAGCCTGAATATTGCTTATCTTGATGATGTTGTCAAAATTTACATGACACATTCTTCTATGCCATAACCAGCTCTGATCAACTTGAACAAAAAGAGAACTTTTATTTGAACCAACCAGATGAAAGATATTACCTTTTGTTTGAGTACCGGATGCAATTTCAGTTCCAGAGCTTGTAAAGATTCTGCATTTTCCATTCTTGAATCGGAGATCATAGCCTTTGTCCACTAACTGACCAACACTAAGAAGATTGTGCTTCAATCCTTCAACATATAGTACATTACCTGTTTTGCTCTTTCCATCAAAGGAAATAGTTCCCCTACCTCTGATTCTGCCAGCAGAATTGTCACCAAACTTTACCATTCCTCCTTCATACCTTTCCAAATCTAAGAACTCATTCTTGTCACCAGTCATATGATGAGAACATCCACTGTCAATAACCCAATCATCCTTTTCTTCCACTTGAGCAGCCAAAGCTCTTTCCACAACCTTGTGATTGACAGATTCAGAGGATATTGAATCTTCTTCCTTGATGGCAATAAACACCCATTCATTTCCAGATTTGCTTCCTAGTTCTAATTCATCATCTGTTACTCCTTCATTGTCATCTTCTTTATGAACATAATAGCAGTTCTTTTGAAACCTTTGTCTGTTAGTATTCGACCTTGCAGATCTTTCCAGACATCTTGAAGCAAAATGACCAATCTTATTGTAGTTGAAGCACTTAAAGGGTAGTTTTCCTTCATACTTACCGGATCCTCTTGGCAGTCTCTTTGCAATGAGGGCTTCAAGTTGAGCTGTTTTTGCTTCTTCTTCTTCCATGTCTCTTCTTACTTGATCATACCATGACATCTTCCTTGAAGAGTTTTCACCCAGATCAAATCTCTGTTTGCCTTTCACATAGGCACTGGCTTTGAAAGCAGATTCAGTCTTGGGAGGATCATCTCCAAACTCATTCATTTCAAATGCAGCTAGTTTGCTAGCCAATTGTTCTCTTGTGACAGTTGTGTGAGCTCTGAATTCATCAATGCCAGCAACCTTGATTTTATAGGCAGCAGGAAGGGATCTAAGGATAACAATTTCATTTTCATCTAGAGTTCCACCAGTATTTCTAATTCCATACACCAGCTCATTCACTCGTGGCATAAAAGTAGTGATGTTTTCATCATCTCTCATCTTCAATCTTTCAAATTTCCCTTTCAGACTTTGCAACCTTGCACTCTTGACAAACTCATCTCCTTCATACAAAAGTTCCAGTTTAGTCAGGATCTCATATGCAGTTGGTAGGTCAATAACATTTGAGAGATCTGAGTCATTCAGTGTGCTTAGAAGAGCTTCTTTGGTCTGCAGATTGTTTTCAGCATCTGTGATTTCATTCAGAGTTGTCGAACCACCCTGTGGAGGTACATATGGTTTTGAGACCATGGCCAAGTATGCTTTTCCCATACATTCCAAGTGACATTTCATGCGACCTTTCCAGAGAGTGAACTTGGTTCCATCAAACTTCAGACTATCCTTCTTGTATGACGACATCCTAGATCTCCTCAAGCGGTTGAGCTCCTTTCAGAGGAACTTGGCTCTGATACCAATTGTTGGATCTAGGGCATACAACTGAGAGGGGGGGTGAATCAGTTGTATAAAAACCTGCTTTTATTTTAAACACTTGATTCTTCTTTGTTAGTTAACAGTATATCAATTAATCATCCATGAAAGCATAATGCACAAACACAAGAGCAGATAAACATCAACACATTGAACACCAAGATTTTGACGTGGAAAACCCGGTTAAGGGAAAAACCACGGGGTGATTAACCCAAGGATTATTCTCTGTTAGAAGAATAAGAAAAGAATGGCATTTACCAATTACTGCCTGAGTACACTGCTCACAAAGAGGCCCACTACCTACAAGGAGACACACTGTCTACAAAGTGATAAGAATCACAGTCTTGAACTGGAGAATGACATCTCTACCATGTCTGGATTAGTTCCATTTAAGCCCAAAACCCCTGCTCTACCTTTCGCACTTTTCTTCGCTACACCACTCTCATGCACGCCATCCATACACCAAAATGAACTCACAAACCTTTATTTATACAAGACATCGACTTAGGAACAATCATCTAAGTCGACAATCAACCATAAGAATATCTGCAAGATGAATAACACATCCGGTCGGCCACCACAAGAACATTCGCAGGATGAACAACTCATCCGGTCGGCTAGTCGGAACAAGAACTTCATCCAGAAGAATATCTTGAATTCTAGGCTCTACCATCAATGCGGACCAACAACATGACCTCAACATGATCCAAGAATCTTCACAAGCCTGCCTGAATGACTAGGTACATCTGCACTTTCTCTACTTACTAGAATCTCTTTTCTTCCTTATCCGGAACTTCAAGAACACAGTCTGTTGCTACTGTCACAATGCAAAAGGTACTTCCGGACCTCAAAATCATACACAACTTGAGATGACACATCACAAGGACATCCCAAATACTCCTTCCAATCCACAGATTAGGATTATACAATTCCAGACCTCACTAGACCTTTCTGTGATCCTCTGTCACCTCTGAATACTTGCTGGAACCGGTTCCACACAGACAGCCACAACTCCTTCAGATCTTCATGCGGACCTCTGAAATCTTAACTGAAGCATCTCGGCTCATATCTACAAACCCTTTAATCCGCATCCTCCGGTTCTCATCCTATACAGTACATTTGCCTTCTTCTCATCACTGTTCTTCACTGTTCCTGACTGAGGCTAATTTTCTCAATATCTTCAGCACACTGCTCATCCAATCCTTCTTGTCAATGCAATATGAGTATGTTGACATCAATGACAACACTAGTTCACCTCATACTTGCAACAACATCTTCTATATGCAAAACCCCATGCAGAATGCTAGAGAAGGCGCCTAAAGGATCAACTTCTAGAGATTTGTAAGGGTGTTTCTTAAACTTAGGGCGTGACCTATCAGTGATTTTGACAACATTCAGAGTAGCCATCTTTCAAAAGATTCAGAGAGATATTCAAGAGCAAAAATACCTTTTTACACCTCTAGGGTTCACGATATGAGCCGGATAAGATTGTTGGTTGAATCGACTTCTGCGGTTGATCTTTGAGAGGTTTTGAGGCAATTTTGTTGCAGAGCTCCTTCTTTCTTCTTCTCAAATGCAAATGTGCAAATGATGAATGAGAGAACCCTTATATTTCTACGTAAACCCTAATTCCACATTGCAATAAATGCACAATTTAAGTCATTCCGGTTGCCTTGTTCTCCTTGTTCTGAGAGAGATCTTTCTGGATTACTGAGATGAAATTAGAGTGGTTCTTGGTGATAAATGACAATTTATCTCCCTTTTTCAATCATTCCATTTATCCACAGATCAAAATATTTGAATTTTAAATCATACTAGATCTAACTGTGGGAATCCTGCTTTTTCTGGATGACTGTTAAACCAAATCAATCTTGGATGCTTAACCTCTTGAAGACTTCTTGCAGATCTTTCATATCTTTACCAAGGCTTATTTAGATATTTCTCTGAGAGCCCTTTAATCCACAACTTTCCATGTGCCAATTTTAGGCACCAATTGACTGGCTAGGGGAATTTGTTTTCCTTTTTGACTCCCCCTGAGCCAGAGCTCATCTTATTTAGTTTCCAAAAGGAATATCAGCACCAAATTCTGGTGTGGATCCATCCCCAACATTTTCTATACTTCTCTTTACCCAAATCTTGTTCATCTCCCTTTGAACTTCATCTGCATTCACTTTTCCTTTTCCTTTGTCTTGATTTTGATTATGATGCACCAAACCCCTTATATCCTGATTCTTACTTCTACAAAATTTGGCAATATGACTGTATCTATTGCAATTGTAGAAAACAACATATCTTTGTAGATTTGACTGATATCCTCTTGATCTGCATTGATTAGCCATATGTCCCATTCTATTGCATGCAAAGCATCTACCATTGAATGAATTGTTCATTTGCATATTTCTATATTCATGAGATTTGTGACCATACCTTTTGCAGTTAAAACACTATCCGGAGAAGGATGAATTAGTCTGATTCATTCTTCTTCTAGACTAATTTTCTTTATGACCAAAGTTATTGTAGTTGTAGCAATATCCATTGAAGGATGGATATCTTTGAGCATTTGGTTGCCTTACCGGAGGTCTTCTAGGCCCGTTCCTAGGATTTCCTGATCCAGAGTTCTTTTGACCAGATCCAGAGCTTTCCCCTTTCTCATACCCCAAGCCTTGCTTGTCATCTACCATCTTTTGGCTTTCAAGAAGAACTTCAAGTTGAGAAAAGCTTATCTTGAATTTCTCTTTGTATTCATTTGTTGTTTGAAGATCCCTTTTAAGATTGTCTATCTAATTCTCAAGTTGTTCTTCATTGTCTCTAGCTTCTTCAAGATTAGATTCCAGATGCCTGATTATTCTATCCATTTCGTGGCAGTCTTCTAACTTCTCCTTGAGAGATTGTTTTAGATTATCTTCAGTTTTTCTTCTCTTCAATTTCTTGGGTGAATTTCATAACTCTTGATTCCATTTCATGTCTTACCATAATGACCTCTTTTGATAATTTCTCACATAACTTGGTTTTCTCATTTAGATCTTCATTAGTATCATTGGCTTCACTTTGACTTGCTAATTGTTGAAGTAGTTCCATTCTTTTCTTCATTGAGATACTTAGTTTTTCTTTGATTTCATTTATGAAATCATCAGCTTGTTTGAGTCTTTCCCTCAAGTTATTGACTTTAGAGTGAGATTGCTCAAGATCATCTAGGGCAGACTGAAGTTGATCCCTCATACCGTACATATCCATTGAGATTCCCAGATCTTCCTCAAGCTGTTAGGCTCTGCCTAGAGGAAATTAGCTCTGATACCAATTGTTGATAACTGAGAGGGGGGTGAATTAGTTATCTTAATTATTTGACTTTCTTTTCTTCTTTAATAATTAGTGTAGTATCAAAACATATAAGCATACATGAACATGAGAGCAAAAAGAAATCAACACACATAACAAAAGAATTTTTATGTGGAAAACCTTGTTAAGGGAAAAACCACGGGGTGACTAACCCAAGATTGTATTCTCTGTTAAAAGAATAGAAGTACAAAATGGCACTTGCCAATTAGGGCTCACTGCCCGAGCACACTACTCACAAGAGGCTTACTACCTACAATAGTTTATAGAAAGAAACTAGGTACTTGAACTGATGAGAAGCATCCACATATACTGAGGTTCAATTTCGGTTAGGCTCAATATACTGATCTACTACACTTCATTCTTCCTCTGCCTTAGTGCTAATGTTCTGTCACATATCGGACCTGTATTCCTACTTCCACACTGCTCTCTACTTTTCTTTGCACAACACAACACACCAAACACACTTTCACATCAAATTCCATCTGGTATATATATTTGCACCAAGGATTTCAACATCTTTCTAGTCGGCATCCAGAATACTCAAGATTTTCCCAAACTCTAGTCTGTCGGCTGGATCCATGCTTACTAAGTGATGTGTATCAAAAAGATAGTTATAGGAGTCATCAATCATGTCAGCCAACTATGAATGATCCCTTAAGAAACTTGACCTCCATCAATTTCTTATCCAGATTAAGGTCTGATGCTCTGTCGATCAGTTCTTCCTCAATCTACTTTGTCAAACAGGAACCCAACACTTAGGTGTTCATATCTTTTCACTCTTTCATCACCGGAGGCTCAATCTCTGGAATGTATCAGTTAGGGTACTCCTCTTGACTTCCCCAAGTCTGTACTTTGCTAAGATACTTCCTCTAAGAGATCCGGACCTGATTGTCGGACCTTGCTACATGCTTTGTTCTTGCTTACCAGACCAAAATACTCTTCAATCTGACTTCCGGTATAGTCATACCATGTCCTATGGATGTGTGGGATGGATTTTGTTTCCATCAATGAAAACACTCATGAAGCCACACAGTGTCTCTTACCAACAATTTCTTCTCTTTTTGGACAACCAACCATTGTTTTCTTTCTTCCAACAAATCCTCCATTTTCAGCTTCCACAACTCATACCACATTTCGTTGAACTTCTCAATGTCCAATTGAGAGGTTGATGCAACGGTGGATGCAGCCATAATAACAACACAAGATTTGCAAAACAAACACAACCAAATCTCCCACTGCAGCTACAGCTTCCACACTACCACCCAAGAGTCAAAGCTGGCTAGGCTCTGATGCTAAATGTTAGAAATGAAAGCAACACTACTTCAATGGAAATCTGATTCAATATAAATTTCTACAATCTTTAACTGTGTGTTATTAATGGAGATTGTAACATTGAAACAAAACTATGCTTCACAGAAATGCAAAATCAGAAATATGAACATGTAACACAATGTTTAACGTGGAGAAAACCCTTTTAGGTAAAAAATTCCACATAGGAAAGAGGCCCAATGTTTGTATTAATCTAAAAATAATTTACAATACAACAACACTTCAACTCTCTCCACTAGTCTTCAATTTGATAGCATTTTGGCAGCACCCGAGCACCTAAAATCTGTATTGCAGCAACTAATACATGGAAAATACTTATAGAAACATTTTCTAACTCATCTTAGGTGTTCACCTTCTCTCTCCTAAGATTCTCCAAGCTGTAATCATTAATTACCATCTTACAAGCATCTTACACTTGTCCAAAAATAGCCATGCAAAGGTTGGGTGCCCAAGACTAGATTTGGCCTCTTACAACATCTTATGACATGTCATAACCATCATAGATTCCAGCAAAAGAGTATCTTTCTAAGATAGGAACATTGAGTTAAATATAGCAGATATACAACTAACATATTCGTTATATGCGTCATAGAGTCACAAAATCTTATGACAACTTGCAGGTGTCATAGATTCACTCACCAAACATTATGACAGTTGTCATACATGCCAAAAATAGTATATTCCTCAAGGGAGCATGCCTATCCTCATTTACCATGATTTTTTACATTTTCCAACAGTAAAAGTCACTCCGTAATAACTTCCGGTGACTCTGAAATTACCCCTACCAGTGAAACTAGTACATCTCCTCATGGATAATTACAAATTACATATAATAAATGGAATAAATACAATAATTAGATTTACAAGGTTAATGGCACCTTATCCCAACATCTGGTGCACCTGTTACGGAGTAAAAAGTATCCCTATGCCTTTTTACCTCCTAGTTTATCTCTTAGGTCCCCATGTTTACACTTTACATGCTTAATACTTATCTCAGAGCAATTCCCCCCAAAACCCATGTCAAATGGGACTTAGGGGCCCATCTCAAACTTTAATCAAGACCTAAAAATGGCCTTGGGACTTGGGCACCTGTGCCCAAGTCCATGCTAATTTACCAAGTGATGCAAGAGCATCCCTAGTTCAAGAGAAATCTTGCATCAACCAAAAACATTTGCATTTTAGTTTGTTTGCATTTCAATTCTTTCCTTTTCCATTTTAGTTCAGGTAGTTCAGTCAGTAGCAGGTCTTAGCTTGTGGTCCAGTTTTGGCATTTCACATCTTGTGGATCTGGACTTAGCTTCTACATTCATTCATCTACATCATATCAAGAATTCATATTATTTGGATCAGTTACCGGAAAGATATCATTATCACAAATGGACTATTTTCTCAGAGAAGAGCATTCTAACGTTGCCTAATAACCAGCTGAAGGAGAAGGCTTGCGGATCATTCCTTGACTTGTGGATCTCATGGACACATCCTTCAATGTTCTTTGGTTCATGGCCGACCTTCCCCAAGGGTCTGCACATTGTTCCATTCATTTGAGGAAGTGTTCTATGCATTTAGGTCCAACCTATTTGTGAACACATTACAACTCTTCATTGGAATTTGTGACCTTCCTTGGCTAACACAAGGGAATCTATTGGTCTGGAGATGATATATATTGATGTAATAGATCCTTAGGAAAGTAGCTATTCACATAAGAAAGATCTGATAGTTCATATTTGTGTGAAAGAGCTTCAAAGCCTTATCTTGTGCATGTATGTAATCAGGCCTGTGAGCCCTAATTATAAGCCCGCCTATTGCTGACCAGATTGTATTTGAATTCTTTGATATATTGAATGACTGAATCTACATTTGTTCCATTTCTTGAGTTGTTTCCGTTGTGTTTACTCTTGCTGCATGGTCTAGACAGTTCATTCTATGAACCCTCCCACTGTGACTGCACCAAGTGGTATCAAAGTGAAAGTTTGAATCTTGGAGAGATAAATTTTGATTCTTTGGAGTGAATTGGCAAAGGGGATTCTATAAGATCTTGTTGTAAGAACATCACCGATCTGAGCTAGGTTACTTATGTGCAACCGATCTCCAATTGAGAGGTATTTGTCGCTTGTAGCCCGATCGCTGAACCTGAGGCAATTTGCACTTGATCCTAGGAAGATGCCACTGCGAAGAGTTCCTCCTATTAGTAAAATGGCTAATAGAATGGATGAGATGATGGAATTGATGAGAACAATACAAATTCATTTGGATGTCGTTGAAGAAGATAGGCAAAGAGGATTGACACCGAGACCTAGTGTTGAAAGTGATGATGAGGAAGAATTTCAATCTGGGGAACATACCGGCGAAACCCTAGAAGATGAAAAAGAAGAAAAATCAGATCAGATAAAGATGTTTTGAGCTATTTCAAAAATTGGAAAGATACCTAGAGTTGATGTTCCAAACTATACTTGTAATTTGAACCCTAAAGAGTTGATTGATTGGATAAATGACATGGAAGAATACTTTGAATATGAGGATATTTGAAGATCAGGAGAAGGTGAAATTTGTAAAGACAAAGTTGAAAGGACATGCTGCTATATGGTGGAAAGAAGTTTAGTTGGAAAAAAATAGAAGAGGAAAAGAAAAGATTACAAAGTGAGATCGGATGGTGACAAAGTTGAAGAATCAGTTCATACCTGCTGACTATGAGTTGGAATTGTTGAAAAGATTACAAAACCTGAGACAAAAGGAGAAATCTGTGAAGGAATACACTGAAGAATTTCATAAGATAATCATAAGAATAGGACATAGTGAAGCAAGAAAGGAGAAAGTGGCTAGATATATCAATGGACTGAGATTGAACATTCAAGAAGAACTAAGCTTGGTAAGGATGACATCTTTGGAAGAAGCATATCAATTTGCCTTGAAGGTTGAAGAGAAGCTGAATAAAAAGAATGATCAGAGACAGAGAGGCAAAGGAGTTAAATTTCAGAGAGGAAGATCATTTTTTGGATATGATAGATCATTTGTGGAGCAGAACAAGTTTGAGAGGCCAGTTAGAAAGGATGACAGAGATAACAATGCTTATCAGAGAGATGACAAAAAATTTTACCAAAGAGGAAACTCTAGTGCATATTAGAATGATGGATACAGGAGAGAAGGTATAGTATTTGATAAGAAGACATTTAGAGGTACTTGTTTCAAGTGTAGAGGTGAAGGACGTAGAGCATTTGAATGTAATTAGGGTAGTACAAGCAAGAAGACACAGAATAGTGGAAGAACAACCTATGTGGAAGAAGAACCTGTTGGATCACCTTGTTCATTTGGCAATCCAAAGAAAGGAGAATCATTGGTGATGAGGAGAGCACTATTTCAGGTAGAGACAAATGAGGAACCATCCCAGAGGAAAAGTCTGTTCAGAACTAGATGCAAATCCGGAGGTAAGTGTTGTAAAGTTGTAATTGATAGTGGTAGTTCAGATAACCTAGTTTCAGAGGAGATGGTGACTAAGATAAAGTTGGAAAGATTGAAACACCCTAAGCCTCATCAGATAGTATGGATTTAGGATGATCATAAGGTACTGGTGAGTGAACAATGTTTGGTAAAATTTTATATTGGATCTTATCATGATGAAGTCTTGTGTGATATTATGCCTATGGATGTTTGTCATATCTTGTTGGGTAGACCTTGGCATTATGATAGAAAAGCTATGCATGACGGGAGAAAGAATACATATACTATAATAGCAAATGGGAAAAGAATTACTTTGATTCCTTTAGAAGATGGTCCTAAAAATGTGGTATGTGGAAATGCTAGAATCTATTTGGTAGATGGAAGGAAACTTTTGGATGGTTTGAAACAGGAAAGTATGTGTTATGCCTTGATTCCTAAGAAGCCTGACATAGTAGAGAGAGAGACTGAACCAGAGGAGATAAGAAAGTTGTTGACAGAGTATGAAGACATCATATCAGATAATGTACCTGATGGATTACCACCTATAAGGAGTATCAGTCATCACATGGATCTTATACCAGGAACAAGTTTGCCTAACAAAGCAGCACATAGAATGACACCGACAAAGAATTAAGAATTGAATAGACAGATACAAGAGTTGTTGAGGAAAGGTTTGATCAGAGAAATCTTGAGTCCTTGTGCAGTACTTCCAGTGCTAGCACCGAAGAAGGATGGAGAATGAAGAATGTGTACTGATTCAAGAGCAATAAACAAGATCACAGTTAAGTATAGATTTCCTTTACCTAGGATGGATGATATCATGGATTGTTTGAGTGGAGCAAGATATTTCACGAAGATAGATTTGAAGAGTGGATACCATCAGATCAGAATCAGAAAAGGTGATGAATGGAAGACTTCTTTTAAGACAAATGAAGGATTATATGAGTGGTTAGTGATGCCTTTTGGATTGACAAATGCACCGAGTACTTTCATGAGGTTGATGAATGAGGTCTTGAAGAAATTTTTGGGTAAGTTTGTGGTTGTGTACTTGGATGATATTCTATTTTTTTAGTAAGACAAAAGAAGAACATTTGTTGCATATTAGACAAGTTTTGTAGAGATTGAGAGAAGAGAAATTGTTGATAAACATCAAGAAGTGTAGTTTCATGAAGGAAGAATTGGTATATCTAAGATTTGTGATTTATGCGGAAGGATTGAAGATGGACCCTGAGAAAGTGAGAGCAATTATTGAATGGCCTACACCAGAGAGTATTGGAGAAGTTAGATCATTTCATGCATTGGCTAGTTTCTACTGGAAGTTCATTAGAAATCTTAGTTCAGTTTGTAACCCTATGACAGAGAGAATGAGAGGTGACAGAAAAGATTTCTAGTGGACATCAGGAGCAGATAAAAGTTTTGAGTTGTTGCAGTAGAAAGTAATAGAGAAACCTATTTTGGCATTACCAGATTTCAATAAGGTATTTCAAGTTGATTGTGATGCAAGTGGAAATGCAATTGGAGCAGTATTAAGTCAAGAAGGTAGACCTATAGCATATTTCAGTGAGAAGTTGAATGATGCAAGGAAAAGATATTCAGTTTATGATCAAGAGTTCTGTGCCATAATTGAAGCCTTGAAGACATGGAGACATTACTTGTTGCCTAAGGAGTTTGTGTTGTATATAGATCATCAAGCTTTGTAGTATTTGAGTAGTCAAGGTAAGTTGAATCAGAGACATATGAGATGGGTAGAGTTCATGCAGAGTTATACCTTTGTGTTGAAGCATAGGAATGGTAAAAAAAACAAAGTTGTTGATGCCTTGAGTAGAAGAAGAAACTTGTTGATAGAGATGAGAGTTGAAGTGTTGGGTTTTGATGAGTTGAAGAAAATGTATGAGGGAGACACTGATTTTGTAGAACCTTGGAAGGCATGTATGGAACTTGTTGTGATAGATAGGAGTAAGTGGTTAGACTATTTCATTCAAGAAGATATGTTGTTCAAAGGAAGTCAGTTGTGCATACCTAGAAGTTCAATGAGGGATAATTTGATCAAGGAGAAGCACAGTGGTGGATTGGTAGGACATTTTGGCATTGACAAGACGGTAGCTTTGGTAAGTGAAAATTACTTTTGGCCTCAGTTACATAGGGACGTTCAGAGATTTGTACAGAATTGTAGAGTTTGTCAAGTTGCAAAAGGGAGTAGTCAGAACACTGGATTGTATAAACCTTTGATAGTACCAGAGAGACCTTGGGAAGACATAAGCATGGATTTTGTAATAGGATTACCTAAGACACAGAGAGGGTATTATTCAATATTTGTAGTGGTTGATAGATTTTCAAAGATGGCTCATTTCATACCTTGTAAAAAGACAACTGATGCAGTGCATGTAGCTGACCTATTTTTCAAAGAGAATAGTTTCAGACAGAGACACTAAGTTTGTTGGATATTTTTGGAAGAAGATGAAGACAGATTTGAAGTTCAATTCTACTTTTCATCCACAGACAGATGGACAAACAGAGGTAGTGAATAGGAGTTTGGGAAACCTATTGAGATGTTTGGTTGGAGAGAAGACCAGAAGTTGGGACTTGATTCTTTCACAAGCAGAGTTTGCATTCAATAATTCAGTGAATAGGAGTACCAGAAGAACACCTTTTGAGATTGTTACCAAAGTGAATCCTAGAGGAGTTGCAAAATTAAGAGATATCAGTATAGAAGACAAGAGGAATACAGAAGCAGAAGAGTTTGCAGATCATATGAAGACAATGCATAATCAGGTGAAAAAGCATTTGGCGGACATGAACAATAAGTACAAAGAGAAAGCAAATGAGAAGAGAAGACATAAGGAATTTGAAGTTGGAGATGAAATAATGGTGTACTTGAGAAAAGAAAGATTTCCAATTGGGACATATAACAAGTTGAAGATGAAGAAGTTTGGACCTTGTAGGATACTTAGGAAATTTGATTCAGGAAATACATATGAAGTGGAATTACCAGAGACATTGGGTATTTCACCTATTTTCAACATTGCAGGTTTTTATCAGTATCATGAAGCAGAGCTCAATGATAGCATGGAAGAAGAATTAAAGAAGCATTTGCCACAACATGCACCAAAATAGATTGAAGGCATTTTGGATAGCAGAGTTGGACACAACACTAGAGGAAGACAATACAAAGAATACCTTGTGAAGTGGAAAGGTAGACCGGAAGAAGATTCATCTTGGATTTCTCAGGCTGATGTGGACCGTCTTGGTTCTCCCCCAACCCCAGCAAAGTGAGAGACTCACTTTTTCAATAACCCTAGATGTCTGATGTAGGAGCATCATTGGTTTAAGAGAAATCTTGAATCAACCAAAAACATTTGCATTTTTGTTTGTTTGCATTTTAGTTCTTTCCTTTTCCAGTTCAGTCAGTAGCAGTTCTTAGCTTGTGGTCTAGTTTTGGCATTTCACATCTTGCGGATATGAACTTAGTTTCTACATTCATTCATCTACATCATATCAAGAATTCAAAGAATTTGGATTAGCTACTGGAAAGATATCATTATCAGAAGTGGACTGTTTGCTCAGAGCAGAGCATTCTAACATTTCCTGATAACCAGCTGAAGGAGAAGGCTTAGGGATCTCATGGACACATCATTCAATGTTCTTTGGTTCATGGTCGACCTTCCCCAAGGGTCCACATGTTGTTCCATTCATTTGAGGAAGTGTTCTATGCATTTAGGTCTGACCTATATGTGAACATGTTACAACTCTTCATTGAAGTTTGTGAACTTCCTTGGCTGACACAAGGGAATCTATTGGTCTGGAGATGATATATAGTGATGTAATAGATCCTTAGGAAAGTAACTATTCACATAAGAAAGATCTGATAGTTTAGATTTGTGCGAAAGAGCTTCAAAGCTTTATCTTGCGCATGTATGTAATCAAGCATGTGAGCCCTAATTGTAAACCCGCCTGTTGCTGGCTAGATTGTATTTGAACTTTTATATATTGAATGACTGAATCTACATTTGTTCCATTTCTTGAGTTGTTTCCATTGTGTTTACTCTTGCTGCATGGTCTGGATAGTTCATTCTGTGAACCTTCCCACCGTGATTGCATCACCAAGACTCAAATTTAAATGTGTTGACATAGGACCTTTAAAAAGGTTTCCCTCTATCAGCCTTTTTAATTTGAGTTACAAATGTTAGCGGGAAAGCATATATAAGTGAGTTTATGTCTTCATTTTACACCTATATGAATAATGCAAACTTGTTATATTGAGCTAAGGGATTTCAAGGCACACATTGTGTTGCAAAGTAGAATTATGTTGTTATTGTGTTTGTTTGTTGCAGATTTGGCTTCATTAATCAATCTCCTCATGATTTGAAGGATCTTCATCTCCGTGAGGGCTTCACCTCTAAGGTGACATCTATTTGTGCTTTAATCATTTTATTTCATCATTTCTTTGGCCTCTTCCCTCCCTTGGGCATGGACTTTATCTAACAACTATGTTGGAAGACTTGAATGTCATTCTGGGGCTTGACTGAGGCAAGCTCCTAAACACCACAACCCCCAAACCCCTCTTTGTGATTACAGGTTATAGGTGTGGGATTTGGTGAGGTACAGGCACAGAGAAGCAATTCAAAGGATAAGGATTCAAGATCTAGAGAAAAGTTGTTGTAATTCTACCCTACTAGACTAGGGCACCTGCCCCATAGTCCCCCTGACAAGATTTATCCTAAACTCAGGAGCTGAACATCATCTGACACTGCTCACTATTCCAGATTTGTAGAAATAATGCCCTATCAGACTTGGGCATCCACCCCATAGTATGCAAAGTCTTTGCTTCCATAAATCTAACTTTTGGTAAGTTTCTAATCCTTCTTGAGTGTGTTCCTATTTGGTGATCTGTAGCATTTTGTTCGTCTGTACCCAATTTCATTATAAATAGGGTTTGAGGCTTATTCAAATTAGGGTTTGACAAATCTTTCAATCTAATCAATCTTTCCATATCATTCTTAAGTACACCAACCTGTAGCTAATTCCTCTTCATCTATAGTGACTTGGCTCAATTGTTGTCCTTGAGTGTTAGTGTGAAAGGAGGGTTTGATTTGATAGATCTTAACACTATCCATAATCTTCCCACTTTTCATACATAACATTTTGGTGAAGCCACATTTTTACTGAACTTACATCTTGGTGAGTATTATAATCAGTCCTTGCATTCATTCATACCATATTAATCACCTTGGATTGAGAAATTTTACATACATTTGAAAAAAATTGAAAAAACAAGCATTTTAGGCTTGCATTAAGGCATAGTTTTGCATGATTTGCATTACATAATCATTGAAGCATTTAATTTTCTGATATTTACATTAGATCTAATCCATATTACAGCCATTCATCATTGAATCATATTACTGTTATCACCCAGATTTGCACCCTTTGCATGCAGCTGTGAAACCTCATGCAATCTGGAATAACATGGGAATGATCTTGAAGTGTGGGACCTTGCTAAATGAGATTAGACCTTCGGAGAAGGCCGGCTTCCTCTTTCTAAGCCTAAAGCTTAGAGAAACACATCTAAACCTAGTGCTAACGCTTGCAGGGGAAAAGGGGTAGAAGGAAACTGAAATGAAATGCTGAAAGGAACTAAGTGATACACCAGATTTAAAAGTGTTTGGTAGCAACTGAACAGACACAGTACTAATCTCACAGCTGGAAGGACATTACACAGTCTTATATTAATTCCAGAGAGGTCTAGAAAAGTAGACACAGTACTAAAAATAACAAAAGAGACAAAAATACCAGCTTTTATTGATTATAGAGGCCCAGTAGCCATTACAAAGAATAGCCCAGAAGAACTAGCAACCACTTATACATCAGCTTTACATGTATATATAGCATTTTACATTTTGACCCCAGTTAGATACAAAATTCACTCAGCAAGCTGTAACCAGAAGATATTTTCCTGAAGGGACGTCCACCTGCCAAGAGTAATGGCGCAAAAGATCTAGAATAGGGGTAGGTGGGAGATACTTTGGGTCTTCAATGCAAACAGCCACGTCATCGATCTGATCCTCAGAAATGGTGGTGGATAACCTAGCATTGAATGCTGACAACTACCTTTGACAGTTCCCGACAATTAGGCACCTGTATATATCACTTCTACATTGCGTGTATATTGACCCTGTATCTTCATTTGTGTCTCGGCATATACAAACCTGATATGCAAGCTACGGACCTGAAGCTCCTTATGAAACTATTGAAAAATGCCATTCGGTCTGGGTTGTATGTTGACCCTTGAGAAGCCCACACAGTTTTCCCGCTCAAAACAGTGCCTGCGGATGCAAAGAAAACCCACAATGCAGCTTCTAAAACTTGGCCATCGACCAAAAACCCACCGCTGACATCAACGGCCCCAAAAAACTATCAAAAAGTCACTAGCCAACTAGATTGTGCCACACAGGCACCTTATGCATCAATCGCTGACTTGCCATCCTCTATTTTTCCCTCTTAGAAGCCCCTGTCGGAAACTGACGCGGAAGCTGACACGTGGCGAGCTTCGCGGCATTCTTGAGAAATAATAGAGGCTCAACAGAAACATATGCAGATGACAAACACGTGTTGAGCCCTGCAATTCCCTTGAAACATGAATAGGGGCTTGAAACTTGCAATGGATAGTGACACTTGGCGCTGTCTGCTTATCTTTTGAGAAACATATTGAGACCCTCTACTGTTGACACATGGCGTCCTCCGCGTACACTTACAATATATAAAGGGGCCCTTTGAAACTTCAGCAGAAGCTGCCACTTGTCACCATCTGCATGAAGAGAAACATCATAGAAACTTTTTGAGACCCACTTAAGATTCATGCGGAAGCTGACACGTGTCAGGTTCCGCTTCACTCTAAGAAACAATATAGGGGCCCACCTCTTCTCTTAGCCTCGCACCAAAACAAATAGAAACTCACGCAGAAGCTGACACGCGTCAGCTTCCACAGCAACTATAAGGAACACGCGGAGCATTCTGCCCCATCTTAGAAACATTAAAGGGGCTTCAGCAGAAAGCGACACGTGTCCCTTTCCGCGGGACTCTCCACCGCTGACACTTATCAGCTTCCACGCACTGAGAAACTTTATAAAAGGGGCTTGCAAAACTTGGGCAGAGGCCGTGAAACTTTTAGAAACATAAGCGGAGGCTACCACTTGTCTCCATCTGCGAGGCTCTAGTTTTTTTTTTTTTGTGTCCCTCAGGTGCCCCCATGTGGTGCCTTCTGCACACTCCTTGAAACTTAAAGAAACTATGATGAAACTCTGGCGGAAGTCGACACGTGGCAAGCTCTGTGGTAATATTGAAACTTTGAGGGGCTACTCTCCGCCGCTGACATGTGGCATGTTCCGCAGCGATCATTTTTAAAAGCTGATGGAAATTTGTAAGCCCACCAAATGCCCATTTGAACTGTCTGTTGATTGAAACTTTGACCATGAATAACTCCTTCGTTTGGTCAAATTTTAGGGTGCTGTAAAAAGCAAACCTGCCTATTTTTTCAAGCTCTTTCCAATGGTAAGGTTTTTTAGGCAAGGCTTCTGGGAATTTTGGCACTTTGCTTTATAGGGACCTTTTCAAAGGGATTTCCAAGGAACATACCATGTTAACTGTTTGGCTCTGGATAGGGGGAAATAAAGTTAACATCTTTGGTGACCTCTATGGGATGTTTGCCTACTAAACATGAGATTAGTGGCCTCAAGCATCCATTGGGCATGGAGTCAAGTTTAAAATATGCTGGGAAACTAGGACCTGCCTCTCAAAACACAAAAAAGGGAAAAAGGCCTGCTTTCTCCTAATGACAAAGCAGCTTGTGCAGAAGCACTTAGGGAAAGGGAAAACTAAAACAGAAATAAACCTACTCTAATCTTAAACTAACCAGTCAGAGGTGACTTTAAACAAAGCCATTAACTGGTTCTTGAAAGTAACTGCCCTTCCTTAACAATTTGCAATATTCATCATGCATGTGGGCAGTTAAAAAGGGATGAGGGGAGAATAGGCATATGACAAACTAATAAAACATCCCCCAAAAAATGGAGATAAACTCACCTATCCACCTGGACTGCTTGCTAATGTTGTTAGCTTGTGGTGAATAAATGGGTTGATCCCACTCATTTTGATGTTCAACTTCATGCTTAGAGGTAAGCATGACAAGTGGTGACTTCTCTGGATGTGTCTCTAGCTGGGCTAGATGCCTGATTAGGCATCCCCTTGAAATGACATGGAAATCAACACAGTTGATTTCATATCCCCGTTCTGATTTCTTCTCTTCTTGTTGTTCTGAAAACCCCATCCCCTCATTTGTTATGATGGTAGCCTTCATTTGACTCTCATGCTGCTCTTGTGTGTACAATAGCTGACTGGGACCTCATGGCCTTCTCCTTCTTCCTTCAAAGAGCCCAAGAAGGCAGATATAATGTCATCATGGTTGCATTCTTCCTCTTCTTGTTGGCCCGAATACCCCAGCACCTGCATCTCAATTAGAGATATGGTGCTCTCCATCTCATGAACAAGATGTTCATGATTTTCTAACTTAGGCTTAGAAAATGAGCCATGCACATGTTCAAAAGAGAAAACCTCCCCACCAAGAAGTTGATACCCTTGCTGGATAATAAAGAACAAATCTGGGGTAGGGGAACAACCATGATTCCCATAAAATTCTGTCATTTTATAGCATCTAAATGCTGGATATTCATGAAAATGTCAAAATAAGAGCAAAATAGGTCTCCAACCAAGGAGAAACTGGATGCATACTAGAGAGGGAGTCGCCAGGTGATTGAGATGCTTCTGGAAGCTGAAAGGGCTAGGAAAATCACCAAAATCCCGACCTTTGATAAAATTTTAGGTACTTGGGCTGCTGGAACCAGCTGATTTGATTAGTAGAGTCACCATGGTGTTGTTTGTACCACCTCCAAAGGCTGATAATACTAGGAGAAACACCAAATTTCTCAGTATTTTGATGATAAGTTCATCATACTAGTCCCACCGGGCATGCTAAAAACTGTTATCACTCAGATTTGCACCCTTTGCATGCAGCTGTGAAACCTCATGCAATCTAGAATAACATGGGAATGATCTCGAAGTGTGGGACCTTGCTAAATGAGATCAGACCTCCGAAGAAGGCCGACTTCCTCTTTCTAAGCCTAAAGCTTAGAGAAACACATCTAAACTTAGTGCTAATGCTTGCAGGGGAAAAGGGGTAAAAGGAAACTGAAATGAAATTCTGAAAGGAACTAAGTGATACACCAGATTTAAAAGTGTTTGGTAGCAACTGAACAGACACAGTACTAATCTCACAGCTGGAAGGACATTACACAGTCTTATATTAATTCCAGAGAGGTCCAGAAAAGTAGACACAGTACTAAAAAATAACAAAAGAGAGGCAAAAATACCAGCTTTTATTGATTATAGAGGCCCAGTAGCCATTACAAAGAATAGCCCAGAAGAACTACCAACCACTTATACATCAGCTTTACATGTATATATAGCATTTTACATTTTGACCCCAGTCAGATACAGAATTCACTCAGCGAGTTGTAACCAGAAGATATTTTCCTGAAGGGACGTCCACCTACCAAGAGTAATGGCACAAAAGATCTAGAACAGGGGCAGGTGGGAGATACTTTGGGTCTTCAATGCAAATAGCCACGTCATCAATCTGATCCTCAGAAATGGCTGTGGATAACCTAGCATTGAATGCTGACAACTACCTCTGACAATTCCTGACAATTAGGCGCCTGTATATATCACTTCTGCATTGCGTGTATATCGACCCTGTATCTTCATTTGTGTCTTCGTTTGTGTCTCAGCATATACAAACCTGATATGCAAGCTGTGGACTTGAAGCTCCTTATGAAACTATTGAAAAATACCGTCGGGTCTGGGTTGTATGTTGACCCTTGAGAAGCCCACAGAGTTTTCCTGCTCAAAACAGTGCCTGCGGATGCAAAGAAAACCCACGACGTAGCTTCTAAAACTTGGTCATTGATCAAAAACCCACCGCTGACATCAACAGCCCCCAAAAACTGTCAAAAAGTCACCAGCTAACTAGATTGTGCCACGCAGGCACCTTATGCATCAATCGCTAACTTGCCATCCTCTATTTCTCCCTCTTAGAAGCCCCTACCAGAAACTGACGCGGAAGCTGACACGTGGCGAGCTCCACGACATTCTTGAGAAACAATAGAGGCTTAGCGGAAACATATGCGGATGACGAACACGTGTCGAGCCCTGCAATGCCCTTGAAACATGAACAGGGGCTTGAAACTTGCAACGGATAGCGACACTTGGTGCTGTTTGCTTATCTTTTGAGAAACATATTGAGACCCTTTGCTGCTGACACATGGTGCCCTCCGTGCAACTTAGAATATATAAAGGGGCCCTTTGAAACTTCGGCAGAAGCTGCCACTTGTCACCATCTGCATGAAGAGAAACATCATAGAAACTTTTTGAGACCTATTGAGCATGATGTTAGTCATTCACAAACATAGAATAAAAGTTACACAACAACCTTTACTCATCTTGAAAGATACGATGAATTCAGAGAATTCATGATCCCAAGTCTCCATTGATTAGGTCTTAATCTACTGACGTTACTCAGTGGTTGATGTGTGTTGCTGTTTTCCATTCAGGGGCCTTACGTATTTCTGCAAAGTTCATCATTATTCCTCCAAATATCCTGCTCTGTATGTCTGCTCTACATAAATCTCCAATAATTCTACCTCTGCACTGTGAATTTAGTCAAATAATGTGCCTACAGGCTGATATTTGCATGATTTCTACCATTATTTGCAATTCTTTGCATGATATTTTCAATACTACATGCATTTAACTCAAATATGCTAATGATTTTCAGTTACCTACGGGATTTCAGCATATTTCTCTGTTCTGCTTGTTATTGTTGCAAGTATGAGGTGAGCCTGTGTTGTCATTGATGTCAACATACTCATATTGCATTGACAAGAAGGATTGGATGAGCTGTGTGCTGAGGACATTGAGAAAATTTGCCTCAGTCAGGAACAGTGAAGAACAGTGATGAGAAGAAGGCAAATGTATTGTATAGGTTGAGAACCGGCGGATACGGATTAAAGGGTTTGTAGATATGAGTCTTGAGATGCTTCAGTTAAGATTTCAGAGGTCCGCATGAAGATCTGAAGGAGTTGTGGCTGTCGGTGTAGAACCGGTTCTGGCAAGTATCCAGAGGTGACAGAGGATCACAAAAAGGTCCGGTGAGGTCCGGAATTGTATTATCCTAATCTGCGGATTGGAAGGAGTGTTTGGGATGTCCTTGAGATGTGTCATCTTGATTTGTGTATGATTTGGAGGTCTGGAAGTACCTCTTGCATTATGACAGTGGCGACAGACTGTGTTCTTGAAGTTCCGGATGAGGAAGACAAGAGATTCCAGTAAGTAGAGGAAGTGCGGATGTATCCAGTCATTCAGGCAGGCTTGTGAAGGTTCTTGGATCATGTTTAGGTTGTGTTGTTGGTCCGCATTGATAGTAGAGCCCGGAATTGAAGTTATTCTTCCGGATGAAGTTCTTGCTCTGTTTAGCCGACCGGATGAGTTGTTCATCCTGCGAATGTTCTTGTGGTGGCCGACCGGATGTGTTATTCATCTTGCGGATACTCTTATGGTTGTTTGCCGAGTTAGATGTTTGTTCCTAAGTCGATGTCTTGTATAAATAACGGTTTGTGAGTTCATTTCAGAGTGTGGATTGTGTGGATGAGTGTGGCATAGTGAAGAGAAGTGCGAAAGGCAGAGCAGAGGTTTTTGGGCTTAAATGGAACTGATTCGGACATGGTAGAGATGTCATTCTCCAGTTCAAGACTGTGATTTTCATCACTTTGTAGACAGTGTGTCTCCTTGTAGGCAGTGGGCCTCTTTGTGAGCAGTGTGCTCGGGCAGTGAGCCCTAATTGGCAAGTGCCATTCTTTTTCTTATTCTTCTAACAGAGAATAATTCTTGGGTTAATCACCCCGTGGTTTTTCCCTTAACCGGGTTTTCCACGTCAAAATCTTGGTGTTCAATGTGTTGATGTTTATCTGCTCTTGTGTTTATGTATTATGCTTTCATGGATGATTAATTGATATGCTGTTAACTAACAACCAAGAATCAAGTGTTTGAAAGAACAACAAGTGTTATACAACTGATTCACCCCCCCCTCTCAGTTGTATGCCCTAGATCCAACAGTTATTTATCATGATTTGCAGTTATGATGATGAATTTATGAAATTAAAAAAAAGGAAAAGGGTTAAAGAATGAGATTCCCAAAACTACTTGACTGAGATCACTGATCCACATACAAGCTCCCATACATGCAATGAAAAGAAGGAAACTAGAATCATACTTCACCAGGACATTCCACAAATCTGCATGATCCAGTGCAAATCTTCAAAGGAAAAGTTGACAACAACATGTAATGAAATGAAAGCGCTTCCAGTTGAACACAGCATTCACTAGTACATATCCAGAAATCAACATGAAGATTACGTAAAATTTACAATCAGGATGTAATCTGAAACTTCATATCCATTCAGTATGCTCAAGAACAGGTACATTTACAGTGATCTGAAGAAAGAACCTTGACATTTCAACAATTCAATCTTCATTAGTCTCAGTAATCCGATCTCCTAATTGATTCTACAGTAATTGGCCTTATTGCCAGATATTCCAATGTATATCCTCCTCTTCTATTAGCCTTATTGCCAGATATATCTATCTATCTCCTTTTTGTATCATGTCCCCTCATGTATCAGGATCTGGCTCTTATATAGAACCAATGCCAGAAAACAGCTACAATGATCCAAGGATCAGGATCTTCTCATAACAATCAACGGTCTAGCACATGCTTCGCCAGTTGGCAAATGTACAGCTGGCACAGAATATTCCAGCATCTTTGATTTGATTCGGTCTCCAGCTAGCAAACAGCATATTTGACAATATCCTCCTCACTTCTGGTTCATGTTGCCTCCATGTGCAACTTTGTAATTATCAGCTTCAGCTCTAACAGCATCATGACTTCCTGCAAATAAACAGACAAACATTAAGTTCATCATCATGTGGAACACAGCATGAAGTTATTAAACAGGCCTCAAAATGTGCAGCTACAGGCAATCGGGCTCCAAATCAGTGGAAAATATGCACTAAATGCATAAACAGCGTTAAAACACTCGGGTCAACCATCGTTTCATTTTCCCGCCCATTTCCTTGTATATCGGGTTCAAATATGATCATGCATCGCAACATATACAATGATTAAATCGCATTTCATAATATTTTGGGTCTGCCTTTGTATGTGATGCATGTATGTATTTCGGCATGACCACATACTGTCGGAATGGCAATTTTACATTAGGCCGACGGTTAAACTTATACCGAGGCCAAAAATCATGATGATGTCCATCCATCAGGAAGACATGTTCTATCGGCATGATAACTCAAGATAAGGCCGATAGCAAGACTTAAAACTTTCGTCTGCATGATATTTTGGAAATATGATGCTCCCCCTTCCGAATGTCCAGATGACGTCATCATCATGTTTCGCTTCTGTATATTGGGGAAAAGAATGACATCATCATCACATCATGTCGAAGGAAAATAGGAGGATATGAAATATGATCCTGCTGCTGAGGAAAGGAATATGATGGTGATGTCATCGTCATATCCGGGCTTCATTAAAATGCAAAAGATGACGTCACCGTCATGTTTAGTTAAGATCAGGGGATAAATGTAATATCGGGTCACCTAAGGAAGATGATCAGGTGGTGAATGTAATATGACCCCTTTGCGGCCAAGGTAACCCTCTCGAAAGATCAGGATGATGATGATCATCAGGATATCCGGGGCTTTTGTTAAACTTAGAACATGACATCATCGTCATATTCGCGAACCGGATCATGTTTTGGAAAATATCCTGTCGAAGGGAAATGTGATGATGATGTCATCCTGATATTTGCTTCTTCGTTTATCAGATTGGGATGACGTTATCAGGATATTTGCAAAAGGTCATATTTCTTGGCAGGAGGACATTACGAAATATTGGGTAGACAAACAAGATCATGATGATCTTGACAACATGACAGGATAAAAATATGATGATCCTCCTCATCGAATATCATGATGACGTAACCATCATATTCCGTCTTCGAAGCATGAGGATGAGTTGAGGTCATCATCAGGTTAGCGCTAGGCTGATATTTAAAATATGATCATGCTAAGGAATGGAATATCATCCTCCCTTAAAAGATAGGGTGATCATCATGATCATGCAAAAGGAGATCAGGAGGATATGATGACGTCATCATCATATTAGCGAATATCAGCAAATATGACCCTCCCTTGAAAGATCAGGATGATGACCCTCCAATAGGATTTTGACATGCGCATGCAAATATGCAGATGGTGGACTTTCTAAGCAGGGTGATATTGTAATATCAGCATGATATTATAATATCAGGTGATGTTATAATATCATGATGCTCGTTGTTATGAAATATCGGGTTACACTCAAAACATTATGCTCACAATGCGCATAAGGTCATTTGACGGGTAAAACACATTATCACCTAAGATTGACGTCCGGATATTTCGACTGCATGATTTTATCAGGTGATAGACCAAGATCAGGATGACCTTGACAACATGACTGAGGATATAAAAATATGATGATCACTTGCGATTATCAGGTTTGACCAAAACTTTGACTGCTCATAACTTCCACATATGGACGAATTTTCAAGTGATGTAAAAGGCAAACCTGCATGGAATTTCAAGCTCTTTCTAAATATGAGGTCATAGAAACAAAATATGAACTTTGACAAACTAACCTCATGATGATGACCAACCTCATCGAATATCATGATGATGATGCACCTGACTCATTTTTACCAAACCGCCAGAAAACAGACAACACAAGCCAAGCCAAAAGTTGGGTCCCTGTTTTGATAATGCAAAATGGGGCGTGTTGTGTAACCACACAACAACTTGCCACCAAAGAAAACAACAAAATTCAAATAATTCAAAAGGTGAGGATAAGTTAAAACATAAATTTCCAACTCCTATTAAGCATGAGCATCCTAATCCTTTCTAACTGGTATCATGTTCATCAATGTAACAGTGAATTGATAAGGGATCAATTGTGTGCATGTGATTCATATACTCATCTTGAAAGTGAGTTGAATAAGTCAGTGACTGGTGTTAAGCTACGTAGTTTGGTTCATCCCTCATAGCCAACCGGATAGAGCCTTGCTGCCAGCAGGCGTCTATAGCCCCGGCAAGGTTATCGTTGCAATTCCCCTAAGTAGAGCCCCACTGCCAGCAAGCGTCTATAGCTCCGGTAGAGTTACTTAGATGACTTAATCTGGATTTCAGAAAATCCATTTTATTATTTTATTTATTTTATATTTTGAATTTAATTCTTAAGATATAACAGTTGTAGCCCCATGATACAAGGAATGGTCACTTGTTGAAATTAAGTTGAGAATTGCAATGGTAGCAAGGGCAACCTTTAGATTTTTCACTTAACACCTACACTGATATGTTCAATAAACCCAAGGATGTTAGGTGTGTCATTGTGAGGATCACCTTGACTCAAGAAAAGTAGTACTGATGAATATGATACCACAGACCTGATCAAGAATACCTACACTGATATGAGTTACAACCTATGTAAAAACTTATATCCAACTTTTGAATTCTAACAATTTATGTAGTGTTCTTAAGTAACAAGGTGCACCAGTTTTGCCCAACCAAAACAAAGACTCAACAACGCAAAGCACAAAGCAACCTGTACAAACGGCTAACCTACAAAAGGAAACAAAAGAAACAGAACAAGAAGGCAAAACAAGCAAACTGTACAAACAACTAACCTACAAAATTATATACAAACCACTACTAGGCAAACAAAAACTAGCAAACGACCCAAAGACACCTGTATTTGCATACTTCTTTTGATTGTGCAGGAGCATTAGGGTATTAGTTATGGTTCTCAACCTAGCAAATTTATCTTTATATTCTGAAAAATATTCTGATATTCTGAATTCACTGTATTCAACAGAACAACTCTTGATGATCAGCAACTGAGGCAGCTCATCATGTTCATGATTAATCCATATGCATGTCTTATCTCCTGAATTTCCATAATCAAAATAGTATTCAACATCATTTACTGTGGAAAGGAGAAATACAACCTGATGTATTTCTGATTTTGTTGGACATGCTTCTTCATTGGCAGTTGGTCTTCCATTTGTCATTATATTTTCACTGCTTGGCTCAGTGCCTGGTCTCGCTTCAAATTGAAGGATGTATGACTCTTGATGTATTAATTCTTCATCTTTATCCAACTTTATCCCTTCATTCTGGATGTTCAATTTATCCTCCAGTTCAGGAAACTTCTCAATATTTTCTTCAATTTCCTGCACATCAGCATCTAAATAAGTATCTTTATTATCACAACCTGATATACAGAAATTTATCCCTTCTAAATCATGTGACTGTAAAAGAGAAACAACTTTCACTTGATAAGGACACTCCCCTGTTTCATTCTCAAAATATTTCTGGAGTAACGTCTGATTATGCACAACAACTCCAAAGTCTTCTACATCTTCATCTTTCAGGAATTGTTCATTAAATAATTCACATCTTCTATCTATTAGAGGATCTGGTTCCATTAACCTGCAACATTCTTGTATTTGATCATTCAATTCAAAGAAGTCAGGTAATAAATCAGCATTTATTTTCTTCTCTATGACTCCCTGAGTTACCACCATAGGAACTTCATCATCAGCAGTGAATTTAAATTGTTCTACTATTTGTTTACACTTCTCTTTACCATAGAATGACTCCAGGAAAGATGTTTCATCTTCTTTATCAAAAGTATTAGGATCAGAATCAAAAATATTATCCTGATGAGTGGTTTCTTCTCTAAAATTTTCAAAAGATTCATACCTGCATACTAACTGATCCTTACTTGTATTAGGAAGTAGAGAACTCCTATCAATCCCACCATAAAATGAATCAAGGAAAGATGTTTCCTCTTCATTACCTTCTGGAACTGATTCAGCCACTATATTTTTGAGAATCTTTTTCAACATGATCAAGCAAGGGTAGCAATCTCCCTCTGAATGCTCTTCATCATGTAATCTGCACCAGCTTTCAATCAAGACATCATCAGTGGGTAAACCCAATATTTGACTACACTGTATATTTCTAGACAAGTATAATTCAAAATCTTCAGAACGATCCACTTCAGTGTCTGGACAATTAATAACTTCTGGTGCTGCATCTGCTTGTTGCTCCAGAATTTCTTTATTTTCCTGCCAGACTTCTTCATTTTCTTGGCAAGTTTCGGCCCTGAACACATCTGGGAAGAATATTAGTCCTTTCAAATATAAATCCAACCTTGTAAGGAAAGTTAAACAATTTATTTCGCTGTGTTCCACAGTCTGGTGTATCCTGCAACAGGTAGATAAACCAAAGTTAGACAAACTGTGAGGGTAAAGCTGCCTATTCAAAGTTTCCTAAAATAAAGGAATGTTAACTTGACAATTGCCTTCATATACATCCATCAAAATGAGACTCTATTTTTCAATTTTTTAGGATTTTGAAATTTTAATGAGATCTATCATATCTCAAAATAAAACTTGAAAGTTCAGAAAATCAAACTAATCTTTGATGTTTCGAGCTAGATCTTTGCAAAGGTGCAACCAAAACATCTCAGATAAGAGATATTTGCAGACATTTAACTGAAATGCTGAAATATTTATGTAATATTTGTAGAAATCCAGAAATTCACAGCTCAGGCCCTCCTTCTAGCGCCAATTTATGTTGCGTTAGAAGCGAGGGGCCTGCATAAAATGAATGATGACTGAAGCAATAGTGTCTTTTCCAGCTCAGCCCTCCTTCTAGCGCCAATTTATGTTGAGCATGATGTTAGTCATTCACAAACATAGAATAAAAGTTACACAACAACCTTTACTCATCTTGAAAGATACGATGAATTCAGAGAATTCATGATCCCAAGTCTCCATTGATTAGGTCTTAATCTACTGACGTTACTCAGTGATTGATGTGTGTTGCTATTTTCCATTCAGGCGCCTTACGTATTTCTGCAAAGTTCATCATTATTCCTCCAAATATCCTGCTCTGTATGTCTGCTCTGCATAAATCTCCAATAATTCTACCTCTGCACTGTGAATTTAGTCAAATAATGTGCCTACAAGCTGATATTTGCATGATTTCTACCATTATTTGCAATTCTTTGCATGATATTTTCAATACTACATGCATTTAACTCAAATATGCTAATGATTTTCAGTTACCTACGGGATTTCAGCATATTTCTCTGTTCTGCTTGTTATTTATCATGATTTGCAGTTATGATGATGAATTTATGAAATTAAAAAAAAGGTAAAGGGTTAAAGAATGAGATTCCCAAAACTACTTGACTGAGATCACTGATCCACATACAAGCTCCCATACATGCAATGAAAAGAAGGAAACTAGAATCATACTTCACCAGGACATTCCACAAATCCACATGATCCAGTGCAAATCTTCAAAGGAAAAGTTGACAACAACATGTAATGAAATGAAAGCGCTTCCAGTTGAACACAGCATTCAACAGTACATATCCAGAAATCAACATGAAGATTACGTAAAATTTACAATCAGGATGTAATCTGAAACTTCATATCCATTCAGTATGCTCAAGAACAGGTACATTTACAGTGATATGAAGAAAGAACCTTGACATTTCAACAATTCAGTCTTCATTAGTCTCAGTAATCTGATCTCCTAATTGATTCTACAGTAATTGGAATTATTGCTAGATATTCCAATGTATATCCTCCTCTTCTATTAGCCTTATTGCCAGATATATCTATCTATCTCCTTTTTGTATCATGTCCCCTCATGTATCAGGATCTGGCTCTTATATAGAACCAATGCCAGAAAACAGCTACAATGATCCAAGGATCAGGATCTTCTCATAACAATCAACAGTCCAGCACATGCTTCGCCAGTTGGCAAATGTACAGCTGGCACAGAATATTCCAGCATCTTTGATTTGATTCGGTCTCCAGCTGGCAAACAGCATATTTGACAATATCCTCCTCACTTCTGGTTCATGTTGCCTCCATGTGCAACTTTGTAATTATCAGCTTCAGCTCTAAATGCATCATGACTTCCTGCAAATAAATAGACAAACATTAAGTTCATCATCATGTGGAACACAGCATGAAGTTATTAAACAGGCCTCAAAATGTGCAGCTACAGGCAATCAGGCTCCAAATCAGTGGAAAATATGCACTAAATGCATAAACAGCGTTAAAACACTCGGGTCAACCATCGTTTCATTTTCCCGCCCATTTCCTTGTATATCGGGTTCAAATATGATCATGCATCGCAACATATACAATGATTAAATCGCATTTCATAATATTTCGGGTCTGCCTTTGTATGTGATGCATGTATGTATTTCGGTGTGACCACATACTGTCGGAATGGCAATTTTACATTAGGCCGACGGTTAAAATTATACCGAGGCCAAAAATCATGATGATGTCCATCCATCGGGAAGACATGTTCTATCGGCATGATAACTCAAGATAAGGCCGATAGCAAGACTTAAAACTTTCGTCTGCATGATATTTTGGAAATATGATGCTCCCCCTTCCGAATGTCCAGATGACGTCATCATCATGTTTCGCTTCTGTATATTGGGGAAAAGAATGACATCATCATCACATCATGTCGAAGGAAAATAGGAGGATATGAAATATGATCCTGCTGCTGAGGAAAGGAATATGATGGTGATGTCATCGTCATATCCGGGCTTCATTAAAATGCAAAAGATGACGTCACCGTCATGTTTAGTTAAGATCAGGGGATAAATGTAATATCGGGTCACCTAAGGAAGATGATCAGGTGGTGAATGTAATATGACCCCTTTGCGGCCAAGGTAACCCTCTCGAAAGATCAGGATGATGATGATCATCAGGATATCCGGGGCTTTTGTTAAACTTAGAACATGACATCATCGTCATATTCGCGAATCGGATCATGTTTTGGAAAATATCCTGTCGAAGGGAAATGTGATGATGATGTCATCCTGATATTTGCTTCTTCGTTTATCAGATTGGGATGACGTTATCAGGATATTTGCAAAAGGTCATATTTCTTGGCAGGAGGACATTACGAAATATTGGGTAGACAAACAAGATCATGATGATCTTGACAACATGACAGGATAAAAATATGATGATCCTCCTCATCGAATATCATGATGACGTAACCATCATATTCCGTCTTCGAAGCATGAGGATGAGTTGAGGTCATCATCAGGTTAGCGCTAGGCTGATATTTAAAATATGATCATGCTAAGGAATGGAATATCATCCTCCCTTAAAAGATAGGGTGATCATCATGATCATGCAAAAGGAGATCAGGAGGATATGATGACGTCATCATCATATTAGCGAATATCAGCAAATATGACCCTCCCTTGAAAGATCAGGATGATGACCCTCCGATAGGATTTTGACATGCGCATGCAAATATGCAGATGGTGGACTTTCTAAGCAGGGTGATATTGTAATATCAGCATGATATTATAATATCAGGTGATGTTATAATATCATGATGCTCGTTGTTATGAAATATCGGGTTACACTCAAAACATTATGCTCACAATGCGCATAAGGTCATTTGACGGGTAAAACACATTATCACCTAAGATTGACGTCCGGATATTTCGACTGCATGATTTTATCAGGTGATAGACCAAGATCAGGATGACCTTGACAACATGACTGAGGATATAAAAATATGATGATCACTTGCGATTATCAGGTTTGACCAAAACTTTGACTGCTCATAACTTCCACATATGGACGAATTTTCAAGTGATGTAAAAGGCAAACCTGCATGGAATTTCAAGCTCTTTCTAAATATGAGGTCATAGAAACAAAATATGAACTTTGACAAACTAACCTCATGATGATGACCAACCTCATCGAATATCATGATGATGATGCACCTGACTCATTTTTACCAAACCGCCAGAAAACAGACAACACAAGCCAAGCCAAAAGTTGGGTCCCTGTTTTGATAATGCAAAATGGGGCGTGTTGTGTAACCACACAACAACTTGCCACCAAAGAAAACAACAAAATTCAAATAATTCAAAAGGTGAGGATAAGTTAAAACATAAATTTCCAACTCCTATTAAGCATGAGCATCCTAATCCTTTCTAACTGGTATCATGTTCATCAATGTAACAGTGAATTGATAAGGGATCAATTGTGTGCATGTGATTCATATACTCATCTTGAAAGTGAGTTGAATAAGTCAGTGACTGGTGTTAAGCTACGTAGTTTGGTTCATCCCTCATAGCCAACCGGATAGAGCCTTGCTGCCAGCAGGCGTCTATAGCCCCGGCAAGGTTATCGTTGCAATTCCCCTAAGTAGAGCCCCACTGCCAGCAAGCGTCTATAGCTCCGGTAGAGTTACTTAGATGACTTAATCTGGATTTCAGAAAATCCATTTTATTATTTTATTTATTTTATATTTTGAATTTAATTCTTAAGATATAACAGTTGTAGCCCCATGATACAAGGAATGGTCACTTGTTGAAATTAAGTTGAGAATTGCAATGGTAGCAAGGGCAACCTTTAGATTTTTCACTTAACACCTACACTGATATGTTCAATAAACCCAAGGCTGTTAGGTGTGTCATTGTGAGGATCACCTTGACTCAAGAAAAGTAGTACTGATGAATATGATACCACAGACTTGATCAAGAATACCTACACTGATATGAGTTACAACCTATGTAAAAACTTATATCCAACTTTTGAATTCTAACAATTTATGTAGTGTTCTTAAGTAACAAGGTGCACCAGTTTTGCCCAACCAAAACAAAGACTCAACAACGCAAAGCACAAAGCAACCTGTACAAACGGCTAACCTACAAAAGGAAACAAAAGAAACAGAACAAGAAGGCAAAACAAGCAAACTGTACAAACAACTAACCTACAAAATTATATACAAACCACTACTAGGCAAACAAAAACTAGCAAACGACCCAAAGACACCTGTATTTGCATACTTCTTTTGATTGTGCAGGAGCATTAGGGTATTAGTTATGGTTCTCAACCTAGCAAATTTATCTTTATATTCTGAAAAATATTCTGATATTCTGAATTCACTGTATTCAACAGAACAACTCTTGATGATCAGCAACTGAGGCAGCTCATCATGTTCATGATTAATCCATATGCATGTCTTATCTCCTGAATTTCCATAATCAAAATAGTATTCAACATCATTTACTGTGGAAAGGAGAAATACAACCTGATGTATTTCTGATTTTGTTGGACATGCTTCTTCATTGGCAGTTGGTCTTCCATTTGTCATTATATTTTCACTGCTTGGCTCAGTGCCTGGTCTCGCTTCAAATTGAAGGATGTATGACTCTTGATGTATTAATTCTTCATCTTTATCCAACTTTATCCCTTCATTCTGGATGTTCAATTTATCCTCCAGTTCAGGAAACTTCTCAATATTTTCTTCAATTTCCTGCACATCAGCATCTAAATAAGTATCTTTATTATCACAACCTGATATACAAAAATTTATCCCTTCTAAATCATGTGACTGTAAAAGAGAAACAACTTTCACTTGATAAGGACACTCCCCTGTTTCATTCTCAAAATATTTCTGGAGTAACGTCTGATTATGCACAACAACTCCAAAGTCTTCTACATCTTCATCTTTCAGGAATTGTTCATTAAATAATTCACATCTTCTATCTATTAGAGGATCTGGTTCCATTAACCTGCAACATTCTTGTATTTGATCATTCAATTCAAAGAAGTCAGGTAATAAATCAGCATTTATTTTCTTCTCTATGACTCCCTGAGTTACCACCATAGGAACTTCATCATCAGCAGTGAATTTAAATTGTTCTACTATTTGTTTACACTTCTCTTTACCATAGAATGACTCCAGGAAAGATGTTTCATCTTCTTTATCAAAAGTATTAGGATCAGAATCAAAAATATTATCCTGATGAGTGGTTTCTTCTCTAAAATTTTCAAAAGATTCATACCTGCATACTAACTGATCCTTACTTGTATTAGGAAGTAGAGAACTCCTATCAATCCCACCATAAAATGAATCAAGGAAAGATGTTTCCTCTTCATTACCTTCTGGAACTGATTCAGCCACTATATTTTTGAGAATCTTTTTCAACATGATCAAGCAAGGGTAGCAATCTCCCTCTGAATGCTTTTCATCATGTAATCTGCACCAGCTTTCAATCAAGACATCATCAGTGGGTAAACCCAATATTTGACTACACTGTATATTTCTAGACAAGTATAATTCAAAATCTTCAGAATGATCCACTTCAGTGTCTGGACAATTAATAACTTCTGGTGCTGCATCTGCTTGTTGCTCCAGAATTTCTTTATTTTCCTGCCAGACTTCTTCATTTTCTTGGCAAGTTTCGGCCCTGAACACATCTGGGAAGAATATTAGTCCTTTCAAATATAAATCCAACCTTGTAAGGAAAGTTAAACAATTTATTTCGTTGTGTTCCACAGTCTGGTGTATCCTGCAACAGGTAGATAAACCAAAGTTAGACAAACTGTGAGGGTAAAGCTGCCTATTCAAAGTTTCCTAAAATAAAGGAATGTTAACTTGACAATTGCCTTCATATACATCCATCAAAATGAGACTCTATTTTTCAATTTTTTAGGATTTTGAAATTTTAATGAGATCTATCATATCTCAAAATAAAACTTGAAAGTTCAGAAAATCAAACTAATCTTTGATGTTTCGAGCTAGATCTTTGCAAAGGTGCAACCAAAACATCTCAGATAAGAGATATTTGCAGACATTTAACTGAAATGCTGAAATATTTATGTAATATTTGTAGAAATCCAGAAATTCACAGCTCAGGCCCTCCTTCTAGCGCTAATTTATGTTGCGTTAGAAGCGAGGGGCCTGCATAAAATGAATGATGACTGAAGCAATAGTGTCTTTTCCAGCTCAGCCCTCCTTCTAGCGCCAATTTATGTTGAGCATGATGTTAGTCATTCACAAACATAGAATAAAAGTTACACAACAACCTTTACTCATCTTGAAAGATACGATGAATTCAGAGAATTCATGATCCCAAGTCTCCATTGATTAGGTCTTAATCTACTGACGTTACTCAGTGGTTGATGTGTGTTGCTGTTTTCCATTCAGGGGCCTTACGTATTTCTGCAAAGTTCATCATTATTCCTCCAAATATCCTGCTCTGTATGTCTGCTCTGCATAAATCTCCAATAATTCTACCTCTGCACTGTGAATTTAGTCAAATAATGTGCCTACAAGCTGATATTTGCATGATTTCTACCATTATTTGCAATTCTTTGCATGATATTTTCAATACTACATGCATTTAACTCAAATATGCTAATGATTTTCAGTTACCTACGGGATTTCAGCATATTTCTCTGTTCTGCTTGTTATTTATCATGATTTACAGTTATGATGATGAATTTATGAAATTAAAAAAAAGGAAAAGGGTTAAAGAATGAGATTCCCAAAACTACTTGACTGAGATCACTGATCCACATACAAGCTCCCATACATGCAATGAAAAGAAGGAAACTAGAATCATACTTCACCAGGACATTCCACAAATCCGCATGATCCAGTGCAAATCTTCAAAGGAAAAGTTGACAACAACATGTAATGAAATGAAAGCGCTTCCAGTTGAACACAACATTCACCAGTACATATCTAGAAATCAACATGAAGATTACGTAAAATTTACAATCAGGATGTAATCTGAAACTTCATATCCATTCAGTATGCTCAAGAACAGGTACATTTACAGTGATCTGAAGAAAGAACCTTGACATTTCAACAATTCAGTCTTCATTAGTCTCAGTAATCCGATCTCCTAATTGATTCTACAGTAATTGGCCTTATTGCCAGATATTCCAATGTATATCCTCCTCTTCTATTAGCCTTATTGCCAGATATATCTGTCTATCTCCTTTTTGTATCATGTCCCCTCATGTATCAGGATCTGGCTCTTATATAGAACCAATGCCAGAAAACAGCTACAATGATCCAAGGATCAGGATCTTCTCATAACAATCAACGGTCTAGCACATGCTTCGCCAGTTGGCAAATGTACAGCTGGCACAGAATATTCCAGCATCTTTGATTTGATTCGGTCTCCAGCTGGCAAACAGCATATTTGACAATATCCTCCTCACTTCTGGTTCATGTTGCCTCCATGTGCAACTTTGTAATTATCAGCTTCAGCTCTAACAGCATCATGACTTCCTGCAAATAAACAGACAAACATTAAGTTCATCATCATGTGGAACACAGCATGAAGTTATTAAACAGGCCTCAAAATGTGCAACTACAGGCAATCGGGCTCCAAATCAGTGGAAAATATGCACTAAATGCATAAACAGCGTTAAAACACTCGGGTCAACCATCGTTTCATTTTCCCGCCCATTTCCTTGTATATCGGGTTCAAATATGATCATGCATCGCAACATATACAATGATTAAATCGCATTTCATAATATTTCGGGTCTGCCTTTGTATGTGATGCATGTATGTATTTTGGCGTGACCACATACTGTCGGAATGGCAATTTTACATTAGGCCGACGGTTAAACTTATACCGAGGCCAAAAATCATGATGATGTCCATCCATCGGGAAGACATGTTCTATCGGCATGATAACTCAAGATAAGGCCGATAGCAAGACTTAAAACTTTCGTCTGCATGATATTTTGGAAATATGATGCTCCCCCTTCCGAATGTCCAGATGACGTCATCATCATGTTTCGCTTCTGTATATTGGGGAAAAGAATGACATCATCATCACATCATGTCGAAGGAAAATAGGAGGATATGAAATATGATCCTGCTGCTGAGGAAAGGAATATGATGGTGATGTCATCATCATATCCGGGCTTCATTAAAATGCAAAAGATGACGTCACCGTCATGTTTAGTTAAGATCAGGGGATAAATGTAATATCGGGTCACCTAAGGAAGATGATCAAGTGGTGAATGTAATATGACCCCTTTGCGGCCAAGGTAACCCTCTCGAAAGATCAGGATGATGATGATCATCAGGATATCCGGGGCTTTTGTTAAACTTAGAACATGACGTCATCGTCATATTCACGAACCGGATCATGTTTTGGAAAATATCCTGCCGAAGGGAAATGTGATGATGATGTCATCCTGATATTTGCTTCTTCGTTTATCAGATCGGGATGACGTTATCAGGATATTTGCAAAAGGTCATATTTCTCGGCAGGAGGACATTACGAAATGTCGGGTAGACAAACAAGATCATGATGATCTTGACAACATGACAGGATAAAAATATGATGATCCTCCTCATCGAATATCATGATGACGTAACCATCATATTCCGTCTTCGAAGCATAAGGATGAGTTGAGGTCATCATCAGGTTAGCGCTAGGGTGATATTTAAAATATGATCATGCTAAGGAATGGAATATCATCCTCCCTTAAAAGATAGGGTGATCATCATGATCATGCAAAAGGAGATCAGGAGGATATGATGATGTCATCATCATATTAGCGAATATCAGCAAATATGACCCTCCCTTGAAAGATCAGGATGATGACCCTCCGATAGGATTTTGACATGCGCATGCAAATATGCAGATGGTGGACTTTCTAAGCAGGGTGATATTGTAATATCAGCATGATATTATAATATCAGGTGATGTTATAATATCATGATGCTCGTTGTTATGAAATATCGGGTTACACTCAAAACATTATTGTCACGATGCGCATAAGGTCATTTGATGGGTAAAACACATTATCACCTAAGATTGACGTCCGGATATTTCGACTGCATGATTTTATCAGGTGATAGACCAAGATCAGGATGACCTTGACAACATGACTGAGGATATAAAAATATGATGATCACTTGCGATTATCAGGTTTGACCAAAACTTTGACTGCTCATAACTTCCACATATGGACGAATTTTCAAGTGATGTAAAAGGCAAACCTGCATGGAATTTCAAGCTCTTTCTAAATATGAGGTCATAGAAACAAAATATGAACTTTGACAAACTAACCTCATGATGATGACCAACCTCATCGAATATCATGATGATGATGCACCTGACTCATTTTTACCAAACCGCCAGAAAACAGACAACACAAGCCAAGCCAAAAGTTGGGTCCCTGTTTTGATACTGCAAAATGGGGCGTGTTGTGTAACCACACAACAAGACCCACTTAAGATTCATGCGGAAGCTGACACATGTCGAGTTTCGCTTCACTCTGAGAAACAATATACGGGCCCACCTCTTCTCTTAGCCTCGCACCGAAACAAATAGAAACTCACGCGGAAGCTGACACGTGTCAGCTTCCGCAGCAACTACAAGGGACACATGGAGCATTCTGCCCCATCTTAGAAACATTAAAGGGGCTTCAACAGAAAGTGACACGTGTCCCTTTCCATGAGACTCTGAGAAATAATAAAGGGACTCTTCGCTGCTGACACTTGTCGGCTTCCGCGCACTGAGAAACTTTATAAAAGGGACTCGCGAAACTTGGGTGGAGGCCGTGAAACTTTTAGAAACATAAGCGGAGGCTGCCACCTGTCTCCATCCGCGGGGCTCTAGTTATTTTTTTTTGTGTCTCTCGGGTGCCCCCACATGGTGCCTTCCGTGCACTCCTTGAAACTTAAAGAAACTGCGATGAAACTCTGGCGAAAGCCAACACGTGGCAAGCTCCGTGGCAATATTGAAACTTTGAGGGGCTACTCTCCGCCACTGACACATGGCATGTTCCGCGGTGATCATTTTTAAAAGCTGATGGAAATTTGTAAGCCCACCAAATGCCCATTTGAACTGTCTGGTGACTGAAACTTTGACCATGAATAACTCCTTCATTTGGTCGAATTTCAGGGTGCTGTAAAAAGCAAACCTACCTATTTTTTCAAGCTCTTTCCAATGGTAAGGTTTTTTAGGCAAGGCTTCTGGGAATTTTGGCACTTTGCTTTATAGGGACCTTTTCAAAGGGATTTCCAAGGAACATACCATGTTAACTATTTGGCTCTGGATAGGGGGAAATAAAGTTAACAATTACATCTTGCATTTAAATATCTCATTTAGTAGGGTTTTTCTTAAAAAGTTGCATCTTTCATATAACCTAGTAATTCCAAAAGCTAGGGTTTGTAGAAAAAATATCATTTCAGATTTTGTTGCTGTCATAAACATCTTTCAATTAAGATCTAGAAATTATTTAAAGCAAATTTTCATTTCTCATTTGAAAATTTTGCATCATTTCGTACTTTACTTTGAAAATTTCACATGTTTGTAATTACACAATGTCTATTTCAACATAAGCAATTTAACCACTCTCTAACATTTCTTTGCAAGAAATCTTAAAAGTGGTCTATATCACCTTTTGTACATCACTCTTTACATCTTAATCACTCCATTTGTAGGGACACTTGTGTGTTTTTGTTAACAAGTTTCAAAAACCTAGTTTCCTCAAACTAGTGTTGTGGTGTACAAAAGTCTCTCATATTGGTTATATTTGATAAATGAAAAGATCTTATTGTGCATTTCTATTGGAAGATATTCTATTATGGCATCTTCATCTCATTGCTCTTTGGTATCTTTACATGCATATATCAAAGACTTTGAATATTTCTACAAATTCCTTAATATGAATCCTCATGTTCTCACTCATATATAATCCATGTATCACAATAACATATTTAAGTGCTCTTCATTTAAGATCCTTGATTGTGTATTTGATTTTGACAATTTCCTATCTCTCATGAATACTTACCCTTCGGTACTAGAAGTCTAACTGAATACATCTCCATGAAAACTCATGAGAAAGATGAGTGTGAAAGTTATTCTATTAATGCCTTGGAACTAATATCTAAAATATATGATGATGATGATTCCATGAGTTATCCTATTCCTCCTCTAGTTGAATGTTCAAATACCTTGGACATCCCTAAGGAAGTGAAGACCTTTGATCTTCCTCCTTTGGATGAATGTTCAAGAATCTTGGATATCTCTAAGGATGCAAAGACCTTGGGTAGCTCTCCTTTGGTTGCAAGTTCTATTCCATTGGACATCACTAAAGATCAAACCATCAACAATTCCTTTTCTCTTTGTTCCAATGCCCTCCCTTTAAAATATGAAGCATTGGTGGATAAAGAAAGGTCCCTCACATTAAATTCTATAGGGATGAATGTCGAGCTTAATCAAAATCAAAGCAATGTTAATTCAATTACCTTTAATAGGTTTCTTCCACCCACTAAGGGGTTACTAGAAAAGTGTAGTAATATTCCTAAGATGATTGTGCAAAGGGCATCAAATGTGCCTTCTTGCTTAAAACCAGTGATTACGGTTCAAGGTGATCAAAAACTACCTCGACCCCTAGATTACATTCTAAACTATGCAAGAAAAATCACTCAAAGAAATCAAGGTGTTCAAAATATGTCACAACAACTAAATTACAATGTGATTGTTCACACATACAACACCCATAATAACAAGCAAAGCAAGCAAGCACCACATGTGCCTATCTCTCTTCCATCTTCTCAACCCATGCTTCCTCAACCACCTTGCCTTACTCAAAAATGTGGCCAAGATTATGATCTTGTTGAGCAACTTCATGCTACTCCTGCTAAGATCTCTCTTTGAGAACTCATACAAATATCACCTACATACCATAGAATTCTCTGAGAAGATTTACAAAAGGTGATGGTACCACCTGTTGTTAAGCCGAATGATGTAGCATCTCTATTAGATTGTATGCATGCAACAAAAATGGATATTTTGTTTCAACCACAAGAATTACCATCAACCGAAGTTCAAAACCAACATGATCCTCTTATAATCTTTGTCACAATAGATAAAAAGTTGATAAAGAGAGTTATGAATGACAACGGATCGGCTCTTAATGTTTGTGGCATTGATTTGCTACACAAAATCAAGATCGACACTTCTTTAATCAAACCAGATAGGCTTAGCATTTGTGGCTTTGATAATGTTGGTAGACAATCCATGTGTACCATAACTTTACCCATAAAGGTTGGACCCGTGACATTATCTAGTCTTTTTTATGTCATGCCTGGTTTGCTTTCATATAATATGATTCTCGATAGACCATGGATCCATGCCATGGGGGTAGTTCCATCTACCCTTCATTGATCAATAAAGTTCATTTATGAAAGCAAGCTCCACACCATTGAAGCCAATCCTAAACCAAATAATTGTTTACATATTGAAATGTAAAAACAAGTTAACAATCATACGAGTCTAAGCAACTTACGAGTTGATTCATCAATACCTCTTGCCACATATAATGTTGTGCAAGACTCTAAACCATCGAATGAACTTTTTGGTGATGATTGGGATGTAGTAGATTTTAGTCCTAACTTTATAGGGGAATATAAACTTAATCCTAACACATCAAAAGTAGCATTGATCTCATCTAACCAATCTTTGGAAAGACCTAAGAAACCCAAAGTCTCCTTGGTAGAAAACAAAGACAATACTCTTACTTATACTACAGATTATGTGACCTATGAGGCCTCACCATCTTCTAAAGAGATGGACTCTCTCTATGGTTGTGGATTTCAAATTTTGTACAAAAATTGAAAATACATAGGCAATGGTTGTGGTGTAAATCAACAAGGAATTAGAGTACCTTTACAAGTTACTGGAATTAACTACACGACCAGTATTGGATACCATTCTTTGAAGCCCACCAAAGCTTATCATTGTCCTAAACTTAATGTTAATACAATATAAGCAAATACGATATATCCTAAGATGATAGACATGGATTGTCCACTAGGAAATATCCTATTGAATGAGGTAAGTATTTCTCCCTCCTTTAGCCTCACTTGATGTAGCACCTCTTCTAGTTGCTCTCAAGGGTGGCCTCCTCCTAGATATATATGTTGTTAGTATTGTGTTGTGTTCCCTCATGTTGTGTTATATGTTGTTTAGGTCTCTTTGGATGACCCTTGATACTCTTGTAAGGTCAAGGATACAACAGGACCGCCGATGTCATAACATTCTTCTATTTGTATCTCAATTCTTCTATATTAGTCTCTTTTTTATTGTTGCATGTTGTGTCTCGGGGGCATAACATTATTGAGGGTATTTTGGGGGCATCCTCCTACGTGGTGTTCCCAAGGCACTTTGTCTCCTCTCTCATTGTTTTTGATTCCCTTCTTTCGTGCCTCTATTAGTTGGCAGATGGCGAAAATAGACAAATACTGATAAGGACCGTGTGTCCCTTAAGCAAGTAAGAAAAAAATGACTTAGTCCATATATGAAGATGGGGTTGATATATATATTCAATGCTTGACTAGTAGAATCACTTTATGTGATCTATCATGTTGTAACAAACTTTTGCAATACTCTCAATCTGCTCTATGCACTTTGGATGGTTTTGTATCTCACCTTGTTACACTCGGTTCCGAGATACTTGCAGTATAATCCCTATGGCTATACTTGGTTCTGAACCCACAAGTGTAGCCTTGGTTCTTTAATGTAATCTGATTTATGCATAGCTTCTATGATTTGATTTCATTATTATCTTAGAGTAAGATGGTCTAACCTTATCTCTTGTTGATTATCTTAGCAATTCATATCAATGTATTTGTGGGAACACTCGACAATCGTGGAACATGTCACCTTTGGGGGCATGGGATTTGTGAGAGCTCTTGTTCCCTTGCATGTTTTCACTCTACCTTAATGTTCTTAATGTTAGGAATTGCATGCAAAAGATATCAATTAAATGCAAATAAAGATTAAACAGAGGAATGAAAAATAATAGAAATAATAACAACGAGAGACAATTTTAATGTGGTTCACCAAAACTAGGGCTACATCCACCAACACAGAGTCCAATATTATTATCCATCAAATCAAACTAATTACAACCAGTAATCCTTGCAACTCAATTGATACTGCTGCAAATTCTACAATACAATATCAACGCAAACCCTAACCCTTAGCCGCTTTTATCAAGCCTTATGTCAGTTACAAAAATAGGGTTTTTTTTATGTTGGCTAATAGAAAAATAAATCCTGACACTTTTATAAAATATTAAAACCCGTTTGAGGTTTCAGGGGCATTACCCCATTACCCCGCCCTGTATTGCGATAGGGAGCGCACCGAGGGTGCTGTTCCTGGACCCCACAAGGGGTGCTGCCCCTTGACCTCGTCTTGCGAGCGCTGCTCCCAAGCCCCCGTTAAATAATTTGGGGGGAATTTGCACCGATAAAAGTGGGGAAAATTTAACCTATTAGTCTGATTAGGCTCCATATAACAACAATCTCGCACTTGGAGACTGATCATACTCCACACAATATCATCATCCACTTGGAGACTGATCATAACACTACTGAACTTGTAGCTCCCACTGGAAATAAACACCCTGGACCCTGTTGTTCTAATTTTATTGTTTTCAGTCTTGAAGACCAACCAAAGCTGAAGAGGAACTCAGCTTCTCCCTTGTCACTGCCTTTGTAAACATATCCGCTAGATTTTCATCTGTATGTATCTTTTCCAGCCATAACTGTCCATCATCCAACACTGATCAAATGAAGTGATACCTCAACTGTATGTGTTTGGTCTTTGAATACAAGGCAAAATTATTTGCAAGATGTATATCACTCTGGTTGACCATAAACAAATAACTATTAGCATGTTGTTTTCCCAATTCTTCCATGAAAGATTGCAGCTATATCATCCCCTTGCTTGCCTCTATTGTAGCTACATACTCTGCCTCTGTAGTGGATAAAGCAACCACCTTTTGCAACCGTGAGATCCAACTCACTGATGTCCCACCTACAGTAAAGACATAACCTATAGTACTTCACCTTGTATCAATATCCCCTGCCAAATCTAAGTCTACATAACCTACTAAATTAGTATTAGAGCCCCCAAGACATAAGTGTTTATTGTATGTACCTCTCAAATATCTGAGAATCCATTTTACCGTATTCCAATGCTCCAATCCAAGATTACTCATATACCTAGTTACGATTCCTACAACATGTGCAATATTTGGTCTCATGCATACCATGGCATACATTAAGCTTCCTACAACTGAAGCATATGGTACCTTGGACATTTTGTATTCCTCCTCTTGTGTCTTTGGACACATCTCCTTAGTCAATTTCAAATGACTAGGCAAAGGTGTGCTGATAGCTTTTGCATTCTCCATATGGAATCTCTACAACACCTTTTTAACATAATCAACCTAAGATAGAGTCAATTTTCTATTCTTCCTATCTCTGCAAATTTTCATACCAAGGATTTGTTTTGTTGCCCCCAAATCCTTCATAGCAAATGATTGTGCTAACTATTGTTTTAACTCTCTTATGTGATCCATGTTAGACCCTGCTACAAGCATGTCATAAACATATAAACATAAAATAATGTAGTTATCATTATCCAACCTCTTAAAATAAACACAATGGTCAGAATTACACCAGCTGTAGCCTTGCTCAACCATAAAACTATCAAATTTCAAGTACCATTGCCAAGGTGCTTGTTTCAAGCCATATAAGCTCTTCTTCAATCTACACACTAGTTTCTCCTTACCTTTAACCTCAAATCCTTGGGGTTGTTCCATATATATCTCCTCCAAATCACCATGGAGAAAGGTAGTTTTCACATCTAATTATTCCAAATGCAAATCTTCAGCAGCCACAATACTTAAAACAGTATGAATAGAAATCATCTTAACAACCGAAGAAAAAATCTCATCAAAATCAATGCCCTTTTTCTATGCAAATCCTTTTACAACTAGTCTGGCTTTAAATCTTTTATTACCTCCATCTTCCTCTTTCAGCCTATAAACCCATTTGTTTGGTAGAGCCTTTTTACCTACAGGCAACCTACATAATTCCCAAGTTTGATTTTTCAGCAAGGAGTCCACTAAACCTTTGTATCCACGTACATGGCTTCATCATACTCTTTTGGTTCACCAACATCTGATAACAAAATAGAATACAAAGAGGGAGAAAACATTTCAGGAGGTCTACTTAGCCTTGTTGACCATCTAACATTCACTGGAGTTTGTGGTATTTCTTGTTGCTGTTGCGGAGCATGAGGAACCACCAGAACATCATTATCTGGAGTATCATCCAATACCACATGATCCTTTTCTTTCTTCTCATGTTATTGCAACTAATCTTTGTACAACACCTTCTCATTGAATACAACATCCCTACTTCTCATAATTTTCAGATTTTCAACATCCCAAAGCCTATAACCAAATTCATCAATGCCATATCCAACGAAGATACACTTTTTTTATTTTGCATCTAGCTTGGTTCTATTTTTAGAATCTACATGTGCAAATACTTGACATTTAAAGGTTTTGAGAAAAGAATAACTCACCTTCTTACCTATCCATGCTTCCTCTAGAATACCACAGCCCAAAGGAACTGAAGGACCTCTATTAATTAAATATATAGTGGTATTGATAGCCTCTGCCCACATGTTTAAAGGTAGCCCAACATGCAATCTCAAGCCCCTTGCACGCTCCATTATTGTCCTATTCATGCGCTCAGCCACTCTATTTCCTTGTGGAGTCCCTGGAACCATTTTCTACCTACGAATTCCATTAAAGGAACAATAATCCTCAAATTCTTTGCTGCAATACTCACCACCATTATTAGATCTGAGACATTTTAATCTTTTACCCTTCTCATTCTCAACCAAGCTTCTCCATTTCTTAAATGTTTCAAATACATCAGATTTCTGCCTAAGGAAATAAATCTAAACCTTCCTAGTTGCATCATCTATGTATGTAACATAATACCGAGAGCTACCGAGAGAAGATACTTGAGTCGGTCCCCATACATCTGTATGCACAAGCTCCAACTTTTCATCTTTCTTTTGCTTCCTGTCTTTGAGAAAACTCTCTTTTGTTTTCCATACACAACTTCACATAAATGAATATTAATACATTTCAAACCTGGTAAAACTTTCTTAGAATGAAGTACCTTCATACCTTTTTCACTCATATGCCCAAGTCTGTTATGCCACAGTGTTGTCTTAGAACCTGCAACAACTATATCAGTCTCTTCCTATGAACCTACAACAACTGTTCCTGAACCTGTTTGGGTTTTCTTTGCAACAACTAAAGTAGAAGGAATAGTATGACCTGTACAAAGATATAAGGTGCCTACTTTCACACCTTTTACTATGATTAAGGCACGTCTTGACACCTTCCAATTTTTATCACTAAAAGTAACAATGAAACCTTCATCAGCTAGCTGCCAGGCTACTGAAATTAAATTTCTACTCAACCTTGGAACGTGCTTTTGTTGGCAAGAGACACTGTGTGGCTTCATAAGTGTTATCATTGATGGCAACAAACTCTATCCCACACATCCACAGTACATAATATGCCTATACCGGAAGTCAGAATGAAGATTATCTTGGTCCGGTATGTAACAAGTTCTTACAATCAGGTCCAGATCTCTCAGATGGTGTAACTTACTAAGTTATGGACTTGGACAAGTCACGAGGGGTATCATGACTACTGTATTCCAAAGATTTAGCCTCCAATGATAAAGAAAGAAAAATATATGAGCATCTGAGTGTTGGGTTCCAATCAGGTAGAGCAGACAAAGGAAGAACTGACCGACAGAGTATCAGACTTCAATCTGGATGTGTAAAAGGTCTTGATCAAGCAATCTCTGATATTATACATTGTTGTCCAACATGATTAATGACTTCTATGCTTAAGATTTTGATACACATCACAAATCAAGCATGGATTCAGCTGACAGATCAATAACTTGCAAATATCTTGAGTGTTCTTGTTGCCAACTAGAAAGTTGATGAAAATCCTTGATGCGGATATATATACCAGATGGATTCTAGCATGTAAAATTGAGTATGTTGAAGATGTGAAGAAATAAGGTGTGAAGAAAAGTAGGGATAAGTGTGAGAACATCAATTCAAGTCTGGTATGTGACTGAATAACAACATTAAACAAAGGAAGAATGAAGTGCACATCAGATCAGTATATTGTGCCTAACTGGAACTGAACTCTTGCATTTGTAGATGCTTCTCATTAGTTCAAACACTTGATTATCTTCTGTAAGTTCTATAGACAGTGAGTCTCTTGTAGGCAATGTGCCTCTTGTGAGCAGTGTGCTCAGGTAGTGATCCCTAATTGGCAAGTGCCATTTTGTACTCCTTTATTCTTTTAATAGAGAATACAATCTTGGGTTAGTCACCCCGTGGTTTTTCCCTTAACAGGGTTTCCACGTAAAAATCCTTGTGTTATGTGTGTTGATTTTATTTCTATTCTTATGATTACACATGCTTTCATGTTTTGACATAACACTAAATATTGAGATAACGAAAGAAAAGAAAATTAAAGAAATTTTGAGATAACTGATTCACCCCCCTCTCAATTATCTGCCTTGTTTTCAACAACTTTACCTCTTGTAGTAGCCAATGATTCCCATTCTGCAACTTAATCTTGATTCTTCCCTTTCCAACAATCTAACAAGGTTCATTATCTCCCAAATAAACCAGCCCAAAATCCCCTTGGACATAATCAAGAAAATAACTTCTATGGGGCGTAGCATGAAATGAGGCCCCTGAATCTAAAACCCATGAATCATCAACATTATCTAAGGAAAGAATCAAAGCATCATCTTTAGACTTATTACTTACCACATTTGCCTCCTTATTGCCTTCTTGTTTGTCTCCTTCTTTATTCTTCTGAGACTAGCAATCTTTCTTCAAATGACCTAGTTTCCCATAGTACCAGTAATCCTTATGCCCTTTGGATTGAGACCTCTTATCCTTTGATTTTCCTCGTGACTTCCCATGACCTCCAGAACCTTTTCCTCTCTCCTTCGATCTGCCCCTGCTTTCTGCATTCAAAACACTACCTAATGTGGACCCTCCTAAGCTTTTCCATCACATTTCCTCGCTCAAAATAACACCAACAACATCATCAAATTTCAAAGTATTTGAACCAGAGACAAAGTTACTTATAGCCATTACCAAGCTATTGCATCTTTCTGGCAAAGAACATAAAACCAAGAGAGCCCTCACCTCTTCATCAAATTTCACTTTTACAGAAGTTAACTGGTAATCATATTAAACTCATTTAAATGATTTATCATAGATCCACCTTCAATCATTTTCAGATTAAACAAACGCTTCATGAGAAATATCTTATTTGAGGCTGAGGGTTTTTCATACAATTTAGCCAAAGCCTTCATCAGTTCATTTGTTGTCTTCACTTCTATTATATTAAATGCCACAGATGGTTCCAGGCACAACTGAATGGTTCCCAGTGCCTTTCTATCTAGAAGTTTCCAATCCTCATCAGTCATCGTTGCCAGTTTCTTGGCTATTCCTTCCAACGGCCTCCATAAATCCTTCTGATAGAGATAATCCTCCATCTGCATCTTCCATAACTAATAGTTCTACCCATTGAATTTATCTACCTTCAATTTACCCTCGTCTGCCATTGCTCCCACTCAACCGTGAGACTCCCACTCAACCATGAGACCTTCCTGCAGATGATAATCGAACACAACCCACTCTGATACCACATGTTAGAAATTGCATGCAGAAGATATCAATTAAATGCAAATAAAGATTAAACAAAGGAATGAAAAATAACAAAAATAATAACAGCGAGAGACAATTTTAACATGGTTCACCCAAACTTGGGCTACATCCACCAACATAGAGTCCAATATTATTATCCAGCAAATCAAACCAATTACAACTAGCAATCCTTGCAACTCAATACCGCTGCAAATGCTACAATATAATCAACAGAAACCCTAACCCTTAGCCACTTTTATCAAGCCTTTGTTGGTTACAAAAATAGGGTTTTTTTTATGTCGACCAATAGAAAAATAAATCTTGATGCCTTTATAAAATAATAAAAATCATTTGAGGTTTTAGGGACGCTACCCCTCGACCCCGCCCTGTATTGCGATAGGGAGCACGCCAGGGGCACTTCCCTTGGACCCCATCTTGGGGGCACTATCCCCAAACCCCCATTAAATAATTTGGGGGGAAATCGTGCCAATAAAAGTGGGGAAAATTTAAAATCTGAGTCTGATTAGGCTCCATATAACAACACTTGATACCAGTAAGAGGTATCAACCACCTTAAGGTGGGGGCAAATATAATGGTAACTGTCTAATTATTTTGACAATGACAAAGTGTGTTTTAAAGCCCTCACCATGAGGCAGGATGGTGTATCTCTTTAGCTAATGCACATCCTTATTAAAATGCAAGCAAAAATCCCTCATCGTGAGGTTGGATTATGTATCTCTTGAGCTAGTGTGTATCCATTTATACGAAGCCCTTCAGTGGAAGGCGGTATGGTGTATCTATTGAGCTAGTGCACATCCTTTTATACAAATTCCTCTGCGGAGGCGGGACTAGATCTTGAGTCATCCACCCTTAAGCCTGTCTTTGGTAGTTGTAGTAGCATAGCTCAACTGTCAGGTGTGTTTGCCATGTTTTAGATAGTGGAGTAGTGATGAGCTCCTCCCTATCACTTGTGTTTGTTGTGTATAAGACATGTAGTATGTCGATGATGTACTTTGCAGTGCTCATGTATTCCATGTGTTTTCTACATGTCTTCCAGGCTACGTGTCTAGTGTACCTTGCATGTTTTATGCATGTCTTGCATGTTTTTGATGGTGGCACGTAGCGATGAGCTCCCTCCCTATCATTTATTTAGAGGTATTTATGTATTAGCTTAATCATGTCTTCTCTATGTGTATACTTCATGTATTGCGTGACTTCTCTCATGTCTTCTTTGTGTATTACATGATTCCACTGTATTCCCCATGTTTTGCATAGGTCTTACTATCTTCATTGTGTCTTGCATGTCTTCCATAAGTTTTCTAGTGCTTACCTGAGATTAGGGACTAGAGATAGTCCTCCAACCTTTGGGTATGCCTTAGCTCTATATGCTTGGTGTGATTGATGTGTTTGATGTGCTTCAACCATACTTTAATTAATGCATGGAATCGTAAGATCATACATACATTAAAGTGAGGGCTAAATGTTCTAGAGTAAAAAGTGTCCCTATGCTTTTTTACCTTCTAGTTTAGCTCCTAGGTCCCCATGTTTACACTTTACATGCTTAATACTTATCCCAGAGCAATTTCCCCTGAAATCCATGTCAAATGGGACTTAGGGGCCCATCTCAAAAATTAATCAAGACCTAAAAATGGCCTTGGGACTTGGGTGTCCATGCCCAAGTCCAGACTGATGTACCAGGACCCAAATTTAAATGTCTTGTCATAAGACATTTAAAAAGGTTTCCCTTTGTCGGCCTTTTCAATTTGAATTATGAATGTTAGAAGAAAAGCATATATAAGTGAGTTTATGTCTTATTTTACACCTAGATGGATAATGTGAACTTGTGATATTGAGCTAATGGATTTCAAGGTACTCATTGTGTTGTAGAGAAGAATTGTGTTGTTATTATGTTTGCTTGTTTCAGATTTGGCTTCATCAATCCATCTCCTCATTATTTGAAGTATCTTCATCTCCATGAGGGCTTCACCTCTAAGGTGACATCTATTTGTGCTTCAATCATCTTATTTCATCATTACTTTGGCCACTGCCCTCCCTTGGGCGCACACTCCATCTAACAATGGTGTTGGAAGACTTGAATGTCATTCTAGGGCTTGATCGAGGCAAGATCCTAAACACCACAACCCCCAAACCCCTCTCTTTGTGATTATAGGTTACAGGTGCAAGATTTTGTGAAGTGTAGGTATAGAGAAGCAATTCAGAGGATAAGGATTCAAGATCTAGAGAAAAGTTGTTGTAATTCTACCCTATTGGACTAGGGTGCCTGCCCTGTAGTCCTCCCGATAGGATTTATCCCGAACTTAGGAGTTGAACATCATCCGACACTGCTCACTATTTCAGATCTATAGAAATATTGCCCTATGAGACTTGGACACCCGCCCTGTAGTCTACAAAGTCTTCACTTCTAAAAATCCAACTTCCGGTAAGTTTTTGATCATTCCTGAGTGTCTTCCTATTTGGTGATCTGTAACATAATGTTCGTCTGTACCTGTAAGCACAAAAATCATGCATAGCCTCCATGAGGACCCTTATGATGATATATGATCCTTGTCACATACATGTAAGTGTGAAATAATGTTCTCTAAGTAGCAAACCTCTTGGTGATGTGTCATTTCTTCCATCTTGTGTTGTTTCATCTTTGTCATTTTCCCTCTCTCTTTGTCGTCGACGCTTTTCGACACTTTTGTGAAATTTGTCGATTTACATTTGTTAAGCTTTCAACCCTGTTCCCAAGCCTTGTGTGCATCTATTAGGTGAGTTTTCATCTTTCCCCTATGTTTTTCATCTTCTCCACCCCCTATAAGCCTTCTAGAGGCCCCCCTAGCCATCTCCCACTTTCAGTTTTTAGTTTCACTCAACCAATCCAAATCTCCCCCTATTATTTCACTCAACCAATCCAAATCTCCCCTTATTATTTCCAGATCGCCCACTAGGAGATGCTACTTTGCAAGTGGAGATTTGGATTCTTGCATATGATTGACCTATTTCTAGAGGTAGATCTCCTTTTCATCTCCTCTACCATCTCCCATTATGCATTTTCACCCAGACCCCTTTCTTTCTAGATCTCCCGTCGGGCAACCCTCAAAAAGAAGGATCTCCCCCCAGGTGACCCATGGGAGACCCTACTGGTGAAAGGGGTGACCCATGGGTGACCTTTTTGTGTTCCCAGCCACGGAAAAACTCAATTTTCTAACTTGAAATAGCTCTGTTTTCGCCCATTTTTCTTCCATTTCACACGATTTTTGATGCCTAATTTGGAGTTGACTATTTCATGCACCCACACACATGCATAATTAGCTCCATTTGATCTAAAATTAACAACTCATTCTCTTCCATGCATCCTTCTAACTCCATTTCTTCTTTAGTGGTAAGCTATTATTGCATTATCAATCCCAAATTAACTGAGTTTACTGGGTAATCAATCTAGTTCACTCCCAGTCAATCCTTGTTAACTCTTCAATCAATTGAGTTAACTTCTCAATCAATCCCCTTCTTCTAACCTATATATATCCCCCTCCCTCAAGCACAAAGGGAGGCAAATTCATTGTGCACATAACTCTTGCTAAGTTTTTACTCTCCAATCAGTGTTCTCATGCTCACACAGGACGAAGGTGCCTTTTATTTGGTCATCAAGCTTTCACATAAAGCTCTTCAAGCATCATTACACTGCTTCAATCAATCCATCGTTCTCATCAATAGCTCTCATTGAGATCTCTTTGCAAAGCTTCTAAAGCTTCTTTCACTTCTTTGTGTTATCTTGTCGCCAAGAGGTCTTCCCGCTGCTTCAAGAGGATACGAGGTTGCCATCAAGGATCTTTGAGGGTAGTGGAGGCTCATAAGTCTTCTTTATTTCAGGTTCCTCTATGCGTTTTATCAATTAGTAGTAATTAGAAAATCAAAATTGCTCTTGGGATTAGTAATTTATTGCTTTTTCCTTAATAGAATAGTCAAATCTAGCCTTCTAGAAGTAATTTACATTCATAGTTTAATTCATTTACTTGCAATTTCCTTTTCTAGATTAAATCATTTCAAAACATTCAAAAACCCAAAAACATAGAATAATTGCATTAGGTAAAATTCATTCTAGTTGCATTCATATTTCCGTTCTTAGATTAAAAAGCAGCTTTCATTTCCATAAATACCAAAAAAAAGCACAAAAACAAGTTTTGCATTTCATGTAGTTGCATTTATTAAATATCAAGAAAATAACAAAAACATTAGGCATTTAGATAACTTGCAAACCCTTGATACCATCACAAGGTCAACCATGATAAACTATTTGGTCAAACCCTTGATATCATCACAAGGTCAACAAAAGTCAACGCACAACAAAACCTTAGGTCAAACCAAAACCTAAGTCTAGTCAAGGTTGGTCCACATACACCTATCTCTTGCCTCGGCTCATGAATGTGCCCAGGATTAAGAGGTGAGTGGGTGAGGGAAGTCCTCGGCAAGATAGAGGAAATCCATCTAAGACCACAACAAGATCCATTTGTCCTCCTATTAATAGAAGAACATAGACAACTTCAAATACAATGAGCAATCATCCAATGAATTGAAAGACAAGAATCCATCAACGAAAGTAAGAGCTTACCCACACAGAGGTGGAATAGTAGAAACTGTATACACCTAAAAATGGCAAAGACAAATTAAATAAATATTTATTATTTATTTGATTCTCATTCTTCTATCATTTAATAAATTCATCAATTTATCTATTTGATTCACATTCGTCATTAATAGTCCAAATATTAAATAAATATCAATTTATTTAATTAAATCAATTAAACCTATTCTTCTAATGTCATCCCTTAATTAAAAAATAATCAAATTATTTAATCGCAAATCATCCTATTCCAAAGTCTTCATTCATAATTTCACATGACCAATCCGCCTCACACATCCACCTCACCTTGTTGCACATGTAATTAAATATTTTAATTTTTAATTAATCTATTTTCCCCTCACCCACATGTCCTATTATTCCTCTAACTATCCCTATTCCAAAGGGCATGGTCTCTCCATGTGACCATGGTCAAAGGGTGCTTTGAGACACTTGTCCCATGAATCCCTATATTCTTTCTAACCATCCTATAATCATGGTCTCCTTGTTTGACCTTGTCTCTTTGGTCATGGTGAGCCTTGTGACATGTGGACTCATGTCACACCTTTCTCTCCTCCATGTCAAGATGAGATGAACATCTTCCCTCTTTCTCTCCCTCATCTCAACTAACTCAATCCTCACCATACACCTCTCAAGAATTCTTCTCCACCGTTAAGATCTTGACACATGGATTTGGCCTCTCCTTGGCCTATAAAAGGAAGCTTATTCCCTCATTTCAACAACACACAAGCTATAGCAAAGTTACTCTACAGAAATTCTAGCATGCCTTTGGCAAAGCATCCATTTGCTCATTGCATTTTATATCCATTATCTTCATATCCATACAACCATGGCTTCAATCATCCATCCCTCATCCTCACAATAGTTGCATTGTAGATAATCTTCATTGCATTTTATCCAACTACATCCATTCAAGTATTGTCATCTTCAAACAATGAGGAAGTGCACACTTCTGAGAGCTCCATTCATCAACAAGATTGATACAAGATAGGCGAACAATGGAAGCTTCGAGGTAAATCAGTCTTCAAGGTAAAATGTCTTTGTTTATTTGATTTGCATCATATTTCATTGAGATTATTGGATTATTAGTAGTTTAATACTATTGACAATATTTTCATTAACATTTTTGGTACCCACCGTGGGGCATTGCCCTATTTTTAACTTCCATTTGAGTGTTTTGTGAAGGTTCTATCACGACAGGTCATTTCTGCGCATACAACTTCTAGTTCTATGCATTCAACACTTTCTTCTGTGCTTTTACCTTTCTGCGCATATGACATATCCTGTTGCAAATCTGAAACATTTTCCTGCGCTTTTTCTCTTTCTGCTCATACACCACACAGCCCTGCGCATCCGATTCATTTTATTGCGCATTTGCAAATTTGGCATATACTACGTAGTGTTGTGCATATGACCTGTAGTCCTATGCATTCAATTTGTAATAGAGAGTTATAAAAGTTTTATAAGGTTTTCTGTACTTTCATTTGCAGGTGTTAGGAGCTGGATTTAGTCATTTTGGCTACATTATTAAGCCACCTAGAACTAATTAGGAAGGAGTAACTTAATATGTTCATGCAAATCATCACATAGACTTAACTAGGAGAAAAGTAAATCGTTTTGTTGCATCACAACTTTCATCTAGTCCCAACCTAGGGGTTAAAACTGAACAATTTTTTTATGTTTTTACTATCTTGCACTACAATATATCACATAGCATAATAGGGGAAAGTAATACTTGTCTTATTTCTTCAAACAACAATCTACACCTAGATTTTTTAGAGGGATAAAATTAACAAAATATTTTCCAAGTTATTTCTATCTTGTTACAAATTTATGTGCTTGGTAGAGTTAACACATTTAGTTATTTTTCTTTTAACTAGGATGATAAAGAACCACTATTTTCCATGCTTGAAAAATGATAATAGGCCTATGCTCTCCCCTTAACTGGGTGACCAAAATGCCAAACTTATCATTTTATCTTTGTCATCTTTAGAAGAGGCCTGCCCTTAGAATTCCGTCCTTCCAAGCGAGACGACCTTGAGTGATAACGGGCTAAAGCCAAGCCACCTCCAAGTCACTTAAAATAAATTGTGTTTGTGATAAAAGTTGCAAACAATGGGTGTTGTGTTACATCGACCAATGTTTCCCCCAAAATCCTGTGGAGCGTAAGCTCTGCAGGATGGGAAGCCTCCTTATCGAACTGAATGGCCGCATGTGTAACCACCCGAATGGATGCCTTGACTAAAATCCTTTGTTTCTAGTAAACCAAAATCCCCTATTTGGTGACATAGGAGGAGAAACCTCTAGAGCCGTCCAACGTCATACAGTCATTTAGTGTGGAGACAGAAAAGTTTAACTCTTCGGAGGAACTATAACTTGGTATGCGTGAGAAGAAAGTGTCGTGGAGGGGAGCCAGTGCTACCAAGTTACTAGCTATCTGCCTTTATGCAAGTGGCTGGGGAAACCCAAGTTGGAACTCATCAAATATTTTCTTTGCCATCCCTAGGGTTGTAATTGTTTGTTTTTAATTTTTGTGAAGTAGTCATGGAAAGATTTTGTTCTTTGTGTTTTCTAGCAATAACTTGAACCAAAATAAGCATTACAAACCTTAGATTAACTTAGGAAAATGTTCCAAACAAATCAAACTATCAAACTGAAATAGAAAACCAAGTACATGCAATTCAGCACATTTAAAACACTTTGCTGTGCATACAACAAAATCCTATTGTACATTTAATCTTGCTGCGCATATAACCAATTCTGCAGTGCATTGAAACATTTTGTTGTGCTTATAATCTTTTTGCACATTTGACACACAGAACAATGCATGCAAACCACAGTATTGCACTTTCAAAATCAACCAGATCTGTGCATTTGACACATAGAGCTGCACATTTAACCTGTTATCCTGCATTTTTGAAGCTGCGCATCCAAAATAGAGATATATTCTGTACAGTGTGACAAAAACATTATCAGTGTTAGGTACCCTTTTTTCTATAGTTTCACCCTGAAAAATTAGTTATACCTTGCAATCACCTTTTCATATCATTTTCACAAACATCTTCTTTTCACATCATTACCTTTCTATTAAAACATCTCAAAATCAAACCACAACTTGCTTCTAGGACCTAGTTGATACTCTACCAATCCAAACAAGAGCTAGTTAGTTTTTATAATAGGATTTCAAATCATCCTTCCCAACACAACTATACTAGTGTAACCTTGACAAGAGAATAGTCCTCATCAAATAGCGGTTAATCTATCCCTATTTAGACTACCCCTTGTATTGACACTTCGATAGCTATTAGACATTATAGCTCAAGAAGTACCTTGTTTGAATCAAACATAGAATCAACAAAAACCTTAGAAAAATTTATTCTAATCAAACTCACCTTCTACCATATCACACCTCCAATCAAAATCAAAATCCAACAAATCTCATAATCCAATTACATCCCATCCCAAAAATATTGCATGGTGCAAACTAGATCTCAATCAAAACAAAAGCAAAACATGGACAACCTCAACAATAACATACCCGATGATGAGGAAGTCACTCAAGAAGAAATCCTCCAACACCTCCAAGATCCTAAGTTCCAAAGGATAATGGATAGAGTTGTCACTACGGATCCTCAAAAGTATTTCCTCATGCTTTCTCAACAAGGAGAAAAATTGCCTGCAAACTTTGATATCTCTAATTTACGAGAGAATAATGCCTCAAATGAAGCTGAGTCATCGAAAGATGGCTCCAAAACTGACAAAGACACTCCAAAAAGAGAAAAGGCTAAGGATACACTTAATCCCTTGGATGCATTGACAACCCAAATCCAAGCCTTACAACAGCGATTGGTAGATATCCAACGTGGAACCACAACAAAACATTATTCCCTTGAAGATATCTCACCTTATTGTTGGAAACAAGGTAAATAACTAAGAGGGGGGGTGAATCAGTTATCTCAAAAACTTTCTTACTTTTACTTCCTTTTCTTGTCTTAACATTCAGTGATATATCAAAGCATGGAAGAATAAGCAATCATAAGAACTGAAATGAAATCAACACACATAACACAAGGATTTTTACGTGGAAACCCTATTAAGGGAAACACCACGGGGTGATTAACCCAAGATTGTATTCTCTGTTAAAAGAATAAAGAAGTACATAATGGCACTTGCCAGTTAGGGCTCACTACCCAAGCACACTACTCACAAGAGGCTCACTACCTACTAAAGACTTACAAATGATAACAATATGTTTGAATTGATGAACAACATCCACATATGCAAGAATTCAGTTCCGATTAGGCTCAGTATACTAATTTAGCACATTTCATTCTTCCTCTACTTAGAATCACTCTCTTGTCACATTCCAGGCTTGGATTACTGCATTCACACTTCTCTCTACTTTTCTTCACACTTAATCCATTCACTTGTCTACACTACAAGCTTGAATCCATCGGGTATATATATATTCGCATCAAGGATTTGAAACAACTTTCTAGTCAGCAACAAGAATACTTAGGATATTTACAAGATATTGTTCTGTCGATTGAATTCATACTTGATAGATGATGCGCACCAAAATATTAGGCATAGAAATCGTAACCTAAGTCGGCCAAAATCATATAACACCTCAAGTTACTTGATCAACACCTTCTGCACATCCGAATTGAGGTCTGATACCCTGTTGACTAGTTCTTCCTCTGTCTGCATTGTCTAACAGAAGTCTGATACTTAGATGCTCATATCTTTCATATGCTTAGTCACTGGAGGCTAAAACTCTAGAATACAATAGTTCAGATACTCCTTACTACTCACCCAAGTCCCTAACATGTTGGGTTTCACCATCAGAGAGTTCCAGACCCAATCTGTCAGACCCTAACCAATGCTCTATTATTAACTACCGAATCAACCTATCTTCAATCTAACTTTCGGTATGAGTAATTTATGTACTGCGGATGTATGGGATATACTTTGTTGCCATCAAGGACAACACTTGTGAATCCTAGCGATGTCTCTTGCCAACACTTATCCCTTCAACAAATCCTTGAACATGATAACTTTTTCTATAAGATTTGAAGTGCCAAAATTTGACAACTATAGAGGAAAAGGAAATCCTAGAGATCATATCAAGGAGAAGTCGCTCACAATGAAACTTGTCTAATGTGACTATTCCCTAGAAGTCTAGGAGGACAATCTATGGAGTGGTTTTCACGTCTACCTCCCGGCATCCGCACCTTTGATGAATTAGTGGACAAATTCATCACATTTCTCTTATAACATAGAACATGAAATCTCCATGCTAGACCTTTGCAATAACAAACAAAAAGGAGGAGAATCATTTGCATCTTTCCTACAAAGATGGAGGCAACTTGCGAGCAAGTGTCCCTATCACATACCTGAAAAACTAATGATAGAAATGTTTGTGTACAATCTGTCCACTGAGCTAAGATATCAAATATAGATTCAATGTCCATCAACTTTCAGTAAGGTCATTGAGATGGGGCTTCTCATTGAGAAAGCTTTGATAGCAAAGGGGCAAGTACAAATATACAAAGACACCCCAAGCTCTAACAACAATGTAGATAAGTCACAGTTTTGGACTAGAAACAAACCCATAGTGAATGATGGTGTGGTAGATGCAAAACATGTGGCACCAAAGCAACCTATTTTCAATCTATCCAATCCGCAAAACAATGCACCATCTATCAAACCTCAAGGCACTGAACAAAAACAAAACAACTTCCCTCCAAGAAGAAAGTTCACACAACTTGGTGAATCACTTGAATCCGCACTTAGAAAGTTAATTGGGGCCAACCTCATCACACTCCCACTGGTGTGTGAATGCAAACCCAAGTTCAAATCTCTTTGGTGGAATGAAAATGACTTTTGTGAATACCATAGGAGAAAAGGTCTTAAAACCAATAATTGTATGAAACTCAAGCATGTCATTCAAGACCTCATTGACAAAAAATGTATATCCATTAATATAGGACATACTACAAATAATGAACACATAGCATTCAAGAATCCTCTTCCTCATTACGAGAAAGGAGGACATTCAAACCAAAATAACAAAAATGGTGCTGACAAAGTAAGCTATAACAATGCTTCTTTCGAATACCAGTCAATCATATCTCCCAACGTGATTCACACATCAATGTGATCACCATTAATAATCATCCTGACTATAATGTGACCACGTGTCATGGAAACATAACTTTGTAAGGGGCTAAACCAAAGCCATCCAAGTCACCTTCCACATCAAATTAGTACAGCATCATTGACTAACTTCACAAAACACCTGTGCATATATCCATCTTGGAGTTATTGCATTTATCACCATCCCATAAGGCCATTTTAGAAAAAGCTCTCTTGGAAACAATGGTTCCTACAAACCTTGCCCAATATCAATTCTAGGCTATGCTAGGCCATCTCACCACACCACATTTCCTATCCTTCACTGAGAAGGATGACATGTCAATCAATCAACCACACAATGCATCCCTACACATTGAGGCCCAAATACATAAGCATAGAATAAAAAGGGTCCTAATAGATGGAGGGGCTGGTTTGAACATTTGTACACTAAAGTTAATCCTTACATTGGGGTTCTCTGAAAATGTCATTGATCCCAAGAAGAAGATAACCATCAAGGCATATAATGAGGAAGAAAGGACCTCCAAAGGAATGGTGGTTTTGCCAATACGAGTTGGACCGGTAGAAAGAGATGTAGTGTGCCAAGTTCTCAACATGGAGCTTGCATATAACATTCTTCTAGGTAGACCTTGGATCCACACAATGAAGGCTATCCCATCAACGTATCACCAATGTATCAAGTTCCCACATAACGGTCAAGAAATAACCATACAAAGGGACCCCGATCCATTTCAGTATTGCAATACCATACAATCTAAACTAGAAGTTGTGATACCCACCAATAGAGAAGCTTCTTCTTCCTCCAACCAAGTAGATCCAAGTTCCTTAGCTTCCACCTCAAAAATATCAGAGCTTAAAATCAAAGTCAAAGACAAGCACATTGGGGAGTATGTTATTGAACAATCTTTCTCTCTAGCACAGTTGCCACTATCACCAAAATCTTATAGGAGACCTTCCATGAACAAAGCCAAGTCACTAGAGACTTCTATGCATCCTTTCATTAAATGGGGAATCCTATCCGATGAAAGTGATGAAAAAGATGTCTTGCAATGGCTTTTCAAAGATGAAGATAGTCAAACCATACCAGAGGAACAACAACCTAAGCTTCCTACAAAACAGTATGGTCAAGGTTTTTCCATGTTACAAAAGATGGGATTCAATGGTCATGGTCCCATAGGACTAAGAAAGGATGGTATCATAGAACCTATCAAACCCCCTACTCAAATAGCCCAAGACACTACTGGGTTAGGATACCGAGGTCAGTAGAAGAACAAAGATAACGGTAAGCAAAAGGTTGAAGACAGACAAATAGTTACCACTAACTTTGTGGAACAAATTCACCTTTTACAAGAGGCTAGTGAAACTAATTCAAATGAATATGAGTGGGATAGCCTCTCTGAGATGTCTTGTGAAGACAAAGGGATTGATGTGGTCCAACAATATAGCAATACTCCAACAATGCATGAGGGACAAAGCTCTAGGGCTAGACCGCTAGAGTTCAGACTGCAACATGATGAGAATGAACCTCACAAAGAGAGTACCTCATCCCTTTCAAACCAATCCTATCATCCTTCTTCATCATAAGATTTATCATGTCAAAACCCAATGCCTTACACCTACAATGGGGCATGTTATTCCTATGCGACATAGTCCTTTGAGATCACATCCTTGCTATCTTATGCTTCCCTTCAATGTGTATCCCTAATCCTATCATAAGCCTTTGCATATCTTTCGTATCTTCATCCATCACTAGCATTAGCCTTTAAGGTCGAACTACATTGCCTCTATGTCATCACGTAGGCAAGACCATCATCGATGAGCCCCCAAGGCTTCCCAACCCCTAGGTCTTAGGTCCACATAGTCCGCACCCCAAACTACATTGGCTCTACGTCGTCACATAGGAAAGGCCATTTATCAATGAGCCCCTAAGGCACTAGGTCAGTCCCTTAGGGCCCATCACTTCATGTCTATTGTCAGTTCATCCATAATAAATTGATCCATTACCTGACTAGGGGCAAATCCTCAACCTAGTTAGTGAATTAGATTTTTGAATGCTACAACTCAGAGGATAACAAATCGGATCGTGGTTTTATCATTAGACAACAAGTAACACAACACAAGCCTTTAAAACATTGTCTTGGCAAGAAGACATGTAAACTATACCTAACAAATCCCAGCCTGCCTAAAACATCAAACTGATTCTATCAAGTTATTGCAAGAAAGCATGTTTTGGGCAAGGAAAGTTTTTCAATGATTGTTTTAAAAGTCTTATATCATGATTTTTGTTATTATGTCTTACTATTGGGTGAATATTTTGTCGTTAACTCGCTAATGACAAAATGGGTATATCAGCCACAGCTATGATGAGACAAAGTCTCTCCTCTCAGCAAGGGGAGGTTCCCTCTAATTACTTGACTTTTGCAAACCAAACAACTTATGAAATTTATGTACACTAAAAACTATGTTTGTGGTGGTTCCATCTCATCTCATTCTCTTTTTTCAGAATAGATGTTTATATTTCAAACTCTTGATAAAGAACTTATAAATTATTACAAAATCACAAAAACACAAAGTTTTCTGTTACCTCACTTACTACTTGTAAACAGAACTATTGAAGTAGAATGCAGCCCAAAGTCTTCACTCCTCTTCAAGATCATAAAAATAAATCGAATATAACAACTTGCAGCACAAAGTCTCCAAACTATTGTATTCTCACAAACATGAACATATAACCCACAACTAATTTGATAACACAAAGTTTATCAGAATCAAATTAAGAGCACTCTTCAATCACTTGAAACAAACTCCACACTTCAATTATTATCAAATAAGATTATGATAGCAAGACGTAAGAACAAACTATCACAACACAAATAATCCCAAGACAAAGATTGGAATTGAACTCGCTTTCTTGTATTGATAAGTATTTGAATATTGATTTTTACAAAAAGCACAAAGTCTTGATTTGCTTCTCAATTTGCCAAAGTTTTCTTGCGATAGACAAAAAGATAATATTTACAAAAGAGGTCCCCTTTATTTATAGGGAAAGACCTTGAGAAAATTTAGGAAATCTACAACTATTTTGACTTATTCAACAAGAGAGTCCTATTTGACTTATGACTTCTCTTGTTTCACATGTAATTACATTTTGGAAAATTACATGTGTAGATGTCCAAAACAAAATTCAATTTACATAACATCTAAGAAAAACAAGCTGAGGCACTAGCTTCGTCCATCTTTTTTCCTCAGGAAGTTCTGATACATGGTTTGAACAACTGACATTTCGCATGCATCTAGTTTCGCTGTGTTTTTAGAGATGGTGAGAGCTTAGAGAATTGAATCTTTCACCACCTTTACTGCCTTTTCATGCTTGTCTAAATTATCCTTCAGGTTCTCTAGAGTCGAATGTTGATAATACAGGTTATCCATTGAGAGCACAGAGGGAGCTTCCTCTTCAAATTTCTTTTGTACCATTTCTTCAAAAGAACTTATCATTTCCTGTGCTGTGAGGAAACTATGATCTTCCCTTGTCAAGGTGCAAGGAAGTTCTTCCAGCCAGTGTAGGAGTGTGACATCACTATCTTCGCTGGCTTCTCGAGCTTGGCACAGATCTTCAAGTAGACTCTTTATTATGAAAATACGGTGAGCTAGAGTCTCCTTGGTCTTGAGATATGATTCCCTGTTGGTGACGACCCCAATGGTGATCAGATTCTTTATCTTGATCTTCTTCATATCTATCCACTCTTCTAGGCTCTCTTCTTGATATTGCAGCTCTTGTGAAAGTAGATCTACTAGATTGTCCAGCTCAGCTTTAGCTTTGTCCATTTTCTCCTTTCTTTCCACATCAGTTTTTAATAGAACTCGTCCTTGGGCCAACAACTGCTCCACTACATCCCCCACTATCTTGCCTCTAGCTTAGGCTTTTTCAACCTTTTGTATCAGGGGATCTTCCACTGTCACTGCCATAGGTTCTACTATTTCTGATGACTTCACTATTTGCTAAAGGACAGCAGCCAGTTGTTCTGCTTTTGCTTTGTATTGCTCCTTTTCCCTCTTGGCTTCATCATACTTTTCAAGTAGGGTACTGGCAGTGGTCTGGAAATCTGCTTTGACACCCTCATGAGTCACTTTACTGAGCTCAACCCTTGAGATGACATAATTGCTCATGTCAAAAGTATCAACCGTGGCATCTTCAGGAGGTTTGGCAATTTCGGCATATCTGATTCCCTTTTCAGTGACCAGCCTAGAAATAGTCTTAGGCTTCTTTTTCTAGTTCTTTGCTTTCATGGGCAACAACTTTTCAATGTCAATCTCATCAGGTGAGATGGCTTGCTTCTTCCTCTTTGGAGTATAGGCAGATAGCCATGGAGGAAGTACAGATGTGTCAACAGCTAGAGGGGGATCTCCTAATTGCTTGGCCGGCTTCGTGCCTATTCCCGTGATGGTGACAATTGGACTTGTGTTGGTAAACACAACACCTGTATCAACAACCTTTTGTGAAGCATCCAGAAGGTTCTCTAAGACAGTTTGTTCCTCGATATCAAAAGATGGGAAAGATAAGCTTGGAATGGAACTAGAAGAATCAAAAACAGTTCCAAAGCTAGCTTTCATGGATGGAGGAGTATTGTCTGAAGAAACAACAAAAATTGGAGAAAGAGGAACATTTGAAATTGCTGGCAAACCATTAGAAACTTGAACATGAGGAAGAGATGTAAGGACTTGTGTCTTGGAAGGAAGATCTTTCACAGGAGTCTGAGGGGGACCATCAAGTCACTCTACCTCTGTATCTTCATCTTCACCTTGTTCAACTTCATCAGATACCTTTGTCTTAGACCTTTGAACATTTTGTTCTTCAGTCTCAATATCTTCAATTTCCATCTGATCATCATTAGTGTCTTCAACATCTGACTTAGTGGCATCAGAAGCCTCTGTGGTTTCCTTCTTCTTTCCTCCCTTGGATACAAATTTGATCTTTGGTTTGTGTACCTTGGAGGAAGAAGGGGTGTCACTCTTGTTCTTAGTTCGGTTTTCCACCTTCTTACCTATTTGCTTCTGTATCTCTTCTTTAGACCCTGTAAGGAACTCTTTCAATTGAATCCCTTTGCTTTTCAACCACAAGTTGGTGTTTGCCAGTATTGGTTGAAATCTTTTCCTGATGGATGTCTCCTCTTTGACTAACCATTTCACCTCTAGGAGAGGTGAAGCCTCAACATTCTCTGCCTCATATTTGTGATCTAGGACATCTCCATCATCCTCCATTCCATCTGGAATATCAGTGAGTCCTAATTCCTCAATTTGGCTTAGATGAAGTCTGCAGAAATCTAGTTTTCTGATCTCATTTTGAGTCCTGAGATCTGTCCATATGTCTTCGACCATTGGCTCATGAAAATTTGACTTCCTCTTGATTTTATCTTGAACCCTTCTGAAGTCAAAATGATTTCTTTTCTTGTAGGTCTTCATGGTGACCAACTGCAACTTGGAGTCAATTATTTTTGCTTTGTTGGCAGATTGAACCAAATACCTCCCAATTTCAATGGGAAACTTTATCCCTGACCTCTTAAGCTCCATTTGTTTGTTGTGTACCACAATCAGTTGTCTGCAAAGCTCCATAAGAACAATGCAATCACTGGGATACCATGGCAGCATGTAAGGGTAACCAGGATAGTATCCTACTTGAAGATACGTAAAGGTGGGAAATTGCAAAAACAAGCAACCAAAAGAATTTACAACTTGCCACACTTCATCAGAAACTCTTTTTTGAACTAGTTCACCATCCCACAAGCACATGAAAACTGAGAAGAATGCATCATTGACTCTTCTGAAATGATGAATTGAACCCTTTAGAGTGATTTGGGGGTAGTATTCATACATTGGGACCAATCTCATGTCCCCTACTTGGGTTAAACCTGGAAAGTTCCTCATGCTTGCAGCAGCATAGACAAGATAAGAGGTCATGTAAAATTTGAAGGTAGTATTGATTCTTACTAGTTGCTCGTGCAAAGCATTGCTGATCTATTCACCCCAGAATATTTTTTGGTTCCCTCGTAGAATCACCTTGATGTAAGTGTACATCCAATCCTGAAACTTAGAAGCAGAAGAGAGTCCTCTGATGCGACTCAAGAGAGTAGTCAAATCACACACTTCCTCCACAAAATCACTCCTGTGAAGATCTTTTGGCCATCTGGTCAAAGTTGCCCTAGGAATCTTTAACCACTTGCTGTTTATGTGCCTCCTAGCAGATTCCAAGTCATTGTCATAGTCTTGTTGACCCTGAGCAAAATCAATCTGCTTGACGTTTTCAATTGGTGGACACATGAAGATTTTGTCCATGAATTTTGCGTCCAATCTCATGATTACATTTCCCTGTGAGTCTGTCACAACTCTAGTGTCTCTGTTGTAATGATTGGCCACTTGTAGAACAAATTCAGGATTATGTGCACTGACTGGAAATGATGCAACCAAATGAATACTGCTGTCAATGATTTTCTGCATATGCTTGGAGGGATTTGCTTGTTTAGTTCTATCTATGAACTTGGCCATGTTTACGTGCCCAATTTCTGTATCTCTAATTTCATCAACGTTTGACTGCACTGCCGTTATTGGAAAGACACCCTGGTACTTGTACTTCATGGCTCTGGACTTTGACGGAGATGATTCTGACATGAGCCCTGGAGAAAACTGTGAATTTGAACACCACCATGAACGCTGATTGAGAATTGCAAAAGGCCATGATCTCGCAGTTAGGGGAAAAATTGGATAAACTGGGTCAACTGCGTTTTGACGATCATGGACGGGAAAGCATGCTTTTAAAGGGCTTGAGTGCACAAATCAAGGTGAAGGCGAAAGTGGGCTTTTGGTTTTGAAAAGTGAATTTTCTAGTGTTGGGAAAAATCAGGAAAATGTGCTTGGGCGGGTGATTTGGCCGCCATTGCAAGTTGGGAGAGACTTCAGGTGTAAAGGCGGTGAAAAACACCGCTTCTGCATGTATTTTGGAAGTTTTGATTTGACATGCTCGAGTGGTTAAAATGACCGCTATCGCATGTGAATGAGTAAAAACTTCAAGTGTTTGGACGGGGAAAAACACCGCTTCAGCAAGTCGTGAGTTTCCTCAACACTGGATGCTCGGGCAGGTGAAAACGCCACTACGGCAAAGAAATGACCAAACAAGTTTTTGATGTAGGGGCAGATAAAAATGCCGCTCGAGCATTTGGGAGGTTATTGGTTAACATGCAAGAGTGGATGAAATGACCACTATTGCATGTAAATGAGTAAAAACTTCAAGGGTTTTAGTGTAGGGACAGGGATTTCAACTGATTTGCATGTGGAAGGTTTACCATGCTGCATGGGCAGCAGAAATTACCGTCGTTGCAGATGATGCTAGATTTAGTCTGAAGTGTTTGATCAGGTGAATCGACACCATGATGGGTAAGAGATTGCCGTTTATGGGAGGTGTAATTTGCCGCCCATCCACATTGGTAATTTAGGAAGTATCAAAGGTTTGAGCGGTAAATTCGCCGCTACAGGCATTGAAACTTTAGGGTATGAACTTGGGATTGACAAAGCGATGAACAACACCGACATTTTCAATATAAAACAACAACAACAAAAAAAAAAATGATCGAAACTAAATGATACAAACCCTAGTTTATCACAAGAAATAATCAACAAGAGAAAACATGAAACCCTAACCTAGCATGAGAATAGTCAAAAATGCAAAACGAAAGAAAGAAATTTGAAACAAACAAAACAAACGAACCTACCAGAGAAAAGAGACGCCAAAGATGGATTCAGACAGCGGTAATTTCCTTTTGGACTCTCCTCCATGGCGTTGGTTTGAGCATAAATGATAAATAAACAAAAGGCACAACGAGTACTTAAAACTTAAAAATGAACATTAAATGAATCGGCACGAGTGGCCATTAATGGCACTCCAATCGAAAGATTTGAAGATCTTGCTTAGGCAGAAGTTTTGGCCGCTCCTATAAGTTCCACCAAATAAGATATGTAAAGGTGGGTGATTTCACCGCCGTTTCATAAAACACAAAGTTCAATATATGTAATAGCGGCTAAATACACCGCTCTTACATGTGAACAAGCTTCTAAACATGTAATAGCAGTTATAAATACCACTCTTACATGTGAACAAAAAAAATAAAAATGGCTAACACCTGAAAAATGACTAAAACTAACATTTTAACCAATTTACAACTTGAACGTTCTTCACAAATATCGAGAAACTGATTCAAAGGGATGTCATAAACCAGTTGAGAATGTCAAATGACTTCACACGAGACTAAGGGAATCTTGTCTCGATTTGCGATCTTAGAGTGTAGATTCACGAAACGAACAAGTTTCGTGGGGGTTGTCTACAAAAACGAGTGTAGCTGATTTTGAGAACAACACTTACTATGCTACTCAAGGATGTCTCAAACTAGAGAAGCTATGATGGGGGCATAATCATTTTGTTTGTTTTTTGTTTGTGGGTTTATCTTTAGTAATGTGAAATCCTTGTCTAACAACATAATCAACAAAACGATCATCGAAGACATCAAAGTCTAAACATGAAACATGTTTAATCCTTGTATGTTGATACACAAACAATACTCAGGTCATCTTGGTTCAATTATACTTAGATGCTTGTATTAATTTGCTAAATCAAAATCCATGTAAGTAATACTTAGGTCATTATGGTTTAATTATACCTAGATGCTTGTATTTTCTTACAACATTTTAAAAGCTCAATGATGAAACAAAGTACTTCAAAAATTTGTATAAGAAGATGACAAAACCCTCATTCATACATACCAAATTGCATTTCATTTCATCTATAAGCATTTCATACATATCATTTTCCAAGTGGCTTAAGATCCAAGTCCTTTCTTTGTCTACATCTCTTTATCTACTCGCCCTTTTCTCTCTTTTCATTTTGAGACCACACCAATTGTCCTCCTGAGGGGGCATCATCATCATTCATCTTATTTTCCAACTTACCATTATCTTTCCTTGTCACCCTCTCTCTTGAGTGACTGGGGACATCACCAATCATCAATCCAATCATCAAATTAGTCCAATCAATCCAAGCAATGATCCTAGTGCAAGTCCATCCTTAATCCATACCAATCAAGCCAACCAATCTTGTCAAATTATCCAATCGCAAGTAGTGGTCTTGATCCTAATCTTGTCATGAACCAAATCCATCAATCATCATCATCAGTGGGATAATCTTTCCTGCGTCATTGTGTTGATCTAGGGATATATCATTCCCCGCAATGACAACACTATCATCAATCATTATCAATTAATCATTGGTTTACATCTTGATAGGGGAAATACCTTGTTTGTTCTTGTATCATTTGTGCATACTTGCTTGCTTGCTTGTGTGTGTTATCATTTTATCTTGCATAACATATGATTCACCTCTTTTATCCATTCCTTATCTTACGTCAACCAATTTCTTCACCCATCTATCCAGTCAACCTATTGTTCAACCTATCTCATCGTGAGATTGTCCGTCATCTTGTCATCAATTTCTTCCTGTCCAATCTCTCGAGGGGCGTCCTAGCATCATAAACTTGTACCAGGGGCAAACTGGGGCATGTATCAATCACAAAAAAAAATTATTTCTTTGAAACATGTTAAAACACATTGTCTCAAAGAGGGGCAAAATGTATACACCTAAAAATGGCAAAGACAAATTAAATAAATATTTATTATTTATTTGATTCTCATTCTTAATTTATCTATTTAATTCACGTTCATTATTAATAGTCCAAATATTAAATAAATATCAATTTATTTAATTAAATCAATTAAACTTATTCTTCTAATGTCATCCCTTAATTAAATAATAATCAAATTATTTAATCGCAAATCATCCTATTCCAAGATCTTCATTCATAATTCCAAATCACTAATCCACCTCACACACCCACCTCACCTTGTTGCACATGTAATTAAATATTTTAATATTTAATTAATCTATTTTCCCCTCACCCACATGTCCTATTATTCCTCTAACTATCCCTATTCCAAAGGGCATGGTCTCTTCATGTCACCATGGTCAAAGGGTGCTTTGAGACACTTGTCCCATGAATCCCTATATTCTTTCTAACCATCCTATAATCATGGTCTCCTTGTTTGACCTTCTCTCTTTGGTCATGGTGAGCCTTGTGACATGTGGACTCATGTCACACCTTTCTCTCCTCCATGTCAAGATGAGAGGAACATCTTCCCTCTTTCTCTCCCTCATCTCAACCAACTCAATCCTCACCATACACCTCTCAAGACTTCTTCTCCACCATTAAGATGTTGACACATAGATTTGGCCTCTCCTTGGCCTATAAAAGGGAGCTCATTCCCTCATTTAAACATCACACAAGCTATAGCAAAGTTACTCTGGAGAAATTCAAGTGTGCCTTTGGCAAAGCATCTATTTGCTCATTACATTTTATATCCATTATCTTCATATCCATATAACCATGGCTTCAATCATCCATCCCTCATCCTCACAATAGTTGCATTGTAGATAATCTTCATTGTATTTTATCCAACTACAGCCATTCAAGTATTGTCATCTTCAAACAGCGAGGAAGTGCACACTTCTGAGAGCTCTATTCATCAACAAGATCAATACAAGATAGGCGAACAATGGAAGCTTTGAGGTAAATCAGTCTTCAAGGTAAAATGTCTTTGTTTATTTGATTTGCATCATATTTCATTGAGATTATTAGATTATTAGTAGTTTAATACTATTGACAATATTTCTATTAATAGAAACCCTAATAGAAAAAGAGTAACTAGTGACCCTTAGAGTCATAAGGTTATCTCTACAACAACAATCATTGAATGAAACATCCATATTAGCACACAACAACAAAGGCCCTAGGACGTGCTGACCCCTCTCTGTGAAGTCCAACTCTCCAATGAGCTAGACCACCCCCATGTCTCACCTCCTCTCGACTGGATACTTCCACAAGAGTGAGAGTGATGTGGTGGTTTGCGCCATGGCAAGGAGGGAAGGGTCCGTGTGCGTGCTAAAATCTGACCCGACAACCCCAGGCAAACGAGGTCACAATTTTGAGTGTACAAATTTTGGTGAACCTGACATGAAGGGAAAAGCCTCTTGGTTATGCTTTTTTCTTTCCCATTTCACAGATCTTATTTCCATCATCATTTTCACATACAACGTCAGCTTCACCACATATTTTGGTGAACCTGATGTGAATTATAGAATCTTTTGGTTTTGTAGTTTGCATTCCCATTATTTGGATATCAAAACATTCAATGCTTAAAAATAAAATCGTCAAAGCATTTTCACTTTATTCTTCATAGACGCTTCTGTTAGACTTAGGGCACACAACTGAGAGGGGGGGTGAATCAGTTGTCCAAAAATTACACACTTAAATCCTCTTAGTGATTACCAGTATATTAATCATGAAACATAATGCACTTAAATCAAAGCAGAAACACATCAACACATAAGACACCAAGATTTTGACGTGGAAAACCCAGTTAAGGGAAAAACCACGAGGTGATTAACCCAAGATTATATTCTCTATTAGAAGAATAGAAAGAACAAAATGGCACATGCCAATTAGGGCTCACTGCCTGAGCACACTGCTCACAAGAGGCTTATTGCCTACAAGAGACACACTGTCTACAAAGAAATAAATATCACATACACGAACTAGAGAATAGCATCTTCACCATGCTTGAATTAGTTCCATTTAAGCCCAATACTTCTACTCTGCCTTTCGCTCTTCTCCTTGCTACCACACACTCATCTCAACAAGGACAACATTGAAATGATTTTGTAATCCCTTATTTATACAAGACATCAACTTAGGAATGATCATCTAAGTCGGCAAACACCAACAAAAACATCTATAGGATGTGTAACTCATCCAGTCGGCCAATCTTCAAAAGAACACTATCATCCGGAAGTTAATCTTCAATTGCGAGCTCCAACTCCAATGCGGATCACAAACACAAACTGGACATGATCCAAAGACCTCCACAAGCTAGCCTAAATCATCAAGAACATCCACACTTCATCTGCTTACTGAAATCCATCTCCTCTTCATCCGAAACCTCAAGAACACAGTCTGTCATTACTGTCACAAAGGAATAGATGCTTGCAAACCTTCAAACCATGAACCAATCTATTGGACACTCCAAAAAGACTTCCTAATCACTCCCTCAAATCTGTAGACCAGGATAATGCAATTCCAGATCTCACCGGACCTATCTGTAACAATTTGTCACCACTGAACATCTGTCAGAACCAGTTTTACTTGAGTGGCCACAACTTCTTTAGATCTTCATGCAAACCTCTGAAATCTCTACTTGATCACCTCAAGACACATATCTACAAAGCCTTTAATCCACATCCTCTGATCCTCTTCCTATCTTGGACTTTTGCCTTATTGTCATCACTGATCTTCACTGTTCCTGATTGAGACTAATTTTCTCAATATCCTCAGCACACAGCTCATCCAATCCTTATCATTAATGCAATAGGAGTATGTCGACATCAATGACAACACAGGTTAGGCCCATACTTGCAACAATCTCCCCCTTTGTCATTGATGGCAACATATGATGTGAAAAACTATTTTGACCATCAAGACAAGAACTTCTCCTCACTGTCTATCAGCAACAACCATTCATATGTCTTCTCTCCTTTTACTACTCTCCCTTTGATCAACAACTAGTTGTTTTTCACATGTCTTCTCTCCTCCTTTGATATCAATGGAAAAGGGCACATATTTGCAATTTCAACACTTCAGAATCATACCTGTTGCTCCCCCTGAGTAGCAGCTCCCATCATCAATCTGGATCACAAGATATGACTGTGATATCTACTAGACTGATGCACCTCAGTGCATCTTAGTTCATCACCAGAGGGGAAATAACTCCTAACTTTTCCTTGAGATACTCAAAAGAGTCCTTAGGTAGAGGTTTAGTGAAGATGTCTGCAATCTGATCATTGGAAGGCACAAACTCCAATCTAACTTCATTCTTGTTCACTTGCTCTCTTAAAAAGTGAAACTTGATGGATATATGTTTAGTCTTTGAGTGCAACACCAGATTCTTAGATATGTTTATTGCACTTGAATTATCACAGAAGATTGTGATAGGTCCCTCATACTCTACTTTGATATCTCTTAGCATCTGCTCCATCCATAAAACTTGAGTGCAACTACCTACTACTGCAATATATTCTGCTTTAGTTGTAGACAAAGATATTGCCTCTTGTTTCTTGCTTATCCAAGAAACCAATCTCTTCCCCAAAAAGAATGCTCCACCACTGGTACTCTTCCGGTCATCCACATCTCCTGCCCAATCCGCATCAGTATAAGCATGAAGAGAGAAATCATGATCTCTAGGATACCACAGACCATACTCAACTATCCCTTTTAGATATCTAAAAATCCTCTTGATTGCCATAACATGAGATTCTCTAGGATCAGCCTAAAATCTAGCAACAAGACCAACAGCCTGCATAATGTATGGTCTAGTTTGAGTGAGATACAACAGTCCTCCAATCATTGACCTATACTTTGTCTGATCAGCCTTAGGAGAGTCATCATCTTTGCTCAAATGGCATCCGGTTGCCATGGGATTATTCATTGGTTTTGAATCTTCCATCCCAAATTTCTTCAACAATTCTTTCACATATTTGGTCTGAGAAATGAAGATTCCTTTCTTTGTTTGAGTGATTTGTAGACCCAAGAAGAAATTCATTTCACCAAGCATGGACATCTCAAACTCACCTTTCATTTGATTTGCAAAAGTTTTACACATACTATCTCTTCCTCCAAAAATGATATCATCAACAAACACTTCAACAATCAAGATGTTTTCATGATCAATTTTGAAATACAAATTACTGTCAGCAGTACCTTTGTTGAAACCAATCTTTAAAAGATGTTTGTCCAATCTTTCATACCAAGCTCTTAGGGCTTGCTTTAGTCCATACAGTGCCTTCTTCAACTTGTAGACCATATCACCATGATCAGACAATTGAAATCCATCCGGTTGCTCAATGTATACTTCTTCTTCCAAGTCACCATTTAGGAAGGCAGACTTGACATCCATTTGATATACCTTGAAATCCTTGAAATCAGCCAAAGCAAGAAATAATCTGACTACTTCAATTCTTTCCACCGGAGCAAAAGTTTCTTCAAAATCAACTCCTTCTATTTGAGAGTAACCCTTGCAGACCAATCTAGCTTTATTTTTGATTACTTCACCAACTTCATTTAGTTTGTTCCGGAAGACCCATTTGGTTCTAATCACATTTTTGTTTCTAGGTCTGGGAACAAGATCCCACGTGTGATTTTTCTCAATTTGCATCAACTCTTCCTCCATTGCTTTAGTCCAGTTTTCATCATTGCAAGCTTCATTCACTGTCTTAGGTTCAATTTTTGAAATCAGACAATACTCATCTGAGTCTTGAGCAATTTTCCTTCTTGTTTGTACACCTTTGCTTTTATCACCTATGATCTGATCTTTAGAGTGATTTAGTCTTACATACATAGGGACTTTGGGAGTTACTTGCATTTATACTTCTTGATCAGGCTCATTCAAACTTATCTCTTCTTCCTGATTTACGAGATCAATTTGGATCTGAATCACAAAAGAGGTTTGGGCTCCTTGAGTCAGAACACCATTCTGATCATCTTCATCATATTCATAGAATCTTGAGGGTTTTTCAATTCCTTCATCAACCTTTACATTTGTACTTTCTATCATCTTCCTCAATCTCTTGTTATAACACCGGTAGGCTTTACTTTGAGTAGAGTATCCCAAGAATATTCCTTCATCACTTCTAGCATCAAACTTTCCTAGATCTTCATCTCTTTTAATGTAACACTTGCTACCAAAAACTTTGAAATACCTTACAGTAGGAGTGATACCAAACCAAAGTTCATAAGGAGTCTTACCAGTATTGCTTCTGATTTGAACTTGATTGAGAGTATAGACTACAGTGCTGACAACTTCTCTCCAATAGAAATGAGGAACATTTTCTTCCGTCATCATGCTCCTAGATGCTTCCTGGATGGTCTGGTTCTTTCTCTCCACTGCTCCATTCTGCTGTGGAGTCCTAGGAGCAGACAACGGTCTCTTAATTCCATGTTTCTCACAGAACTCTATGAACTCACTGGATGTGAATTCTCCACCTCTATCAAACCTCAGACACTTCAATTTTAATCCAGTTTCATTCTATACCATAGCCTTGAATATTTTGAATTTCTCAAGAGCTTCTTATTTCTCTTTTAGAAAGGTTACCCACATCATCCAAGAATAGTCATCAATTAGTAGCATGAAGTATCTATCACCTTGAATACTCTTGATTCTTGCCGAACCACAAAGATTAGTATGAACTAAGTCCAATAGTCTGGTAGAAGACAATTCCTTACTTTTGAATGTGACTCTGCTCAGCTTACCCAACTGACATTCTTTGCACAAGCTGTTAGAAGGTTTCACCAATTTTGGAAGATCTCTTACAACTTGAGTATTGCTTATCTTGATGATATTATCAAAATTCACATGACACATTCTCCTATGCCACAACCAACTCTGATCAATTTGAACAAATAAGCAACTTTTACTAGTACCAACCAAGTGAAAGATATTACCTTTAGTTTGAGTACTAGATGCAATCTCTATTCTGGAACTTTCAAAGATCTTGCATTTTCCATTCTTGAACCGGAAATCATAGCCTTTGTCCACCAACTATCCAACACTGAGAATATTGTGCTTCAAACCTTCAACATATAGTACATTACTAGTTTTGTTCCTTCCATCAAGAGAAATAGTTCCTCTACCTCTGATTCTACTAGCAGAATTATCACCAAACTTTACCACTCCTCCTTCATACCTTTCCAAATCTAAGAACTTATTTTTGTCACCTATCATATGGTGAGAGCAACCACTATCAATGACCCAATCATCCTTTTCTTCAACTTGGGCAGCCAGAGCTCTTTCCATAGTCTTATGATTGACAGATACAGAGGACATTGGATCTTCTTCCTTGATGGAAATGAACACCCATTCATTTCTAGATTTATTTCCTATCTCTGATTCATCATCTGTTATTCCTTCATTATCATCATCTTCATGTACATAATAATAGTTCTTTTGGAACCTTGGCTTGTTAGGATTTTGCCTTGAAAACCTTTCCGGACACCTTGAGGCAAAATGACCAATCTTATTGTAGTTAAAACACTTAAAAGGTAATTTTCCTTCATACTTACCGGATCCTCTTGGCAGCCTCTTTGCAATAAGGGCTTCAAGTTGAGCAGTTTCTGCTTCTTTTTCTTCCAGATCTTTTCTTGCTCTTTCATACCATGACAGCTTCCTTGATGAATTCTCTCCTAGATCAAACCTTTGTTTACCTTTGACACAGGCACTAGCTTTGAATGCAAATTTAGTCTTGGGGGGGTCGTCTCCAAACTCTGTCATTTCAAATGTAGCCAATTTTCTAGCTAATTGATCTCTTGTGACAGTTGTATGGGCTCTGAATTCTTCAATGATAGCAGCGTTGATTTTGTAAGAAGCAGGAAGGGATCTGAGAATTTTGCCAACAATCTCATCTTCATCCAAGACTCCACCAGCATTTCTAATTCCACAAACAAGCTCATTTACTCTTGGCATAAAAGTAGTGATGTTTTCATCTTCTCTCATCTTCAGATTTTTGAATTTTCCTTTCAGACTTTGTAACCTTGCACTTTTGACATACTTGTCTCCTTCATGCAGAAGTTCCAGTTTTTGTCAAATCTTAAAGGCAGTTGGTAGGTCAATAACATTTGAGAGCTCTGAATCAAATAATACGCTTAGAAAAGCCTCTATAGTCTGCAGATTGTTTTCAGCGTTTGTGATTTCATTTAGGGTTTTCAGACCACCCTGTGGAGGTACATACTGTGTTGTAACCATGGTCTAGTATGCCATTCCCATACATCTCAAGTGACATTTCATGCGACCTTTCCAGAGATTAAAATTGGTTCCATCAAACTTCGGACTATCCTTCTTGTAAGACGACATCCTAGATCTCCTCAAGCGATTAAGCTTTTTTAGAGGAACTTATCTCTGATAGCAATTGTTAGACTTAGGGCACACAACTAAGAGGGGGGGTGAATCAGTTGTCCAAAAATTACACACTTAAATCCTCTTAGTGATTACCAGTATATTAATCATGAAACATAATGCACTTAAATCAAAAGCAGAAACATATCAACACATAAGACACCAAGATTTTGATGTGGAAAACCTGGTTAAGGGAAAAACCACGGGGTGATTAACCCAAGATTGTATTCTCTATTAGAAGAATAGAAAGAACAAAATGGCACATGCCAATTAGGGCTCACTACCTGAGCACACTGCTCACAAGAGGCTCACTACCTACAAGAGACACACTGTCTACAAAGAAATAAATATCACATACACAAACTGGAGAATAACATCTTCACCATGCTTGAATCAGTTCCATTTAAGCCCAATACTTCTGCTTTGCCTTTTGCTCTTCTTTTTGCTACCACAAACTCATCTCAACAAGGACAACATTGAAATAACTTTGTAATCCCTTATTTATACAAGACATCAACTTAGGAATGATCATCTAAGTCGGCAAACACCAACAAGAACATCTGCAAGATGTGTAACTCATCTAGTCAGCCAATCTTTAGAAGAACACTATCATCCGGAAGTTAATCTTCAATTGTGAGCTCCAACTCCAATGCAGATCACAAACATGAACTAGACATGATCCAAAGACCTCCACAAGCTAGCATAAATCATCAAGAACATCCACACTTCATTTGCTTACTGAAATCCATCTCCTCTTCATTCGGAACCTCAAGAACACAATCTGTCATTACTGTCACAAAGGAATAGATGCTTGTGGACCTTCAAACCATGAACCAATCTATTGGACACTCCAAAAAGACTTCCTAATCACTCCCTCAAATCCGCAGACCAGGATAATGCAATTTCGGATCTCACCAGACCTATCTGTAACACTTTGTCACCACTGAACATCTGTCGGAACTAGTTTTACTAGAGCGGCCACAACTTCTTCAGATCTTCATGCGGACCTCTAAAATCTCTACTTGATCACCTCAAGACACATATCTACAAACCTTTTAATCCGTATCCTCTGATCCTCTTCCTATCTTGGACTTTTGCCTTATTGTCATCACTGATCTTCACTGTTCCTGATTGAGACTAATTTTCTCAATATCCTCAGCACACAGCTCATCCAATCCTTATCATTAAGGCAATAGGAGTATGATGACATCAATGACAACACAGGTTAGGCCCATACTTGCAACAGCTTCAGCCTCTATCGCCTTCACCATCATCTGTTCCATTTATTCTAATGTGTCTATGGCACCCCTAAGTATGATAGAACCTGATTTAAACCAAGGGAATATTCCCTTAAGAGAACCAAAAACTCCTTCCTTCGATAGGTATGTGTCGTCACATTTAGATGCACCTATCACCAATTTCTATGACTACGAAGACTCAGATTACGAACAAGACCAAAGAGACCAAAGAGAATCTAGGCATTCTCTGTCTTTCAACAATCCAGCTTGGGAACACAATCTAGCCATAACAAATATGCCACATAAAGCCAAGAGGGTAAGGTTAGAAATACATCAACTTGATCAACCTTCCACAAGCACATCAAGTACTCATCTTGATGAGGAAGTGAAACAATTAGAAAGACACTTGCAAGAGGCAAGAGATGCTCAAGAAGCATTAAGAGTTGCCTTGCGAGAAGAACAAAGAGAAAACACTACACGAGAAGAAGCATACCACCATGACAATACTCAGAGAGAAAATCCTAGAAATGAAGAAACACCTAAAGATGCCACTCCTGCAGATTTAATCACAACTCCAGTGCAAAGGATTAGAATCTTGGAAGCAGAACAAGATGCTCCTAAAAGAAGGGAAAAATCCCATGAACAAGACCAGGGGCATCTCAAAATCCCCCCTATCTCAACTATTATTCATGAAATGCAAGTAACGACACATGTCTAAATGGGAATCTTCTTGTTCAAAACAATCTCATAGTGTTGGGAAGTCAAAAAATCAAACAATGGGTTATCAAAACCCACCTACAGGGTTACTACTATCAACCCCTCAATCTTAAAGAGCCTTTCTTGGGACATATCTTGAGTACTTGAAAGAACCTCTCGATCAAAACATAAGGAACATGTAGTTACCTTAGCCATTGCCTAATCTCCTGAAGTTCAAAGAAGGAGATCCAAATTCACATATTAAAGCTTACACCACTATGATAACAGAGCTCCTCCCTTGGGATGTGGTTGTTTCCAAGATCTTTCCAAAATCTCTCAAAGGAATAGCTCTGGATTGGTACTATCATTTTCCAGAGGCTTCAATTCACTCGTTCAGACAACTAATCAGAGAGTTTGTTATGGCATTTGACATGAACAAACTCATCAAAACAAGGATCAGAGAATTCCTAACCATGAAGCAAGAACCAAATGAATTTGTAGCTCACTTTGTTACCAGATGGAGGCAAGTCCTCTATTCCTCAACCAGCACCCCAAACATGGACCATCGTGAACTGTGCAATCTTTTCTTACATGCCTTGAACAAAGACATGAGAGAAGACATTCAAAAATTACCATATATATCCTATTGTAAGGAAATGAGGGCATCTCATAACGTATTTCTAAGAAAAGTGGTGTCTTTGACAAATTTAAATTCTTTCCAAATGCTTCAAAAACACACACAACTATGCCTTTAAAGCGGAAACTGACATAGAACATTTCCTACATTGACCCTTAGAGGAAAGCACAAGCGAACAATATCTAGTTTCAACAGCAGAGACATTAAACATGAAAGATAGAACAAGAACACAGATTTACGTGGGGAAAACCCTTACGAGTAAAAAACCCCACACTCCAAAAGCCCAGATCACCATTGTATTATTCAGCAACAGAAAAAATAGTTACAATACAAAACTGGCAATAAGCCTTTCATGAAGATTTACATCTTGTTCCTTTTGAAGAATAACTGACAGTATCCCTACACAAAGTTCTCCAGCACTTGGTTGGTTCTTCATACTGTGATCATGCCACAAACAGCACACAGTATAGAACTACATCTTCTCAGCCAGAACAATTTCATTTGAACTCTATTTTCATCCTCTTCTCTGTCCCTTCACATGTTGTTCACATGCTGCATACAGCATACAGCATAAGACTTCACAGAAGAAGAAAACCAGAGGTCTCTCTCGAGAAGAACTCTCTCACGCTCACACCAACCCCATCGATCCCAAAAAATGCTTTAGCAATCTAATCTATTCTCCTGCAAACGACCATTCATTCCAACTGCCCAGCATCGCTGACATCCAACTGTCCAAATCGTTTCACATTTTTGTGAGGACCTTTAGTCCCACATGCATCCGGCGTTGGAGGATTTCCAGTTTATATGTCTGATGACACGGTAAGACTATTTTCGGCACTTTTGCCGCCGACGACCCCAGTCTATCCCCATCGGCACAACTCAAACCATCGGCCAACATTCCATCTTTCACTCCGACGGTTCATGTCCCACTGATACCAAAGACAACATGCCTTCATCGGAATAACAGACAACCATCAGATAGACACCCAAATCTCAGACCGACCAAGTATCTCATGCTGACGCCAATGCCTCACCAACTTCCATCGGGGTGACAGATGACATCGGAACAACATCCCTAGGATTGGCCGATAGTGTTTCTCACGCCGATGCCAACCCTTCATCGGTATAACATGAAGTATCGGGGATACACCTTCTAGCTGCGTCGATATCAATACTCACTCTGATGATCTTTCATCAGGGTGATTCACGCCGACTAGATCACTTACTCTTCGCTAACCCTGCATCCATCGTCGGTGAGACCAATGCCCATCGGAGAATCTTCCCTAGACCAAGCCAATAGTGAAAGTCAGCCTGATAGCCCTTGGTCAGTGAGACTTCGCAGATTGGCCAAGTGCTCATCACTCCCACCGATACACAAAGTCAAGTCGATGGCCACTACCATCAGTAAGACCAAAGAGATCAGAGTAACAAATCAAAACTGGGCCGACAGAGATCTTCATACCAATGACCATTTCATCGGAGAGACACCTCACATCTTACACCGATAGACCAATGTCACCGCGATGCCAATGAGCCTCTGAACTGATGATCAACCAAGGAATTGATGAACCATTTAACCTGTAATTTGAGTCACTAGTACTCAACACCTATGAGGAAGCACTGGAAAGTGCATTGAGGATCGATCAAGCTACCATCGATAGTGGCTGGAAGATTTATGATGCTAATGGAAGACTCAAAATGCCTAAAGCAAATGAAAAGGCTACATCCAATGTTTCTCCAGGAAAAGATGTCAACATTGTGAAAAGAAATCCCAGTAATGACAAGTGGTGACAAAAAGGAAATCAAGGGTCAAACGATCACTCCTATGACCCCAATGCTTATTATTGGTTCCATGGAACAAAAGGACATGAAACAAAAACCTGCTATGGATACAACAAAGCTATCTCCAAATTTACTTGGATCGACAAAAAAACTTCCTTAAACTCCTTCAATCTCAAAGGAAGGAGAAGGAAGCTCAAAATGAGAAAGGGAAGGCCAATCAAAATGGCTCCAATCACGTGGAGTTAAAACAAGAAGTGTTTGTAATCCAAGAAGAGCAACAAACATATCAGACAAAAAATGTCTTCTCACAAGTGATAAATTTGTTTAGAGCCTCTCCCTCACACTAAAAAACATTCTTGGAAGTATTAGAAGTGGGATGTTCAACACAAGAGGAACCAACCCCTCTCACGTTTGATATCTCCAAACTACTTCAAAACAAAGGAAGTAAGAAAAAATATTCTCCAATATACATACAAATTCAGGTTGAAGAGGTCATCATAAAGAGAGTCATGGTGGATGTAGGATCGACAGTCAACCTCTTACCAATGTCATTCATATGAAGAATGGGATATATTAAAACATGAATCAAGCAATAGGCTGCCACATTAAGGATATATGACAATCACAATATTCAAACCATTGGGAAAATCAACTTACCACTCACTCTAATGGATAAAACTATTCCCACAGACTTCCATGTCATCAACAAAGAAACCAATTACAACATGATCCTTAGAAGACCTTGGATTCATGCTATGAAATCCATTGCCTCCACTTTGTTCCAAGAAATCCACTTCCATCATTTGGGAAAAGTTGGCATTGTCAAAGAAGACCCTGATCCTTTTAGTGTTTATAGGAAGGAGCCGGAAGAAAAAGACAAATAGTTAAAGACAAAAGAGAAAGTGAAGGAAGAAAACTAAGACTCTCAACTGAACACGAGTACTCACAATATATCATATCAAAGCATGGATGATCTCAGAGAATTCCCCTTTGATCCTCATACCACCAAATCTCATGCATTGTTCAGTTTAGAAGCCATTCTGTGCATTAACGAATGGGACATCAAGAACCTCTCAGTGGGAACAATCAAAATTATCAAAGGAGAAAAAAAAGAGCAGAAATGGAACTCAACCTACTATTGATAGTAAGGAATACTGAGAGGGGGGGTGAATCAGTATTCCCCAAAACCACTTCTTAACAAGTTTGTTAATCCAATTTCCAAAACTAATAATATGAAAGTAGAACAAGCATAGGAACAACAACCACAAAGACATAACACATGAACACCAGGATTTTTACGTAGAAAACCCAAAAAGGGAAAAACCACGGTGAGTGTTTGCTCACAATATGCTCACTGCAAGAAAGGATCACTACCAAATAGGCTCACTGCCTAGAGAAAAAAAGAAGAAAGAAGAATGGCTCACTGCCAAATTGAACTGCTCAAATTGCATCTACACATGCATAGTTGCAGCTCCAATGAAGCACAAAAATACTGTCTCAAAGCTCTTCATCTCTAACTACTCTATTTCTCTGCTTTGCTTTTACATAGGAGCAAGATCTCTCTTATTCTGCTCTTATTACTTCCACACAATCGTATATCACATTCACATCACACACACACCAAACACTAAATTTGATCCCATATATATATCCGCAAGACTTAAGATCTTCATATTAGGTCAGCATACTCAGATGAAGTGTATAGTTAATAAACTTGTAGCTTGTCAGCCAAATCCATTCACCAAAACTCCCAGTGAACTCAAACAACACTTGAATTATATTCACATATGTCGGCCTCAACTATTTAACAACTTAGGATTAAGTTCTAAACAATAGAACTTACCGCATACAATTCAAACTTATCATGTCAGCCTCTAACTCAGACTGCCACTGATTCAGTTCATCTGTCAAACCACAGATTTTACTGCGGACCATAGGGCTTGCTCAAAATCAAGTCAAAGACTCCTCAGACATCAATCATACCTTCAAAACTGCAGAGTAAAATATTCTTTAGCGGCAAAATGCGGACCATCAGAACTTACACTCTTGTCACAATCAAACTCTGTCAAACACTGTAGTGGTACTCAGCATCTTGCAACTATCTTTCTAGTGGACTTCAGATCTTACAAATCTAGGTTTAGGCACTTCATATAAGTGTTTACAACACCTTAAAACCACATAACAAGATATACAACATCGAATAAATGTGGACCAAATCAACTGAGTGTTCTGCTCTAAATAGTATTGCGTTTTGTTCTACTGGACTTAGGCCATTTGGAGATATACTTCCGAAATTGATCAAAGGTTGAAACCTTGGATATAAGATCACTTAAGGACTACAAACAACATACCTAAACCACATAATCTGATCTTCAACTGCGGACCAATGCTAGTCATTACATTACCTCTCTGTCACTGTCTCATGTGAACTGCCAACACTTTGTCATTTTAGTCATCCGGGCTAGAAGCCTTGTATGCCTTGATACCAGATCAGTTTGGTTTTCTGGAGTAGATTCTCCTTGCCTTGTTACCATCAATGACAATACTCAATTATTCAACATAGCAGTGTCTCTTGCCAACAATCTCCCCCTTTGGCATTGATGGCAATGCTTAGTGAAAAATGCTTGACTGCCTTGGCTGCTACTACCTTGACTGCTCTCCCTTTCTATATACACTCTATATTTCTTCTCCCCCTAAGATATTTGCCCATTTTTCACTGATCTTTGTCTCCCCCTTTGATATCAATGGCAAAGGTCGAGGTTCCAGAGTAAAAAATTGTCAAAACTACAAAATTTGCTATACTCTGTTATATATGTATAGGTACAAGTGCTGGAGGATGTCATTGAAAATATCCTTAATTTGGATCAGCTCACCATCCCATCCTTTCTTAGCATTGTCCAAATTTTGAATATGAACACTAAGTAAGAAGACTGTGGTCTTTTCCTTGTGAAGATCAGAGGGTGTGTCAGTAAGTGAAGTTGTTTTTGCTTCAACTATAAGATTGAACATAGAGTCTAATTTAGGACTGATTAGTCCTCTTAGCTGACACATTCTGGTTCTAATTTGATCCCTCTCAATTATTAGATTCCTCAAGTCATTATGAAGGTTAATGACTTGACTTTCCTTGCTGCTAACTGATTCTACTACCAGATCAAATTCCTTGGAAGTGTTTATCAATTTCTTCTCCACATCCTTGATCTTCTCTTATGTTTTCTTTGTGACTTCTGGCAAGGATAAGCAAAATTTGTATATGTCACCAGCCTCTCTAACGGCACCCTGTATTCTTTTTATCCTATTATCTAGTTGGGCTTTGTCATTTTCTATCATTTCCTTTAACTCATTCAGTCTTTTCTCATTAAACTCCTATTTAACTTTTATTTCTCCAGATTTCTCAAAGGATTCAAAATGTTTACTTACAGAGTTTATAAGTCCTTTGAGTTGAATTTCTGATGATAAGGAGGTGTCTTTTTGGTATGGTGGCATCAGCTTCTCCAAAATGCTATATGCCTCATCAATGAGCTCACTATCCTCTATGTGAGACTTCAACATTTCTTCTCTTGCTTTTGCTTGTGCAATTGAAGCCAATCTGAGATTTTGTACAGGGGACATTGCATCCAAGTTTATTGGACCATGTAGAAACTCAGGCTCACTCAAGGCTTGATTTTCTTTCTCCAGAAGTTCCTTAATTGATTCTGTAGTCTCTGCTCCGGATCATCTAGATCCATGTCCTTATTAGAGTCCTCCTTCTATTTCAGTGAAGGATTTTCCTTAGCTTGTTCCTCCTCAATCTTCTCATTGTCACTTTTCTCATTTGTTTGATGTCTTGGAGAGGATCTTGTTTCAGTGGTAGATACTTCTTTCTCCTTAGTCACTTTGACTTCATCTATTTTCTACGCAAGATTTTCTTCCGGAGAAAATGTATCATTTCCAGCATCTGTTTCCTGATTGTCATAGATAGTAGGAATATTATATTTCTTTAGTATCTCCAGAATGATCTCCTTAGTCTCTTTGACCACTTTATCAATTTCTCCTAACATTGGTGCATTCATTCTTTTCTTTGATCCGAACTCATTGTTAAGTACTTTGGAGATCTTGGCCTTTTCTTCGGGAGTGATCTCCGGACATAATTTTATCAATGTATGTTCTCTAAGTTCAATGTCCTCTTATCAAATTGGGCGCTAGTAGCTTCTATAACAGTTTGATTCTTCACGGATTTCAGCAAGGGTACACCTCTAGTGGAATTTAACCCTATTACTACCCTAATCACCTCCTTAGTGATTTTGAAGGGCTACCCTAACCACATGAATTCATCATGAACCCTACTCAATACACACCGAACCCATTCATCCTCAGCGAATGTAAGAAAATCAATGTACTGAATGAATTTCTTTGTTTCAAGTGTGTTGTATTGATTATTCAAATCATAATTCTCACTGCACACATGATTTAGGAATAGGTCTATGAGTTTTCTCTTTCCATTTTCTTCTAGGGCAACATGAATGTAAGCCCTAACATCCTCTGCATGCAAAATTCTATGTGGAACTTCTGAAAATGCACCCATCTAATCGACTTTGACTAATTTAAATGGGTGTTGCTTGAATTTAGGTCATGGTCGCTCATTGATATCAACAACTTGTGGGGTTTCCATTGCAAAGATTCAACAGATTCACAATAGAGTTTTAACAGTAAATACCTCAATATGCCGAATTAGGGTTTTCTTCACCTCGATCGCTCTAAGTTCTATGAATCTCTGTTGATGCTTGAAATTTCACTTCAATCTCTATTGGACATTTGATAGCTTGAATGTAAGATGAATTAGAAGGCAAATGAGTTTCTTTTTATCCTTTGCACTTGACCTAGTCATCATAAATGCTCATTCTCAAAAGCTTCCTAATTTTTCTCTAATAGATACAGTCGATCAAAATTGCTTCGCAATGTACCGTACTAACTCATTTTCTTCTAGATTTTATTCGATATCATATTCCACCACACATCTTCATGCCAGATTCTAGCACTAACTATCTGCTAGGGGTTTTAGATTTTCAACATAGCTCCCCCTGAGCCAGAGCACCCAATTTACTTCCCAAAGGAAGAATCTGCACCGGATGATGGTACAGATTCATCCTTGACTTCAATCACATCTTTCTTGATCTAGATCTTGCTCATTTCCTTCTTAGTTTCAACCAAATCAACCTTTTCCTTTCCTTTATCATTCCTTCACTCTGTTTTCCTATTTTCAGTATGGTAGTTTCTTTTTATATTTTTGCTTCTATAGACTCTTGCATTATGTCCAAATTTGTTGCAATTGTAGCACACCACATTCCTTTGTCTTTGATTCCTTCTATTGATTAGATTTGATCTACATTGATTAGCCATATGTCCAAATCTATTGCAAGCAAAACACTTTCCATTGAATGATTGACTATTCCTTGCATTGTAGGAACCATTCCTCACCAAATTTCTGCATTCATTTGATTTGTGACCAATTTTCTTGCAATTGAAACATTGACCAGAAAAGGATGAAACATTTTGATTTTGGTTTATTTTACTCCTGCACTAAGTAGCTTTATGATCAAACTTATTGCAATTAAAACAATGGCCATTGAAAGATGGATACCTTTGAGCATTTGGCTATCTGATCAGAGGTCTTCTAGGTCTTCTTCTTTGATTTCTGATTTGGTTTCCTATATTTTACTTTAACTCAGTGTTTGTTTGACCAGATTTTGAACTTTCTCCTTTCTCAAATCCCAAACCTTGCTTATCATCAGCACTCCTTTGACTAGCAATCACCTCATCAAGCTTTGCAAAACTTAGATTAAACTTTTCTTCATAGCTCTTGTCTACATCAAGATCAATTTCAGAAGTAGCACCTCTTTGTCCAATTTTTCACATTCCTCTGATTTATCCTTAACAACTTGATTCAAATGCCTTTCAATTTCTTCCTTCTTTTCAACTTCCAATGTCAACCCAGTTAGGAACTCATGTGCTTCATCTAATTGATCATTTAGCTCTTTGCTTTTCTCTTTGAACTTTCTAACTTTCTCTCTTAGCTTTAGGATGCATTCATCAACTTCTTGAATATTAGCTTTTAGATCCCTAATTTCTGCTTGAGATTTTTCAAGATCAATAAGGGTTCCTTCTAGTTCTTTGTTGCTTTCATAATTTCCAAATCTTCTTGCTGCCATGATTACACTACCCCGGATCTTCCTTAAGTTGTTAAACTTCTGCCAAGGAACCTTGCTTTAATACCAATTGTTGAAAGTAAGGAATACTGAGAGGGGGGTGAATCAGTATTCCACAAAACCACTTCTTAAAGAGTTTGTTAATCCAATTTCCAAAACTAATAATATGAAAGAAGAACAAGCATAGGAACAACAAACACAAATACATAACACATGAACACCAAGATTTTTTATGTGGAAAACCCAAAAAGGGAAAAAACTACAGTGAGTGTTAGCTCACAATATATTAATATAGCACAATACTGGATTACAATAAGGCTCACTACCTTAGGGCTCACTGCCTAGAGAAAAAAGGAGAAAGAAGAATGGCTCACTACCAAATTGAACTGCTCAGATTGCATCTACACATGCATAGTTGCAGGTCCAATGAAGTACAAAAATATTGTCTCAAAGCTCTTCATCTTTGACTGCTCTATTTCTCTGCTCTACTTTTACATAGGAGAAAGATCTCTCTTCTTCTGCTCTTATTACTGCCACACAATCGCCTTCCTCTGTATGTCACACATATGTATATCACATTCACATCACACACACCAAACACTGAATTTGATCCCATATATATATCCACAACACTTAAGATCTTCATATTAGGTCGGCATACTCAAATGAAGTGTATAGTTAATAAACTTGTAGCTTGTCGGCCAAATCCATTTACCAAAACTCCCAGAAAACTCAAACAACACTTGAATTACATTCACATATGTCTACCTCAATTATTTAACAACTTAAGATTAAGTTCTAAACAATAGAACTTACCGCATACAATTCAAACTTATCATGTCGGCCTCTAACTCAAACTGGCACTGATTCAGTTCATCTGTCAGCCCACATCTTTTACTGTGGACCATAGGGCTTGCCCAAAATCAAGTCAAAGACTCCTTAGACATCACCAATTATACCTTCAAAACCGCAGAGCAAAATATTCTTTAGCAGAAAAATGTGGACCATCAAAACTCAGACTCTGTCACAATCAAACTCTGTCAAACACTGTAGCGGTACTCAGCATCTTGCAACTATCTTTCTAGTGGACTTTAGATCTTACAACTCTAGATTTAGGCACTTCATATAAGTGTTTACAACACCTCAAAACCACATAACAAGATATACAACACTGGATAAATGCGGACCAAATCAACTAAGTGTTCTGCTCTGAATAGTACTATGTTTTGTTCTGCCAAACTTAGGCCATTTGGAGATATACTTCCAGAATTGATCAAAGGATAAAACCTTGGATATAAGATCACTTAAGGACTGCAAACAACATACCTGAACTGTATAATCTATCTTCAACTGTAGACCAATGCCAGTCATTACATTACCTCTCTATCAATATCTCATGTGAACTGCCAACACTTAGTCATTTTAGTCATCCGGACCAGAAGCCTTGTATGCCTTGATACCAGATCAATTTGATCTACTGGAGTAGAGTCTCTTTTCCTTGTTGCCATCAATAACAACACTCAATTATTCAACATAGAAGTGTCTCTTTCCAACACCTACGAGTTTGGAGAAACATCCCAACTGCAAAATAATCAAAATTTATGGACTCTCCACTTCGACGGATATAGTTGTAAAACTGGAGTAGGGATAGGGATAATCCTAACCTCTCTAGAAGGAAACAATATCACTGAGTACAAAGCCTTATCCCTAGAAATCATGCTAGCCATGAGAATGGGGGTCAAGAGGATCTCTGCCTTTTGAGACTCCCAATTAGTAATCAACCAAGTTGCAGAGAATTACGAAACAAAATCAGAAAGACTATGACCCTACAAAGAAACCATTAGAAAATTAGTCCAATTCTTTGATTTCTTCTCTATAAAAGCCATACCGAGGGAAGAAAACCAAGTGGCAGATTCAATGGCCATGTCTGCCATGCTATTTTTGCCACACGCTCAACTTCAAAATTTAGAGTATATTGTGTCAGTCCATGGAGAACCATTGTTGGAAAGTGAAGAATTACATGACATTTTAAATTACGCTACGAATCAAATAGAAAAAATTGCTTGAGATTACACTGAGAATGATGAGGCAATCTTAGAGTACCTACATGCTTATGATGGCCTCCCAAGAGTATATCACAAGAAAGGATACATGCTCCTTCCACATCTAGAAGATTATTTTGGAAGTGAAAAAGAGATCCTCTAGATCAAAGCGAATTTGGATTTACCACCCGTCCCTCAGAAGTTTGAAGAGGGACATCCATCATTAACTGGAGATACCATTGATATCAATGTAGGAACTCTAAGAAACCAAAGATGTTAAAATTGGGAGGGGAGTTAAATGATGAAGAGTTGGAAGAATACATTGAATTTCTAATTGAATATTCTAACGTCTTCGCATGGACATACTCAAACATGCACTACAACAAATCCATGTGATTAGCTCCCTTCTTTACTCTATTTTTTGCTTCCACCCATTGTTTTAATGTATTTTTCTCTATTTTTTTGAAAAAGTCAGCGCTATTTATCGGGATGGCATTGTTTTTGGCTTTTTTTGCACCGACCAGAACAAGTTGATGCTAAATTAGGTGCTAATTAGTGCCTAACTTAGCGCCTACTTTAGCTCCTACTATAGCACCTAATTTAGTGCCACATTTAAAGCCTAGTTTAGTGCCTATGTTAATGCCTTATTTAGTGCCTTATGTGGCACCTAAATTTAGTGCTTGATGTAGCGCCTATTTTAGCGCCTAATTAAGTGCCTAATTTATGGTTACTTGGGTTTAGGAGTATTATTTAGGTTTTAGGGTTTATGGTTTTGGGATTAGGGGTTAAGGTTTAGAGGTTTAGGGTTTAGGGTTTAGAGAGAGATAGAGGACCAATAGGGAGATATAGAGGAGACAGAGGGGAGAGATAGGGAGATAGAGAGTGAGGGACATGGCTAGAGACATAGGGAGTTAGATTGAGAGGTAGAGGGACAAAGGCGATAGGGAGAGAGGGGAGAGATAGGGAGATATAGGTTTAGGGTTTCTCAGGTTTAGGGGTTAGGAGTTAGGGTTTATTCTTAGGGGTTCATGTTTAGAGGTTTAGGGTTTAGGGTTTATAGAGAGAGAGGAATGATAGGGAGATAGAGAGTGAGGCACATGCACATGGCCAGGGACATAGGGAGAGAGATTGAGAGGTAGAGGGATGATAGAGATAGGGAGATGGGGGATATATAGGGAGATAGAGGTTTAGAGTTGCTTGGATTTAGGGTTTAGCGGTTTGGGGTTTAGGGTTGCTTGGGTTTGGAGATAGCTAGAGAGAGAGAGAGAGGCAACTTTTGTCAATTGGTTGAAAAGATGTTAACCATGTAACAATAGAAATTTGCAAGTTGAATTTTCCCTCCACATTGATATAATATGCCCTAGTATGGTTGGACATATTACTACTTGGTTCTATGAATTCAATTTAGATCTCATGCATAGCTTTACCAACCACCAATTCAACATCAAGCCTAAGGTTTTCTTAGTGCATCTCACACATTGCAAACAAGACTCACTAGGGATTATGAGAGAGAGAGAGACTACTAGAGTGAGTGAGATATATATCTTGCAGAGAGATAGGGAGAAGGATTGAGAGCCGATAGAGGGACAATATTAGAGATAGGGAGATATATAGGGGTTTAGGGTTTCTCAGGTTTAGGGTTTAGGGGTTAAGGTTTAGGAGAATTATTTGGGGTTTACAGTTTAGGGTTTAGGGTTTAGAGAGAGGACCAATAGCTGGGAGATATAGAGAGTGAGGTACATGGCCAGAGACATAGCTGGAAGAGATTATAGGGATATATATGGATATATATGGAGAGCGAGGGACATGGCCAAAGACACAGGGAGAGAGATTGAGAGGTAGAGGAACGATAGAGATAGAGAGATAGGGAGATAGAGGTTTAGGGTTGCTTGGGTTTAGTGTTTAGGGTTTAGGGGTTTGGAGTTTAGGATTTAGGGGTTTAGGGTTTCTCAAGTTTAGGGTCTATGGGTTAGGGGTTAGGGGTTAGGGGCATTATTTAAGGTTTATATATGTTTTAGGGGTTAGGGTTTAGGGGCATTATTTAAGGTTTAAAGGTTAGGGTTGCTCAAGTTTAGGGTTTAGGGGCATTATTCAGGGTTTATAGTTGCATGTCAAAAGAAGTCTCTCTCTCTCTCTAAATCCCTCAACCCTAAATAATTCCCCTAATCCCTATGCCCTAACCCATAACCCCTAAACCCTAAACCTATATCTCCCTATAATCTCTCCCTTATCTCCCTCTCTCTAGCTATCATCCCTCTACCTCTCAATCTCTCTCCCTATCTATCTAGACATCTCAGTCAATGTCTGATGTAGGAGCATCCCTAGTTCAAGAGAAATCTTGCATCAACTAAAAACATTTGCATTTCAGTTTGTTTGCATTTCAGTTCTTTCCTTTTCCAGTTTAGTTTAGGTAGTTCAGTCAGTAGCAGTTCTCAGCTTGTGGTCTAGTTTTTGCATTTCACATCTTGTGGATCTGGACTTAGCATCTACATTCATTCATCTACATCATATCAAGAATTCAAAGCATTTGGATCAGTTACCGGAAAGATATCGCTATCAGAAGTTGACTGTTTTCCTTAGAGCAGAGCATTCTAACAGTTCCTGATAATCAGCTAAATGAGAAGGCTTGCGGATCATTCCTTGACTTGTAGATCTCATTGACACATCATTCAATGTTCTTTGGTTTGTGTCTGACCTTCCCCAAGGGTCCACACATTGTTCCATTCATTTGAGGAAGTGTTCTAGGCATTTAGGTCTAACCTATCTGTGAACATGCTACAACTCTTCATTGGAGTTTGTGACCTTCCTTGGCCGACGCGGAGGAATCTATTGGTCTAGAATTGATATATAAAGATGTAATAGATCCTTAGGAAAGTATCTATTCACATAATAAATATCTGATAGTTTAGATTTTGTGTGAAGGAGCTTCAAAGCTTTATCTTGTGCATGTATGTAATCAGGCCTGTGAGCCCTAATTGTAAGCCTGCATGTTGTCGGCTAGATTGTATTTGAATTTTTTGATATACTGAATGACTGAATCTACATGTTTTCTATTTCTTGAGTTGTTTCCATTGTGTTTACTCTTGTTGCATGGTCCGAATAGTTCATTCTGTGAACCCTCCCACCATGACTACACCACTCTCTATCTCCCTATCTCTCACTCGACTGTGATCTCCTCTATCTCTCCCAATCTATCTCCTCTCTCTCGACTCTACGTACCTATCTATCTCTCCCTATCTCTTGCCTTTCTCTCTATCTCTCTATCTCTCTAGACATCTCTCTAGTGATCACTCTCTATCTCCCTATCTCTCCCCTCTATCTCCTCTATCTCTCCCTATGATATGTCTCCTCTCTATCTCTCTCTACCTAGCTATTGTTACATCCCTATTTCCGACTTGCTATACTTTTACCTTTTACTTGGGCATAAGTAAATTTATTGAGATGTTATAGATTTTTGAGAAGATATGACATGGAATTATATTGAATATCATTTAGGAAATCATGGAAATGATTATGTTATTATCAATTTTATATCTATATGATGAGATTTGATTTATTTTGAATAATGATGCACTGATCTCTTATTGTTTGATGACAAGTAAAAATAGGATTACAGGTTATCAACTCTCAGAGAAGAGAGAGAATCTTTTGAGAAGAGAGATATAGACCTTGGAATACGAGTGGTCTATTTACCAAACGAGTTTAGTGTTAAACGATAATGTGAACCAATGAGTCGTATGAGGTAAGTCCTGTCTTGCTAGTTGCTTTCGAATCTAATCGACAGGTAGTCAATATCTTGATTATCATCTAGTCAAGTCGATGATGAGTTGACTTAGTTGTTTGCAAAGTAAACAATGTCATAGCCGTAAAATAGTTGCATTATTCTTCTTGAGTCACTTGAGGTTTTATTGTCACCTCTTAAATGTTAAGACGTTCCCATCAAGTTAGATGATGCTAATATTGTCGATGTTTAATGTCAACAGATGAACCTATTTTGTGGTGGATTTGTGGATCATGTCTCGTAGTCGAAAGATGCGAGAAGTCGTTTTGTGCATCAAACGATTTAGAAAACTTGTGTTGCATTACGCCCAATCCGTCATGATTGTTGTAAAATGCTTTGAGCATTTGTTGTAGACTCTTTTCTTTGCGAAGTTTGATGGACGTCGAATTAGAAACCAAGGCATGTTATAACTTATTCTGTCGTAATATATGGGGGATTATGCCAAAATTACATAAGTTATATTTAAGTGATCGTGAGGTATTTCTTCATTCTAGTTGGTCGTCGGTATCAATCCGAAGTTGTAGAGGGACACATAATAGTTCTTTTTATGATGTCTTTTCGTTTGAATAACTCTTTTTATTTTCTAGTTTTAGACCACCAAATTATCGCTATCGACCAAATTATTTTGCTAAGGTGGCAATCGTTGCTACTCGCGATCGGTTTAGAGTATGGGGGGATGTTTTAATTATTTAAAACTGCCACCTCGTAAGTTTTTGAGCCCCATATATGTGTGTTATGGCGAATCCAATGGTATTGTGGTCCTAATTTCATGTATAGTGGATAGGGTTGTTAAGCCCACCAACTACCACGTCACCAAAAAAGGGAACCTCCACTTTGTATAGTGGTCGCTGAAGGTTAGGAAGTCGAGAGCATGCAGATAAACCAATTCCTTTTGTTTAGGCATGGTCGACAGTTGTGGGGGCCATTACAAAGCTTCGTCATGGGAAGGTTTTAGGGGAGTTTTTGGAGTCAGTTTCGGGGGTGGAGATTAGACTTGGAGTGGAGTAGATTAAAAGTGCAAGAGAATAGGAAGGACTGCGCAGCACAGCAGTTTGACCTGTACAAGTTTCCTTAGAAAGAATTCACAGTAAGGACTGTGATACCATCTGCTAAGATAATTCACAGTAAGGACTGTGATAACGATTGCTAAAAGTATTCATAGTGAGGATAGTGATACCATTTTGCAAGAAGCATTTTCAAGTGAGTTCGGTGCTCATCCAAAGAAGTTTACACAGAGCGTACTATTGATAAGAGAGAGAACTGTGAGCCTACATCTTCAGTTGAGGAAGGAGAAAATGTAAGAGGTAGGAGGTCTTACTTCCTAAACCATGTTTTATTTCTTTCTCTACAATAAGTCTATCTCTTATAAACTTGTTTGGAAGTTTTTATTCTACGTAAATTTAGTTAGAATTACACCAACTAAGAGAATAGATAGTAGCGGCTATGAAATCATAGAATGTTAGATTTAAGCTTTATCCTTTTGTTTTAATTAGTAGTAGCACTCCAAGTGCAATATACTTATGAGAATGATATCATGATTAGAGAGATATCAGTTTAGCTGTTAAATGACTTAGTGTAAACGACAAGATACTTAAGAATACCTTCTCTCTAATGTTTTGTGCCTTTGAATGGATAGCAAACTTAATGCAAGTAATGCTTTTATTGGTAAGATTTGTGTGAGGTTTGTTTTCAACGAAAATAATAGACCTGCGTAAAGTGCCACCCTGCACTACGCCACTCTATAGGAGTCAATAACTCGGTATTGTATCATGTTTGACGTAGTTTTTGATTTCTAAGATAGCTTGTGGAGTTATATTATCTCGCTATGGTGTCGGAGGATAACACCAGTGTAGGAGAGGGATACTACACGTCTCTCTGTCCAAACAGTTTAGAATCTAGAAAACATGAGATCAAATGCTGACAAATGTATTTAACTAAGCTTCTTATCCAGCATTAGTTATTAAGTTGAGGGTCGATAAATGAGAATGTTCTTCTCTAGACTCTTAAGATAGTTTTTGAATGGTTATAAATTCATTTTGGGGTTACCTTCTAATAGATCCAATGGATGAATTGTTCCCCCTCATCACTCATTTATTATTGTTTTGATTCAATTTAGTATTGGAAGAGAAAGAGGAACTTAACTTGATTTCAAAAGGATAGAAACTTAGAAAAGTCTTTCCATCTTATCTTTCGTATCAAATCAATTCAACCTAGACAAGATTAAGCTTGTCAAGAACCTCTAGATTATCTATAATAGAGCTCTACTTGTATATGAACTAGATTAAACTCATTTTGGTTTGATATTTGAGACCATAGCAAACTTGGACAACATTCTAGACTCTTGTGAACCATAGGATTTGTTATATGAAGATTTTAAGGTTAATCTAGACATATCCTTGTTGTAAGGATTAAATGATCCCTTAAAATTTAACAACATTGGAAAACAATCTTTTTCTAGTCAAGAGTGGTGAAAACCTAGAAATGACCTTGTAGTCAACATACAACCTAGAGGTTAATCCTTTTGCTCACTAAATGGTTACTTTATGGGAATATACAGTTGTTCTTCCATTAGGATGGTATGAGAAGGATAAGACCTATAAGTTGACCCGATAGGGAGATTTTTATATTCTTTACCTACGAGATCACTAGAAAGATTGACAATGAAAAGGAGCAAATACTCTATCTATGGATGTTATTCTCACTTGGCAGAGAAGAATTTGGAAGTCATGAGAAGGATTGAAAATAGTAATTCTCTTATACTTTTAATGTCATTAGGAGAATACTTTGCTCAAGGGATGTTCAAAGAGAATGGATTTTCCCTACATCAACTTATAATAAAAACACTCGTTTATATTTGGACTCTTTATAGTTCAATATGAAATAGGAGAAGAACTTTAATCATGATTTCAATGGATAACAAATGGGATTAGACTGCCAACCAGTTACAGTCCAAGCTTAGACTTGGAGTTGAACCATTTGGCATAATTGTTAGGCTTGTTTGGAAATGATCTTTAGGTCAAAAGAAGACTAAAGGAAAGTTGTTTACTTAAACTCTATTCTTGAACTTCCATTATCATGGAAAAGGAAATACAAAACCCTAGGTTGACCTAGTAGGGTAATATTATTTAATATACCTTTATGACTACTTTATGAATCGATGATAAAGGGGTAAGAACCCTAAAGTTGTTCATTTATTTTTGGTGTATAAACCTATTTGATTGTTTACAATTCGACTTAAGTATTAAGTGTCGATAAGTTATGGATCTTAGATGATGCAAGGATGCATGGAGATACCCAAGTATAGAAACTCATTTCTTATGATCTTTGGAACAACGATGGTGTCTGGAGAATCTATCTAAGTCAAGAAGACTAGTTTCGAGTTAAATGAAACTCTTTAGTTAAACCTTAACTAACCTGGATATGGTAATTATTATATTAAGGCATTGAGATCATTATTTAGATCGTGATTAAAGGGTCAAGTGCCCTGATTATGCGTAATTATTCTTACTTGCAAGAATTGATTTAGATTCCTAGACTATAATGCTTAACCTGGTTAAGGTTATCATCTTAGTCGTAATTAATCTATCTATATTTATTATGAGACAATAAGTCATGGACCTCGGATATTGCAATGATACAATGAGAGTCCTTGTAAAAGAAGAAAGACGAAAGAAAAAGTCTATGGATTTTAGACTGTGAAAGAAAACATGTATTGGGTCGGGAAGACTAGATTGTTGAAATCATCATGACTTCATAAGTTAAACATAGTTGACCAAGTCGAACTGTAGGAATATGATAGTATCTAAGTCAAGTTGGAGTGGGTGAACATTATGACAACGTTCATTGCGAAAGTCAATTTATATTCAAAAACTATGGCCATAGTAATGCATATGTCTCTGCATGCATTGTCAGTTCACTGTATCTAGACTGCACATCCTATCGGGAATCATACTTAGCTAGAGGGTATCTAGGGTTGTATGATAGATAGAGTTGTGTAAGATACAACACTATGTACTCGGAAAGGCAAATTACCACTGGTCACCTTGGTCTATACTTCTCGTGAAGGGAAGGGCCACTTCCGGTTAGGAAGGAGTGCGGGAGACCGATGGTCTGTGGTTGGAGGTAAATCACTGGAAAGATACTCTCTCTCTCTCTAGCAGAAGACATGCCGGGGCTTGCGATAAAGATGTCAGATTTTCAGATGCAGTATATCTCTAAGACTTGTGTTTATTGAGACTAAGAAAAATATTATATGTTTCAGGTATTTATAATTGATTTATTTTTGTAAACGTTGTACTTGAGAAAGACAATATGGTCTATTGTATTTTGTAATGAGATATCTTGTAATTGTAGTTACTCGACTATATGTTGAATAAAAGAAAAATTTTCTCTATCTCATTTTTACCTTGTAAATTTACCTTATGGTGAATTTTTGGTTTTTAGTATGTTTTTAAAATGTGGATGTTACAGCTATCTCTCCCTATCTCTCTATCTCTTGCCTCTCTCCCCTATCATTCCTATATCTTCCTATATCTCCCTTCTATTAATTCTCCCTCTCCCTTATCGATGAAGCAATTAATGAACAAGCATGGAAAACTTATAGGACTCTCTCTCTCTCTCTCTCTCTCTCTCTCTCTCTCTCTCTCTCTCTCTCTCTCTCTCCATCTTTGTCTCTATCTGTCTCTCTTATCAACAAAGTGAATGGAAACAAGAAAACTAGGACATGAAAAGAGGGATGAGGATATAAATTGGCAATCGGATCGAATGGAAACAAGCTGATAAAACTAAAGTTCATTGGATGGGAAGAATGATGAGAGGAGAGGTGGAAAATAGTAAAATAGGGAAAAATTGGTGGGATCTAAAGGGAAATTGGAAAGGAAAAGGAAAACTAGGAAAGCTAGGAAAAGGATTTAACTAGCTAGGAGCTGGTAGATAATATATAGGTCAGAGAGAGAGAGAGAGACAGAGAGTTTCTTGGGGTTAGTGGTTAAGGTTTAGGGGCATTATTTAGCATTTATGAGTTTAGCATTGCTCAATTTTAGGGTTTAGAGTATACTAGGGTTTAGGGTTTATGGTTTAGGGGCATTATTTAGGGTACTTTAGGGTTTATGGTTTAGGGGTTAAGGTTTAAAGGTTTAGGGTTTAGTGTTTAGAGAGAGAGGACCAATAGGGAGATATAGAGAGTGAGAGACATGGCCAAAGACATAGGGAGAGATATTGAGAGGTAGAGGAATGATAGAGATAGGGCTAGATAGGGAGATAGGGAGATAGAGGTTTAGGGTTTCCTTGGGTTTAGTATTGTTTAGGGTTTAGGGGTTTGCAGTTTAGGGTTTATGGCAGGTCAGGGCCGGGTTAGGGCTTATAAGGGGCATTATATTTAGGGTTTATGGTTTAGGTGTTAGGGGTTAGGGGTTAGGGTTTAGGGTTATTAGGGGCATTATTTGGGGTTTACAGATCTTCAAGGATCTAGATAGTGTGGCTATACACATTGCTACACATGTTGGTGGCTAGTTAGACACATGGAACATCAACAACCACATGTTATGCTTCCATACACATGTGCCACCTAATGACATTTGTACTACAAAACATGATCATATAATTAGCACTGTATGCATCTGACACATGGTCATGATGTCCACATACGCCACAATATGCCACAATGATCTACTAGTTGGCATGACCATACAAGTTTGAGTATATTTGTTCTCATCCCATCCATATAAGAAATGCACCATACAATATGTTGGATATTTGTCAACATCTAAATGTAGAATAACTGATGGTATTCTTAAACAAATGCCTACTTTGTACATTTTGTAGAGTAAAAGCGAGGTATATATAACAAATTTTCATCTTACCTCTGTGTTTACTTCCTTTGTTCATTTTGAATAGAAGTGACATATATGTTAGAACAATTCTATATTTGAATGTGTTTTGGTTTACATATCTATTTTCCTTTATGTATTCTATGATCTTATTAATTACATTAATAGATAATATAGGATTGTCCCTCACTAGTTCACCTTGGGAATTAGATGAAATAACATCTGAAGTTGACTGTAAATTAACAACATGGTGAGCATTTTGTTGATTTTCTTTCTTATTTTCACCCTTTTGAAAACTGAATTTTCCTATTGAAAATTTGAAGGATGAGATCGATATTTAAGTGCATTAGACTTCATAATTTGATAGTGTATCAAAATTATCATTAGGAATTTGATAGTGTATCTTTGTTGACAAAGTTTGAAATCCAATAACATAATCATGATTGCACACATTAATTTGATCCTTGTTTGATTCTCCCCTTATTCCTAATTCAATCTATCTTAATAGTGAAGGAGAATAAATACATGGGCAACCTATAGAGAAATTTGTCATCAATTTTGTTCCTCAAAATTGTCTCATGATATGGTGAAGGAAAAAATTACCAAAGATAAATTGTGATCATTATTCATCAACCCAAAAACTAATGCACTGTTAGAAATGTATACACCTAAATCTTACAATCAAGCTAAAAGATATCAAAGACACATTGATATAAATATGGGATGAAATTTACAAAAATCTGAAATGTCAAAAGTTATAAAAAAACAAACCAAAAAAATATATATATATATCTAAAATGTCAAAAATAATAAATATAGTGTCTAAAGAGAATAATGACACAATGAAATCAATGAAAATAAACACACAACATATCTAAAATCACAATCTAAAAAAAATTAAAACTACAAAATTATAAAAGTCATATAAACAAACCAAAATAGGAGGATATAAACATATGGGTAAATAAATACAAGTGAACACACATACATAGAAAATCTATAAATCTAAAATTATAAAATTTACTAAAATCATATTTAAAAGAAACAAAATTTATTAAAATTATAATTTTTTATTCTTTTCATATAAATCTGTATGTAAGAATTGATGATGGATCACAAATGTCAATAAAACACACATAGTTTAATCTAGAAGCACTCAAATTCACTAATATGGAGTGTGGAAATATTACATCTTTAATTTAAAAACTTGTTTTTTGATTATATAAGTCGGCAAAAATCAGGGCTGAACCAAAAAGAGACCGCATATTTAAAAACTTATTTATACTATTGTTATTATTGACTTTTACCTCATCTAGAACCTAAATTTGACAATGGACCCTACTATTTTTATCCATTCAATGTGAAAATATATTTTATTTTTTAAAAAGTATATCATAGAGTAGATATATATTTTACTATGATCTTATATAATTTTGGCGCTCTGTCCAAAAAAATTCTTTTACCTAACCTAAATTTTGAAATATAATATTATTCTATCCATTTTTTAATATAATATACATTATATTCTTTATAAAATAATACAATATTAAAAACAAAACACATGTAAAAATGATATAAATACAAATTATAAAGCTATTAAAAATTATATGAAAAATCATAAGGTATAAGCTATAAAGAATATAAAGAAGTTAAAAAATCTAAAATATCTTTGTACAATTGCTTTCATATGAAGAGGGAATAGCCCATAATTAGAAATAAGCATACAATTGAAAATGACAGTTACAACTCGCATGTTATAATTTTATGAAAGTTTGTAGTTTAGTGTCTTTTTACTTTATAAAGCATTGTTCCATCTTTGCGGGCATCACTCTCTTTTTCTTTAATTAGTTTTATCTACCCACTTTTGTTTTTTGGTTATATAAATTTTGTTTTTATAATGGAAATCATTGAAGTATATATGGGCATCTTTGCTTTTCATATAATAGATTATCATTTTTAAAATTAATTTTAATTAATCTGAGATGAATATTCTCTTCTTAAATAAATTTTATTTTCTTATTTAATATGTTATAATTGTATGAAATGAAAATGACTGTAAAAAAAAATTGTTAGAACTATTTATTTTGAATACAATTTAATTCCTCACTTTTTTGCAAATTAACTTGTAATATATCTTTTTTCTAAGATAATATAATAGATATTTATTCATAAAAAGAAAAACTACTTTAAAAAAAAAGAAGTGACTAGCCTTTAAATTTGATGGACATAGCCCACAACTTTAAGATCTTAAATTTGATGGCTAACCTTACGTATCAAACTTTTTTTTGGTTGATGTTGATGGTTATCAATTCAAAATGAACCTTCAAATATTAATGTATACCTTATATATACATCCCCTCTCATGCAATATATTTTTTTTAAAATGTTGATTATATTTTATATCAAAAATACATAAATATGATCCTACAACCATCAAATTTAACCCTACCCTCAAGAACCATAGTGTTTTTGAGATGGTTCACTAAAAATAGTCTTACTACTCAATGACCATGTCCTCTTACACTTATTGCAATGAGATAAGAAGAAAAGACTCATAGCTTATGAGAATAATATAGGCTTAAGAATATAAAGTTACAAAATCATACTCATAGCCTAAATAGACACACTTCACAAATGATCTTTTTTTATAAGATATTTCTTTGAAGACCTTATCAATTTATTTATATCTCTAAAAATATTAGAAATAAATATTTATAATAATTGTTTTTAGCATTTTAACAATTAAATGGTGTAACAACTTTTAAGATTATTTTTTTAATTTTTAAATATGATGATTATTTACCACTTTTGAATGTGAATGGGGTGATAGGTAGAGTGGAAAGAAGTCTCTCTTGAGAGCATCAAGTCATATGTCTAATACTAAACATTTTACTAGTTAAAAACATGAAACCATTTGATCTATAAGCTCCTAGAAACAAGTTAATTTGTTGTTTAAGCATTGTCTCTATCTAATTGAGGAAGTCTCCCAAGTAGACCCATTCTAGGATTCCAACTCCCAAAATCTACTACTACTAAACATGAAATTGAAATATACCATACTAGGGGACTAATTGAGGAGGTCTCCCAAGAAGAACTAACCATTTTCCTTATCCCAACAAAAAATTTACCTTAACAATCTCATCACAAGAGGACTAGATTTGAAATTTGTGAGCATTGTAGCAAGGACAAAATTCAAGCATCCATCCTCTAAAAGTTTTAGATCTTTAAGACCAAAAGACACTACCATTTTGAGGTTAGTAGCATGCTTTGGAGGTCAAAAGTGTAGTTTGTATAGTTGGATTCATAAAAGTCTAGGTTCTAGTCACTTGACTCAACTCATATGCTAGTGCATATCTTCAAGTTGCTTATGTGTATCTTCTAAGGTCACTAGTGTAGTTTCTCAATTCATGACTATGACTTCCAAGTCAAGACCATTTGTTCTATAATTCTAATTTCAAGAGACTTGTTCTAGGGCTTTCCTCCATCTTCTTTCGTAGTTTGTCTTCATTAGTTTATGAACCAAGTACATGCATTCTAACTCTTTCTTTTTCGCTTCCAAATTGTAGGTTTCTTTCCTAGCTCTTAGTGTATTTGTTTAAGTTTATTATTGCTATTTATGTTTATGAATGTAACTTAGAATGAACGAATTTAGAGTCTTAGGCAATCACCCACTAGTAAGTAGATTTATAAACACTTCATTTTCTTATGAGTATTTTATTTTACACTACAAAATTGTGGACCATGTCTATTTTTCCAAAACTTGTTTTGTTTGAACCTAAGTGAATTTGTTAAAGTTACAAGCTATATTAGAGTGGAGTGATGCATGTATCATGTTGAGGAATATAAAAAATAATTCAATGTGTTTAATGCACTTATTAGAAGAAACAATTCTAGCTAAAAGTTATGTATTTAATGATTTAATTAATAATCAATTGGAGAGGTCAATACATAAAGCGCACAATAAGAGAACTATTTTTTGAGTCAACACATTGGTGAGAGTGAGTTTGAAGCACTAATACTTTACATTGCCCCTAAATTCATATAAAGACACCAATAAAAGGATTTGACATAATATCAAATACATTAAATTGGTTTGCCTAGGGGATTGATTGAGGAGAGTATGACCCTTGGTTAGCAAGTTCCCAAACAATGTCTATAGACACCACCTCACTTTTTACATAGGTACAATGAGATGGGGTACATTTGCTAAGCTACCAATTCCTTGCTAATTTGTTTCGCGGGCTCAAGTTCAATTCTCTACACCACATCAGTTCCACAAGTGTAGAGATCAATTTTGTAGGTGCAAATATGGACCAAAGCACATAACAATCATTTTGTAGAGTGAATTAACTCTTGGCATCTTTAGCAATATTTTCTTTCATTCAAAATCAAGCTCATGTATCATATTTAATTTCTATAAATTTATTCCCATTTATTATTCCAAACTTGTCTCTAAATCTTAGGTTTTAATTATTGTTTAGTTAATTACCCTAGAACATTTATGTAAGAGATGTGTATGTGTGTGTGGGGAAACAACTGGAGTAATTAGATATTGGTATCTCTATCATTATACTAAGTGGATTACAAATGATGAGTACACATACATCTAAATCAGAAGTTGCCCTTTAGTTAAGCTGCCACTTGAAAAGGGAACTAATCTGTCAAAATCACCGATCATGTTTTTGGACGTTTGAACTTTAATAAATAACATAATCAAAGAACATTTCATCATAGTACACATACATCTAAATTAGAAGTTGTAGCTTAGTTAAGTTGTCACATGCAAAGTGAACTAATCTGTCAAAATGAACTATCATGTTTTTGTTGGCAATATGTATTGTAATTGATGTCAAAATAGTATACATTGATGTCAGTATAGTATATGGAAATGTATAGACAGACTTGTACAGAGGAAGAGTCAGTATGGTCAAGGCAAATCAATTTGAGAGAAGAGAAAACAGTCTATGTATGGTAAGATGATCAGATTGGTGTGTGAGCATGATGCGGTGGTAATCACTTATGTTCTTGCATGATTCTAGTATACCCACATGCATATCTAATCAGTTGGTTGTATTGCGCTTAATGACAAAAATTAGAAATCTGACTAAGGCATTCACAATGCACATCCTAAGGTAGAGTCATCTTGTTCTGGTCTGCATTCCTCCTTAGTGTAAGATTTGATCTTGTGGTTCTGAAGATAGCTTTATTCAAGTATTGAAATGATAAATCCAAGTTTTCAATTCCTCACATCATCAGTATAAAAAGTTAGAAGGGGCCTAGATTATCGACCATCACTTAGACAGAAGCAATGCAGACTATTCTGGAGCCCATTTGCACAAGGTTGAGTTTTGTGGAGGATGAAACATGTATAGATCAACCATTAGATCTTGTGCGGAGGTATTATATGGTCCAAGGTATATCAAGTATGATCCACATGCAGATAAATTTCATTTTCTGGTACCACATCAAGTAGTTAAGTCTACAAGTAAAGGTTTGAGTATAATTGTCCTCCGGACTCCTGATTATCCGTGTCAAACTCTTGAATTCCTCCAGAATCGTTAGATAAAGGTGTGTGGATCTAACGAGGAACATATGATGATGTTTTAGCTCATCCCTAAAAGGTTTCAGGCCTTGTATTGCACCGCAACATCATGTCTTGAGATGTGAAGTATCACATGTGGTCTGGAATGCCTTGTTTCCTGCAGATAGTCATGGTTCTGTTTTGCAAATGTATAGTTTGATATGTTACTTATTCAGTAAGGTGTATGAATGTTGTTGAGATCATGTATGATTGAATTCTTGGTCGGCATAGAGTTTCTGGCTTCTCCTCGACAGTATGAAGATAGACAATGAGTAGTCCTGAGTAGCTTGAGCTGGCTAGTTAAGTTTATGATATGTGCGGAGGATCCTGATTGGTTTCCTTATCACTAGAAGGTATGGATAGATATGTTTTGATCCCTCTTATGAATTTTGAAGGTCTGCAACAAGTTTTTTTTTTCATATTATATGTATGGATGCCGACTTGTGGAGAGCTACATGGTTCATTCAATGTTGATTGTGATGCCGACCTAATCAATGTTTTGATATGATGTGGAGTATATTTATAGAAGTTCATGTTCATTTTTTTTAAAATAAGAGCATATGAAGATAAGAAGAGTAGAATGAAAGATATGAAGTGTGCAGAATCAATTTGAGGGAAGGTGTTGAGCAAGAAATAGAAGACTGCATTATCAGCATAAATTAGATGTTCTCTTTGCAGCAGTCAATGTAGTTACTATCTTTGTAAATCCATTGTAGTGAACAGAGTACTTAGGGAGTAGTAGCTCCCTTAGGATGTATCCCTAAATCAAAGTTGTAATTGTTGTAAGCACAAACACAGGGAGTTGTAGCTTCCTTGGGTTGTAGCCCTAAAATAAAGCTGTAATACTTTTGCAGTGAGCATAATATATTGTGAGCTAATCCTCACCATGGTTTTTTCCTATTTTAAGGTTTTCCACATAAAAAGATTGGTGTTACGTGTGTTGCATGATTTCCTTTCTGTTCTCTAAGTTATTCAGTTTGGCTTGGTAAACAACTAATTAAATTTTAGTATATGTTGATTCACCCCTCCCCTCAGCATCTCATTGTGTTCAACAGTTTTTGGAAGTTTGAACTTTAATAAATAATATAATCAAAGAGCATACCATCATTGTACACATACATCTAAATTAGAAGCTACCATTTAGTTACCCTATCACATGCAAATGAAACTAATCTATCAAAATCAATGATCATGTTTTTGGAGATTTAAACTTTAATAATTAGCATAATCAAAGAGCATACCATCATCGTACACATGCATCTAAATCAAAATCTGCCACTTAGTTACGCTTGCCGATCATGTTTTTGGAGGTTTGAACTTTAATAAATAACATAATCAAAGAACATGCCATCATCATACACATACATCTAAATTAGAAGCTTCCATTTAGTTATGTTGTCACATGCAAAGGGAACTAATCTGTCAAAATGAACTATCATGTTTTTGGAGGTTTGACCTTTAAAAAATAACATAATCAAAGGACATACCATCATTGTACACATACATCTAATTTAGAAGCTTCCATTTAGTTTTAAGTTGTCACATGTAAAGGGAACTAAACTATCAAAATCACCGATCATGTTTTTGGAGGTTTGAACTTTAATAAAAACATAATCAACAAACATACCATCATCCTCACCAAATAATTTATGACCCTTCTATAAAGTACCATTATTCTTTCACAATATTAAAATGATAAAAATTATTTCTAAACACACACCCTTCTATAATGGTACACGTTATGGGCGTGGATTCAAAATTCTTTCTAAACAAGGTTACAATGGAAATGGTTAGGATGCAAAGAACAAGGAATTAAGGAACCTGTGGAACCAACACATAACTTGTCTAAAGTAGTTTTAGGTTTCTAACCTTCTCCTACATTCTCTCCACCATGTTCACAAAAAAAAAGGATTGCTTCCTACACCCCCTATATCTTCTCTTCTATCTCAACAAGAGTGTATGTTGCCAAGTCTACTCAAAGACCACTTAATCACTCTTCCTAATCCAGCACACAATAATCATTCAACACCTCATTATTGTGCATATCATTGAGTGCTTGGCCATTCCACTAAGAATGTCTAGTCTTGGGTGACAAAATTCAATAACTTCGAACAAGGTTTGGCCCTAGCACTTCTCACCATGCTTAATGTAGTCCCTAGACCACCTTGTCCTCCATCCATTTTATAACAAGAAAGTTGGGGGAGAAAAATTTGTTATAGGATGACTTACAAATGTGGTCCCTCCTTCTCATTTGTATTATGTGTGTACATATGTGTTGATGGTCTTTTTAGCACACAACAATGCAGGTATGATTGTTGATATCACAACTCTCTTGAAAAGTATCCTACCCTAGGTAAGACTACTCCGAGGATAATACAGCTAGGTCTTAGCATGCTTAAAATTTCTCAGTTGGATGTACTAGTTGTGCCTACAAGGGGTCTTACATGTAGTTTGACAGATTTGATAGATTGGAATAGCTACTGATGCAAACCCTTATAATTTCAACTGATATGACAATGTAAGATGCTGTTGGAAAATCTAAATCTACCAAACTTGATGTAAATAAAATGCAAAAGGAAAGGGAGAAAGAGAGAGAGAAGGGATAAGAGAGATCCTATAGACAATTACAAAAATGATAATAAGACAGATAGATAGATTCCCAACAATAAACAAATCTCTGCTTAACCAGACAACCCATAATGCCACAGAGATTGTGCAATCTTCTAAGGAAATGTAATGATTTTCAAATTGTAGAGGGTTCATCAAACACCCAATCCTTGGCATAGCTCAATGAAATCATACAATTGAACTTATCTCATAAAATAAGCCCATACTAACCATGCACACTAACATACAATCAGCAAGCCATTAATGGTATGGACATGAAATCCATCAAATATCTGAATGATTAATCACAAGTGCAACTGAATATCAACTAATTTCAGATTAACATGAACCATGAAATCCAAAATGAAACAACACATAAACACAAATTACCAGCAACCTACAAAACTTGCTTTGTATTGACTAAATTTTGGCAGAGTCTCATCAATTCATTATCAAATCTTACTTACAAATGAGAGAAAAGGATGGCCCTTTTATAGACAAGGCACCATACCGAGTTTTTCAATGGACGGTGGAGATTAACTCAACACCAATGGTCCAAATTACATGGCATTTAATGAGATACATTAGTTTGTTGTATTTTCAAATTTGCATTTGTCCTTTAGGAAAAAAACAAAAAATAGCTTGCAAATACATTGAATCTAGATAAAATGGATACCCATTTGGTTGTAAATGATGAAAAGTTAATTTTCAAGGCCTAATAAAGCCACAATAGAGTTGCATGACACTTGAAAACTTGAGCTGATGTGGATTCATGGGATTCCAAGTGCTGACTGGATCAAGAGGAGTATGTGGCACATTTTTAGTGAAAGGGTATCCAATCGAGTGCTTGTTGGACTGATTTTTGATGATTGGACTGCTGGAACAACCGTATGCATGTCTTGTGCAATGAACTAGATCTACAAGAACAACAGTGATTTGGCATGATCTTCTATGCCTTTTAGCTTCAGAGGCTCATATTTATCATCTTGGATATTATACCGATCTTCTCTTATAGGTGCAACATCAATTTGATTGATAGAATGTCGATTCTATGGCTTTGGGTCAATAGGGTTCTTCTGTATGTTCATCCTTCAAAAACAGCTCCAGTTGGCTCCTTTATGCTCTTAGGCCTATAATTCATAATGCCAAGCATCAATTTCCTCTAAATAAGTCATTTTCCACCAATTTGAACCAAAATATGTCCATTTGCAGTCATGGATCAGTCAAAAACAACTCATTGTCAATGTCACTTTCTCTATGAACAACCTCATAAATCTAGTGACTTTTGCATGAATTTCTACGTTTTTTACCATTTTCAAGTACCCATTTGGCCAATATACTAATCTGGGAGGTTTTTGTGGCCATTAGAATCCATTTGGAGACATTTATTTCATGCTTTTCTAGCCTTTTTTGTAAAAAGTGGGATTTTCGGGGGGTACAGACTTTTCAGGTACAATAGCATTAATTATCGTTAAACATGCTCAAATCCACACAAACTTAGTAAAAATGTTCATCATGATGTGACAACTAGTTACACAATCTAAATCCATCAAGAAAATCCAATTTGCACCTTGAAAAACTTAATTTCTAAGCCAAAATACCAAAAAGCGCTGATTCTGGGGGGCATTGACTAAAAGTCAGTCTGAAGTGATTTTAGCACTGAAGTCAGTGAGGTTTGTTTTCAGCACCATAGGCTTTTGCGCTACTTTTGGGTCTAACTGACCTATCATAGTTTAAAACTCAGTCGATGTGGATTCTAGCGCAAGTCCATAGGTCCCTTTTTAAGTGCTAGGCGGTAGGCAGCGATTTTAACGGAAAACATAGAAGGCTCAGTTGGTGGGGATTTTCAATGCAACCGACTAGTACAAATTTCTCTATCTACCAACCAAATGCAATGAAGGCAAATATTAGCGCAAGTCGGTTGAAGGCTATTTTAGCACTTTTCTTTCAAATTGTCTCAGCAGGGATTTTTGTTCCGACTGACTTAGCGGTAGCTTGGAGGGAAGTCGGTCGGAGGTGAATTTAGCACTAAGGTTAGTCAACGATGTTTTTAGCATAGAGGTTGGTAGAAGGCAGTTTTAGCACAAAGTGCAGTAGATGTTATTTTTAGCACCAAATTTTGAATTGGACAGGGTGAAAGTATATTTAAGTATAAGTTTAGATATTGACTTTAAATATTTTTAATTATACTTTCAGGATGTTTGAGATAAGTTCCAGATCCATAGGATTTCATATGCAGATTCTAGATTTTTGTGGTTCCACTAGATTTCAGACTTAGCCATTTTTTAGGATTTTCAGGGTTTTAAACTTAGCCAAATCAGGGATTCAGGACCATGCATCAGAATGAAAGTATATGACCCCTTAGTGAAACCTAGAGGATTTTGACATGATTTTGCAACTCTAAGACTTGGAAACTAGGAATTTCAACATGACACATCCTGGAGATACAATTTCAAGGACAATATCCAACGGTACAGGATTTTGGAACAGAATGCAGTAACACCCAATTTCAATGCAGAAGGCAACAAATGGCTATTTGTTTAGCACAAGACCACCCAGGACACCTCCAAATGACATGAAATCACTCCAAACACACAGAATAGATAAATCTATAATAGATCATGCACTCTAAGCACAAATTCACTTTCTCATCATCATAAGTTACAAAGATTGAGACTCCAAGCCAAAGCAAAAGAGGGGGTCTCCATTTGGAAAAATGGGGCGTGTGTGCAAGGCACAACAAATGGCGACTCTACTAGGGAAATGCTCCAGAGCATTTCAAGATAAACTTCAGTTTTGAATCCAGAATCTCTGTGTTTCCCACATATTAGACTAGATTGCATGACACAATATCAAAGAAGCAAAGACCACTAACCCAGCACAACTATCCCTATCCTGAAAGTCTGAGTGTGTGTAGTTGTATTCATTCCCATCCATCGGTAACTAAGATCATCTAAGCTCCTTCACATTAAGCTACGTGATTAGTACACACCTCATGAACTACCTGGACATTGCCCCACTGCCAGCGAGCGTCTATAGCCCTGATGGGTTTGTCTCGAAATTCCACTCAAGAAGAGCCCTACTGCCTGTTAGGCGTTCATAGCCCTAATAGAGATTACTCAATAGTCCATCTAACTGAGTTATATTGTGTGATTGTGATTTTCTTTTCTTTTCTTTTCTTCTTTTTGATTTCCAATTATGCTCAATTATTGGCAGAGTACAATGCAGTACCACTACCCTTGCAACACATGCTTTTGATGGCATGAGTTACGTTGATAACTCAGCTAGCTGGGTGTGGAATTTCAATGGTGGCAAAGGTGGACCTTAGATTTTTCACTTAATGTAAGATCACCAAGACTCACTTAGGTACTCTAAAATTATTTAAGGTGTGAAAGATATATGACTAGAAAATACTTCAAGTGGACCAAACTAATGACTCATTTCCCATGAACAAGCATCATACCGTCTAAGAGTAACAATAGAACCCATAGGAAGACCGAAATAGAAAACCAAGGCTTCTCAAAGAAATCCTCTAGATTATTTACCCAAAGAGGGCCTCTTGGAGGACTGCACAACTGCCACCACATTCAAGAAATGGAGAACCCTGACAGAGCAAGCGTAGAAAGAAAAAGAAAAGAAAGCAAAGTAAACTAACCTAAACAAAGAAAACTACTCTAACCAAAGCAAACAGAAAATAGAAAGCAACAACTAATAACTAACTAAGGAAAAGCAAGAACAGAAAGCAGAAATTAAACCAAAACAGCAAGAAACTACCAAAACCTAACTAAAAACAAGTAAGACTATGTACAAAGACCTTGGACAATAGGTATTTATACTTCCTCATGATTTATTTCTTAGGACATGTAGAAGAAACAAGGTGCAGGTCAATGTCCTAAGTCTGGCAAATTCATCTTTATACTTTGAAAAGTGAGGTGAGGGTAGATTGGGCTCATGTTCTGGATTCCAATCACGCAGGATCAACAATTAGGGTAATTCATTAGGGCCATGATCAATCCAAATGTAAGTTGTCTTACCTAAATCACCATAATCAAATTGATAACTTTCAACGCCATGTGAGAAAGGGGAAGATACAACCTGATTTGCAGTACCATCAGTTGGAGATGTAAGTTCATCACCTTGTTGTATTGTATGAAATACCTTCTCATCTTCAGGGGATCTCAGCTCGTGGTGGATCATGTCTTGCACATCAAATACTTCTAGATTATTGAATGCTGCAGCAACCTCCCAAGCGAACAAAAAGTCTAGACAACTCTGTTCAGGATGTGGATCATTTGGATGAATTCGACATGAATTGGCTAAAGCAAAGTCTATTATGTGCGGCGAATTCCCATGAAGTAGCATATCTTTGCTCATTGTTGACAGCAACTTAATGATGTGATCAAGTGATTGACATGAAAAAATCTCCAAGTCATCATCTTGTATGACTGTTTGATTTTTATTCTCAGATTGTATACCTATGCTCTCATCTTTCACTACTGGGTTAGCACCATCCATGTGGAGATCTTCTTTATCATAGGTGTAAACAAGATCATCTTGATGAATATATGATAAACTTAAATTGTCTTCATCAAAATCAGTCATATGTTCTAAAGAAACTTTGTCTATGTCAATTAGCAGCCTCCCTATTTGGACTGCACACCCATTGTTTGCAGTAGCAACAAGGTCTCTTTCTTCTTCTATGACTGGATCTTTAATATCGGTATTATCTTGAAGTGATGCATCATCTTTCTCTTCTTCATTTGAATCAGTTTGAGACTCCTCTGCAGTAAATGTATTGGGCTGATATGACTAATCTTTGTAATGCACTGTGCTGATGTACTCAAGAGATTGATCACTTTTCATCAAACAATCTGATTGTGGCTCAAGTATGTCAACCGGAACAATTTTCTGCATTGATGTCCATGATTGTTCTTCATCTGGAGGACTGATTCCCTTTTGTTTTTGCACATATCTGATCTAATCATACCGCTATCCCAACTTAGAATTATCAGCAGTCTGACATGAACTATTGTTCTCTACCTCTGCAATAGTAAATTCAGCCTTAGGACTTGATATCTGTGAAGCATTTGATTGTTGATCTACATCCTTATCATGATTGTTCATGAGGTCTGATTCATCATCTATCCTATCAACATCCTCAATAGCAGAAATATGACCCTATATATTGCTCTGCTCATTGTCTTGTGACTATAAACTAAGCTTTAACCAGGCTGGAACAGCATATTCTTCTGACTTGCTTGACTGACAAAGAGATTTTAACCAGTCCTGAATCTCATATTCATTAGTTGGGTGACCCTGTCGACTGTGATCACTTATGAATAGTGGATTTACAACTCTAGCAACATCAACTCTTTGAGTGTTCTAGATTGAGACATGACTGCGTGCATTAGCATCCATCTAGACTGCAACTCCTCCATACCTTGTCTTGCTCCAAATATGTTTGTTATGTGTATATCCCACTTTAGGCTTATACATTTCAAAAATAGGGAGCAGTCCTTTTAAATGCAAGTCTAATCTTTGAAGAAAAGTTAAACAGTCAAACTTGTCATGCGGCTCTCCAGGATGCATAGTGTAGATCTGAGGTGAACTAAAATCAAGCAATGTTAGTGGAGGATACTTCACTCTGATATGCCTATCTAATACTTCTTTGAAAAGTGGGATGTCCACTTGGAAGTTCTCTTCATGATATGACTACTGAGATGGTCCTCTGAAGAATGAAAGGATTTCATGACTGAAACCCTTATGTGTACCCAATGGAACTAAATCTCCTGAATAGTCAATTCATTTCAGCATGTGCAATGAACCAACAAAACTAAAAGCCTCCATAAAATCTTTGTTCAAGCCCTCCTTCTAGCGCCAATTCTATTGATGGTGTTTTTAGCACATAACAATGCAAGTATGATTACTGATATCACACCTCTCTTGAAAAGTATCCTACCCTAGGTAAGAGTACTCCAAGGATAATATAGCTAGGTCTTAGCGTGCTTGGAATTTCTCAGTTGGATGTGCTAGCTATGCCTATAAGGGGTCTTACATGTAGTTTGACAGATTTGACAGATTGGAATAACTACTGATGCAAACCCTTATAATTTCAGCTGATATGACAATGTAAGATGCTGCTGGAAAATCTAAATCTACCAAACTTGATGTAAATAAAATGCAAAAGGAAAGGGAGAGAGAGAGAAGGGATAAGAGAGATCCTATAGACAATTACAGAAATGATAATTAGACAGATAGACAGATTCCCAACAATAAACAAATCTCTACTTAACCAGGCAGCCCACAATGCCACAGAGATTGTGCAATCTTTTAAGGAAATGCACTGATTTTCAAATTGTAGAGGGTTCATCAAACACCCAATCCTTGGCACAGCTCAATGAAATCATACAATCAAACTTATCTCATAAAATATGCCCAGACTAACCATGCACAATGACATACAATTAGCAAGCCATTAATGTTATGGACAGGAAATCCATCAAATATCTAAATGATTAATCACAAGTGCAACTAAATATCAACTAATTTCAGATTGACATGAACCATGAAATCCAAAATAAAACAACACAGAAACATAAATTCCCAGCAACCTACAAAACTTGCTTTGTATTGACTAAATTTTGGCAGAGTCTCAACAATTCATTGTCAAATCTTACTTACAAATAAGAGAAAAGGATGGCCCTTTTATAGACAAGGCACCATACCGAGTTTTTCAATGGACAGTGGAGATTAACTCAACACCAATGGTCTAGATTACATGGCATTTAATGAGATACATCAGTTTGTTGCATTTTCATATTTACATTTGTCCTTTAGGAAAAAGACAAAAAATAGCTTGCAAATACATTGAATCTGGATAAAATGGATACCCATTTGGTTGTATATGATGAAAAGTTAATTTTTAAGGCCTAATAAAGCCACAATAGAGTCACATGCCACTTGAAAACTTGAGCTGATGTGGATTCATGGGATTCCAAGTGTTGACTGGATCAAGAAGAGTATGTGGTGTTAGAAATGAAAGCAACACTACTTCAATGGAAATCTGATTCAATATAAATTTTTGCAATCTTTAATTGTGTGTTATTAATGGAGATTGTAACATAAAAATAAAACTATGCTTCACAGAAATGCAAAATCAGAAATATGAACACATAACACAATGTTTAACGTGGAGAAAACCCTTTCAGGTAAAAAACTCCACACAGGAAAGATGCCCAATGTTTGTATTAATCTGAAAATAATTTACAATACAACACTTCAACTCTCTCCACTAGTCTTCAATCTGACAGCATTCCGGCACCACCCAAGTACCTAAAATCTGTATTGCAGCAACTAATACATGGAAAATACTTATAGAAACATTTTCTAACTCATCTTAGGCATTCACCTTCTCTCTCCTAAGATTACCCAACATACAAACATTAAATGTCATCTTACAAGCACCTTCCACTTGTCCAAAAACAATCATGCAAAGATTGGGCGGCCAAGACTAAATCTGGCCTCTTATAGCATCTTATAACACGTCATAACCATCATAGATTACACAAAAGAGTATCTTTCCAAGATAGAAACCTTGGGCTAAATATAGCAAATATACAACTAACATATCCGTCATATGCATCATAGAATCTCAGAATCTTATGACAACTTGTAGCTATCATAGATTCACTCACCAAACATTATGACAGTTATCATACATGCCAAAAATAGTATATTCCTCAAGGGAGCACACCTATCCTCATTTACCATGAGTTTTTACATTTGCCAACCATAAAAGTCACTCTGTAACTGCCGCCAGTAACTCTGAAATTACAACTGTCAATGAGACTACCTCATTCCCTTATGGGTAATTACAAATAACAAATAATAAATGGAATAAAATACAATATTAAAATTTACAAGGTTAATGGCACCTTATTCCAACATGTGGCACATTTTTAGTGAAAGGGTATCCAATCAGGTGCTTGTTGGACTAATTTTTGATGACTGGACTACTGGAACAACCATATGCATGTCTTGTGCAATGAACTAGATCTGTAGGAACAACATTGATTTGGCATGATCTTCTATGTCTTTTAGCTCTGGAGGCTCATCTTTATCATCTTGGACATTATATTGATCTTCTCTTACAGGTGCAGCAGCAATTTGATTGATAGAATGTCAATTCTGTAGCTTTGGGGTAGTAGGGTACCTCTGTATGTTCATCCTTCAAAAATTGCTCCAGTTCACTCCTTTGTACTCTCAGACCTGCAATTCACAATGCCAAGCATCAATTTCATCTAAACAAGTCATTTTCCACCAATTTGAACCAAAATATGTCCATTTGCACCTATGGATCAGTCAAAAACAGCTCATTGTCAATGTCACTTTCTCTATGAACAACCTCATAAATCTAGTGATTTTTGCATGATTTTCTACATTTTTTACCATTTTCAAGTACCCATTTGGCCAATATATTGATCTGAGAGGTTTTGTGGCCATTATAATCCATTTGGAGACATTTATTTCATGTTTTTTTAGCCTTTTCTGTAAAAAAAAGTGGGATTTTCGGGGGGTACGGACTTTTCAGGTACAATAGCATTAATTGTCATTAAACATGCTCAATATCCATACAAACTCAGTAAAAATGTTCATCATGATGTGACAACTAGTTGCACAATCCAAATCCATCAAGAAAATCCAATTTGCACCTTGAAAAACTCAATTTCTAAGCCAAAATACCAAAAAGCGTTGATTTTGGGGGCACTAACTAAAAGTCAGTCGGAAGTGATTTTAGCGCTGAAGTCAATGACGTTTGTTTGCAATGCCATAGGCTTTTGCGCTAATTTTGGGTCTGACTGACCTATTGTAGTTTTAAAGTCGGTCATTGTGGATTCTAGCGCAAGTTCGTAGGTCCCTTTTTAAGCGTTAGACGGTAGGCAACGATTTTAGCGCAAAACATAAAAGGCTCAGTTGGCGGGGATTTTCAATGTAACCGACTAGCATGGATTTCTCTGTCTACCGACCAAGTGCAGTGAAGGCAAATATTAGCACAAGTCGGTTGAAGCATGTTTTAGCGCTTTTTTTTCAAATTGTCTCAGCGGGGATTTTTGGTCTGAATGACTTAGCGGCAACTTGGAGGGATGTTGGTCAGAGGTGAATTTAGTGCTAAGGTTGGTCGGTGATGTTTTTAGCGCAGAGGTCGGTAGGAGGTAATTTTAGTGCAAAGTGCAATAGAGGTTATTTTTAGTGCCAGATTTTGAATTAACCAGGGTGAAAGTATATTTAAAAATATATTTAAGTATAAGTTTAGATATTGACTAATTTAAATATTTTTAAATATACTTTCAGGATGTTTGAGATAGGTTCCAGATCCACAGGATTTCATATGCAGATTCTAGATTTTTGTGGTTCCACTAGATTTCAGACAACCATTTTTCAGGATTTTCAAGGTTTCAGACTTAGCCAAATTAGGGCTTCAGGACCATGCATCAGAATGAAAGCATATGAACCCCTTAGTGAAACCTAGTGGATTTTGACATGATTTTGCAACTCTAAAACCTGAAAACTAGGAATTTCAACATGACACATCCTAGAGAAGCAATTTCAAGGACAATATCCAATGGTACAGGATTTTGGAACCGAATGCAGTAATACCTAATTTCAATGCAGAAGGCAACAAATGGCTATTTTTTAGCACAAGACCACCCAAGACACCTCTAAATTACATGAAATCACTCCAAACATGCAAAATACTCAAATCTATAACAAATCATACACTCTAAGCACAAATTCACTTTCTTAGATCATCATAAGTAACAAAGATTGAGACTCCAAGCCAAAGCAAAAGTGGGGGTCTCCATTTGGAAAAATGGGGTGTGTGTGCAAGGCACAAAAGTATGGTTATCCCCGTATTGTGATGTTTCATTGATTGTTAGTTCTCTCTTGGCACCCTTGTTAGCACAAAGGTACAAGGAGTAAGAATGCATTATGCCATTCCTTTATATGTATCTTCATTCTTCTATATGTCATGATATACAATTGTGTTATTTTTCTTTTTAGATGATTTAGCATCCTTTTCATAATTCAATTTATGTATACTCTACTTTCATGTGATCTTTCCTCTGTCATCTTTGTAAGTTATGATGTTTTATGTATGTGGCACCTTATTGCAATGCTCGATGTCATACCATGACTACACAAGCCATTGTGTATCATGCATGTAAGCATTGCCTTGGTTTGATCATTCTGGGGGCAACCCCTTGTCATGATGTAGCTTTTGAAAACACATATCATTTGTGCATGTGCTTTTAGAATGCTCTTGTGCCTATTATACATTTATTCCTCACTCTACCTTAAAGGCAATTACTCCCTGATGGAGTTAGCAATCACATTAAGGTGGGGGCATATCTCATACTATGAGCCTCACTCTCATCATTCTATCTAAACACTTGTTGATTACTCTCTTGGAAAGGATTATGGAAAACTTGGAAGCAAGATCTTGAGTTTATCTTGTTCTCCTAAGTTGAATCTCCTTGTATGTTTGGGAGAAGGGTTGTGCCACCAACTAGATTTGGGTCATAAGGTCGCTTCGCCTTATTATTCTAGAAGGCTTTGTGTAAATCCTCTTGTGAGAGGTAGCTTATGTATTCCCTTGAGTGGAAACACTTCTCTTTAGAAAGATTATGTGTATGATGTGTTTGTACTCCTCTTGTGCTTCTCATTTCTAACTAACCCCTTAGCATTCTTCTTATTGCATCTTGGGGAATGATGCATGGTGATTGAGACAACATTTAGACTGAGGTCTCCTTTGTCATGCTAACTCAAGGTATTTCGTTATGTGTTTCTTGTGATTGATATATGATGCATGTATTCTTCTCATATATTCTTATTCTCTATATATTCTTCACACCTCACGCATGCCTCACATGTGATTTCTCTATGTATTCCTCATGTATTCTCCTTTAGTGTTTTGTATGTATCCCATGTGTGTGTTTCATGTGTATTCTATGTATACTTTATGCCTTATGCGTATGCTTCATGTCAAGCATGTATACTTTGTGTATTGTGTGTATGCATTGTGATTTCTCAAGTGTATGCCTTGTGTATATCTTGTCTTGTTTCATGTTTTCTAAGTGCTTCATATGTGAGTGAATTATGTCATGTGTCTTATGTGTATGCCAATCATCATAGACTCCTAGAATCCTAAGCTTGGGGGCTTGACCACCCCTCAAATTTTGTGACATTCTATGATTTTTATGTTTGTTGTGTTTAAAATTTATCTTCTCCATCCTTTAGTGTGAGTTCAAACATAAGTTCATACCCACGCTAAAGTCGGGGCTAAATGTTACATTGTAAAATGTGTACACTAGCATTTTACACCTAGTTTAGCACTTGGTTGGACCTAAAATGTTCACACTTGTTAATTAGGACCTATTTTAACACATTTTTGGACATTAAATGATTAATTCTCAATCTCGATGATAAAACCTGACAAAATAACAATGAGACCGACCTAAGAACACCTGAAAAGACTTATACTAGGATTTTAGGGGCTAAAGAACAAGGGCGCCCAACCGCTCTAGTCCCCCATTTAGCCCTAATCTATTTTGATGGTATGTCAGCTTTAAGCATCTTAGGTGGTTCCTCATGTCAGCCCCATTTGGTTTTATTTGTCATTTGTGAGCGGGAATGCATATAAAAGCAAGTTAGTTTATGGGTGTGTGCAAGAAGTTGAGTCCACATTTTGGCCAAAAAGTGGAAGTGTTTTCCCTGATTTTCAGAATTTGTCACATTTGACCTAAAAATTTGAAGCACTTAAAGGTGGAATCTTGAAAAATGTCAATAAATATGAAATGTAGTACTCGGAGTCTAGTTTTTAAATATGTAATTTTTTTTAATACCCAGATGATAGAAATTGATTTTCAATAGGCGTTTCTAAAAACTACTGTTTAAAAGTCACTTCTTTTTACTATACCATGCACGTGTACGTCATCTATATTTTGACCTAAATAATCATATTTTTCTAAATCCTTTTGGGAAAAGATTTGTAACTCACTGAAGCACGTTTTCTATATTTTTGTAATTTTTTATTGAATATTTTTTTTTGTTAAATTTTTATTGGCCAAATTTGGTGTTTTAAAAAATCGTCATGTACGTCATGCATAAGTGTTGCAAATATGTGCCTAATCGGTGTTGTCATTGATGTCAACATATCTTTGTTTCCATTGGTGTCAACTGTATCTTATTTTGTTGCATGTTTAGAAGATTGGAATGTTGAGGATATTGAGAAAATTAATAAAGATTAATGTATGCAAACCATATGGCTGAATAGAGGATTGTCTGAAGAAGCTTCAGTTAAGATTTGAAAGGTTTGCATGAAGATTTGAAGAAGCTAAAGCCATCTGAGTAGAATTGGTTTTGCAGTGTTCAGAATGAGATAGGGTGACAGGAAAGAGGTCTGGATTGTTCCGGAAATGTAAAATGATGATCTGCGGATCTAAAAGCATGTTTGGGAAGTCAGTGTGTATCATCAACTCAAGTGGTTCATGGTTTGGAGGTCTGTAAGCAATCTTTCTAGTGTGATAGTCATGGCAGACAGTGTTCTTAAGGTTCTGGATGAAGATGCAAGTAATTATGATGTTTTGGAGGAGTGCAGATATTTTTGTTGAATTCAATGTGCTTGTGGAGGTCTCTAGATCATGTGACTGCCGTGTTGGAGGTTCGCATTGAAGATCAAGCTCGTTGTTGAAGATTTCTTCCTTGATGTTGTTGTTCTTCCCAGTCTTGGCCGATTGGATGTTTTAAGCATATTGCGAATGATCCAAGAACAATTTTATGAAGTGTGGCTTGTTGATCGAGGAAGATTTGAGTCCCAGTTATGTTTGGCCGATAGCAAAGTGATTCGCATTAAGTCAGATGTTTGTAATGCTGACCTTGATGTTTATTCCAAGGTTGATGAAGGATATAAAGGCATGTAGATGAGTTGTGAAAAAGCATCCTTGTGCGAAAATAATATAATCTGAAGAAAGGATCAAAAGCATAGAAGAGAAGAGGAGAAGTAGAAGAACAAGAGTTGTTTTGATGAAGACTTAGAGAAGTATTTGGGGTAGAGAAAAAGTTTTGTGAGCATTCAATGAAACTGAACCAGGCATGAAGGAGATGTTATTTATCAGTTAATTCTTTCTGTATTAAACATAAATTTTGTAGGCAATGAGCCCGAAGGAATGTACCTTCTCTTTTCTTCTAAGTACTTTTAACAGGGTATGAATCTTGTGGGTTAACCCCCACCATGGTTTTCCCTTAACCAGGTTTCCACATAAAAATATTGGTGTTATGTGTGTTCAGTTTATTTCTGCTCATGTGTTGTTGATTCATGCTTTAATATTTACATTATTAATCTGATTGTAAGTTGATAAAGAAGATTAAACGCAAAAAAGGTTAAATTTGTGAGATAACTGATTCACCCCCCCTCTCAGTTGTCCGAACTAATTCCAACAATAAGATGACCTAAACTTAACATTTTTTTATTTTTATTTTTTAAATTGAAAATAATTTTCTAAAGTACATTTTTGTACAAATTTTTTACAAAAAAACATTTTAATAAAAAGTTATTAAAATACTAAAAAACCCTGATAATTCAAGTTTATGGACCTGTTTCATCAAAAATTAATTGAAAAATAGAAAAAAAAAATTCAATTGTAAAAAAAATTACATATTTGGAATCTACACTGTCTCATCTATAATGGGTTTTTTTTTTAATTTTAAAGATAATGCGCCTGGTAAACTTTTTAACATGACCGGCGACGCTGGTGCGACATGCCCTCCGGATCCACGGGAATGCTTTTGCCCGGAGCAATGAACCAGTGAGGCCACAACTGGGGGACCTCATCCCCTAGGAAGAACACTTCAAACCCGCGAGCTCATTGGCCCAGCGAAGGCGTAAAGCCTTACGAGCTCGTTGGCCGAGCGGGGGTTTGAACTCTGGTGGCCGCCACTACATCCTAAGTGACTTAACCACCGAACCATGCCATCATTGGCATCTATAATGGGTTTTAATTTCATCAAAAAAATTTACAAAAAAGGCCATCTGCCCAAAGTCACTATTTTGTTGTGGCATTGACAGGACCTTCAAGTTGTAGGTCAAACCAGGTCCAGAGGTTAGGTTTAGGTCCCCAAAGATTTTCCCAAACTGGGTTACAAAGCAAAACCTGAGCCTAAAATTCAAATTTTAAATAACGAGATCTCGTTTCTTACTTTGTCGGTACAAAACAAAACGAGATCCCATTTAGTAAACGAGATCCTATTTACTATTTGATCATTTTTTAAATAAGATTGTCACTATCGGCCCTGCAACTTGTTCTGTACAGCCGACAACCACATTTGCAACATTCTCTACCATCTTTTGTCTTCTACAGATCCATCAACTTGGGATTTTGTTTGAAATTGGAAAGGAACCATCATTGGGACACTATTTGAGTGAAATTTTGTTGAATTGCTACTTGTTTGAAGGACTTGAACAAAGAAGGAAGGCTTTCAAGTTTTTGACATTCATTTGTACATACTTCAAAATTTTTTAATCATGGGATCACAAACTCGTAATAAGAGGAAAGATAGGAAGCTATTGACCCCTAAAAAAATTGAAGCAAAGAGAGAGAAGGAGGCAAAAAGACAAAGAGATAGAAGAATAAAGATTCAATCAATTAATAATGTTGAAGCATCTAATTCCACAACTATTGAAGATAAAAACATTGAGGAGACCATTGATGTAGATGATACAAATTTGCAAAAGGTGAATGTGGAAACTAATATGATTATACAAACTACTCCTGGTATGTCTTCAAATCCCCCTTTCAATGCTACAGAGAATGTTTTAATAGGCACAAATCTAGGTACATCTTCAAATCCACCTTTGAATGAAATAGAAATGGTGTTGATAGGAGATTTAAAAGAAGCTGGATATAACAATGTTGAGATCAATAATATTTGTAGAGATCAAGATTTGAGACAAAATGTTGTTGAAAATGAAAATAAATTTTTTTTTGTTGAAAATGAAAATGAAAACTATTTTGTTGTTGAAAATGAAAATAAAAATCTTTTTGTTGAAAATGAAAATGAAAACCGTTTTGTTGTTGAAAATGAAAATCGTCTTGAAGTTGAAAATGAAAATTAAAATCCAAGATGTGATGTTGAAAATGAGATTTTTTAAAAAAAAATTGAAAGAGATGTTTTGGATAATGTTCCTGATAAGATTTCTTGGAGACAAATAAGAATACATACTAATAGATTATACAAAGAATTTTTTTATTATAAGAAACTATCATTTCAATGTCAACTAATGATGCAATTAATGAGAATGTGGAAAATAAGAAAACTAATAGAATTGTTAGGCATTTTTGTTAAACCAAGAAGAAAAGATCAATCACTAAAACATGTTATGTCTATTGTTGCTAGTGCCATTGAGTCTATTGGAAAGAATAGTTGATCTAAAGATAAGAATGCAGCAAGACGGGCTATAACAACTGCTATAGTTAATAAAGCAACTTTGAATAGAAGAATGGTAAGCAATATTAGTGGAATTCAAAAAATACATCCTAAAACATTGGTAAGAGCAGCAAAAAGAAGAGAAAGTATAGAAAATGATCCAATCAACCAATGTTGGAGTATATCTAACATGAAACTGAATGTTGAAATCAAATCTTTGATCAAAAAATATTGGCATGATAATACTAGGGTATCATCTAATGCTAGAGATGTTTTAATATTAAGAGTGGGGTCCAAAGTTCATGATCCTCATCCAAAACACCTATTAGATACAATGCAAACTGAATTTTATAAAAAAATTGTGGTGAATTAGTGTTACCTGGTAATATTAGAATAAGTCAAAGATCTTTTGAAAAATGCAAACCATGGTATGTAAAGATTAATAAGCAACGAATATCTTATTGTAAAACGCATGTTTAATTTTGTTATTATTATGATGTGTTTTGATATATACGTTGTACTTTACATACTAACATGATTATACATGAATGTGATATCAATATGCCACCTGAAACAATAAAGTAGTTTATATCAAGTTTGTTTTGTGAAAGATCTAATGGGAAATTATTTTATTTAAGTTCATGTATTTCTGGACAATGCACTAGTTGTGGCAATCTTTATTTCTTAAGAGTTTGTATACATGAGAGTGTTGAAAATGATTTTGGACAACAATTAGTGGATGTTAAAAGGTTTAAAAATGTTGAACATTCTTTAAAAGATGGAAAAATTGGAAAGTGTTGTGATTCAATTACAGAAAAAGTTAGTGTACATGCATTCATATCAAAATTTAAGAGTAAGACTCTACCAAAATATGTCAAGCACTCTCAACAAGCTCGATGGCTTGATGGACAGTTTCTTACATGTAGAAACATATTTCCAGTTGGTACTATACTATCAGTGGTTGATTTTGCGGAAAACTATACTCTAGCTCCGCAAGAGGAAACCCAATCACAATATTACAATTCAGTGCAAGTGGCTATGTTTGTTCATATTGTTTATAGACATGCAGATGATAGCATAGAGGATGATAGAAAATGTTTTGAGAGAGTATCAGTTCTATTTGAGTGACAACCGGTTACACTCATCAGAGTTTGTTCAATATATTTTATGCAAATTTAAGAGAAAGAGGAATCCAGATGATAGAACATCTCATATGGTTAGATAATTGTATGGGGCAGTTCAAGAATGCTCGAATGTTCTGTTGGTTAAGTAGGGTTCACAAAGAACATAATGTCCAACATATGTGAAATTTTTTTGAAGCTGGACATGGTAAAGGAGAACATGATGGAACCGGTGCATGTGTTAAAAAAATTCTTGCTAGACAGTAATTGAAATTTGAGGATGCAGTAAAATTTAAAGATGCCGAGTGCTACCACAATAATGGGTTACACTTTCTGGGACATCCTGATTTTTGCTGAAATCATGTATTTTTAGAAAATATAATGGTTTAAGCCTTGAAAGGTTCAATTTAAATGATTTTAATTGAAGAGGGTTTGATCAAACCCCCTTACATTCAAACCCCCTTGGATAGAACCCTGCTAGTTTTAAATCATACCTATAATGGAGTCTCCTCTACACCTAGCAAAATGCTAATAAAATACTACTTTTGATTTATCTTTTGAGGGATCAAATGAATTCATTTAAAATTTATGCTTTATAAGTATGTAGTCCTTATTATAAGATTCCCAAAAAAATATAATTTTAAATATATTTAATTTGATTATTATATTTATTTTTTATTTCTTGTAAATGTATGTTTTTCACCGAACATCAAGTTCTCTATTCTGCACACATGGAAAATTAGTAAATAACTAAAAAAAATTTTAAAAAATATCTATGCACTACGTATTGATGTCCTTGTTTCAACAAAAGAAAAAAAATTAAATTTTGATAGATACAGAAAAAGTTATGTTTTACGGAATAAGCCTATGTCTAAATTATAATTGGTTTGACTTCAAAAATTAATTAAAAAATATATATTTAACAAAACATTATGAAACTAAATGCATACACTATATATCGGTGTTACCAATCTAAATTAAAAAGAATCAAAATTTTATCCTTTGTAGAAAAAAAGTTATGTGCTACGGAATACACATCACTTTTTAAAAATGTTGTTTACTATTAAAAACAAGTTATCAAAGGACATGCAAAAAATTTTACAATTTAACTCCAATTTTTTTTTAAAATAGATATTTAGAATCTACAAACAAAATCTCACAAATCACTAGTTCGCATCATCTTCAAATTCCTAATGGTTTAGCGGCTATAGGTGTCAGAACATGAAGATTTAGTTCAAAATATTGATTTCAATGTCAAGTTTGGGCAAAAAGTGTAACCCATTATTGTGGCAGGTGGGATTGTGGATTGATGCAATACAAGATTATGTACATCTGGATCAAGCGAGTACTCTACAGTTCGCTGATTCTTTTGGTTGGTTGAAGAAGAAAACATTCTACGTAGACTTGATTGCGAGACAATCAGTGGATCTACTAAATGGCATTCATTTAGGAGTTCGAATGCAAGTACATAGACTATCTGGACAAGGGAGCTTGCATGTTTTTGTCAGTTTTGTATTTTAGGAGATTGGGAAGCATGTGAGAATACAGAATGGGTTGAAGAGTGGAAGCAAAGACCATTGACACTTGCACAAGCACACGATCAATATGAAACAACAATTGAAGACAATGATCAACTATTTGCATCAGACAATTATGACCATGTTTCAGACCTTGTACAAGAAGGTAATTTAATTCAAATTATTTCATTTTATTTCACTTCATTATTATTTTGTAGTGCTTTTATTTATTATATGTGTACATATGAATGCATGTATGTAGATTGGTCAAATTTTATAGACATGTGCAAGTTATTGAATCAAAATTTGTTTGCAGGACATGTGTATGTTGTTGCACCTGAGAAGAATGAAGAGAAAACAAAATATTGGTTGGCTCGTTGTCTGGAGACTAAACATAAGTTAACAGCACCTCAAGAAGATAATGATGGCTTTCCTTATCCAATAGGTTCAGTGATCCCCTTAAGACATCCCCTTAAGCAAATTTTGATAACAAGTCTTTGATCCTCTTAAGCAAATTTTGAGAACTTCTTTGATCCCCTTAAACAAATTTTGAGAATTTATTTGATGATGGCTATCATTATCCAATAGGTTCGGTGGTGGTTGTTGGCACTTGGCTACGAAAATACCTAATAAGGAAGAATGGTTTGCCTGCATTCGAAAATTAGGAAACACATAAGAAGATTATACACTACTCACATTTGGTGTTGGCAACAAATATAAAACTGAAGAGGTATCATGGAAAACTCACAAATAAAGAGCTATGGACAATTTCTATGGAAGAACATGAGACAATCATCGATGCGTTGGAAAAAAAGAGAGGATGGAGATGGTACAATGGAATAAGTAAATACAAGTAAATATAGTTAAATAGTTTTATATTGTTATTTTAAATACATTAAATACATGTTTTGATATTTCTTGTGCATTATTAGTTGAAATTGATTTAAATTGTCTTTTTATATCATAGGCCATCATCACAAATTCATCACATACTTTGAAACAAAAACCTAAGAGGATGCAGATTAAACATATATGTACATGTGTGAGGCACTTGTAAATATAGGTACAAGTTGTGTATATAGATAGTTTTATATAAATTAAAATACATGTTTTGATGATATATTGATATTGTTTGTATTATTTTTATATCAGGTGGCATGAAGACCTGTTACATTCCCCACAAGTTTCAGATTTTCTTGAGATGGCATAGCCACATTTTATAAACATTATTTTGAGTTGGCATATATGTACATACACAATTACATTATTACACATTTTGTACACAAATTTGTATACATGTGTATGTACACAATTATACTCTACACTTTTATATATCAAAATTATTATTCTATATATTTTGTTTGTTAAATGTGCATGTTTTTCTACTTTGAATTTACTTTAAATTTGATTGTATTATTGTTAAATTTGGTTGCCTTGGGCAACTTCACCAAATTTTGAGAACTTAAGACATCCCCTTAAGACATCGTATTAGGACCCCTTAAGACATCCCATTACGACATAAATTAAGACATCGTATTGTTATGATGAGTCATCCTAAATTACATCAATTGTGATTAAATATGAGACATGTAGTTTGAATTCTCTGATCCCCTTAAGACGTCCTATTAGGACCCCTTAAGACATCATATTACGAAAGAAATTATATTAACATTAACATTATATTTGTATAACTTTTGTGATTGTTAAATGATGAGTCATCCTAATTTCTACTACTTAATTATATCAATTGTGATCCAACATGAGACATGTAGTTTGAATTCTTTGATCCCCTTAAGAAGTCCTATTAGGACCCCTTAAGACATCATATTACGACATATAAAGTAACATAGACAATATTTGGATGAAATATAACATAGTGGTTTCTTAAGTTAGTGTTTATAAATGCTTACACGTAGACTAGTGATTAACTAACAAGTGTAAAATATATTATTCTACTATCAACAATTGAATTAATATAGTAAGTGAGCACTAGTTTTACTAGATCTTTTTCCAAAATATATTTTGAAGATAAATTATCTTGTTAGATAAGATAAAATTATTTATTTCTCTTATATTTAAAGTTTTGTTGGCATTACTTATCTTACATATATCTATCAATATTTATCTCTCCAAAAGAAGTGAAATGAAATAGAGTTAATGTACTCATTCCCACAAGCTCATCATCTCTTCTTCATCATCTATGTACACAATCAACCATATTATACTAGCATCATCTCTTCTTCATTATCTATGTACACAATCAACCATCTTATACTAGGATCATGTAGTCCCTCTTCAATATTAAACATGCACTTGAACTCACTAATGAGGTCAACATGTGCTTCAATTTTTTAAATTCATTGCCCTCTCAAGCACACTAGCTTGCTTGTGAACTTGAACAATAATATAGACCAAGTCTACATAAAAACTATTGTTTGACATAGAAAGAGACCTTAGAACAAATGTTTTTTTGATCCTAATAATAGGTTGATGTAACTCCCATCATGATTAGTCAATATCTTGCCACAAGTATCTTTCAATAGCTCATTTGGATATATTTTCCTCACTACTTGAAGTAGTTGTCTATCTTAGACTAAATCTTAGAGAGCCTCTGGGCTCCATTTGTACATTACATAAGAGACTATGTTCTTCCCTTGATTGGCTAGAATCTCTAATTTCCAACATCTTTCTTGCTAATTAGACACTCTATGGTCTCAAAATAATTTCCTTTTCATTGCCCTTCTAGTATTGGTGGTCTCCAAACCATTGTTGATGAATGTGCCACCTTTCTTGCAAACTTCTAAGGCTCTGACACCAATCTCCTTCCAAGTGGACAGCCCTAAGCAAGCTTGAAAACCATTGAAGCACATTGCTACAACCACATAGATGATTGACATTCACTATGCATGCAATTGTCAACTTACTAAGGTCAATAACCATATTATTTCACCATATTTTCAATATTTTAGAGGTTTATGAACTACTATCCTTATGTTTGAAAATATTCAAATAGACTTGTAACTTTGTATAAGCTCAAAATTGAGCATTTAGTCACTATTTGTTTCTCTTACTTTACTATGTACATCCTTATTATTTATCAACATCCTTTGCCTTAATTACACATTCAAATAGTTTCTTTATATTATATTGTTATAATATTGATCTTAAATTCTTTTGTGTGCTTAATACATTGTCAAACATTGTTAGATCATTGGAGAAATTTTTTCTCGCACACTAGTATTCTAAAATTACATTCCAAGACTAGCTTACATTCTAGTAAAATATTTGTGAATCTATTAAAAAATTTCTCCTTTCAATTTTTCTGATATCTCCTCCAAATATGGCACCATAACTAGCTATTCAAGAAGAATCTCAAGAATGCAACTCCTTCATTATGGAATTCTACTCCCAAGGGAATAATAAAATTAATGAAGGTGTAAGAGTGAAATATATGTGTAGAACTCCTTCAAACATGTGGCATAATCCTCTAAGAAATATATGGCAAGAATCAAGAAAGTGAAGTAACTCCTTTCATTAGTTCATATATGACACCTATTACCATTGTTATTATATTGAATGATTCAATCAAAAAAACATATCCTCTTGGTCCTACTTACTTTCTCTCTATCTTTTCTCTTTATAAAGAACTTTTACAAGTAAAACACATTGCTAGTTAATATAGTGGAAATCTTTCATATTGACCATTACTTATTTAATATAAAAAATGTGGTACATTTCCATAACCAAAACAACATGATATTAAGATAAAATCCAGCTTCTCTTTTTATCTAAACATTAGTTAGCTTGTTCTATTAATACAAAATTTTAATAATGTTCATTATTTAATTTCTAAAGGCATGATATCTAGGAATTGCCAACAATAATAAATGAAGTAAAAAATTTCCCATAACCTTGATGAGACATTACTATAGAATACTTGAAACCACTTTGTGAAAATCTTACTATCTAAAATTCCATTTATAAAGGGCATTGGAAGCTAAGTAGGTATAGACAATTATAAGATGTTAAATTGTTTTCTCACTATAAAAACCAATTAGTTTTTGTTATTTTTTATTAGACCCCCAATTTCTATATATATTTAAATATAAAAATTATATTGAATAAGATATCTAGTGTCATTTCTATTTCACTTAGATGTAAATGAACATAAAATACTGAAATAAAATAATGTCTTGTATCTAGACCATAAAATACTGAAACGAAATAAAGTCTGGATGAAACAATATATAAAGTCCATGACAATACAACCTATGTTCAAAATATAAAGTCCATGAAACAATATATATAAAGTCCATGAGAAACAATATATATGTAGTCCATGAAATAGTCAAATATAACCCATGAAATAACCTAACTCATATTGTCTCTGTAATCAAGAGACCTCTTCACACCATGCGAACTACTCAAATGACCCAAATCACTCTGTAGAATAGAAAGATTTAGATAAAATCAGATGTAAGATGATTAAAAATGATTTAATGACAATTTAATTTATAATTTATCATAAAATTAAATTATCGTGTGAGGTTGAGAGGCATGCTCTAGTGCATCTGGACTTGTCTCTACATGCTCTGAATCAATCTACATGTACAAGAGAAAGAAAGTTGAAATTAGATGTAAGATGATTTTAAAAATGATTTAATTCAATTTAATTTATAATTTATCATATTTAAATTATTATACCGTAAGAGGTTGTTGTGCATCCTCTGTTCCAGGACCTGTCTCTATAGGCTTAGCTACATGACATGTCTCAAGCTATAAAAGAAAAAGAATTTTTAACACATGTCAACATATATATTCTATTGAAATTTACTTTAAGTTCACAATGTATATTTTAATTGACTTTAAATATAATATAAATTTTAAATTATACCGTATCAAGCTACCCATCTCCTCTATCCTCCTGCTCTGCATGTGTTGTAGGTGGAATGGCATGAATAGGATGAAACGTGTCACTAACAAGCTCCTACAAGGTCATTTATAACTTAGCACATGTGTACAAATTAGGTTAAAACATATATATTCACTTGTGTAGGTATCTAATTTTTGTTTTAATCTATTTAGAAGACCTACATATTGCACGTAGACATAGATACGTTTTTCAACAACCTGAAATGCAGTCGACTTCTGATATAAACTTGGATCATCCAAGTGTGCTGTAATGCCCATCCTCATTGTTGTGTCAACCTACATAGACATATAATTTTAATAAATATATTAATTAGTACATGCACGTTTTCAGATATAGTGAATTCAAAATAGAAAAATCTAAGTATATATATAGTTTTTTAAAACAATATACATACAAAAGGGTCATGTGAGATGCCGAATGATGGAGGAGCGCTCGAGACACCCTCAGATGGAGGATTCAATGTGGAAGAACTCTAAACCAGTATAAATATTTAATGTACATGTTCAAGACTGAATTACAAATTAAAATCAAGTAAATAAAATTATTTAAAATATAAATCATTCAAAATACCCCAAATGGGTGCCCGAGATGAACAAGTGTCAATGAAAAATTAAATTGATCAATGGTCCCTGTTGCCATCATCTACACTAAACAATTCAATTGTTAAAATATTATAATTTAATTGATCTATATGTTCATTAAAAACACGTGCTTAAAATTGTTATAAATTCAACATGTGTGTAACCTATATATATACCTGTGTCAAATGATTAGTGGGATGATCCTCAACAAATAGATAATCAAGAAATGATTCACCCATATTTATCAGATGTTGCATGTGTAGCTGAAGTGGGTGCAGCTACCTGATAAGGTCCATAACACAACTGATTGCAACTCGTACATGTATGAGGCATCGACACATGTGGAGTGGTACTAGGACCACTTCCACCATCAACTCCTCCATGGTCTCTAACCCAAGATACCATCATAAAAGTCTGCTCATCTAGGCTACCTGAGAGTGCACTCAATGTGCCTAGTGCAGATACCACTGCATGATGCTGGAAGGGTGCATGAATGGCAGCAACAGAAGGGTCAATAAGAGGTTGAATAGGTACGGGTCATTGGGGATCAACCCGTGCCCTCAACTTCTATTGTGGCATGCCGCCACCAATACCCTGGAATGATCTAAAATCAAAATAGTTGGGTTTCTGATTCATAATAAACTCTACATATAATTTTCTCAAAAAATATAAAGGAACCTCACAATTAGCATGAGGTGGATAATCAAACACCATCCACCATCTGTCCCAAAAATTGGTAGACATTCCTTCATGTCTACACCACCTAATTGATATTCTTTTCTTATTTGCAGGAATAGGTTCATTTGTGATGGGGTGTCTAAAATATTGCGCTAAATGACCTTTTGTGATTTTAAGATCCAAAATATCCTTATAGGAGAGGCCATCAACATAAAATTGGCACCTCTCCTCTCTCCATTTCTAGAATCCATCGAAGTCTGAGTCAATAGACCTCACAAAATCTACAATGTTTTGCATCAAAGTTGCAAAACGTACCACGTGAGGTGGCATGAATTGTTCATTGTGAATGGAATTCAGTTTTTCTTGTATGGAATCCACATTTTCATTAATTATGGCTCGCAAGCGAGCCTGGTCAGTTCCAGGTGGGGGTCCAAGTGGGGGTGGAGGTGGAGCATCTAGAGGTGGGGGTGGGGGTGGGGGTGGGGTGGAGATGGTGCCTGTTCATCTTGTGTATTGAGGAAGTCCTTAGCGTCAAAGTGAATATCATCGATGATGATATATATATAAAAACCATGAACCTGCATATATACATATAAACATACAACCTTGAGTACAAAATTAATTTTCAAGAATCTATATATATATATATATATATATTATACATAAACATATACATGTTGAAAAAATATAAATTATAAATAAACTAGATAAATTATACATGTTTCAAGAAATTACACTTGAAATATTTAAATTAAACGTACAGATACATGTGCATACAAATTTCAAAATGTAAGAGCTATTATAGTGAACTATGTAATTTTCAAATTGAAGTTGGGATTTTCATTCGAGACCTAAATTTTGATTCTTGGTGGAAAACTATTTAGACGAGGATCTAGATGAAGTTGTAGGCATGTGTCGTAGCTTGTGAGACGTATAATGCAAATACAAAGAAAGATATAGAACTAAATAGTAAATATATATTTTTTTAGTTGTTTGTTTTACATACAAGGCATGTACCCTTGAGAAAGGTGTATCACTAAGTTATCTACCTATATGTTGCATCAACTACACTATCTAAAGTTTAAAGAACTTGATACTCAAAATGATGCAATAAGAATCTATGTGAATTGGACCTTGCAGTTTGGCTTGGAAGTGTACTGGACAATGTGGAAACCATGGTAGAAGCTACAGATTGTTTGGATGAGGTATGGTTATTGCAAGAGTGTTTGATATTATATAGAGTGCACTATGCCACTGTTGGAGCATGTGTAACACTTGTTGGAGATGGTTGTTTGGTCTTTGTGTTATCACAATATCATATAGGAGTGCTTTGGTGTATTGTATTTACCACTAAAGTGTTTCCACATGTACCACTTGCCATTCGAATGGTCTTGGAATTACCATGTCTACCACTATTGGTGAATCCTTGTGGATTAGTTTCCTATCCTTATGAAGCAATAGTCATGATTGTATTCAGTCTAAGAAATACCTATGTGGAGCCTTGTCTTCTAGTTGTAACTCAATGAACCATTTGGCTTGTTATGGGAGCTTACCCTTTGTAACAACTCTATATTTTAGATTGTCTCACTTGTTTCTTATCTTAGGAAAATTCTTGGTGGTCTGGTTTGTTTCATTCCATGGTATGAGTCCTAATTGTGTCTTGATACTCTTTGTTGATAAGGTCATCTTGAAAGTTGTTTATCTTCTCATGATAATAAGTTTAGTGACCTTTGGACTTTTAGACAATTGATTTTAGGTGTGTATATCTTGATGGTTTGAGTCCAGTTGAGGGCATACATTTATTATAAGAGAGATAGATAGTGGCCTTAGAAGTTGAATCAAATGTCATTTTATTATTAGGTGGACAAAGTTAATATCTCAAGCCTTCATACATGTTGGTGAGGATCATGCCCATTTAGGGCTAATCCCTTTATGTTATTCATAGTATTCATCTTTTGAAAGGAGTTTTGGAGTCGATGCCATATGTTTAAAGTCTTATAGTTAATAACTCCTAATGTGGTCCTAGTTGCCATTTTCCCATTTGATGACCTTCAAGATTATTTCATTGTATACCTTCATGTATAAAGTCTAAAATGTGGTCACAATGTATTATAAAGGCTTTGGGAGAGGTTATTATTTTGTTACACTTGGTGTAGGATCTCACAAATCCTTGCAAAAGGTCCCCAAACTCCCTAAACTGCCTTTAAACTTTTGCAAACCCTCAAACAAGTCCTAAAAACCCCAAATGAAACTTTGGCACCAAGATTTTAAAGGATTGTGGAGGGAAAAAGTAGTTTAAAGGTGCCATTTTCTTGAAGATATAGATGTCATGATATTGTTTTCCATAATAATTATAGAGGAGATTGTTACCATTGTCTAAGTCTATAGCAAGTCAAAGATACAGATTATATTACCAGTGCTAAAATAAATTTCAAAGGGTACATGGATCATGAGTAAATAGTAAGGGAGACAAGAAAGATCAATAAGACTATACATACAATCATGTTAGGTTCAATCAAATACTAGGATAGTCATGGGCATAAAAGGGTATCTTTGTTTCAAGACTATCCGGAGGTTTGTAAAAAAGGATTTGCATGCATATATTATACTAGGATCATGTTATGTTTATGAGTTATCCTCTCATTCATCTTGTCACAATCCTCTCAATAGGATTGTCCTATAATTGATTTTGTTATCTATGACTATCATTATGGTGTTTGATCATAGGGTGTTTGGTATCAAGGTTTTGTCAATATGAAGGACTGTCATATCAAAAGATACCTCTTAAGGACTCAGAGAGAAATCATTAGCCAAGCATTGTATTGTCACAGTAGTTAGAGTATAGCAGTAAGGCTATTAGGACTACCATAATGAATTTTTTGTCAAGGTTTGTCATCATATGTTAGGTTCAAGGTTTCAATTTTGTTAATTTTTCTATGGAGTTGGCTATTGGTTTGATGTTAAGTACTCATTCTAGAAGATCCAACATTTCCTATGGCAAAGCTAGAAATAGTTTGTAATGGTTTTGGATGAATTTCTCTAAATTTATGACTATCAATAAGCTTGGTCAACAAATACAACAGTCATGCTTGCATTGGTTTGAGCATTGGATCAATCATGAATTCATAAGTTGGATATGTGTTTGAGTATGTGAAGATTTGAGTGAATCAAAACTCATTTGTAAGCATCCATTTCTTAGAGTGTGGTTTTAGAATTGAATGTCATGATTCTAATCTAAATGGAGTTCTGAGAGACAAGGATTTGATTGCCTAGAGGGCAATCTATCAAACCCTAACTAAGTGGGTTTCATTATACATACCAAGAAAACCATAAGAAGATTATCATTTACGCACCATGTGCAGTACTAGGTTGCTTGATCAGTCTTATTTCAATCATGATATGATAGAAACAATTGTGTTGATCCTTACCATTTGATAGGAAAGAGGAAATCATCATCTTAGCATGAAATTTAGTATCTTGTATAATGTTGTCATGACCATTAAGGACTGTTAACTATTATTAAATTCCTAGATTGTTATGGACCTTTAAGATAGCCTTAAACCAATAATAGACTTGTCACGAGGAGTTCAGTTGGGTTGTTACATCACGATTTCTCTAGGATTAGTCATTGATCATAAGATTGTCATCTTCCCTTGTTATCAAAAGTCCATCAAGGAAACATGTGAAGACTGTCACATTCACATGATGTTACAAAGGGACAATGAAATTGTTGTTAAGATGTAAGACTCCTCTAGAGATTCAATTGCATTATCTTCATAATCAAAGAGACATAACCATGTGGTAATGATTAAATCTTCCACTTTTAAGATAGTTGATGAGGTAAGAAGGTTAGGATACTATCATAAGGTGGAAGGGAGTCATGAATGAAAAATGAGAAATCGTATAGACTATTGATCACTATGATTGTCCCAAACCTTAAGAATAATTTAAAACTCTATTTTACTATCAATATATCCATGAAGGGTGAATGTTCAGATGCATCTATGCTAGATCATGATGTCATAGAAACCAATGGACTATCATACCACCCTAGAATCATAATGAACATCTGCAAGACTATAACTAGACTTGGAAAACTACCTTGAGGTGGATCTCTTATGCATGGCAACATGATGAAATCCTAAATTTGGTGAAGTTGCCTATGGCAACCAAATTTGATAATGGAGATAGGATTGACTACTAGTTGCCTAGGACTAATCTGAGTATGAAGATGAATATATTCTAATGATTTGTGATTTAAAAAATGAAGAATTTGATGCTTTGTTTAACTTGTGATTGTAGGGATGATCTAGCTAGAGAAAGATATTAGTTGATGGAATGGAGATATGTTGTTGTTCCATCCATGGAAACATCATGATTTTGAGTTGTATTTATTGTACATGTACACATTTGAAGCAAAAAATGATCAAAAATGAAGGGAAAGAGGTCCTAAAGATGAAATGAGATGGAATTTTCTATTAGATACCTAATTTGTAGCCTTAGACATTATTGCTACAACATTCCAAGAGCCTTTATTTTCTGATTTAGATTTGGGGAACCATGGAGATGGATTGATAAAGGTTTGATTATGAAGGAAGTGATAAAGGTTTGATTGTGGTTTGTTGTAATGTTTTTACATGACAGTTATCTATTCAATAATGCCTTTAAAATACAATAACATACATTAGTATAAGTAAATTTTATAAAAACCAAATATATATATCATCCCAATGCTATATAAATTTTGACAATTTGTTCAAAATCTCTCCTTTCATATGATACAGTCATTTCAAAATTTCAATTGTATTTTACAACTAAAATGTCTAAATACAACTATTCAACTCTCAAATTGAAATCAAATTTTGACAGTTTGTTCAAAATCTCTCCTTTCATATGATACAATATTTTCAAATTTTCAATTGTATTTTATAGCTAAAATGTCTAAATACAACTGTTCCATTCTCAAATTTAAACAAAATTTTGACAGTTTGTTCAAAATCTATCCTTTTATATGATACAGTCTTTCAAAATTTCAATTGTATTTTACAACTAAAATGTCTAAATATAGCTATTGAACTCATAAATTCAAACCCTAATAATAGTCTAGGTTTTAAATTTTGATTGTATTTTACACTAAAAAAGAAAGAAAAACATAAAAAAATTCATCTAAGATGATTGAGAAATTAAAAAAGTGGAAAAATCCACTTACTTGAGCTTTTGATGGCCGAAAATGCTCTGCTTGCACTCGGGATCTCATTCTATTTGTCACCTATCGCTGGGAAAAATGGGGTTGCAGGCATTTTTTAAAACATTTAATACTTTCAATAAATGGGATCCCGTTTAGAAACGGGATTCCATTTTTTGGTCCTAGGTTTGGGATCCCGCTAAGAAACGGGATCCCGTCCTAGATTTTAGGCTCGGGATCCTGATCTATAACAGGAACCCGTTTTGTAGAAACGGGATCCCATTTTTAGTTACCCGATTTCAGATTTTTTCTAACTGCGAAACTTCCACCTTAAGTGGACTCATCTTTGTGCATGTTCCCTTATTTATTTTAACATCTTTAAGTACTCTAAGCAATCTAGGCACTCTTGTACTCTCTCTTCTTCTCTCTCATGCTCTCTACGCTTCTTTAAAGCTCTCTATGGTGGATTCTTGTTGCATCACTAACTTATTGCAACTCTTGTGAAGATATTTCTACTTCTTTGGGCTACACCAACATCTTGAGTCAAGTTGTGACATTGCATCAAGCATGCTAGGGTTTCCATGCTCATGGCGACTTCTTTCCCTCATGCTTTGTTCTAGCATTCCAATCTACTTTAGATTTGGCTCTGCCCTCCTAGGGCACATGCTCTTTATCTCTCATCATTGCTATTGTGGAGGTGGAAACACCATTCATGGAGCTTGCCATAGGCATGCACCTAAATAGAACCCAACCATTTTCCTTCTTGTGTGTGTGTAGATCAGATCTAGAAGATTCTGCAGAAATCAAGTTACAGGGAGTAGGAACACAAAAAAGGGGAAGACACAGGAGGTTTGACATTCTACACAACCCTAATTGGGGTCTAGGGTGCCCAAGCGCCCTAGTCCTTTGGCCTCCTAAGTTTGGATCCAAGTTCTCCTCTATTCACTGGTCTCTATTGTGCTTTTGGATTGTCCATATCTATTTCTGATTGTCTATTATGATATAATCTTTCTTAACTAGGGTTTCTACTTTACCCTAGCTTGATTGGTTAGATTTGGTTGATTCTCCTCTATACAACAAAGGGACAAAACCCCTATAGTTTGGCTCTCCTTCTTGGGTAGAAGCCAAGCTTGGTTTGTGTCCTAATGTTGGATAGAAGAAGGTTTGACCTAGTTTGATCTATTGGGCTAGTCTCTCTTTTCTATCTAACAATGGATATTGGTACCTCTATCATTATACTAAGTGGATTACAAAATGTTGAGTACACATACATCTAAATCAAAAGTTGCCCTTTAGTTAAGTTGTCACTTGCAAAGGGAACTAATCTATTAAAATCATTGATCATGTTTTTTTAGGTTTGAAATTAATAAATAACATAATCAAAGAACATACCATCATCATACACATACATCTAAATCAAAAGCTACCATTTAGTTAAGTTGTCACATGCCAAGGGAACTAATCTGTCAAAATCACCAATCATGTTTTTGGAGGTTTGAACTTTAATAAATAACATAATCAAAGAACATACCATTGTCCTCACCAAATAATCTACAACACTATAAAGTACCATTATTCCTTAACAATATTAAAATGATAAAATATATATTAAGGGCCTGCCATAGTTTTAGCATGTGCCATTATAAGACTGATAAAAAATAGCCATTAGTGAGAAGGCAGTGGAGGTGTTGTGGTAAAATTTGTATACTTGGGTTTTTCCTCTCATAGAAGTCAATTAACCAACGTGTCAAAATATATTTTATTTTAAAAAAGTATATCATAGAGCATATATATATTTTTACTATGATCTTATATAATTTTGATAATTTGTCAAAAAAATTCCTTTTTTATAGTAATCCCAAATTTTGAATTATATTGTATGGCAAAAATCACTAAATATGACCATACGACCATCAAATTTAAACCTTTACCTCGCCTAAATTTTAAATATAATATTATTCTATCTATTTCTTTAATATAATATACATTATATTCTTTATAAAATAATATAATAAAACCTTACTTATTAAGAAACAAAACACATGTAAAAATGATATAAATACACATTGTAAAGCTATTAAAAATGATATGAAAAATCATAGGTATAAGCTATAAAGAATATAAAGAAGTTAAAAAATTTAAAATATCTTTGTGCAATTGCTTTCGTATGAAAAGGTAATAGCCCATAATTGGACAAAAGCATACAATTGAAAATGACCGTTACAACTCGCATGTTATAATTTTATGAAAGTTTGCAGTTGAGTGTCTTTTTACTTTATAAAGCATTGTTCCATCTTTGCCGGCATCACACTCTTTTTCTTTAATTACTTTATATAGCCTCGGGGATAAGGTGTTTAACTTCATCCCTGCCCACTTTTTCGTTTTGGTTATATAAATTTTGTTTTTTTAAATGGAAATCATTAAATTATATATATGGGCATCTTTGCTTTTTATATAATAGATTATCATTTTTAATATTAATTTAATTAATTTGAGACAAATATTCTCTTCTTAAATAATTTTTTCTTTTTAATTAAATAAATATAATTGTATGAAATGAAAATGATTGTACAAGAAAACTGCTAGAACCATTTATTCCCAGTATGATTTAATTCCTCATTTTTTTTAATTAACTTGTAATATATCTTTTTTCTAAGATAATATAATAGATATTTATTCATAAAAAGAAAAACACCTTTAAAGAAAAGAGGTGACTAGCCTCTAAATTTGATGGACATAGCCCACAACTTTAAGGCCTTAAATTTGATGGCTAACCTTACCTATCAAACTTTTTTTTGGTTGTTGTTGATCGTTATCAATTCAAAATGAACCTTCAACTATTAATGTATACCTTATACATACATCCCCTCTCATGCAATAGAAATTTTCTAAAATTTTGATTATATTTTCTGTTAAAAATACATAAATACATCCTACAACCATCAAGTTTAACCCTACCCTCAAGAACCATAGTGTTTTTGAGATGGTTCACTGAAAATAGTCTCTTACTACTCAACGACCACGTCCTCTTACACTTATTCCAATAAGATAAGAAGAAAAGACTCATAGCTTATGAGAATAATATAGGCTTAAGAATATAAAATTACAAAATCATTCTATAGCCTAAATAGATACAATTCACAAATGATCTTTTTTAATAAGATATATTTCTTTGAAGACCTTAACAATTTATTTATATCTCTAAAAATATTAGAAATAAATATTTACAATAATTGATTTTAGCATTTGGTGTAACAACTTTTAAGATTTTTTTTTAATTTTAAAATATGATGATTATTTACCACTTTTGGATGTGAATGGGGTGATAGGTAGAATGGAAAGAAGTCTCTCTTGAGAGCATCAAATTATAGGTTTAAACCCTAAACACTTTACTAGTTAAAAACATGAAACCATTTGATCTATAAGTCCTAGAAACAAGTTAATTTGTTATTTAAGCATTGTCTCTATGTAATTGACGAAGTCTCCCACGTAGACTCATTATAGGATTCGAACTCCCAAAATCTAAAACTACTAAACATGAGATTGAAATATACCATACTAGGGGACTAATTGAGGAAGTCTCCCAAGAAGAACTAACCATTTTCATTATCCCAACAAAAAATTTACCATAAAAATCTCATCACATGAGGACTAGATTTGAATTTTGTGAGCATTGTAGCAATGACGAAATTCAAGCATACATCGTCTAAAAGTTTTATATCCTTACGATTAAAAGACATTACCATTTGTTTGAGGTTAGTAGCATGCTTTAGAGGTCAAAAGTGTAGTTTGTATAGTTGGATTCATAAAAGTCTAGATAGTTTCTAGTCACTTGACTCAACTCAGATGCTAGTGCATATCTTTGGGTTGCTTGTGTGTATCTTCTAGGGTCACTAGTGTGGTTTCTCAATTCATGATTGTGACATCCAAGTCAAGACTATTTGTTTTGTAATTCTAATTTCAAGAGACTTGTTCTAGAGCTTTCCTCCATCTTCTTTCACAGTTTGTCTTCATTAGTTGATGAACCAAGGACATGCATTCTAGTTCTCTTTCTTTGTCTCTTACAAATTGCAAGTTTCTTTCCTAGCTCTTAGTGTATTTGTTTAAGTTTATTATTGATATTTATGTTTATGAATGTAACTTAAAAGGAATGGATTTAGAGTAAGCGAGTTTGTTAAAGTTACAAGCTATCTTAGAGTGGAGTGATGCATGTATCATGTTGAGGAATATAACAAATAATTCAATGTGTTTAATGCACTTATTAAAAGAAAAAAATCTAGCTAAAAGTTATGAATTTAATGATTTAATTAATAATCAATTGGGGAGGTCATTACAAAAAGCACACAATAAGAGAACTATATTTTTGAGTCAACATGATGAGAGTGAGTTTGAAGCACTCTAATACTTTACATTGTCCCTAAATTCATATAAAGACACCAATGAAAGGAGATGATAAAATATTAAAGCCATTAAATTGGTTTACCTAAGGGATTGATTGAGGAAAGTATGACCCTTGGTTAGTAAGTTCCCAAATGATGTTTATAGACACCACCCCACTTTTTGTTAGAAATAACGAAGATAAACGAGTAAAACTGAGAGTACTTCCACAAAGCAAGATTGCACATATAAGCCAAAATGATATTAACAAAAGTTAAATAAAAGTGTACATAGTACCTTATTATATAGGCATGAATGAGGAACTCCACCTTGCATGTGGATTGACAAGTGCCCCATGATGTGGGACATGCATGTAGACAAGTGTCTATAGGTGTCAACTTTTGGATCACTTGGAATGTGCAAACCAACAATCTTTGGTGACAAGTGTTGGATGACTAAAAGTGCCTTTTGAGGTGAGATAGAAAGTCTTCCAACCTCAAAAGGTATGCACATGAGCTTTACCAAACAACTACGTAACCTCTAAAGGCCTTAAAGGTTGCACATTTAGTTAGACAAGATGTTGTCTAACCTCATCAACCTAAGTACACTTAAGCTATAGTGAATTGATAAATTATTCACTCTAACACTTTTTACATAGGTACAATGAGATGGGGTACATTTTCTACAGCTGTCAATTCCTTACTAGTTTGTTTTTGTGGGCTCAAGTTTAATTCTCTACACCACATCAATTCCACAAGTGTAAGGATCAATTTTGTAGGTGCAAATCTAAACCAAAACAAAGAACAATCATTTTGTAGAGTGAATTAATTCTTGGCATCTTTAGTAATATTTCCTTTCATTCAAAATCAAGCTATGTATCATATTTAATTTCTACAAACTTATTCCCATTTATTAAAATCTATCAAAATCACCAATCATGTTTTATGGTTCGAACTTTAATAAATAGGGTAATCAAAGAACATACCATCATCGTATACATACATCTAAATCAGAAGCTGCCATTTAGTTACGCTGTCACATGCAAATGGAACTAATCTTTAAAATCACCGATCATGTTTTTGGAGGTTCGAACTTTAATAAATAACATAATCAAAGAACATACCATCATGGTACACATACATCTAAATTAGACGCTGCCATTTAGTTACACTGTCAATGTAAAGGGAACTAATCTGTTAAAATCACCAATCATGTTTTTGGAGGTTTGAACTTTAATAAAAACATAATAAAAAAACATACCATCATCCTCACCAAAATAATTTACGACCCTTCTATAAAATACCATTATTCTTTCACAAATGATAGGCTGCCATTTGTTTTAGCATACCATTAGTGAGAAGGCAGTGGAGGTGTTGTGATAAAATTTGTATACTTAGGCTTTTCCTGCCGTGGAAGTCAATTAACCAACGTGTCAATCCTGCACACGAGCTTTCTGAGAAGACATGCTTTGTATGTATACTGACGTGCGATTAAAAAACCAAAAAAAAACGTCATTTTTGACAGTGACATACAACCACTTTGATTCTGCGAATCTCAGGCGGCTGTCTTTATAAAGTTTCTCAATTCCTCCAGTTTTCTCAATTTATCAAAATTTGGTACACATGGAATTTTCATCATCAAGTGTTATTATTGTGGGAGCCGGTATTTCAGGTAATGAATGATTATACCATCTAATAAATATTTGCTGGTTATTTTCACAATATGTGCTGACATGGAGTGTTTGGTCGCAGGGATAATGGCTGCCAAAATCTTGTCGGAAAATGGAGAAAAAGACTTCATGATTTTGGAGGCGACAGATCGAATCGGCGGGCGACTTTGCAAATGGCAATTTGGAAAGCATACAGTAGAATTGGGTGCTGGTTGGATACAGGGCGTCGGTGGGAATTTCCAAAATCCCATTTGGGAATTGGCTACACAACATAACCTGCGCACTTGCCATTCCGATTACAGCAACATCAAATTTAATATTTATGATCAAAGGTAGAGTCTTTTCAGATCAATACTATGTAATATATTCTATCAAATTGGCTAGATTTTTTTAGTTGTTTAACCATTGAAGTTGTTTAACCATTGAAGTGTATAATGTTTAAGTAGAGTGGTAACAGTTTGGGGATTGGATGAAACAGGGGCGCTCTTGTGCCCAGTTCAGAGGCAGCGATGTCGTATAAACTAGCAGTAGAAGCAGCTAACCGCGAGTTAGCCCGTGAAGCATCTGCCATGGCTAAAGGTCGAGCAGATGTTTCAGCCTCTTCTGGATTGTAAGAAGAGTTCCAACATTTTACATGGGTTGTGAATTCATAGCTTTTGTCGAATTTTTTCTTTTGGTAATTTGAGTCATAAGATGTGATTGTTTCTGGATATTAACTGTGTAGTGCTTTTTTTTTGTTCATCAACATTTTGGATCATACTCCATCATCCATCTTCAGGATGAAGAGAGCAAGAGAGGAGAAATAAAATGATCCTGAGAATGGATCATAGAATATGATCCATAATGTTGATGAAACAAAAAAGCACTACGCAGTTAATATCCAGAAGCAATCACATCTTACTATTATGGACTGTAGAAATTTGATGTCTCTAATTTGAATCATTGTATTGTTGTTTCAGAGTTGGCTCTTCTCCTACAGAATTGGCTATAGATTATATTTTGCATGATTTTGAGATGGCAGGTATGCAGTCAAAGTCTTCAATGTCTTCTTTTAGTTTTGAAACAATTTCTCTCTTCAATATTTAATCTATTACCAGCTTTGAATTTAATGTACTAATTTTTCTTCTAGGTATGGTTAATGAATATTTTCTGACTTATAAGGCAATATCTGGATAGACATTTGACTAAGTATTTTTAATTCAAATTCAAAACATTTGTCAAAAAAATGTTTTGAATTTTGATTATTTAATATTTGTTTGATTAATTAATATTTGCAGTCAGACAAAAAAATGTTTTGAATTTTGATTATTTAATATTTGTTTGATTAATTAATATTTGCAGTCAAATATGTATCCAATAAGTTGGATTGAGTGTTTCAAAATAAATAGTTTGAATTCTAATTAACTAATATATACAGTTAAATGTGTATTCAATAAGTTAGATAGATAAGACAGACTTTCAAAGATTAAAATATAGTTGTAAGATTAAAGAAAGTTGGTTAGATATGATGGACTTTCAAAGATTAAAATATAGTTGTAAGATTAAAGGTGTTTTAGGGGAAGGTGTTTAATAGTTGAGCACATTCTAATAATTGAGATAATATTTGTAGATTCTAAAACTATTTTTTAATAGTATAACTCTATTTATTGTGACTTTGAAGTCATTTGTGTTGACCATTATTCCTAATAGTTGAATGAAATGTATTCATTAAACCCAAAAAATAACAAACTATGTGATTGATTTAATACATAACTATTATTGACTTAGTGCACAATTGTTAGTCTAATATTTGTAGATTTGAAAGCTATTTTTTAATAGTATAACACTATTTATTGTGACTTTGAAGTCATTTGTGTTGATCATTATTACTAATAGTTGAATGAAATGTATTCATTAAACCCAAAAACAACAAATTATATAATGATAGGACATGCCCACAAAACATAATTTAATGCATAGCTATTATTGATCTAATGCACAATTGTTAGTCTAACATTTTTAAATTTTTTTTATATTGATAAATGTTTTAATATATATAATTAATATTTGTTATAAAAGAGTTTTTTATGAATGTCTTAGAGCTGCAAAGTCAAATATTATTTATATTAATATATAAAATTTAATTTTTATTTTTTAAAAATTATATATTTGATAAAATTTTAGATGTTAATTCATATTTTTATTTTTTATAATTTTTAAATTAAATTTATTAGGTAACTTGAATGAGTTTGATTGTTTCTCTTCTAATATTTTTTATTTATATGGGTGTATATTAATTTTATTTAATGAATTGAAATGTTTTTTATTTATATGGGTGTATATTAATTTTATTTAATGAATTGAAATGTTTTTATTATTTATATGGGTCTGTATTAATTTTATTGAATTAATTGAAATTTCTTAGTTATGAAGTTCTGATTTGTTTTAAAACTTAAATATCTATTATACTTTACATACAATTTTGTGTGAACTTGATTCTTTAAATATAAAAATATTTATATATTAATTTTATCACACAACTTGCGAGTTTAATGCTTAACTTTGAGTTTATCTGAAAGCTTACTGTGCTGACCATCTTTATTCTATTAATTTTTTATTATAAATCATTGAAAGGAATATGTGCATAAAGGAAGACGTAATAGATTATAACTGTTGTGGGCTGCAGATGTAGAGCCAATTCCCACTTATACCGAGTTTGGGGCAAGTGAATGTTTGGTTGCAGATGAGAGAGGATATGAGTATCTCATCCATAAATTGGCCCAACAATTTCTCAATACCCAAAATGGATGTATTGTAGATAGTCGACTCAAGTTACAGAAGGTTTGCAGCTTAAATATTTTGGTTTTGCTCCAGCAAACTTAAATTTCTAACAGGCAAACAATTTCCAGCTTACTTAGTTGTCCTTTTTCCAGCTTACTTAGTTGTCCTTTGTTTGACTTAAATTTCTAACAGCTCAAAAATTGCTGTTGGTTTACTTAGTTGTCCTTTGTTTGACTTAAATTTTTAACAGCTCAAAAATTGATGATTTAGTAGTGCTTCTGGAAAAACTTGCTATTGACTGTTTGATTATTGAAGTGGAAGATGTTTAAGTAGAGTGATTGGGTACAGGTAGTTCGAGAAATACAATACACAAAGGCGACAATTCGAATCAAGACAGAGGATGGGTCAGTGTACACAGGGAAGTGGGCTATTGTATCTGTCAGCCTTGGAGTTCTTCAGAGTGACCTCATCAGATTTACCCCTCAATTGCCTGTAACCACATATACCCAAATACTATGCTTATATCTGAATGATTATCTCCATATAATCTTTTGTTTACATGGTTTTTTAAATTTAATTTGCAGAGATGGAAGATGGGTTCCTTCTACAACTGTGAATTCAGGATTTACACCAAGATATTCCTGAAATTTCCCCACAAGTTCTGGCCAACTGGGGAGGGCTCAGAGTTTTTTCTGTATGCAGATGAGAAACGAGGCTACTATACCTTCTGGCAGGTCAGTTTAAGGATTATCACCTGAAAATACTTATTAGTGCAAAAAATCACAGGTTTATACAATATAATTGGGCAAATATGAGATTGACACCAAAGAGTGTTTATAAATGAGAAAAACTGTCAAGACTTTATTTCTAACCTTTTTCTTGTTTTATTGTGGTTTACAGCACATGGAGAATGTCTACCCAGGATCGAACATCCTGGTTGTGACTGTAACCAACGAGGAATCTAAGAGGATAGAGTTACAGAGCAATGAGAAGACAAAAGCAGAAGCCATGGCTGTTCTGAAAAAAATCTTTGGGAAAAACATTCCTGAGGCACAGGAGATTCTGGTTCCAATGTGGTGGAACAATCGCTTTCAACGTGGAAGTTACACTAACTATCCCATTTTTGTCAACTTCAAGCATTTTGAGGCCATACGGGTATGTTATAGTAAGGATATCTTCATTTTAGGCTATTCTTAAATATCATCCACTTCAATAGACAAAATTTAATTTTGGCCAGTAAAAATAGGTAAATATTTACCACTTTTTATTATGAATGAATTGTAAAATTGCTATTAACTGTTTGACCACTGAAATGGATGATATTTAAATAGAATGTTCATACACCTATTGATACTTTTTATTGTAAAAGATGTTTAATATATTAATTTAGTTGCATCTTAAAATCTTAATGATGTGCAGGCCCCAGTAGGGCCAGTCTTCTTTACAGGAGAACATACCAGTGAGAAATTCAATGGTTATGTTCATGGTGGATACCTTTCAGGTTCATTAACAAACCATTGAATATTTTTTTCTTATTTGTTGGCTGTGATGTCCAAAATAATTTATAATTCTCTTGAATGGTTTTTGGCAGGCATTGATACAGCAAATATGGTGATAGAAAGCATGAAGAAAGATAAGCGAACTGGAAAACTTCATGACGCTTGGTCATCCTCTCCAGATTAGACTGGAGAACCATAAAATGTGTTATGTTTCAAATAGCTGACTCTTTTGTATGTACATAATATATATACAATAACGATTGTAATACCACAAAGTTTAAAAGGCAAACATGCTTGTTCACATTTTCAGAAAGGTGAGATTTTAGAATTAAAAATTGATTCACACAAGATTTAGCTTTTGACAAAAATGCTCTCTGATCACGCATTTGTTTTTTAAGTTGTATGACATTCAGTGGGAGAGAAGATACCATTTACACTTCCAAATTTTAATTACTCACTCAGTAAAAATATTGCTTTAAAATTTTAAATTAATATACTATGATTATTCATTATAGAGATTGAGCAATACAATAGAAAATGAGTTGGAGATATTACATTCTGGGGCTCAAACCCAAGGCCCAATTAAAACACAAGTGTCATGATTAACAATGAGATATCCATAGTGTCAGTGTTGGCAGGCAGGGGTGTGGCTGTCCAAACAAGTTGCACTACAGCAATGTGGACAGAAAAACAAACACAAAAGAGAAAGAGAAGAGACAAAAGATTCAAAACAGGAATATGTATTTATATTTGCCTTTCAAAAATACATTCAAAAACTTCATACAAATTTAATGCAGAACTACTACTCTATTTATAACTTGCCCCTATCTCTGGAGCTACTATCTATTTCATCTCTGGAGGTGACTGTAGGAACTCCGTCGCTGCCTCTGCATACCCTGTGCTATTGCACACAAACCTCTATTCACTACTGAAATATTCTTCTATTCTCTGTTATTCTCCTTCACACATTCCTTCTGCTGCTGTTGCAGGTTTACCACACTCCCTATCTCCAAAAACTAACCGTATCATTCATTCATTTTATCTTATATATATCCCTTGTCAAAAACTGGCGCTCAAAAACAAATTTCCAACTTACCTACCAAAAATAACTACTGGCAGGGGCGTCAGAGGAGGATTCCCAAAACTGACACAGAGGTTGGCTGCATTTAATAAGCTGACTACAGATTAATAATTCCAACACTCCCCCTTAATCTAAAGTCACTTGTGTCATTCAACAATTTTCTTTCCAAAACTGATCTCCGGAGTTGAACCTTTGCATTTGTCTTTCCAGAGTAGATCTCTGAAGCCGTTTCTATCATTTTGGACCACCTCTAGAGCACCTTTCTGCATCTCTAGAGCACTTTTCCAGCATCTCTAGAGCTGATTTCCTACATCTACAGAGCTTTGTTTTTGCATCTCTGGAGCATCTCCAGAGCTCTGTTGTGACTATCTTTCTGGAGCTGAACCTCTGAAGCTATCTACAATGCCAAGCCTATCTCTTAGGCGTTAAAAACAATCTTTTGGCAATGCCTTGGTAAAAATGTCAGTGAGTTGTTCCTTGGATCTGCAATATTGAAGATCAATCTCTCCTTGTTCTACCAACTCCCTTATGAAGTGATAATGGATCTCAATATGCTTGCTTCTTCTATTGAAGAATGGATTCTTTGTTAAGGCTATTGATGAAACATTATCATAATGAATGGTTGTACCATCTTCTTGCTGTTCATTCAAATCTACAAGGATCCTTCTTAACCAAATTGCTTGAGATGCTGCTGCATTTGCTGCAATATACTCATCTTCTGCTGTGGAGAGAGAGACAATGGGTTGTTTCTTAGATGCCCATGAAATTGCACTTGAACCCATGTGGAATACATATCTTGATTTGCTCTTACTGTCATCTACATTACCTGCCCAATCACTATTCATGAAACCAACCAGCTTAAACTCATTAGATGCACCATACAAGATGCCATAACTTGTTGTGTCATTCACATATCTCAGGATCCTCTTTCCTGCTTGCCAATGTGTGTCCTTAGGTTTCTCCATGAACCTAGATATTAGGCTTACTGCATACATCAAATTAGGCCTAGTAGCTATCAAGTACATCAAACTTCCAACCATGCTCTTGTAGAGGGTTGGGTTTACCTCATTGCTTCTATCCTTTTTACTCAATTTCAAACTTGTAGCTGTTGGTGTTGGGCCAGGTTTTCTATTCTCTATTTTAAATCTTTTCAAAATCTGTTCGGCATAGTTAATTTGTGAAATAAATATGGACTTCAATACCAAGAAAATACTTTAGTAGACCTAAGTCTATCATCTTATACTCATTCTTCATTACCTCTTTGAAATCAACAATGAAGAGATCACTATTTCTAGTAAAAATTAGGTCATCTACATACAAAACAACAATCAAAATCTCACCTTAAGTTGCTTTGATGTAGAGTGTAGGCTTGCTTATGCTTTTACTAAAGCTATTACTCACTAGATATTAGTCTATTCTATTGTACCATGCCTTAGGTACTTGTTTCAGCTCATGGAGGGCTTTCAGGAGCATATATACTTTGTCCTCTTGCTCTGGGACTTCATAGCTAGATGGTTGCTCCACATACACTTCCTCTTTTAGCACTCCATTTAAGAAGGCTGACTTCACATCCATTTGATATACCTTCCATTTATGTTGGACTGCAATTAATATGACTACCGAAACTGTTTCCAACCTTGCAACTGGTGCATATGTCTCATCATAATATCTTCCAGGCTGCTATTTGTACCCTTTAACAAGTTTTTCCTTATGTATTTCAATCATATCTTCAACAATACACTTGGTCTTGTAGACCCACTTAACTCCAATCACTTGTTTACCCTTTGGTAAATCAGTTAGTAGCCATGTGTCATTTCTTTCTATATCATCCAACTCTTCATCCATGGCCTTACACCACTTCTCTTCTTTCAGAGCTTTCTCAAAGTGCATTGGATCACTATAGGAAATTAATGAAATATTCATATTCTTATCAACATTAGCATACCTTGTGCTGTCATAAGTCTCCCTCACACTCCATGTCATTCATGGCATCAATGATATGAGTGTAGGGTCTAAGTTACCTCTGAAGCTGTTGTTATTATGACCTTCAGAGCTACTGTATTGTTGAACTCTGGAGCTGCTAATCTCTAGAGTTGCAGACCTTCAGAACTACTGATCTCTGGATCTGCTGCACTGTTGTCCACCTCTAGAGTTGTTCCGCTGAATACCTTCAGAGCTGCTATTTTCCAAAGCTCTTCGTTAGTTTCTCCCTGAGCTGCTTCTCTTTGGTGCTCCTCCGGAGTTGCTGTCCTCTGGAGCTTCTTCATCTTCAAGGGGTACTGTGACTGAAATATCCGTGGTGTTGTCCACCATTCCATCCCATGCTTCATTCTTAATGAACGCAACATCTCTACTGATCACAACCTTTTTGATGATGGGATTATATAGTTTGTAGGCTTTTGACTCTTCATTATAGCCTATGAAGATACATTTTTCACCTCTATCATCAAATGTATGCCTCTTCTCCTTTGGCACGAATGCATATGCCACACATCTAAAGATTCTTAGGTGTTCAACACTCCATTTATTATTTGTTCATGCCTCTTATGGAATCCTATCACGAACAACCATTGTAGGGTACCTATTTAATAGATAAACTATTGTTGCTACAACTTCACCCCAAAAATCATGTGATAGTCCTTTTTCTTTCAACATGCTTGCTGCCATCTCTTGAATGGTTTTGTTTTTCCTTTTAGCCACTCTATTTTGCTGTGGAGTATACCTAGTTGTAAATTATTTTTCTATGCCTTCATTCCTACAAATAATTAGAAATTCTTTGGAGATATACTCTCCCCCTCTATCCATTCTTAGGGCTTTGATATAGTGGACACTTTGCTTTTCAATTGAGGCCTTAAACCACTTGAATTTCTTGAAGGCTTCTGATTTGTTTTTCAAAAAATAAACCTAAATTTTTTCTGTTGTAATCATCTATGAAAGTCATGAAATAAGTATTTCCATCAAAGGTGTGGATTTTTGTGGGCCTACACAGATCTGAGTGCACCAACTCCAATGGTGCTTTTGCTCTCCTAGAATACCCTGATTGAAAGGGCCGCCTATGCCACTTTCCTAAAATGTAGTCTTAACATTTTCCATCGAGCACAACAATAGATGGTAGCCCTCTAACCATGCCTTTCTTGGATAATAAACTCAAACTAGAAAAAACTTAAGTGCCCATACCTCAAATGCCAAAGTTTGGATGGGTCTTTGATGACTGTCCTAAAGGCAGATTGTTGTCCCACTGTTGTGAGCATCAGAGATAGTGCTGGAAACTGTGCCAAAGATAGTGCCAGAGATAGCTCTGGAGATAGTGTCAGAGATTCAATATGCATCACAAGAGGAAACTGTTGGCAAGAGACACTATATGGATTCATGGTTGTTGTCATTGATGGCAACAAAGGTCATCCCACATATCCGCAAGTCATGGTGTGTCTCTACCGGAAGTCAGAATGAAGATTGTTGTGGTCCGGTGAACAAGAACAGAGCATGTGGCAAGGTCCGATAGATTGATCCGGATCTCTCAGAGGAAGTGTCTTGGTGCAGTGCAGATTTGGGGAAGTCAAGAGGACTACCTTGAGTAGTATATTCCAAGGATTTAGCCTCCGGTGATGGACAAGGAAAAAGATATGAATAGTTGAGTACCAAATTCCTGAGAGACAATGAAAACAGAGGAAGAACTGACTGACAGAGCATCAGACTATTTTCTGGATGTCTTACTGTTGATGGTAAAGGTTGTGAAGGCATGAATCATGTTTGGCCAACATGATTAATGATATCTACAAGTATATGCTTGATCCGCATTGCTTGGTGAGCAAGGATTCAGCCGACAGAACAGAGTTTGTAAGAAAATAGACTGTTCCGGATGCCGACTAGAAAGGTGATGAAATTACTTGTGCGGATATATATAGAGGATGGATTTAGTTGTGAGATGTGTGAGTGTATGATGGTGTATGCGAATAAGTGCAGAACAGAGCAGAAGTAGTAAGAAAGATTCGGTATGTGAAAGGAAAGCAGAATAAAGAACAGAGGAAAGATGAAGTGCAGCAGATCAGTATACAGAGCCTAAACTGGAACTGAACTCCAGCATATGTAGATGCTTCCAATCAGTTCAAGTATTGTATAAACATTCTTTTGTAGGCAGTGTGCCTCTTTGTGAGCAGTGTGCTCGGGTAGTGAGCCCTAATTGGCAAGTGCCATTTTTGTAATTCCTTATTCTTCTAACAGAGAATAATCTTTGGGTTAATCACCCCGTGGTTTTCTCCCTTAACCAAGTTTCCACGTCAAAAATACTGTGTCATGTGTTTCTCATTTCATGGTAATGTTTGTTTGTTTGATTCAATGCTGCTTTGATTAATAAGAAAGTTCAAAAGAAGAAATAATTAGGATAACTGATTCACCCCCCCTCTCAGTTATCAACAGAAACATCCTATTTCTTGTCATCTACACTGTTGTAATCACTTTATTGCTACCTTCTTTGTCAAATATCATTCACTCTCCATTCTCCATCTGGATTTAATAACCATTTTGGACCATTTGTCCAATGCTCAATAGGTTATGTTTGTTTGATCTAAGGCACACAACTGAGAGGGGGGGTGAATTAGTTGTACAAAAACTTGCTTCCAATTCAAATACTTAAATCCTCTTTGTTATTTATATCAGTTAATCACTCATGAAAGCATAAAGCATAAACACCAGAGTAGATACACATCAACACATGAGACACCAAGATTTTAACGTGGAAAACCCAGTCAAGGGAAAAACCACCGGGTGATTAACCCAAGGATTATTCTCTGTTAGAAGAATAAGAAAAATAGATGGCACATGCCAATTAGGGCTCACTGCCCAAGCACACTGCTCACAAGAGGCACACTGCCTACAAGAGACACACTATCTACAAAGTAACTGTTGCAAGTATGAGGTTATCCAATGTTGTCATTGATGTCAACATACTCATATTGCATTGACAAGAAGGATTTGATGAGCTGTGTGCTGAGGATATTGAGAAAATTAGTCTCAGTCAGGAACAGTGAAGAACAGTGACGAGAAGAAGGTAAATGTACTGTATAGGATGAGAACCGGAGGATGCGGATTAAAGGGTTAGTAGATATGAGTCTTGAGATGCTACAGTTAAGATTTCAGAGGTCCGCATGAAGATCTGAAGGAGTTGTGGCTGCCGGTATAGAACCGGGTCCGGCAAGTATCCGGAGGTGACAGAGGATCACAAAAAGGTCCGGTGAGGTCCGGAATTGTATTATCCTAATCTGCGGATTGGAAGTAGTGTTTGGGATGTCCTTGTGATGTATCATCCTGATTTGTGTATGATTTGGAGGTCCGGAAGTACCTCTTGCATTATGACAGTGGCGACAGACTGTGTTCTTGAAGTTCCAGATGAGGAAGACAAGAGATCCCAGTAAGCAGAGGAAGTGCGGATGTATCCGTACATTCAGACAGGCTTGTGAAGGTTATTGGATCATGTTTTGTTGGTCCGCATTGATGGTAGAGCCCGGAATTGAAGTTATTCTTCCGGATGAAGTTCTTGCTCTGTGTAGCCGACCGGATGAGTTGTTCATCCTACGAATGTTCTTGTGATGGCCGACCGGATGTGTTATTCATCTTGCGGATACTCCTATGGTTGTTTGCCGACTTAGATGCTTGTTCCTAAGTCGATGTCTTGTATAAATAATGATTTGTGAATTCATTTCAGTGTGTGGTGTGAGGATGAGTATGGTATAGCGAAGAAACGTGCGAAAGGCAGAGCAAAGATTGTTGGGCTTAATTGGAACTGATCCGGACATGTTAGAGATGTCATTCTCCAGTTCAAGACTGTGATTTTCATCACTTTGTAGACAGTGTGTCTCCTTGTAGGTAGTGGGCCTCTTTGTGAGCAGTGTGCTCGGGCAGTGAGCCCTTATTGGCATGTGCCATTCATTTTTCCTTATTCTTCTAACAGAGAATAATTCTTGGGTTAATCACCCCGTGGTTTTTCCCTTAACCGGGTTTTCCACGTCAAAATCTTGGTGTTCAATGTGTTGATGCTTATCTGCCCTTGTGTTTATGTATTATGCTTCCATGGATGATTATTTGATATGCTGCTAACTAACAACAGTGAGTTAAGTTTTTGAATGAGAAGAAGTTTTATACAACTGATTCACCCCCCCCTCTTAGTTGTATGCCCTAGATCCAACAATTGGTATCAGAGCTAAGTTCCTCTGACAAGAGCTTAACCGCTTGAGGAGATCCAGGATGTCGTCATACAAGAAGGATAGTCCGAAGTTCGATGGAACCAACTTCACTCTCTGGAAAGGTCGCATGAAGTGTCACTTGGAATGCATGGGAAAAGCATACCTAGGTATGATTTCAAAACCATATGTACCTCCACAAGGTGGTCTGACTACTCTGAATGAAATCACAGAAGCTGAAAACAATCTGCGGACCAAGGAAGCTCTTCTAAGCGCATTGAATGACTCAGATCTCTCGAATGTCATTGACCTACCCACTGCATATGAGATCCTAACTAAACTGGAACTTCTGTATGAAGGAGATGAGTTTGTCAAAAGTGCAAGATTGCAAAGTCTGAAAGGGAAATTTGAAAGATTGAAAATGAGAGATGATGAAAACATCACTACCTTTATGCCAAGAGTAAATGAGCTGGTATGTGGAATCAGAAATGCTGGTGGAACTTTAGATGAAAATGAGATTGTCTGCAAAATCCTAAGATCCCTTCCTGCTGCCTACAAAATCAAAGTTGCTGCCATTGATGAATTCAGAGCCCACACAACTGTCACAAGAGAACAACTGGCTGGCAAACTAGCTGCATTTGAAATGACCGAGTTTGGAGATGATCCTCCCAAGACTGAATCTGCTTTCAAAGCCAGTGCCTATGTGAAAGGCAAACAGAGATTTGATCCGGGTGAAAACTCATCAAGGAAAATGTCATGGTATGATCAAGCAAGAAGAGACATGGAAGAAGAAGAAGCAGAAACAGCTCAACTTGAAGCCCTCATTGCAAAAAGACTGCCAAGAGGATCCGGTAAGTATGAAGGAAAACTACCCTTTAAGTGTTTCAACTGCAATAAGATTGGTCATTTTGCCTCAAGATGTCCGGAGAGATCTGCAAGATCTAATACTCACAGACAAAGGTTTCAAAAGAATTGCTATTATGTTCATGAAGAAGATGACAATGAAGGAGTAACAGATGATGAATCAGAACCAGGAAGCAAATCCGGAAATGAGTGGGTGTTTATAGCCATCAAGGAAGAAGATTCCATGCTCTCTGAATCTGTCAATCACAAAGTTGTTGAAAAAGCCTTGGCTGCTCAAGTGGAAGAAAAGGATGATTGGGTTATTGACAGTGGATGTTCTCACCATATGACTGGTGACAAGAATAAGTTCTTAGACTTGGAAAGATATGAAGGAGGAATGGTAAAGTTTGGTGACAATTCTGCTGGCAGAATCAGAGGTAGGGGAACTATTTCCTTTGATGGTAAGAGCAAAACAGGAAATGTACTGTATGTTGAAGGATTGAAGCACAATCTTCTCAGTGTTGGTCAGTTAGTGGACAAAGGCTATGATCTCCGGTTCAAGAATGGAAAATGCAGAATCTTCACAAGCTCCGGAACTGAAATTGCATCCGGCACTCAGACAAGAGGTAACATCTTTCATCTGGTTGGTTCAAATAAAAGTTGTTTGTTTGTTCAAATTGATCAGAGTTGGTTATGGCATAGAAGAATGTGTCATGTAAATTTTGATAACATCATCAAAATAAGCAATACTCATGCTGTGAGAGATCTTCCAAAGTTGATAAAACCTACAAATAGTGTGTGTAAAGAATGTCAGTTAGGCAAACAAAGCAGAGTCTCTTTTAAAAGCAAAGATCAGTCTTCTACCGGATTGTTGGAATTAGTACATACTGATCTATGTGGACCAACAAGAATCAAGAGTCTGCAAGGTGATAGATATTTCATGTTGTTAATAGATGATCATTCCCGGATGATGTGGGTTACCTTTCTAAAAGAAAAATTAGAAGCTTTTGAGAAGTTCAAAATCTTCAAAGCTATGGTGGAGAATCAAACCGGATTGAAACTAAAGTGTCTAAGGTCTGATAGAGGTGGAGAATTTACATCTGGTGAATTCATTGACTTTTGTGAGAAACAGGGTATAAGGAGACAGTTGTCTGCTCCTAAGACTCCACAGCAGAATGGAGTAGTTGAGAGAAAGAACCGGACCATCCAGGAAGCTGCTAGGACAATGAAGTTGGAAGCAAATGTTCCTCAAATGTTTTGGAAAGAAGCTATCAGCACTGCAGTCTACACTCTCAATCGAGTTCAAATCAGAAACAACACCGGTAAGACCCCCTATGAACTCTGGTTTGGCATCACTCCTACTGTGAAATATTTCAGAGTATTTGGTAGCAAGTGTTATATTAAAAGAGATGAAGATCTAGGAAAGTTTGATGCTAGAAGTGATGAAGGAATTTTCTTGGGCTACTCCACTCAAAGCAAAGCATACCGGTGTTACAATAAGAGATTGAGGAAGATGATAGAAAGCACCAATGTGAAGGTTGATGAAGGAATTGAGAAGCCTTCAAGATTTTATGAGTTTGATGAAGATGACCAAGACAGTGTTCAAGGACCTCAATCCTCTCTGGTAAGACAGAGTCAGCCTGATCCGGTAAATCAGGAAGAAGAGTTAGATTTGAATGAGGCTGATCAAGAAACAACAGTGCTGGATACTCCCAAAATTCCAAGGTATGTAAGACTGAATCACTCTGAAGATCAGATCATAGGTGACAGAAGCAAAGGTGTACAAACTAGAAGGAATATTGCTCAAGATCAGAATGAATGTTGTCTGATTTCAAAGATTGAACCTAAAACAATAAAGGAAGCCTGCAATGATGAAAACTGGACCAAAGCAATGGAAGATGAACTGATGCAAATTGAGAAAAATCATACTTGGGATCTTGTTCCCAGACCTAGAGACAGGAATGTAATTGGAACCAAGTGGGTCTTCCGGAACAAACTAAATGAAGCTGGTGAAGTAATCAGAAACAAAGCTAGATTGGTCTGCAAAGGCTACTCTCAAATAGAAGGAATTGACTTTGAAGAGACTTTTGCTCTGGTAGCAAGAATTGAAGCAGTCAGATTACTTCTTGCATTTGCTGCCTTCAAAGACTTCAAGGTATATCAGATGGATGTCAAGTCTGCCTTCCTAAATGGTGATCTGGAAGAAGAAGTCTACATTGAACAACCGGATGGATTTCAATTGTCTGATAATAATGATATGGTTTGCAAGTTGAAGAAAGCTTTGTATGGATTGAAGCAAGCCCCAAGAGCATGGTATGAAAGGTTGGATAAGCATCTTGTGTAGATTGGATTCAACAAAGGTACTGCTGACAGTAACTTATATTTCAAAATTGATCATGAAAACATTCTGATTGTTGAAGTGTTTGTGGATGATATCATTTTTGGAGGAAGAGATAGTATGTGCAAAACTTTTGCAAATCAGATGAAAAGTGAGTTTGAAATGTCTATGCTTGGTGAAATGAATTTCTTCTTGGGTCTGCAAATTACTCAAACAAAAGAAGGGATCTTCATTTCTCAGACCAAATATGTGAAAGAATTGTTAAAAAAATTTGGTATGGAAGACTCAAAGCCTATGAACACTCCTATGGCAACCGGATGTAAGTTAAGCAAAGATGATGATTCTCCAAAGGCAGATCAGACAAAGTATAGATCAATGATTGGTGGATTGTTGTATCTCACTCAAACTAGACCAGATATAATGCAAGCTGTTGGTCTTGTGGCAAGATTCCAGGCTGACCCTAGAGAATCTCATGTTATGGCAATCAAAAGAATTTTTAGATACTTGAAAGGAACAGTTGAGTATGGTCTTTGGTATCCTAGAGATCCAGATTTCTCTCTTCATGCTTACACAGATGCAGATTGGGCAGGTGATGTGGATGACCGGAAGAGCACTAGTGGTGGAGCATTCTTTTTGGGGAAGAGATTGGTTTCTTGGCTAAGCAAGAAACAAGATGCAATATCTCTGTCTACAACTGAAGCAGAATACATTGCAGCAGCAGGTAGTTGCACTCAAATCCTATGGATGAAGCAGATGCTAAGAGACATCAAAGTTGAATATGAGGAGCCTATCACAATTTTCTGTGATAATTCAAGTGCAATTAACATTTCCAAGAATCCGGTATTGCATTCTAAGACTAAGCACATATCTATCAAATTTCACTTCTTGAGAGAACAAGTAAACAAGGAAGAAGTCAGATTGGAGTATGTTCCCTCCAAGGATCAGATTGCAGATATCTTTACAAAACCTCTTCCCAAGGACTCTTTTGAATATCTCCGGGAGAAGTTAGGGGTCATGGCCCCTCCGGTGATGAACTAAGATGCACTGATGTGCATCAGTCCGGTGGCTATCACAGTCATATCTTGTGATCCGGACTAATGGGGAGCTGCAACTAAGGGGGAGCAGCTGGTATGATTCTGATGCATGAGAATTGCAAGTATGAGCCCTTTGCCATTGATGTCAAAGGGGGAGAGAAGACATGTGAAAAACAAGTGGTTGATGATCAAAGGGGGAGCAGCAAAGGAAGACATGTGAAGAGTTGTTGTTGATAGGGGGAGCTGTGACAGAAAAGAGAAGTTCTTGTCTTGATGGTTTTTCACATCATATGTTGCCATCAATGACAAAGGGGGAGATTGTTGCAAGTATGAGGTTATCCAGTGTTGTCATTGATGTCAACATACTCATATTGCATTGACAAGAAGGATTTGATGAGCTGTGTGCTGAGGATATTGAGAAAATTAGTCTCAGTCAGGAACAGTGAAGAACAGTGATGAGAAGAAGGTAAATGTACTGTATAGGATGAGAACCGGAGGATGCGGATTAAAGGGTTAGTAGATATGAGTCTTGAGATGCTACAGTTAAGATTTCAGAGGTCCGCATGAAGATCTGAAGGAGTTGTGGCTGCCGGTATAGAACCGGGTCCGGCAAGTATCCGGAGGTGACAGAGGATCACAAAAAGGTCCGGTGAGGTCCGGAATTGTATTATCCTAATCTGCGGATTGGAAGTAGTGTTTGGGATGTCCTTGTGATGTATCATCCTGATTTGTGTATGATTTGGAGGTCCGGAAGTACCTCTTGCATTATGACAGTGGCGACAGACTGTGTTCTTGAAGTTCCGGATGAGGAAGACAAGAGATCCCAGTAAGCAGAGGAAGTGCGGATGTATCCGGACATTCAGACAGGCTTGTGAAGGTTATTGGATCATGTTTTGTTGGTCCGCATTGATGGTAGAGCCCAGAATTGAAGTTATTCTTCCGGATGAAGTTCTTGCTCTGTGTAGCCGACCGGATGAGTTGTTCATCCTGCGAATGTTCTTGTGATGGCCAACCGGATGTGTTATTCATCTTGCGGATACTCCTATGGTTGTTTGCCGACTTAGATGCTTGTTCCTAAGTCGATGTCTTGTATAAATAATGATTTGTGAATTCATTTTAGTGTGTGGTGTGAGGATGAGTATGGTATAGCGAAGAAACGTGCGAAAGGCAGAGCAAAGATTGTTGGGCTTAATTGGAACTGATCCGGACATGTTAGAGATGTCATTCTCCAGTTCAAGACTGTGATTTTCATCACTTTGTAGACAGTGTGTCTCCTTGTAGGCAGTGGGCCTCTTTGTGAGCAGTGTGCTCGGGCAGTGAGCCCTTATTGGCATGTGCCATTCATTTTTCCTTATTCTTCTAACAGAGAATAATTCTTGGGTTAATCACCCCGTGGTTTTTCCCTTAACCGGGTTTTCCACGTCAAAATCTTGGTGTTCAATGTGTTGATGCTTATCTGCCCTTGTGTTTATGTATTATGCTTCCATGGATGATTATTTGATATGCTGCTAACTAACAACAGTGAGTTAAGTTTTTGAATGAGAAGAAGTTTTATACAACTGATTCACCCCCCCCCTCTCAGTTGTATGCCCTAGATCCAACAGTAACAAGTATTACAAAACTTGAACTGGAGATTGACATATTTACCATGTTTGGATCAGTTCCATTTAAGCCTGAAAACTCCTGCTCTGCCTTTCGCTCTTCTTCTTCACTATGCCACACTCATCCACACCAAGACACACTTCAAAATGAATTCACAATCCCTTATTTATAGAAGGCATCAACTTAGGAACAATCATCTAAGTCGACAAACACCTATAAGATCATTCGCAAGATGTCTAATACATCCGGTCAGCCTGTTATAGGAAGAACACCAATATATGTGGTTATTCTTCAAATGCAAACTCAAGCTTCAATGCGGACCGCCAATAAGAATTGTACATGATCCAAAGATTACCATAACCTTTCCTGAGTCATCAAGAACATCCGCACTTTATCAGCTTACTGGAATTCTTCTCTTCTTCATCTGGAACTTCAAGAACATAGTCTGTCATCACTGTCATAATGAAAAAGATGCTTCTGGACCTCCAAACTATGAACAAATCTAGTTGTCATTTCACACAGACTTCTTCAACACTCCCTCCAATCTGTAGAGTGAGATAATGCAATTCCGGAGCTCACCGGACCTTTCTGTGACCCTCTGTCACCTCTGAACACCTGTCAGAACCAGTTCTACTTGAGTGACCATAACTTCTTTAGATCTTCATGTGGACCTCTAAAATCTTGACTGGAACATCTCAAGACTCATGTCTACAAACCCTTTAAACCGTATCCTCTGATCCTCAACCTATTGAGGACTTTTGCCTTCTTGTCATCACTGTTCTTCATTGTTCCTGATTGAGACTTATTCTCTCAATATCTTCAGCACACGGCTCATCCAATCCTTCTCATTAATGTAATATGAGTATGTTGACATCAATGACAACACCGGTTATCCTCATACTTGCAACAATCTCCCCCTTTGTCATTGATGGCAACATATGATGTGAAAAACCATCAAAACAAGAACTTCTCCTTTTTGTCACAACTCCCCCTATCAGCAACAACCCTTCACATGTCTTCTCTTCCTTTACTGCTCCCCCTTTGATCATCAACCACTTGTTTTTCACATGTCTTCTCTCCCCCTTTGACATCAATGGAAAAGGACTTGTACTTGCAACTTGAACACATCAGAATCATACCAGCTGCTCCCCCTGAGTAGCAGCTCCCCATCATCAATCCGGATCACAAGATATGACTGTGATATCCAACAGACTGATGCACATCAGTGCATCCTAGTTCATTACTAGAGGGGCAATAACCCCTAACTTCTCCCTGAGATACTCAAAAGAGTCCTTGGGAAGAGGTTTAGTAAAAATATCTGCAAGCTGATCCTTGGAGGGCACATACTCCAATCTAACTTCACCCTTGTTCACTTGCTCTCTTAGAAAGTGAAACTTGATAGATATATGCTTAGTCTTAGAATGCAACACTGGATTCTTAAAAATATTTATTGCACTTGAATTATCACACAAAATTGTGATAGGCTCCTCATATTCTACTTGAATATCTCTTCATCCACAAAAGTTGAGTGCAACTTCCTGCTGCTGCAATGTATTCTGCTTCAGTTGTAGACATGGATATTGCTTCTTATTTCTTGCTTAACCAAGAAACCAACCTTTTTCCCAAAAAGAATGCTCCTCCACTTGTACTCTTCCTATCATCCACATCTCTTGCCTAATCTGCATCTATATATGCATGAAGAGAAAAATTATGATCTCTAGGATACCATAGACCATACTCAACTGTTCCTTTTAAGTACCTAAAAATTCTTTTGATTGCCATGACATGAGATTCTCTGGGATCAGCCTGAAATCTCACCACAAGACCAACAACCTACATTATATCTGGTCTAATCTGAGTAAGATACAATAATCCTCCAATCATTGATCTGTACTTGGTCTGATCTGTCTTAGGAGAGTCATCATCTTTTCTCAACTTACATCCGGTAGCCATGGGAGTGTTCATTGGCTTTGAATCTTCCATTCTAAATTTCCTCAATAATTCTTTCACATATTTGGTCTGAGAGATAAAGATTCCTTTCTTTGTCTGAGTAATTTGCAGACCCAAGAAGAAATTTATTTCACCGAGCATTGACATTTCAAACTCACTTTTTATTTGATTTGCATAGGTTTTACACATACTGTCTCTTCCTCCAAAGATGATATCATCAACAAATACTTCAACAATCAAGATGTTTTCATGATCAATTTTGAAATATAGATTACTATCAGCAATACCTTTGTTGAAACCAATCTTCAAAAGATGTTTGTCCAGCCTTTCATACCATGCTCTTGGAGCTTGCTTTAGACCATGTAGTGCCTTTTTTAATTTGTAGACCATATCACCATGCTCAGATAACTGAAATCCATCCAGTTGTTCAATGTACACTTCTTCCTCTAAGTCACCATTCAGGAAAGCAGATTTGACATCCATCTGATACACTTTAAAATCCTTGAAGGTAGCAAATGCAAGAAATAGTCTGACTACTTCAATTCTTGCCACCGGAGCAAAGGTTTCCTCAAAATCAATCCCTTCTATTTGAGAGTAGCCTTTGCAGACTAATCTAGCTTTATTTCTAATTACTTCACCAACTTCATTTAGTTTGTTCTGGAAGACCCATTTGGTTCCAATCACATTCTTGTTTCTAGGTCTAGAAACAAGATCCCAAGTGTGATTTTTCTCAATTTGCATCAACTCTTCCTCCATTGCTTTGGTCTAATTTTCATCATTGTAGGCTTCATTTATTGTCTTAGGTTCAATCTTTGAAATCAGACAACATTCATCTAAATTTTGAGCAACATTCCTTCTAGTTTGCACACCTTTTCTTTTGTCACCTATGATCTGATCTTCAGAGTGGTTCAGTCTTACATACCTTAGAACTTTGGGAGTTTCTTGCACTTCTGCTTCTTGATCAGGCTCATTCAGACCTATCTCTTCTTCCTGATTTACTGGATCAATCTAAATTTGTCTTTCAGGAGAGGATTGAGTTCCTTGAATTAGAATACCATTCTGATCATCTTCATCATACTCATAAAATCTTGAGGGCTTCTCAATACCTTCATCAACCTTCACATTTGTACTTTCTATCATCTTTCTCAGTCTTATTGTAACACCGGTATGCTTTGCTTTGAGTGGAGTAACCCAAGAAAATTCCTTCATCACTTCTAGCATCAAACTTTCCTAGATCTTCATCTCTTTTAATGTAACATTTGCTACCAAATACTCTGAAATATCTCACAGTAGGAGTGATGCCAAACCAAAGTTCATAAGGAGTCTTACTAGTATTGCTTCTGATTTGAACTCGATTGAGAGTATAGACTGCAGTGCTGACAGCTTCTTTCCAAAACACCTGGGGAACATTTTCTTCCATCATCATTGTCCTGGATGCTTCCTAGATGGTCTGATTCTTTCTCTCTACTACTCCATTTTGCTGTGGAGTCCTAGGAGTAGATAACTATCTTTTTACACCATGCTTCTCACAAAAGTCTATGAATTCACCGGATGTGAATTCACCACCTCTATCAGACCTCAGACATTTTAGTTTTAATCCGGTTTGATTTTCTACCATAGCCTTGAAAATTTTGAACTTCTCAAAAGCTTCTGATTTCTCCTTTAGAAAGGTGACCCACATCATCCGGCAATGGTCATCAATCAGTAACATGAAATATCTATCACCTTGCATACTCTTGATTCTTGTCAGACCACATAGATTAGTATGAACTAAGTCCAATAATCTGATAGAGGACTGATCCTTGCTTTTGAATGAGACTTTGCTCTATTTACCCATCTGACATTCTTTGCACAAACTGTTTGCAGGTTTTACCAATTTTGGAAGATCTCTTACAACCTGAGTATTACTTATCTTGGTGATGTTATCAAAATTTACATGACACATCCTCTATGCCATAACCAACTCTGATCTATTTGAACAAATAGACAACTTTTACCAGCACCAACCAAGTGGAAGATATTACCTTTTGTTTGAGTACCGGTTGCAATCTCTGTTCTGGATCTTTCAAAGATTTTGCATTTTCCATCCTTGAATTGGAGATCATAGCCTTTGTCCACCAACTGTCCAATACTAAGAAGATTGTGCTTCAAACCTTCAACATATAGCACATTACCAGTTTTGTTTCTTCCATTAAAAGAAATAGTTCCTCTTCCTTTGATTCTACCAGTAGAATTATCACCAAACTTTACCATTCCTCCTTCATACCTTTCAAAATCTAAGAACTTGTTCTTGTCACCTGTCATATGGTGAGAGCATCCACTGTCAATAACCCAATCATCCTTCTCTTCAACTTGGGCAGCCAAAGCTCTTTCTACAACCTTATGATTAATAGATTCAAAGGATATTGGATCTTCTTCCTTGATGGTAATAAACATCCATTTATTTCCAGAGTTGTTTCCCATCTCTGATTCATCATCTGTTACTCCTTCATTATCATCTTCTTCATAAACATAGTAACAATTCTTTTGGAACCTTTGTCTGTTAGAATTTGACCTTGTAGATCTTTCCGGACATCTTGAGGCAAAATGACCAATCTTATTGCAGTTGAAGCACTTGAAGGGTAATTTTCCTTCATACTTACCAAATCCTCTTGGCAGTCTCTTTGCAATGAGGGCTTCAAGTTGAGCTGTTTCTGCTTCTTCCACTTCCATGTCTCTTCTTGTTTGATCATACCATGATAGCTTCCTTGAAGAGTTTTCTCCCGGATCAAAACTTTGTTTCCCTTTCACATAGGCACTGGCTTTGAATGCAAATTTAGTCTTGGGGGGATCATCTCCAAACTCAGTCATTTCAAATGTAGTGAGTTTGCTAGCCAATTGGTCTCTTGTGATAGTTGTATGGGCTCTGAATTCATCAATGGCAGCAACCTTGATTTTGTAGGCAGCAGGAAGGGATCTGAGAATTTTTCTAACAATCTCATTTTCATCCAAAACTCCACCAGCATTCCTAATTCCACACACCAGCTCATTTACTCTTGGCATAAAGGTAGTGATATTTTTATCATCTCTCATTTTTAGTCTTTCAAATTTCCCTTTGAGACTCTGCAACCTTGCACTCTTAACATACTCATCTCCTTCATGCAGAAGTTCTAGCTTAATCTAGATCTCATAGGCTATTGGTAGGTCAATAACATTTGAGAACTCTGAGTCAGTTAATGCGCTTAGAAGAGCCTCTTTGGTCCGCAGATTATTTTCAGCATCTGTGATTTCATTTAGAGTTGTCGGACCACCCTGTGGAGGTGTATATGCTTTTGTGACCATGGACAAGGATGCCTTTCTCATACACTCCAAGTGACATTTCATGCGACCTTTCCAAAGAGAGAAGTTGGTTCCATCAAACTTCGGACCGTCCTTCTTGTATGACGACATCCTGGATCTCCTCAAGCGGTTAAGCTCCTTTTAGAGGAACTTAGCTCTGATACCAATTGTTAGATCTAGGGCACACAACTGAGAGGGGGGGTGAATCAGTTGTACAAAAACTTGCTTCCAATTCAAATACTTAAATCCTCTTTGTTATTTATATCAATTAATCACTCATGAAAGCATAAAGCATAAACACCAGAGCAGATACACATCAACACATGAGACACCAAGATTTTGACGTGGAAAACCCGGTCAAGGGAAAAACCACGAGGTGATTAACCCAAGGATTATTCTCTGTTAGAAATATAAGAAAAATAGATGGCACATGCCAATTAGGGCTCACTACTCGAGCACACTACTCACAAGAGGCACACTGCATACAAGAGACACACTGTCTACAAAGTAACAAGTATTACAAAACTTGAACTAGAGATTGACATCTTTACCATGTCTGGATCAGTTCCATTTAAGCCTGGAAACTCCTACTCTGCCTTTCGCTCTTCTTCTTTGCTATGCCACACTCATCTACACCAAGACACACTTCAAAATGAATTCACAATCCCTTATTTATACAAGGCATCAACTTAGGAACAATCATCTAAGTCGGCAAACACCTATAAGATCATTCGCAAGACGTGTAATACATCCGGTCGGCCTATTATAAGAAGAACACCAATATCCATGGTTATTCTTCAAATGCAAACTCAAGATTTAATGTGGACCTCCAATAAGAATTGTACATGATCCAAAGATCACCATAACCTTTCCTGAGTCATCAAGAACATCTGCACTTTATCAGCTTACTGGAATTCTTCTCTTCTTCATCTGGAACTTCAAGAACATAGTCTGTCATCACTGTCATAATGAAAAAGATGCTTCCGGACCTCCAAACTATGAACAAATCTAGATGTCATTTCACACAGACTTCTTCAACACTCCCTCCAATCCGTAGAGTGAGATAATGCAATTCCGAAGCTCACCGGACCTTTCTGTGACCCTCTGTCACCTCTGAACACTTGTCGGAACCGGTTCTACTTGAGCGACCATAACTTCTTTAGATCTTCATGTGGACCTCTGAAATCTTGACTGGAACATCTCAAGACTCATATCTACAAACCCTTTAAACCGTATCCTCTGATCCTCAACCTATTGAGGACTTTTGCCTTCTTGTCATCACTGTTCTTCATTGTTCCTGATTGAGACTTATTCTCTCAATATCCTCAGCACATAGCTCATCCAATCCTTCTCATTAATGCAATATGAGTATGTTGACATCAATGACAACACTGGCTATCCTCATACTTGCAACAATGTTTTATGCCTGGGGCATAATAAACATCTTGGATCTTCCTCCTTTCACCATTCTTGGTTTGGATGTTGACTATACCTTTTCCCATGATGGGAACTTTCTCATTGTTTCCCATTTTGATTTTAGTTTTTATGCTACTATTTATGGAGGCAAATAAGTTTCTGTTACCACTCATATGGTTGCTACAAGCATTGTCTAAGTACCATACTTCATCACTACTTCTCTCATCAAGGTTACAAACAATAAATATGTTTGACTATTTTTCATTTTCAGCCTTGTTCTCATTTGCTACATAAGCATTTTGACCTCCATGATCATGCTATTTCTTCCTACACTCACTAGCATAATGACTAAACTTATGATAGTAATAATATTGAACATTGCTTTTGTCATACCTTTGATTAGAACTATTGTTCTTCTTCTCATCTTGGTAGGATGGCTGTGAGGTGCTTGCCTCCTCTTGGCTGTTTGAAACTCCTCTTCCAGAGTCGCTTCTTCCTCTACCTCTTTGACCTCTACCTCTGTTGTTTCTTTCTCTTCCCCTACCTCTTGCATTGGTTTGATCCTTGAAGGCTTGTTCTAGGGAAGGATCGGATCTATTTAACCATTGCTCATGGGTTTGTAGTGAACCCATCAATTCATCCACAACCATCTTCGACAGGTCCTTGGTATCTTCAATGGCCGTGAAAACGGGATCAAATCTAGAGGGTAGACTCCTTAGGATTTTCTCAATAATCCTTTGATTTTCCATAGTTTCTCCATTAATCCTAAGCTGATTAATCAAGGTGGAAACCCTAGTGTGGAAATTAGAAATGGACTCACCGTCCTTCATTTGTAGGGTCTCAAAATCTTTTCTTAGCAGCTGGAGCTTTCCTAATCTCACCTTGTTAGTCCCCTTATAGTTGTTTTGGAGTATTTCACATGTTTGTTTTGAGTAGTTTGCTGCTACAATGTGGGGGAAAATAGCCTTTGTCAAGGCTGCCTCAATCAAACTAAGGGCTTTTGCATCCTTCATTCGAGTCTCTTTCAACTGGTTCATTTGGGCATTTAATAGGGTTGCATAGGCTGCTGGGCCTGTAGTATCAGTGAAGCCATTAATGACCAACTCCCATAGGTGATTTGCAACCAATATTGCCTTCAGTTTCTTAGTCCAGATATCATAGTTTTTCCCATCAAATTTTGGTGGCTACTGCCATCCTTTGTTGTCCCCACCTGCCATTCTTCTTCAAATTGAAGAAGACTGATTAGTGCCTGGAGAATCTAGGGCTTTTCCAAAATACCAACAAAAGACTATCAACCCAAAAAAATAGGGCTTTGATACCACTTGTTGGTAGGCATGGGGTGTTGTTGTCCGAATAAGTTGCTACAACAATGTGGACAGAAAAACAGACACACAAGAGAAAGAGACCATATAGAAGATTTAAAACAGGAATATATATTTATATTTGCCTTTCAAAAATACATTCAAAAACTAAAAGGAAGCAAAGGTGCAGAAATAGATTCCAAAACTAGTCTCATGATGAGAGGGTTATAGTTAATTCTTTCAAATCTTTCAACAATTACAATTTATTAAGATTCACATACATTTAGTTAATTAAGATTTAAAATCAAGAAGCATTAACATAGTGATATTTACGTGGGGAAAACCTTTTCAAGTAAAACACACTCCAAACACACAATTCAAATATATTATTGTAAACTTCTTATGGTTATAATATAACTCTCAGAACAAGTGTTTCTTCAGGAGTCTTCACTATTGCAGAATCTGGAAACAAACCGGCGGCATTTTAGCTCGTCAGAATTGCTTCAACCTATAATACTAAAACTTCAAAAACTCTCCAATACACATAATGCAAGAGCTGCAAAAACAATTCACCCTCAAAAAGATGGCTTAACTTTCTCCACTAACTCCTCTACAAAAGCATACAAAGCATCTACATTCAAATTTGTTTTAAAGCCAACAAAGCTTATCTTATCTTTCCTAGGTGTCCACTTCCCAAAGAGGAATATTTTCCAACTTGAAAATATTTTCCAAATCAAATAAAAATCTTCTCCAATCAAATTTCCAAAAAACAAAGCATATCCTCTTGATGGGTGCTCCAAAGAGATAAGGATAAGATTTACCATAAATGGTAACTTCCTACAATAGAAAGTTGCTAAACAAGACCCAAGGTCAACTGAGCTGGCACTCCTTATTTTTCTCAACAAAAAGCCAAAAACAACTTTTTGAGAAAAGGCAAAAAGCACAAAACAACTTTTTTCCAGAATGGCTTGAAAACACCATTTCTGAAAAGCTAAAAGCAAAATTATCTTTTCACCTCCTAAAAAATAGGAAACACGAGAAAGGACTCTAAGGTTGAGACACCTTAATCCCAATATTCTTCCACATGTTGAAGACCTATCAAGAGTCTATAGCATCTAGTTGATCAAGCCTCAAGGCTCATGGAACTCGAACACCATCTGAACTTCTTTGTGCTCATTGGCTTTGTCAATGCATTTTCAACATTCACCAAAGTGTCAACTTTCTCCAACTATACCTTTCCATCTTCCACCATAACTCAAACAAAGTGAAACTGTACATCAATGTGCTTTGTTCTAGCATGGAAAATACAATTCTTTTCTAAACAGATGGCACTCTGATTGTCACAATAGATAGTGATCTATCCTACATCAAAACCAATATCCAAACACAACTGCTTAAGCCAAATGGCTTCCTTACAAGCATGAGTTGCAGTCATGTACTCTACTTTTGTAGTGGACAAAGCAACTATAGATTTTCTCTTACTCATCCAACTTATTGCACCACCATTCATCAAAAAAACATATCCACTGGTGGATCTTCTGTTGTCAATATCACTTGCCCAATCTGAATCAACATATCTTCAAATATTCATCAAATGCAAATGTCTAGCAGGATAACGATGAAAGCATAAAGAATATTTAGAAGTACCCTCAAATATTTGAAAACCCTCTTTACCGTATCCCAATGTACCCATCCAGGATTAGCCATAAATCGACTAAGGACTCCCACTGCTTGGGCAATGTCTGGCCTTATACAAACCATAGCAGACATAAGGCTACCAATAGCACTTGCATATGGTACTTTGGTCATGTCCTCCATCTCAGTAGGAGGTTTTGGATAATCCTCAACAGAAAGCTTCATCCCCTGCATAATTGGAACAACTAATTGTCTACAAGTCAACATATTGAATCTCTCCGGCACTGAGTTCACATACTTGCTTTAAGTTAACCAAAGCTTTCTATTAGCTCTATCTCTTCTGATCTCAATCCCAAGAATATATCTCATTGCACCTAAATATTTCATCTCAAACTGTGATGACAACTGAGACTTCAAATCTGAAAACATACTTCTACCATGAACCCAATAAACAACATATCATCCACATAACTATTATAAGAATGTGACCATTTTCATACATATAATAAACACAATGGTCAGATTTAGATATCAAAAATTCAATTGACAACACATAGGTGTCAAACTTTTGATACCACATCCTAGGAGATTGTTTCAAACCATACAGAGATTTTCTTAATTTACATACGAGATCTTCTTTACCTTTCACAACAAACTTCTCTGGTTTCTTCATATATATTTCTTCCTCCAAATCACTGTGAAGGAACATTATCTTCACATCCATCTATTCCACTTCTAGAACATACACTTCTGCAAGTGACAACAAGAACCGTATAGGTGTCAGCTTCACCACAGGAGAAAAAATCTCCCCATAATCAACTCCCTCAACCTGGGAATATCCCTTCATGACCAATTGTTGCTTATGCTTCTCAACACTGCCATCTGGACCAGATCTTAACTTGAACACCCATTTACATCCAACAGGTTTCCATCCCTTTGGCAAAGGTACTAGATCCCAAGTATTATTTTTCTTTAATGTATCCATCTCTTCTTCCATGGTTGTCATCCAAGAATATGCATTATGCATAACCATAGCCTCTCTAACAGTCCTAGGCTCATCAGTGTTAGCAATCAAAGAGAAAATACAATTGGAATCCAACATGTTAGGGTTAAGGTGCCATAAGCCTTGTAAATCCTATGTAATTTAATCATATTATTGTTTGTAAATCACCCATAAGGGATGAAAGGTTTCACAACAATGATCTTGTTTTAGCCATATGTTTATATCCAGTATTCGACGCTAATTCTTATGCGACGGGGGATTGTAGGGGGGTTTCCCCCTTGCAAGGGGTCCAAGGGGATCATCCCCCCAGCAGGGGGTTCGAGGGCCGCGCGCCCCGATAGGGGTTTGGGGGTAATGCCCCTGAAACCACATTTTATTTATATTTTATCATTGTAAAATCTGGATTGTTCATCATTAGGTCATAGATTTGACAGTCAATATTATGTTCATCTTGTTTCCCTAGAAGGCAACCCCCTTTTATAAGGATAAATGTACTACATTTTTAGCAGAGTTGAGAGTAACATGCACTGCTGGATTGAAGACTAAGGAAAAAGAGGAAGTGCATGTATTGTAATCTCATATTTGAAGATAATACAACTTAGAGCCTCTTTTCTTGGTGAAATTTTTTACTTGAAAGGGTTTTCTCCATGTTACATACTGTGTTATGTGTTCAATTCTTAATGCATGTTATTTCTGTGTAGTGGGTTTTATTTCTATTGCAATCTCCATTGATTCTAAATTGTTTAAAGGACATACATAAGGTTTGCACCTTCATTTCTACAACAACATAGAATATACAAACCTTTCTGGTGAATAATCAAACATTTCCAGTTGCCACCTAACATGCGTAGACCTCCTCAATTGTTGAGGTGGAGGTTCTTCTTCTTCTTTAGAACTTTTAGAGTTATTTGAGTTCTCCTCATCAATAGGTCCAACAAGAGTGCATAATTAACTTCTAGTATGAGTAGATGGTACCTAAACTACCTCCTTTTTCTCCTCTTTCTCTAGTTGTAGCTCATTTGAGGAAGATTTCATCTTTGTAAAGATAACACTTCAACTGTAGAGAACCTTCTGTGTAATTGGATCCCAAAGCTTGTACCCCTTCACATTGATTCCATAACCGATAACGATACACTTCACTACCTTGTTTTCCAACTTAGATATCTTCTCAATAGGAACATGAGCATAAGATTTACAACCAAATACTCTGAGATGTCTCATCCAAGGATTTTACCAAACTAAACCTCCATGGGTGTCTTTTCAACAAGCACTAATGTAAGAGATCTATTAATTAAATAACATGTAGTGGCTACTACTTCAACCCAGAACTTCTATTCAAGACCAACAGCACTCAACATACTCCTAGCCCTCTCCATCAACATTATGTTCATCCTCTCTACAACTCCATTTTGTTGTGGTGTATGGATTTGTCTTGAGTCTTTCAATCCTGTGGTCCTTACAAAACCTGTCAAATTCTGTCGAACATAACTCATCATAATCTTTCTGCAAGTCTAATTTTTAGCAAAGGATTTAAAATCCTTAAACCATCTAAAGACTTCAGATTTGCTTCTGAGAAAGTAAACAAATGTCCCTCTATTGTATTCATCTATGAATCAGATAAAATACACAGATCTAGCTAATGAAGGAACATTCACAGGACCAAATACATCTGCATGCACATAATCCAATAACCCAAAAGACTTATAAGAACTTTTGTAAAATGAAACATGGTGTTGCTTTTCATAAATGCAATGTTCACAAAAGTCAAACTCAAGATTACAATCATCAAGGCCTTCAACAAGGCTCTTTGATTTGAGGGGTCTAAGACCCTTTTCACCTATGTGACCAAGTCTTTAGTGCCATAACATTGTTTTCTCATTAGAAAGCTTCATTTCCAAGGAATGAGCACTCTTCAGTACCCAAAAAGCACGACCACTAGATGTTGGTGCTACCGACTTGTTTGTTGCTATATCTGATGGTTAGAATGAAGAATCCAAAGGTATACTCTTTGATTTCACAGAAGAAATATTGCACTATACAGTGCATGCATCTAGCTTGTACAAGGTGCCAATCCTAACACCTTTTGCAAGCACCATAGATCCTCTTGTCATCTTGCATCCTCCATTTGAGAAAACAAACTACTCACCTGAATCTCCAATTTTACTCACTAAGAGTAGGTTCCGTGCCAAACCCAGGATATACAACACACCATCAATCCCCTTCACTCTACCATCAAGGAATCTGATCTTGACTCTTCTACGACCAACAATATTTAGGTGAGAGTCATCACCCAGATACACCTTTCCACCATCATATTCTTCATACTTTGAGAAAAAACCTCTGTGAGAGGTCATGTGTAAAGAAGAACCTGAATCTATTAACTACGCATCTTCTGATGCATGTGTTGCCAAGGATGCAACAAAAGCATCTGCATCTTCATGAGAGGATTTTTCAGAGTCTGAATCAGAGAAATCCTTCTTGTTTTTCTTTTTCTTCTCCTCCTTGCACTCTTTCTGGATGTGACTAGTTTTTCCATAATTCCAACACTTCACCTTGGACTTTCAAGGAGACTTTGATCTCGCCCTACCATTGAACTTCTCCATTTCGATTCTACTGGATGTGCTTGCTATCCTTTGCATGCAATCAGGTTACTACATTTTTACAACTACAAAACTCCCACTGAAATAAGATTAGACAAAAAACCCCTTCTACCCACATCAAGAAACTGAGCTGATTAGGCTCTAATACCAATTGAAAGGAAGCAAAGGTGTTGAAACAACTTCCAAAACTAGTCTTATGAGGAGAGGGTTGTAGTTAATTCTTTCATACCTTTCAACAATTATAGTTTATTAAGATTCACATACATTTAGTTAATTGAGATTTAAAATCAAGAAACATTAACACAATGATTTTTACGTGGGGAAAACCTTTTCAGGTGAAAACCCCCACACTCCAAACACACAGTTCAAATATATTACTGTAAACTTCTTATGGTTACAATATAACTCTTAGAACAAGTGTTTCTTCAAGAGTCTTCACTACTACAGAATCTGGAAACAAACCGACAACATTTTGGCTCTTCAGAATTACTTCAACCTATAATGCTAAAACTTCAAAAACTCTCCAATACACATAATGCAAGAGCTGCAAAAGCAATTCTCCCTTAAAAAGATGGCTTATCCTTTTCCACTAACTCCTCTACAAAAGCATACAAAGCATTCACTTTCAAATCTATTTTAAAGCCAAAAAAAACTTATCTTTCCTAGGCGTCCACTTCCCAAAGAGGAATATTTTCCAACTTGAATATCTTTTCCAAATCAAATAAATTGAAAATATTTTCCTAATCAAATAACTTGAAAATATTTTCCAAATCAAATTTCCAAAAAACAAAGCATATCCTCTTCATGGGCGCTCCAAAGAGATAAGGATAAGATTTTCCATAAATAGTAACTCCCTACAATAGAAACTTGCTAAACAAGACCCAAGGTCAATCAAGGGGGCATTCCCTGTTTTTCTCAACAAAAAGTAAAAAACATTTTTTTGAGAAAAAACAAAAAGCACAAAATAACTTTTTTCCATAATGGCTTTAAAACACCATTTCTAAAAAAGCAAAAAGCAAAACTCTTTTTCACCTCCTAAAAAAATAGGAAACACCAGAAAGGACTCTAAGGTTGGGACACCTTAATCCCAATAAAATATTTATACAAATTTAATGCAGAGTTGTTGCTCTGTTTCTAACTTGCACCTATCTCTAGAGCTACTATCTATTTCATCTCTGGAGCTGACTACAAGAACTTCGTAGCTGCCTCTACATATCCTGTGCTACTACACACAAACCTCTATTCACTACCAAAATATTCTTCTATTCTCTATTATTCTCCTTCACACATTTCTTCAGCTGTTGTTGTAGGCTTACCACACTCTCTATTTCTAAAAACTAACTGTATCATTTATTCTTTTTGTCTTATCTATCCCTTGCCAAAAAATGGTGCTCAAAAATAGATTTCAAACTTACCTACCAAAAATAACTGCTAGCAGGGGCATCAGAGGAGGATCCCCAAAATTGACGCAGGGGTTCGTTGCATTTAATACGTTGACTGTAGATTAATAATTCCAACAGTTGGTAGCCTAAAGCATAATAAACCACAATTCTATGAATACAATATATTTAAGTTGTAACTACAAAGACAACAAAGTTAGCACTTAAGAGGGAAGATCAAAACCCTATCATCACTCCAGAGATCCTCAAAATTTCTATCTAGGATGGGTTCACAACAAGAGTTAGCACTAGACAAAGGAAGTGTTGGAGATAATTGCACATCCAACATCCACATGTGCTTGTGTGTTGTCATGAATTTGGAGAGATAGTAGTGTTAGTTTCAATTGTGGAAGTTTGTTAGAGTAGGAATCTTAGAGGTGTCCAAGTTCAATGGTTATATGTCAATAAATAAATCAGTTTTCTATTGTTATGTAGAAAATGAGATCTAGGCCAACATGTCCATCACCCTAAATCAATGGACTTCTCCACATAACATTGGAACTCAAATCAAGGAGACTCAATACTTAGCTACATTCCTCAAAGGAGAGTTGAGAGGTCTCTTGATTGGTCCCTTTGTTGGTAAGGAGAGAGATCTCATAACCCAATACCAAATCTAGTGTTTCTAGGGCTAAAATAGAGAAAACAAGAGCTACTGACCTGAAACCAATGAAAACCCAAAAAGAAGTGGTAGGGAGGAGCTGATAGAACTTGATTCTAGAAGATTTTGGTCATCCATGTTGGAATTTGATTATCATTCAATGTTAACAGTTTCTAGAGAAGTACATTGGAGATTGTCTACACAAGTTGTCATTGATATCAACTATGTTTGAAGATTGATGGTACATATTGTATTGATGTCATGCACAAGAAAATTTTTTTCCCTTAGACAAAAGTATTGGATAGATGCTACAGAAGAAGACTATTATATATGCTCTCCCTTGCATTTTCAAGTTGTTGGGGCATGATCTGATATACTTCAGAATATATACTTAGTGTATTTTTCTAAAAGTTTTTTAGTTACTCTGGATCTATATTTTACTCCGCACTTTACCACTATTGAAGATATGATTTTGCAAATTTGAGGATAGGTAGATAATGGTATGGTGAATAGTTTCAAATTTCATATCATTTGGACTTGCGGAAGATTTTTTATGGTTTAGCAGTTTGGAAAATAGGGCTTTAGTGCTTAAATAATCATAAAAGAGAACGTATTATGCTTCATATTTCTTCGCAGTTGTAGATAAAGCTTTGCGGTTTCAACATAATGTGTATACAGGTGTCTTATATGTTATATCCAAGTATCAAGTGTTTTAGATCTTCACAAAATGTTTTTGCAGTATTGTAAGGCAGAATAGTGTGTCTGGCCCAGTATAAAGGAACGGTTTGTCAATATTCTATTAGTGGTTATTGCATGAAGTTTAGGTAATGCTTTCAAGGACTATAATGATTATATCCTTCTTCACATGTTGATATTTTGCACTCCTTCTCTACCACATAGCTCTTTGAAGGATGACCGAGATTATTAATCACACATTTCATCTAAAGGTATTTTTGGTGCCGACCTAATTGAGGCTTTATATTGTTGCGAAGGATATATATAGAAGAAAAAGGGTCATTTGTGAAGTGTATGGGTAAGTAGAGATGAATATAAATCATGAAATGTACAAATTCAATATAATGGAGTAATTGTGCAGAAAAGGGGGACTGCAACAATTGCATAAATCAGATGCTTCTTTGCAAGTAGTTCATATCTATGGTTTCATTGTAATTTTCATGTATCCTGCTATCAAATAGTGAGTCTCTTCACAGGTCTTTGTATCTTGCTCTAAGATTGTAGCCCTAGTTTACAAGTCAACAAGGAGTAGCAATTTCCTTGGGTTGTATCTCTAAAACAAAGTTGTAAATCTTTATAATAGTGAGCATTATATATGGGCACTGCCACAATAATGGGTTACACTTTTTGGGACATCCTGATTTTTGCTGAAATCACATATTTTTAGAAAATATAATGATTTAAGCCTTGAAAGGTTCCATTTAAAGGATTTTAATTGAAGAGGGTTTGATCAAACCTCCTTAGATTCAAACTCCCTTGGATAGAAGCCCACTAGTTTTAAACCATACCTATAATGGAGTCTCCTCTACACCTATCAAAAAGCTGATAAAAAACCACTTTTGATTTACCTTTTGGGGAATCAAATGAATTCATTTAAAATTTATGTTTTGTAAGTATGTAGTCCTTATTATATGCTTCCCAAAAAGTATAATTTTAAATATATTTAATTTGATTATTATATTTATTTTTTATTTCTTGTGAATGTAGGTTTTTCACCGAACATCAAGTTCCATGTTCTACACACATGGAAAATTAGTAAATTACTAAAAAAAAAATTATGAAAATATCTATGCCCTAGGTATTGATGTCCTTGTTTCAACAAAAAAAAAAATTTCAATACATACAGAAAAAGTTGTGTTTTACAGAATATGCCTATGTCTAAATTATAATTGGTTTGACTTCAAAACTTAATTAAAAAAATATTCAACAAAACATTATAAAACCAAATGCATGCCTTATATATCAGTGTTAACAATCTAAATTCAAAAGAATCAGAATTTTATCCTTTACAGAAAAAAAGCTATGTGCTACAGAATACACATCACTTTAAAAAAATGTTGTTTACTATTAAGAACTAGTTATTAAAGGAAACGCAAAAAATTTTACAATTTAACTCCAAATTTTTAAAAAAAATATTTAGAATCTACAAACAAAATCTCACAAATCACTAGTTCTCATCATCTTCAAATTCCTAACGGTTTAGCAGCTATAGGTGTCAGAAAGTGAAGATTTAGTTCAAAATGTTGATTTCAATGTCAAGTTTGGCCAAAAAGTGTAACCCATTATTGTGTGATGACCCATATTGTGAGCTAACACTCATCGTGGTTTTCCCATTTTGGGTTTTCCACATAAAAATCCTAGTGTTATTATGCTGATTAATGTGGTGCATGCTTTACTTTCAATTCTCTAAGTAATTTGATTTAATATGTAAATGAAGTAGTTAAATTTTTGTATAGACTGATTCAACCCCCCTCCTAGTCTCTGGATGTGTTGGACAATTGGTATCATAGCCAAGTACCTTTTAGAAGCGTAACAGCTAAGGTAGATCCTGCATTTGAACACATGGAATCTGAAGCAGTGCCTAATGATATATTCACTCTAGAACTAGATCTAGAGTCAATGGAACCTAAAGGTTGGGACATAAATCTAGATGAGGTAGACCTTGAAGGAGAACTCTAGTCAGCTCTTGATGGTTTGGATGAAGCAAGAGAACTAAATATGAAATATGAGGTCATGCTTGAAAAATCAGAGGAGAAATTTGACAAACTAAAGACACAAGTTGGAAAATTAAAAGAGGGAATTAGCAAACTGAAAGCTTAGACAGAAGAAGAAAAAGGATGTGGGGTTAACCTCAAGAAGGCAGAAGAAGTGATCTCTGATTTGAAAGTCAGAATTGAAGAAGACAAGAGGATTGAAGATTGCTTGAATACCAAGCTCACTGAGAAAGAAGATGAATGTTCAAAACTTGAGGAAAAAGTTGTCACTCGGAGAAAAGAATTGGAAAAAGCAAAAGAACAAATTGACAAGGGGTTAAAACTAAAAGAAGGTTTTATAATTCTTGATGAATTGATTAACTCTTAAAAGCCATCAAAAGAAAAATCTGGTCTTGGTTTTGAAAAAGGTAAAAGTCCTATAACCAGTACATCTACAAACTTATATATGATAATTTCAAAGCAGAAGGAAAATCTGAAATAAAAGAAGAAAAGCTTGCACTGAAAATCCTAAGAAGAATGCCTCCGGAGATGCAAAAGAAGATGGATTCACTCCTATCCAGTGACAAAGAAGATTCATAGGTCCTCCACCTACAAGACAATCTTCTCCTACCAAGTACTCTCAAGCTTTCAATGGTAATTACTATGCTTGTAATAAGATTGGTCACAAGGCTATTGAATGTAGGAGCAAGATGAATCAGAATTCATTTACACCTCCAAGGTACAATGTGGTGAACTCTCATTTATTTCATGGTTATTGTTTTTTCAACAATAAATATGGACATAAGGCTACTAATTGTAGATATAAGGAAAGAAGAAACAATGTGAGAAAGAATTCCTTCATATCTAAACCAAGTATAATGCTAGATTCTCTTATTCCTTTTATGGATACTACTTTGTATGCAACAAGTTTGGTCACAGGGCTATTAATTGTCAATCCAAGGCAAAGTACAATAATTATGGGAAGAAAAATACCAGTACATCACCAAAATACAATGAGGTGTGCTACAAGTGTAATGGTTTTGGACACAGAAAAATTCTGCAAAAGTTGTTTCAAGAAACCATCTGGTCAGCATCAGGAGGTCTCGAAAGAAAAGAAAGTCAAATAGGTGTGGAGAAAGAAACTAGAGAAGACTCGTGACATAAGGTTGGAAGACATACTACTTCTACCTAGGCAAAATATTTCATTATTGATTAAAAATAAATGGCATGGGTCAGGGGTAGAAATTCAGTGTATATTAGCTTAATCCCCTGATCTGCTGAGGCTTCTCTTAACAGAAGCACATCATACAAAATGACTGACATGGAACCCTCTAGGGAGGACACAGAAAAGGCAATGAAGTTTCATATCCCCAAACCTCTGGAGAAAAAGTTTTCAATGTAGCATATTGCAGAATGATTTAGGATTTCAATGGTAGAGCATCTACCAAAAAGGAAGCACATTAATGACAGAAAGTTAGATCTATTTATGAAATTCTCATATGATTCGACCTCATTCTACATTTGAAGTTTTTAAAGATCTTTACCAAGGAGAAAAGGTGCACTTGAATCATTTGGTTTCTTGGAGCAGTAAAGTGTAAAAGTAAAACCCTAGCAGTGAATTGTAGATGTATTCTTCAGACTACTTAACCCTAATTCCTGTTATCATGGTTGTTTATGATGGCTACCCCCTTTACCCCTCAATTGATCAATATTGTTGATGAGTCCTGACCAAAATTTAAGAAGCATCCATATAAGGCAATGAAAGTTGACAAAAATAGAGCATTATCTAATGTTCCCACGTTTGTGGTATATACAAAAGATATTAGGATATATTCATGTAAAATTGGAAGAGATAGACCATGTCAAGTTTGAATCCCTAAGGTATAAACTATTGGATGATGATGATATTCATTACAAACCTGCGTATGCCAACATTGAAGCAAAATATTTGGATATATGGAAAGATTTTCTGAATTTCTGTAATGAGAACAACTAGGTTAGGTATACCCTCAATAGAATTCATGATCAATTCATGTACCTTGAAAAATCCTACTAGATAACAAAAGAAGCTATTAGGGAAGTAAAAGGGTTATGTTCCACTAGACTCATACTGCAGCGAAAATCAATCAAGAATGAAAAAGTCACTGAATTGACGGTGCCAAATTTGACAAGAAGGTTTTAACAATTGATGATATTATTGACGCTAGTGTGAGATATGCAACAATTGGCATTGCATACAGGTGTATTACTCCAATAGAGAGGGATCTGCAACTGCTACAACCATACACACTACTTATCAGATGGCTAAGGAGGGTAAGGATCTTGACTTATGTGAAGTCATGAAGGATCAATTACTAGATAACTTGAGAAGAACAAATGAGATAGGCTACAAATTTAAGTATGGCTCCTTGATCATTTTCCTGGCATTTAATTTCATGAATGAGTTACCTGAATATAAAGGAAAAATATGGCAACAAGATAGGCTTGTAGCAGCATAGGTTAAAGAGTATATGATAAGATTTGATTTGCAAAGATGTAAAACTATCTTCTAGGGATTTTTCAAAGAATTTCAAACTGAAATGCACAAAAGGGATAGAATTTCTTCTGATTTGGTCAGAAAATACAAAGATAAAATAGCATTTCTTATGGATAAGGATTTTTTCTACATGGTAGTAGTTGAGCTGAGAACTTCATGGATTCCTAAGATTCTATATGAAGTACCTGATGAGGAAGTTAAGGCTTATGCAGGGATCTTGCTAAGTCAGCCTAAAGACCCTAAAGGTGAGATATTTGGAACATATGAAGAGATCCTAGACAAATTATGTTAGATGCATAAGACAACTGAGAGTGGGGGGTGAATCAATTGTATATTGAAACATTAAACCCTCAATGCTATTCAAAACTCTTATTAAGCATTAGCAGAATGTAAACATATGAATCATCAATGCAAACACATCCAAACACATAAGAACACTAGATTTACATGGAAAACCCAATAAGGGAAACACCATGGTGAGGATTATCTCACATATATATGAATAACAACACTGAATACAAGTAGGCTCATTGCCAAGGGCTCACTACCCAGAAGGAATAACTATCCATAAGAGAGAAGAATAGAAGAGGATTTCTACAAAGAGATTCACTATCTCAAAGAAATAGGAGAAATCCACCACTGCAACTTCTTGTCATCCGCAACCTTTGGCTCACTACCTCCAGGAACTTCAAGCTAACTAAAAATGTAGACACCTTCTGCTCACTGCATTTGGGAGTCATAAGCATTTATGCTCACACTCAATTCATCACTCTTGATTCACATTCGCATCATCTTCTCTACTTTCTCCACTTCAAGATTCATCTTGCATTTATACCATCCACAACCTAAGACATTCTCAATTAGGTCGGCCATAATGAAACGTGTGCACCTCAAACGTGTAACACCAAATAGGTTGGTACCAAACACTTTTGTGGTGGAAAGAAACTAAAGTGGACCATGCCAAGGGTTAACTAGGACTCAAATATGTATCACCATATTGCTCATCACATCCACAATCCACGAGGTACCTCTGCAAATAGCGCTAGCAAGCCAGGTTGGCCAAACCTAAACTAACACTACAAGCGACCACATACACGCCTCTCCAAGTCTAAAAACATCATGTAGACCACAGAGAGACACTCCAAACCATCCACACATCTTTCCAAAATGTTCAACATCATTAGAATCTTCTGCAATACTACTGCAACCACTTGAAAAAAAGAATGTCTTCATTCTGCACATCAGGATACACTATTACTAAACTCCAATATAAGAACTGAGTTTACAAAGCAACCCAACACTAGAAACTTCAAGGGAAAGTAGATACAGACAATATAAACATGTTCCTAGATCTACAAGAAAATAAACCTTAATGTGGAGAAATGTGGAGAAATCTCATTTCTCCCAGACAATCTTCTACACAGGCAAACACTCTATCAAACACATCTTCCACTGCCGCATGATCCTGTTGGTATAGGTCCGGACAACTAAGAGGGGGGGTGAATCAGTTGTTGCTCTATTTAATCTTTTTCTATTGTTATTCTTTTTTACAACTTAAAATTAAATCAATGATATAAACATTCCAACATTAGACAATAGCATATAAGCAGAAAACATGAATGACATATTTGACACCAAGATTTTGACGTGGAAACCTAGTTAAGGGGAAAACCACGGTGGGGGTTAACCCACAAAAATTAATACCTTGTTAAAAGTATTCTACAAATGGGAATGCACATGCATTTGGGCTCATTTCCCTGAGCTCACTGCTCAAGTGGAGGCATTTACAAAGATTTTGAACTGGTAAGATGCATCTGCCAATGCTAGAGATCAGTTCCAGTTAAGTGCAAATACTGACTTTGTACACTTCATCTTTATTCTGCTCTTTTCTCTATTCTGCCTTCATTTAGATATTAGATTTTTTCTCTTTTCACATTTTCTCCATGACCGCAATACATACCCAAAATATCCACAATCATCAGCTATATATACTTATCTTGAATTGTAATCACTTGCCAGTCGGCAACAACAAACAACACTTAGAACTTTTTAAGAATGCTCTGCTCTGTCAGCTAGATCCATACACCAATATTGATGCCTACCAAAAATAACACATGTAGATCATCATACATGTTGGTCACTAATGTCCTATCTCATACATAGTTCATCAAAACACTTCTATTGGGTCTGCACAAGGATTTACATAAGTCTGCCTGTTCTTCACTGAACTGTTCTATCATAATAGGACCCGGTATTTAGATGCTCATAACTTTTGATTCCTTTATCACCAGAGGCTAAAAACTTGGATTTAGATTTTTCTAGTGTCCCTTTACACTCCTTCAGATCCACAACACATAATGATTAACTGGAGAGATCCGCTGACCAAAATATGGGACTCTGCTATATGCTCTATTTTAAGCTCCCAGACTTAGATAGATTATCATTCTGACTTTCGGTATGATCAAATACTACACTATGGAAGTGTGGAACAATCTTAGTTGCCATTAATGACAACACCTATCAATGCTATGTAGTGTCTCTTTCCAACAATCTCCCCCTTTAGCATTGATGGCAACACTTAGTGAAAAATGACTAAGTGTCTTTGTACAACTCCCCCTTTGTCTGTACATCTGTACATTCATGTACTTCACTTATTCTGGTGCTCCCCCTTTGCTAAATAATTCCTTTGTCACTACCCTTCACTCCCCCTTTGACATCAATGGCAAAGGGTGGGATCCACAAATCAAAATTCTCCAAAATTTCTGTATACATTGCCGCATATGTACAAGTAACCATTAAGTTCCATTCACATGAACTTGAGGACGTATGCAAAACTAATTTTTGATTGGGCAAGTTCGAAGGCCCAAGGATTCTTTATTCCATCCAAAATGCAAATGTGCCCACTCAACAAAAATGCATATGCTTCTGCCTTTGCTAGATCCAGAGGATCACTTGTCTGAAGTACATTCGGAGCTTCGGATAAGGCATTGTGCATGGATTCCAATTTAGGAGAAATCAATCCCCTGATTTCACACATCCTCTTGATAGTGTTGCTTTTCTCTTTTACAAGTGCCTTTATTTCGTCTATCAAGCTAATAACTTGACATTCTTGGCTTATAGGAGAGACAGTTAAAGGATCAAAATTTTGAGATAGAACTGATATTTTCTGTTCTTTTTCTTTTATCTTCTTCTCAATATATTTATTTACTTTAGACCAAGATAGACAAAACTTATATATATCTCCTCCATCATTTAGGGCATTCTGAATGCTCTTAATGCTAATGCCTAAGATCAACCTATCATTCTCTATCAGTTTCTTGACTTGGTTGAACTTCGTATTCAAGAACTCTTTTTGAACTTTTGTCTCTATAGACTTTTCAAAAGATTCAAAATGTGAACTTACTGAACTTACAAGATTTTTTAGATGACTGGAGGGGGAATCACTTTGAATCTTTTGATAGGTTGGCATTAATTCTCTAAAACTTTGGTTGCTAGCTCCAGCAGCTCATTATCCTCTAAGTGGGATTTTATCAACTTTTCTCTAGCTTTCACTTGGGTGAAAGATGCTATTTTCATCAATTGAAATGGAGAGAGCACATCCGGATTGGTTAGTCCTTGGAGTAGTTCAGGCTCATCAAGCTCAATCACTTCCTTTTCAAGAGAGCCTTTTATTACATCTACAGTGTCTCTTGCTACATTTTCTGAACCATTTTTTTGATCATCAGATTTTTCTACATTTGCTTTAGGTGTTTCAACATTTGCACCATCTTCTTCTTCTTTGTCTTCCTTTCCTTTTTCCTCCTCTCTCTCTATATTATCCTTCTCAGTGTTCTCCTCTGAGGGACTCATTTCAACTTGTTCACCACTTGCTACTTGATCTGGAGGACTCTGTGTTGTAGCAACATCCATTTCCTTCCCAGAGTGATTGGGTGGAGGAGTTATCTCTGCATTAATTATTTTGTCTATCATTTCTATGTCCTCCTGATTGACTTGTTCCTCTTCCTAAACTTCTCCAATATTTAGATTTGATTAATCATGTTCTGGAGGATCTAGAGTAATACTTTGGTCATTAATTCTATAGTCAGTTTCTTCTTTTGGAGCTTTTTGTTCCAAAGTAGAAGGATTGTCTTCTTCAACTTGCTTTTCTAAAACAATGTAGTATTTATTTTTGTATAAAGCCTTTCTCAAATTTTTCTTTGTTTCCTTTGCAATTTCTTCAATCTCACCAAGCATTAGTTTGTTCATCTGGACTTTGCTTCTAAATTTATCTTTGACTTCTTTGAGGATTTCATCTGCTTCTTTTCTAGTCATCACAGGGCACAAAGAGGAGAGAACATACTCTATGAGTTCTATATCTTTTTCCTTGGCTGCTTCTTTCCTCATTTCCATTACTTTCCTCAAATTTTTAGGAAGTTCTTATAAGATTTCCAACAAGGCTCTATTGAATTTATTCAGATATATGATAATGGCATCTTCTAGAGTTTTTGTATTTGCTTAATCAAGGTTATCATAGTTAACTCTGATAGGTTTTAAATTTCCATGAACAATGACTATTTTTACAATTTCATCAATAGTCATGGCAACCTTACCAGATACTTGCTTTTTACTAACCCTTATGCTTCTAGATGGTTGATTTTTAGAAGCCTTTGAAGTTTTGACCTTCTTGGATCTTATTTCTTTCACTTCTTCATCTGTTTCTATCTCCTCATCATCTTGAGTGCTTTTGGGGGGTTTTGTTGCCTTGGTTTTCTTTCTTTTCCCTCCTTCACCGGATGGAGTGGCTTCTGGCTTCTTAGTGGAAGTGGTCTTGAGAGGCTCAGGAAGAGTTGCAAAACTCCTTGTCTTCCTTGGGGCTTCCAGGGGAACTACTAGCTCACTTTTTGCCTGCTCCGTGCTCTTCTTTATCTTTTCAATCCTTTGTCTATTTTCTTTCACTGCTTCTTTTGTAATTCCAATGCTTTCTGCATACATCTCCACTTGCTTGTGTACCTTTCTTTTTGTTTCCAACTATCTATGTTCCACATGCAACTTTAAGCTTAGTTCCTTGTATGTTTCGAACCTTTCAACAGAGGTGTCTTTAGGTTTGCTTAGGAGATGTTGAGCATACATGTCTAGAATTTCCTCATCCACTTCATAGCCCATTGGCATTATCCACAATATCCTTTGTTCTATAGATTCCATCAAACATTGATCTGTGTCTACCATAAAACGTATTTCATTTTCATACTTTTCAACAACTAAACTAGGAATTCTTTCCCTTGCATGCATCAAGTTTTGGAAGTTTTTGAAGTAACCCCAAAAAGTAGTCTTTTATGACTGGGTATCGCCAAGACTATGTAGATGATCCCTAATTTGCCATGCCACTAGCCTGTCTGATGTCCATTGTATACCTGGAACTCTTGACACTTCATTCATGAAGTATAAGAATATACATATCACCAAGGAACCATACTTGAAGGAATTTTTCTTGTCCTTTTTGATTAATTGGCTTTGTAGTAGCTCACACAAATTATAATACACATTTTCTTTTATCATATGATATGCAGCATAAATAGTTATTCCAGAAACTAAGTTCTCCCTGTTGGAGAGGTAAATCTTATACCCAACTACCATCAAAGCAAACTTGACATCTGGATCAGTAATGTCATTGATAGTCATGGCTCTTCTATCAAATTTTGCTCCGGTTGCATTAGTTACTGTTTGATTTTTCACAGCCTTGAGCATGGGTTGCCCACCAGTTGCATTCAGTCCAGTCACAATTTGGATTACTTCTTTTGTGATCTTGAATGACTTCAATAGCCACATAAACTTATCATGTATCTGACTCAATACATACCTAACCCATTCGCTTTCATCAAAAGACAAAAATTCAATAACTTGTATGAAGTGTTTGCTCTCTAGGGTTTTATATTCTGGTCTCAATTGGTGACTATCATTCTTCAAGTGGTTTTCAAATAAATCCAGTAGTTTCAAATTTCCAAATTCCTCTATATTGCAGTGAATGTAAGCCCTAATATCTTCGACATGTAAAACCCCGTCCGGAACTCCAGAAAAGGCACCTAGCGGCTCAACCTCTACAGATTTGAATGGATGCTTCTCGAACTTGGGATGAGGCCTCTCAGTAACATCTACCATTAGAGGTGTAGCCATTTGTAGAAATTGAGAACTCAAAAAATTTCACAGAAAATAGAAAATACCTTGCTACGTAGATTAGGGTTTTTGCTTGGAAATCCTTTTCTCACTTCCAACTCTCAAGAATTCTTAGCTCTAAGCTTGTCCACTTCTTTCTTTTTGATTTCTCTTGATAGAAAGTGTTTGAAATGAGGAGTGAATGATCCTTTTAAGCTTCACATTACCTAATTTGCCTTTGTAATAAATGCCCTCCCCTAGCACATCTGGTTGCTATTTTTTGAGTAGTTTTTCACGTATTGCTCTGCAATTTTCCATATCCATCTCTTTTCTTTCAGAAAACCTTCCACAAGGTCTGAAAACAATCCAAGATCTCTTTTTATACTATGCCAGATCTAGGTGCACTTATTGGCTAGGGGAATTTAATTTGTAATGCCACTCCCCCTAAACAAGGACTTTCAACTTAATTCCCAGAGGACTTATCAACACTGGATTGCGATACGAATCCATTGCTGTCGTTTATAATGGTTTTCCTAACCCATATCTTGTTTGATTCATCCCGAGTCTCATTTGTATCAATTTTCTCTTTGCCTTTGTCTTGTCTTTGTTCATTTGGTTTTCTGTTCACCGGACCTCTTCTTCCATTGTCTTTACTTCTGCAGAGTCTTGCAATATGACCAGATTTATTGTAGTTAAAGCATACAATATTTCTTTTCTTATAAAATTAATTTTCTCTTGGTCTGCACTAATTAGCCATATGTCCAAACCCATTGCAAACAAAGCAATAACCATTGAAAGAATTGCTAAATCTTTTGTTATTGGGATTCTTCATTGTCATACTTCCGCATTCATTTGATCTATGACCATACTTGTTACACTTGAAGCATTGACCAGAGAAGGATGGACCATTTTGATTTACTCTGTTTCTACACCGAGTAGCTCTATGACCAAATTTGTTGCAGTTAAAATAGTTTCCATTGAATGATGGATATATTTGAGCATTAGGTTGTCTTACCGAAGGTTTTCTAGGTCTATTTCTCCCATTCTTAGATTGAAAATTTCTCTATCTGGATTCGGAGCTTTCACCTTTCTCATATCCAAGACCATGCTTGTCATCAGCCCTTTTCTATCCTTCAAGTAGTGCTTCAAGTTTTGCTAAACTTATCTTGAACTTCTCCTTATATTCATTTGCAATATCTAGGTCATGTCTAAGAGTGATTATTTGCCTTGCAAGTTCTCTCTCATTAACTCTACTTTCTTGTAAATCAGACTCTAGATGGCTAGCTATTCCATCCAATTTGCAACATTCTTCAGATCTTTCTTTTAGTTTTTGTTTCAGATCTTCTTCAATTTTCTTCCTATCTTCACTTTCTTTGGTTTGCCTCATCACCCCAGATTCCATTTTAATTTTTAGAACACTGACTTCTTTTGAGAGCTTCTCACATTCCTTTGTTTTTTCTTTCAAAGCTTCATTCAAGCCATTTTCTTTAGGTAGACTGGATAGCTACAGAAGTAGCTCCTTTTTATTTTATAGAGATTTTATTAATTTATCTTTTAGCATTTCAATGATGTCATCAACATCTTTAAGTTCACCTCTTAGATTACTAATTTTTGTTCTAGATTGAGCAAGCTCTTCTAGGGCTGACTAAAGATCTCTTAATGAACCCATTTGAAACTTATTCCAAGATCTTTTCCTTAAGTTGTTAGGCTTCTCTAAGGAACCTTTCTCTGATACCAATTGTTGGAATAGGTCCAGACAACTGAGAGGGGAGGGGGTTGAATCAGTTGTTGCTCTATGTAATCTTTTTCTACTGTTATTCATTTTTACAACTTAAAATTAAATCAATGATATAAACATTCCAGCATTAGACAATAGCATATAAGTAGAAAACATGAATGACACATTTGAAACCAAGATTTTGACGTTGGAACCCGATTAAGGGAAAAACCATGGTGGGGGTTAACCCACAAAAATTAATACCCTATTAAAAGTATTTTACAAATGGGAATGCACATGCATACGGGCTCACTGCCTCGAACTCATTGCTCAAGTGGAGGCTCACTGCCTACAGAAAAGTTTACAAGAGATTTTGAACTGGTAAGATGCATCTGCCAATGTTAGAGATCAGTTCTGGTTAAGTGCAAATACTGACTTTGTACACTTCATCTTTATTATGCTCTTCTCTCTATTCTGCCTCCATTCAGATATTAGATTTCTACTCTTTTCACATTTTCTCCATGACCGCAATACATACCCAAAATATCCACAATCATCGGCTATATATACTTATCTTGAATTGCAATCACTTGCCAGTCGGCAACAACAAACAACACTTAGAACTTTTTAAGAATGCTCTGCTCTGTCGGCTAGATCCATACACCAATATTGATGCATACCAAAAATAACACATGTAGATCATCTTACATGTTGGCCACTAACATCCTATCTCATACACAGTTCATCAAAACACTTCTATTGGGTCCACACAAGGATTTACATAAGTCTGCTTGTTCTTCACTGAACTATTCTATCATAATAGGACTTGGTATTCAGATGCTCATAACTTTTGATTCCTTTTTCACCAGAGGCTAAAAACTTGGATTTAGATTTTCCTAGTGTCCCTTTATACCCCTTCAGATCCGCAACACATAATGATTAACTAGAGAGATCCATTGACCAAAATACTGGACTCTGCTATATGCTTTGTTTCAGGCTCCTGGACTTAGATTATCATTCTAACTTTCGGTATGACCAGATACTACACTGCAGATGTGTTGAACAATCTTAGTTTCCATCAAAGACAACACCTATCAATTCTACGCAGTGTCTCTTGCCAACATATCCAAACCTAAAAATTTGGATATAACACATTTGAACACCTCTAATCAACAGTTACAAACTACACAAGCATATGTTCAATTATGAAGAAATGTGGAGCACAACACTAGACATACTTTTGTCACACTACACACTTTTGTATTCAAATTTTGTAAAAAGAACTTGGAAACCAAGTGAACCATCTGCTAGAGGTTGACATCAATGACAACACCAACAAGCTTCCAAAAATCTCCCCCTTTGTCATTGATGGCAATACTAACTCTTTGAAAAGATATCAACAATAAAAATAATCAATTAGCAGCCAACAACAACTCTACAACCAATAGTACTCCCCCTGACTGGAGCAACTCTTACTCTTTACACTCTTTCTTGGACTATGGTTTTTCAACCACTCTGACTTTCTCACGTTTTGATATCAATGGAAAAGGGCTCATCAAACTCTTCTCTTCACACTTCTCATCTTCTGCAATGAATTCTCCTTTGACAATTGCATACATCATTTTGACACCACTTGCAACACCAACAACCATCTGCTCTTTCTTTATTGCACTCTCTCCCTTAGGGGCATAAAATATGCTCCAACTGACTGTACCAACCAATAGTACCACTACCTACCCCCTTGAGAGGTAGGCTTCAACATCAGTCCAGGTCTAAGAAAGCGTCTTGAAATATTTCCTGAACAGATGCACACACTTATGCAACTAACAAAAGGACGGAGGGGAAATAACCCCTAATTTCTGCCAGAGATACTCAAAAGTATCTTTAGGAAGAGCCTTTGTAAAGATATCTACAACTTGATCCTTGGTAGGCACATACTCCAATATCACCTCATTCTCTACAACCTTCTCTCTTAGAAAGTGATACTAGATTGAAATATGCTTTGTTCTTGAATGCATTACTAGATTCTTTGAAATGTCGATAGCACTTGTATTATCACATAAGATAGGAATAGGTTCATCATATGATACTTTGATATCTTTCAATGTTTGCTTCATCCACAATACCCATGTACAACAAGATGTTGTAATGTACTTTGCCTCTGCAGTAGATAGTGATATTGAAACCTGCTTCTTGCTGAATCATGAAACTAGTCTGCTTCCAAGAAAGAAAGCAGCACCACTTGTACTTCTTCTACCTGTACATCCTACCCAATCTGCATATATATATGCACCCAAATAGAAATCACCATCCTTGGGATACCATAAGCCAAAATCTAGAGTGCCTTTCAAGTATCTAAATATCCTTTTTACTACTCAAACATGTGACTCTATGGGATCTTCTTGGAATCTAGACACAAGACAAACAAAATGCATGATATCTGGTCTAGTAGAAGTTAGATATAATAGTCCACCAATCATTGATCTATACTTTCTCTAATCAGTATTAGGAGATTCATCATCTTTTCTTAACTTACAACTAGTAGTCATGGGAGTACATACCAGTTTGGAGTCTTCCATTCCAAGCTTCTTCAACATTTCCTTAAAATATTTTGTCTGTGAAATGAAAATAACTTTTTCTAATTGACTGATTTGTAACCCAAGGAAGAAATTCATTTCCCCACACATTGACATTTTAAACTCTTTCTACATCTCTTCTGCAAATCTTTTGCACATACCTTCATTTCCTCCAAAAATTATATCATCAACATATACCTCCACAATTAGGATTTGATCTTCTTCAACGTTGAAGTACAAATTGCTATCTGCAGTGCCCTTTTTGAATCCTTGTTATAGTAGGTATCTATCCAATCTTGCATACCAAGCTCTAGGAGCCTGTTTGAGTCCATATAATGCCTTATTCAATTTACAGACTATATTTGGATCATCTGATAACTAAAATCCTTCAGATTGTTCAATGTATACCTCTTTTTCCAATTCACCATTCAAGAATGTAGATTTCACATCCATCTGATAAACTTTGAAGTCCTTATGAGCTGCAAAGGCCAAGAACATTCTAATGGCCTTCATTCTTGCCACTAGAGCATATGTTTCCTCATAATCTATTCCTTCCACTTGTGAGTAGCCTTTGTACACAAGCCTAGCCTTATTTCTGACTACTTCTCCATTCTCATTCAATTTGTAGACACTTGAAAATGGTCACAATGAAACTTCATTCACTCATGCATTCAACCCTAATCCACCCACATCACTTCATCCAATCTGCTTATTAATTAAATACTTTTTAATTATTTAATTAATTTATTTTGCACCTTTATCGTGTCATAAAAATCAAATTCCTCTACTATAGTTTGAAAATTAAATATTTTTTACTATAGTTCATTCAAAAAATTAAATAAATTATCATATATGTTTAATTCCCTATTTTGTGCAATTTTGATTACTTTTTGTAATCATAATTATTTTCTTCTAATCCATGTGCACAAGAATTAATTTTAATTAATTCATCATTACAAACCCCCATGTTTCTAGAAGTCCACTTGTCATCCAATGTACACACATGTACATGACAAGTGGTACTTTGGAAGCATGGGCAAATCTTCCAAATTGAGTACATTTGTCCTCTTTCTTCCACCCCACTCCATGTGCCACTATTCATTCCAATTTAAAATTCCATGTGGCACTATTTGAATACTATTCTTCTAATTTTAAATTCCACTTGTCCTCTCCATAGAATTTAAAATTTCTCACAAAGTCCAAGCCTTACCTTTTCATAAATGAGTCCTTACATGTCATACACCTACTCAATCCTAGCCATCCATCCATTCAAACTTGCAATCTCATCCATTGATCATCCCTTGAATCTTGGGGCACCCTTCTCTTCCAATCCAATCATGTCATTTGTCCAATTCTTCTTTCTTGAGGATCCTCAAGCAATCTCAACCATTGATCCTTCAAACTGATCCTAGCCCTCCAATCGTATCTCCAAAAATCTATAAATTGAGGCCTCCACCTCCCATTTGGAACAAGTCATTTTTATGCAATGTTATGCTGTCAATTTGAGTGCTCAACATATAGAATTAGTTCAATTCTAGCATAGTTTAGTAACAATATTTCATATCTTAGGGCATATCACTACTAATAGGCTTATTTTATGGTGCAATTAGATAGTTTAGTTTGTTAGTAGTTTAGCCCAATCTTGAGGTCCCTTGGACTTGAGATTGGGTGCACATTAGGTGTAATTTGCATCAATTTTAGGTCTCATCTTCATAGGTAGACATTTTGGCATGCTCGGTGGGACCCCCCCACCTTTTAGCTAATAATTTTCATGTTTTATGTGCTTTTTCTTGTGACAAGTCATATCAACGCCCAACTTCTACAGATTAGTGCCTATCTGGCACATCAACACCCATCCCGACAGATCAACGCTCATCTAGAAATAAGGTAAAATCACTAATTTCTAATGGGTTTTAGGTTAAAGTCAACATTTTAAGCTTACATGATGTTCTACGTGATGTTTTACTGACTTTTTAGCCACCTTAGCTCTCTGTTTTGCAAGAAAAATCAATTTTGCAAGGGGGAGGTGCTATCTATCTCAGATTAGCACCTAGTTCTCTATATCAGCACCTAGTCCCACAGATTGTCGCCTAGTCCTAAATTGGGTTTTTTGACTAAATTTTGGTTTTGCAGCCTCATTTGATTGTCAAGGAGCTCATATCAATCTACTAACACATTCCTTATAGGGATTTGTTAGGTTAAAAACATGTTATTTTGATACATTTTGTATGAATTTGCTTGTTCAATCTTAGACATAACTCATTTGGATAAAAAGAACACAACTTGCATATTCACACTCATTGGAATTAAAAAGAACCACAAATTGCATTACATTCATTTTGGATAAAAAGAAACACAAATTACATCTTCATTCATTGGGCTAAAAAGAACAACAACTTGCATATACATTCATATGGTTTAAAACAAATGACAACTTGCATATTCACTCATTGGGTTAAAAAGAACCACAAATTTGCATTCTCACTCATCTAAGCAAGAAAATGAATAATTTTGTTTGAAGTGTTTTTGTGATTTTGTTTGTGTTGAGAAAGTGTATGCTCTTCCCTCGCACCATTAGTGATCTTGGGAATCAAAAACTTCTCACAACACTTGCATAAATCACCCCCATCATAATCCAAGGATGAAAAATGAATCTTGTTTAGTGCAACTTAAGCCAAAAATACGTATGCTCTCCCCTTGGATCTCCGTATGAACTTGGGGATCAAAAATATTTTTGCACTTGTGTTGCTTTTGTTAAACCGTTAGAGGGCCTGCCACCTCGCTTTGAAAGGTGGGAACAACCCAAGCGGCAACAAGCTAAAGCCAAGCTCTTTCGAGCCCCTATATAAAATAATGTGTTTGTGATGAAAGTCACAAGCAACAGGTGTTGTTATGTCATACTGATGAATGTCTCCCTTAATACCCCTTGTGGTGCGTAAAAAATTGTAGAGTGTAACGTATGTAGTTTGGGAGCTCCTAATCAGAGCGAATCACCACACATATGGCCTTTTGAACGAATGACCTCACTAGCTACTTTGTTTAGAAGCCAAAAACCCTCTATTTGTTGATACAAGAGGTCGGATAATAGATCTCTGATAGCCATCCCATATTCTCGTGGCTTGTGGCAGAGATAGCAAAGTATCTCAAGATCTACATGTCTTGGGGACTTGGAACTTGGTGTGCCTGAGAAGTGAGTGCACTGTAAGGGGGAGCCTGTGCCCCAAGTTCCTGGAGCTATACACCTTAAGTAGACACGCGGTTGGATAAATCCAAGTGGGAACTCAACAAGTATTGTCCTTGCCTCACCATAGGTTGTGCATGATTGTTTAATTTCACAACAAAACCTTTGGACATTGTATGCACTTGTTTGAAATGTTTGTATCACTTTCCGAAGAAAACTATCATGGACATAACCCAAACATTTGAAAAAACAAATCATTGAAACTTTAGAACACTTTAAATACATCATTTAACCTCTAAAGCCCAAAACATCACATCCTAAGCCCAAAATTTGCATAAAACCACCACTGTCCTATATCAGTGCTTAAACCTCTGCATCAACACCCAAACCTCCAAATCAGAGCTCAATCCTCCAAATTAGTGCCAAATCCCCTATATCAGTGCCTCAACCTTTGCATAAGTGCCCAAACCTCCACATTAGTGCCCAATGCTCCAAATCAGCGCCTAATACTTTGTATTAGTGCCTAATCCTCTGAATCAGCACCCAATCATCTACATTAGTACCCATTGACAAAACAATTGAAAAACTCAAGACTTTGTCTTTAAGGTATTGACAATCCTTGTTCCACGTCATCCATTGACATTTCATGCCACCTCATCCATATCTTCATCCATTTGTCCTTCTTAGCTTGTGATCTAATCCTAATCATCAATCATCATCATTGTCATCATCCTCATTAATTTATAGGTTATCTAAGTCACCCATTGTTAATTAAGACTAGTCTAGCAACATCCTTGTAATAATCAATATCGGTCCATAATCCACCCTTAGTCAAATCTTTGATTCACCATTCACTATCATCTCTAATTGATCCCACCATCCCTACTCAATCTCTATCAATCCAAATAATCAATCAATATCCCCAAATCAAATTAATCCTCATCCCCATCCATAATCGATCCTTCTCCAAATCCGTCAAATCAATCCAAACTGCATCCAAATCCTAAGGTTAAAACTCTAGATCAAAATTATCCTTTTGTTTGTATTAGGCTTAAGAATTTTTTCATCTTGAGTTTAGTATAAACTAAGAATCATCGACCCCCTTGGATAAATTAGCTTAGGAATCTAGATGAATCCTAAGTTAGTGGATTCCAAGAAATCCCATTTTGCTTGGTGTGTCTTGTCTACCCCAAGTAAAATAATCCTATTGTCCTTTTGCTTAGGCTCTTTGTCTACCCTAAGTATATACGACAACCATTAGCCTTTAATCATCTTGATCTAGATTTTGTACCTATCATCATCATTGGCACCTCATCATCCAAGTTTGACTCAAATTCACCTTTTGTGCCTCCCATCACACGATCACAAGCTAAGAGAATGGATGCCCGTTACCAACCCCTTTCTCTTAGTGGCTATACCACGAGCAACATGGAGGAATATGTCAACCAACCTGAAATGGGTGAAACATCAACTCTTCCTCATCACACATATTCTCCCACCTTTGTCAAGTTCCTTAACGAAAAAGGGTTACATGACAAGTTTGACCAATTCATTGACAACCATAAGGATGAATTCTTTGAACATCTCATTGAACATGGTGCATGTCTTCCATACTCATATGACCACAAAAAACTCAAAACCATCTTTCATGACAAACCACCAACACCCTTCCATGATCAAGTACCATGGGGACGTGTCCCTAATCCTAAAAAACCCATCTATGATAATCCTTGGGCTAGCTATGCCACCAACACCGCTATTGTTCACACCTTGGGACAAAACACAAGGGCTAGAAATGTTTCACAACCACAAGCAGCCAATCCTCCCATCGTCTTACCTTATGACATGCTACCCTCTGATGTACCCATTTCTGGGGTACCTTCTAATGTCACCATCACCACCATACCACCTCCACCAAACAATCAACAAGAAGCCACCACGATTATACGGTAACCTCTCCCTCCACTAAACATTCCACCAAGATCGATCATCACACAAACAGTAGCACCACCCACAACACAAACACCCATTGCAAATCCACTCAACCAACCACAAAACCCATTGACAAACTATGCTAATCCCACGCACACATATCAATCTTCCATGCATCGACAACCTCACCATGGATCATTGGTACAACCTCCTTACAGCGCCCAACAAAAACCACCACCCCAAAATCAACAAGTCATCCCACAACAACAAACCTATGGATCCCATGTTTACACACAAACTATGGGTCCCCCACCATATGACCAACAATAATAGTACATCTGCCCCCAACACCAATAATCATCATCACAGCAATAATACATCCATCCTCAACAACAACAACAATACTTCCATTCTCAATCTCAACAACAATACGTCCACCCTCAATACCAACAATCATCAATGTAACAACCTCCACTCCACCAAGTACCACAACCACCTCTTGCTAACCCTTTTGACCAAGAATGGTAAGAGATGAAAAATGCCCTTAAAAACATCCAACTAGGGACCCAAAAGAAACACTATAAGTTCAAAGACTTATGTCCCTACCCGTTTGACAGAAGCATTGCCATCACACCTTTTCCTCAACACTTTGAAATGTTAAAATTCAATAAATACAAAGGAAAAGGAGACCCTCATGACCACATCAAGGAGTTCTTAATGGCATGCCAAGAAGTCGCCTATGATGACCAATTCCTCCTTTGTCTTTTTCCACGAAGCCTAGGAGGACAAGCCCTAGAATGGTTCATGTACTTACCTTATGGCTCCATATCCAATTTCACCGATCTTTTAGAGAAATTTGTCACCCACTTCTCATACAATGTAGAACATGAGATCACTATGCTTGACCTTTGCAACACCAAACAATGAACTAGTGAGAGTTTCGCTGCTTATCTACAAAGATGGAGAGCCCTTCCTAGTAGGCTACCTTGGACAAGCCCGAAAAAACAACTCGTCCATATTTTCATCCAAAACCTCAACCAAGAAATGGCCTTCCATTTGCAAGTACATTGTGCATCAACCTTCGATAGAATTATAGAAAAAGGGGTTACTATCGAAAAAGCCCTTATTGCAAAGGGTCTAGTCAAAATCTACAACAAGAATGACAATGACAAAACCTCCAACGACAAACCTAAATTTTGGGCTAAAAATAAGAACACCATAGGAGATGGTGCTAGTAATTCCAAGTACATCCAAATCACCTCTCCTACACCAAAAGAGACAAACTTAGTCCAAAATGTTTCTAACAATGTATTGGTCCCACCTGCTCCTCCAAAGAGAAATCCTCCTAACAATCCAAAGTGCAAATATACCCCCTTGGGTGAGCCACGCAAGGTTGTATTCCAAAAGCTACTCTGCGCTGGCATGGTTGACTTCCCCATAACAAAACCATTTGATGAAAACAAACCTAAGCCCAGGTGGTACAAAGAGAATGAATATTGTGACTACCATCGCATCAAGGGCCACACCACAAACAAATGCATGAAATTAAAAAACTATGTCCAAGACCTTGTTGAATGCGGAAGAATCCAAATGGAAGACCACGATAATACATAACCCAATGATGGCCTAGGTGTCTATCAAGACCCTCTTCCCCACCACAACAATAACCAAACTGCATCCAAACCATCTTCCTCCAATGCTAATCCTAACAACCAAGCCAACAACATCAACTACAACAATGTTCCGCCTCCCTATGATAATATAGTGGGTAGAATTGATTTCAATTCTACTCATGTCACCATGATCAAACTCAAAAATACCACCCCCAGATGTGCTGTTACCACCCACCGTGGGCATATAACTGTGAAGGGACCATTCCCATCCTCCACTACCACCACTTCCCAATACAACTTCTTTGACCATCTTGGAAAGACCCCCACTCAAATCTCCATCTTGGAACTCCTTAGGACATCCGCCATCCACCGGGAAATACTTGATAAAGCTCTCCAAGAGTCTCATGTTCCTACCAACATACCTCCCGCCCAATTCCAAAACCTTGTCACTCAATTATCATCATCCTATCATCTCACCTTTAGTCATGCTGACATGCCACCTATTGACCCCAGACATAATAAATCCCTTCATATTGAAGTCCAAATTGCCAACCATAGAGTCAAGAGGGTCCTCTTGGATAATGGATCCGACTTGAACATATGTACATTAAAATTCATAAAACTCCTAGGGTATTCAGTGGCTGACTTGGAATCTTTGGTTATCTCCATCAAGGAATACAACAACAAAGAGAGGGAATCCGAAGGCACTATATGTCTCCCTATCAAGGTAGGCCCACTCACGATGCCCACTCTATGCCATGTAATTGATCATGACCTTCCATATAATCTCCTCCTAGGCCGACCATGGTTACATGCTATGCAAGCCATTCCATCCACCTACCATCAATGCCTCAAATTCCCTCATAACGGTGTGGAAGTCACCATTCCAGTTGATCAACAGCCCTTTGAATATTGCAAGGCCTTAGAGGTTGTCTATGATCGACAATTCCATTGTTCAAGTACCTATGGGGATCATGTCAAAGATCCCTCATCCACTCCATCCACATCATCATTCATGCTGCAAGTCACCGTCAAACAATCACCAGCTTCCACTTCATCTTCCACCCGTACACCTCAAAAGGTCAAGATCATAGACAAAGGGTGTGGCAAGTATGAGCTTCACAATGCCTTCCACGTGGGACAGTTACCATTGTCCCCCGCTCCCATGGCCATCATCTTCTAAAGAAGGAAAAAGAACAACAATGTTGGATCAATGATAAAATTCCCTTTGTACCAGCATAGGTCTCTAGAGAAGAAGAAGCTGAAAAAACAACTCTAAGTGATTGGCTATACCATGATGAAACCACCCCAGTACCTGTCAATATGGAATACATCAAAGAAAAATATCCTGTACCATTTCAAATTTGTACCAAAATGCCTTACCATGGAATAGGACTTGGCACTGATGAACAAGGTGTTATAGAACCCATACTGGTTGATCCCTACGTCTCCCAATAAATATGCTCAATACTTCAGTTTAGGATATGCTCCACTGACTGTGACAATCCATGGACCTGCTAAAACCTTGGTACAGGTGATAGAATCCTCTTCTAGTGTTGAAAACATCACGCTAAGTGTCATCATAGCTTCCGACAACACCATCTTTGTTATTAACCTCCCCCTCGTTCATCCTGAACTCATTGCTTGGGATTGTCAAGGACCCCTGCCTCTAGACGTGTTTGCAAATGATGAGGCTCTCTCTACATTTCTAGAACTTCGCGACACCTCACAATATGACATATGCTTGCATGCTGATGCTTATTTTGGGGAAGAAGAGATCCTTAGTCCAAAAAAGCAAAAATCAAAAACTAGAAAATTGTCCCCTAATGAAAACCTCTCTAAGGCACTTTCAGACACAAAAGAGAAAAATAAAGATGTATCTCCTAGTGAAAACCTCTTTGAGGTGCTAGAAGATGAGGATCTCAATCTTCCCTACATACCATCTCACTAGAAAGAGCGTTCCACTGTTTTGATTGAAGGCACACAAGAAATCAACCTCAGCACGCAAGAATCACCTAAGCTCACACATCTAGCAGAAAGTCTCGGTATAGAAGAAAAATGCAACATCTCCACAGTGCTTCATGAAACACTTGATGTGTTCACTTGGTCCTACACCGACATGCCAGGATTGGATCCATCTTTGGTTGTTCACCATCTTGTGGTACATCTGATACAAAACCTATTAAGCAGAAGCTCCATAAGATGCACTCGCAAGTTACCTTTCTCATCAAAGAAGAGCTATAGAAATTGTTAGATGTCATCTTTATCCACCCTATTGATTATCTAGAATGGGTCTCCAATATTGTTCCAGTTGCTAAGAAACCTAGGGGCATCCGTTGTTGTACAAACTTTTGAGACCTTAACAAAGCATGTTCGAAAGATGATTTTGCACTTCCCAACATTGACATGATTGTAGATCTCACGGCATGGCACAAGATGCTTTCCCTCATGGATAGCTTCTTTGGATATAATCAAATTAGAATCGCCCCTGAAGATCAACATAAAACAACTTTTACATGTCCTTGGGGCGCATACTGCTGGCAAGTCATTCCCTTTGGTCTAAAAAATGTGAGGGCAACCTATCAACGTGCAATGACTACAATCTTTCATGACATGATACATAAGATAATGGAAGACTATGTAGATGATCTCCTAGGGAAATCTAGAACTAGGGAAGAACATTCTGTGATCTTACAACAGATCTTTGCACGACTCAGAGAGTACAAGATTCACCTCAACCCCAAGAAATGTGTCTTCGGCGTAACATTAGGCAAACTCTTGGGATTCATTGTCTCTTGTAGGGGCATCGAGGTAGATTCTGCTAAGGTCATGAACATAATAGAAATGCCTCCTCCCAAGATGCTCAAACAACTCCAAAGTCTCCAAGGCAAACTACAGGCTATACGAAGGTTCATCGCTCAACTTGCAGACAAATGCCATCTTTTTGCCCATTTACTTTGCAAGGATGTTCATTTTAAATAGGACCACCATTGTCAATAGGCATTCGATCGCATCAAGGAGTATCTTGCTTCACCACTGGTCCTAATGGCACCTATCCTTGGAAACCCCTGTTATTATATATATCAGCAACTTCAGTAGCAGTGGGGGCACTTTTAGCACAACAGGATGATACTGGCCATGAGAGAGCTATCTACTACATCAGCAGGACTTTAGTTGGATATGAGCTTAACTACACCCCCATGGAACGCGCATATCTAACTATCATTTTCTGCTCCCAAAAGTTACGACACTACATGCTAAGTCATTCTATCAAGCTCATATCTAAGGTTGACCCCCTTAAATACCTCCTTTCTAGGACCGTACTCACAGGAAGAATGGCAAAATGGGTCATGGTGTGGAGCAAATTTGATATTGAGTATGTTGATAGGAAAGCAATCAAAGGACAAGTTGTAGCAAATCAATTGGCCGAAGCACCCCTCATAGATTATCAGCCGCTATCCATTTACTTTCTAGATGATTCGATTCTAACTGTGATAGAATCAACACATTGGAAACTATACTTTGATGGATCCTTCACTAATCATGGTTCAAGAGTAGGGATACTATTGGTGACCTCGCAAGGCGATTACATCCCCAAAGCTTATAGACTTGCTTTCCCTTGTACAAACAATGTACTGAATATGAAGCTCTAATCATTAGTCTCAAAACAATGATACAATGGAATATCTTACAACTACAGGTCTATGGAGACTCTTAGTTGATCATCAAACAAGTGAATGATGAGTTTACCACAAAGGATGATAAGCTAGTGCCCTATAAGCAAATGGTTGAGGAATATAAATTGTTATAAACCTACATACAGTTTGAGTAGGTACCGCGCCTTCACAACAAAGTAGCTGATACCATGGCTACTATCGGTTCCCTTCTGGATATGCCTCATGACAACCATCAATGTGAGTTTCTTGTTGAACAACTCTTAATGCTAGCATACCGTGTCACTGAGTTAGAATTCGTTTGTGAGATTCTTGGTCTAGAAAATCCTTAGTACCATGATATTTACACCTACCTCCAACATCACACTTTCCCTCTTAAATCCACCCGCAAACAACAAAGATCACTGATTCGCCAAGCTGTATGCCACACTATTCTGCCGACACCCTCTATTGCCGAAGCTATGATGGCACTCTTCTTTGATGCTTAAACATGGAAGAATCTTCCTTTACCTTACATGAAGTCCACGTAGGAATCTGCAGAGCACATACAAGTGGGATTGTCCTAGCCAAGAAGCTCTTTTGTACCGGATATTATTGGCCTACTATGGAACATGATGCATGTGAGTGCGTGAAGAAGTGTAAGCCCTATCAGCAACATGGAGATCTCATTCACACTCCTTCTTAGGCATTGCAATCTATTACTACACCATGGCCTTTCTCTCAGTGGGGCCTAGATCTTGTTGGAAAAATCCACCCACCCTCCTCTGATGGACACAAATTCATTATCACTGCCACTAAATACTTCACTAAGTGGGTCAAAGCCATCCCTCTCACTTTCACCATTGGAAACCAAATCACCAAGTTCATCCTCTACCGTATCATCTGTCGTTATGGTATGCCATCCGCCATTGTCACTAACAATGATAAACCTTTCAAAAACCATGATGTTCGAGACCTTTATGAACAATTCCACATTCAACATCATTGGTCCACTCCATATTACCTACAAGGTAACAGACAGGCTGAGGCAACTAATAAAACCCTACTCAAAATCCTCAAGAAAGTTGTCAATGAAACTAGTCATGACTGGCACCTCCATATCCATCCTACCCTCTGGGCCTATCACACTAGTATCTGCACACCTACAAGAGCTACACCATATTCCCTTGTCTTTGGAGCGGAAGCCATCTTGCCAATTGAGATTGAACCACCCTCCTTGCGTATCTCCTTGCATAATGTCATCACTGATGAAGAATATCATGTTGCACGCCTCCAAGAGCTCGAGCTATTGGATGAATGGTGCCTCAACACCCTTAATCACCTCCAAGCATACCAAAATTAGCTTCGTAGATCCTACAACAAGAAGATCCATGCTAGGGAGTTTGCAGTAGGAGATCTGGTCCTGAAAGAGAATAAAAGGAATCTATTTGAGCGAGAAAAGAAAGGAAAATTTGAGCCTAATTGGCTAGGACCCTACATTGTCACTACAAAGTATGGCTCTGGAGCATACCGCCTCTCCACCCTTGAAGGAGAAGAACTTGATGAGCCCATGAATATCATTCACTTGAAGTAGTTTCATAGTTAGCCCACTGAATACCGTATGGCAAAAAAATAAAAATACAAAAAATTAGAAAAATATAAAAAATTACAAAAAAATAGTAAAGAGAAATAATTCATCCTATGGTGAAAACCACTCCTTGTGGCGCCTTGGATAAGTACCATGATGAAAACCTTCTTGCAAGCGTCATGTGTAGGTTCAATCTAGATCCATTGTTCGAACCACCTTCCCATCTTCATCTGCACTATCCAGTCCACCTATCCCCTCGTCTGAGCTTCAGAATAAACCCATCATCTAAGCTTCCATTGTCCATCATTCCCAAGACATCTCTCATCTCCCAATTACTTCATTTCCATCTTTCCATGTCACCATTATGTCACTCATTTAACCCTCTTATCCATCCATAACCTTGGTCCCTTTAATGTTTTCACACAAACATCATGTCATGCCCGCATTTCCCATGCGGTCATGACACACAACACACGTGTCATGTCCACATTTGCCATGTGGTCATGACATGAACTGTGAAAAACTTTTCTACCTATCCCTAGGAACCCCCTCGCACACGTCTATGTGCTTGGTGGCAATACGCATAAGGCATAAACATGTCAACATAACCGCGAAGGTGAAGGCCGTCTAGGGGGTATGCGACATGAAGTGTGTCGCTTTTAGGGTTAGACTGATTTAAATCTGAACCCCTAGTCTCCTAGGTGTGAAGATGATTCCGCTAGCATTGTAACCTAACTCTAGTTCAGATCCAGAATGGAAATGAAAATAATGATTAAGTAAAAGATGGTAAGATGGTCGCATGATTGAAGTGGAAAGATGGAATGAATCTTAATAAAATATCATAAAATTAAAACCTTAGAAATCTAGGAAAAATCTGACAGCATAACGCGTTTTTAATAAACACAAAAATAAATTTTAAAATAAAACACCAATAAGGAATTAAATAAAATTTAAGAATAAAAATTAAATTAAAACTAAAGAATCAATTTAAAATGATTTAAAATAAAATACTCAACTAATATCCTGCCAAGGTCGAATAAATTGACCTTGCATAAAAGGTTAACAATTTGAAAATAAAATAATATTTAAAGACAAGACGTCAAAGGTATGTCAAATTCGACTCTGATAATAAACATAATTTCAGTAATTATGTTTATTATTGAACTCGAAAAAATAAGGAGTGGAAGAGGTTAAGATACTCATTCCCAAAAAAAAAAAAAAATAGGTCAATAGACAAAATAATAAAATCCAAAAAATTAAATTCAAGGGGAATACCCTTCCCGTCATAGTCAAAAATTAATTCTCCAAAGTCAAATGAAAGCACAAGGTAATTAGCACAAAATGCTACTCCCCAATTTAAATAAAGATAAATTTTAAAAAGATCACAAGGAAAATACCAAAGGCAAGGAAAAGCACTAGAGGTTTTGAAATAAGAATAAAACAAACCTCACAAATATAATATCCTCTCAAAAAATAAAGAAAGCCCTAATTCCAAATAGGTTTTCTAAAGAGATGCCCTAACTTTGTTTATTCCATGGTTTTGGTTTTGTTTTCTTTCTTATTCTTGCAGGTTAGGGTTTGGACCAAAAATGGAGGCCATGATTCTTCCACTACCTCTCACAGAGGTTTGCACAGTGGTTTTTAAGATTTATGGATGTATATATTTATTTATTACATTTTCCTTTTTTTTATAGAGAGAGATTTTGTGTGTGTATATATATATATATATATATATCCTTATATCTAATGTATATCCATTGGCAGTTACTGCAGGGTCAAAGAAGTAGGAATGTCCAATGGCAGCCATGGCAGAGACATAGGAATTGATCGGCGGCGGAGGGGCGGAACCAAGGCAGCAGATGGCGGAGGATTGGCGGAGGCAGGGTTGTGTGGTATGCAGTGGTGTGGAGTTTGTTTACCAGTCAGGGGTTTAGGGAGCGATGTGAGGAGAGCTGCGGACCACGGCCAAATGGAAGTAGCGGTGGGCAGTGAAAGAAAGCTAGGTGTGCAGAAATCTCTTCCTACACTAATCTAATGAGGAGAGATGTATGCAAATTCAATTTAATTCTTACAACTACAGCAACATAGAACATCTAACAAAGATATTGCAGCAATACACGTACATACAGAAAGTAGACAGAAGAGAGAGAGACAAGATATACGTGGGGAAAACCCTTACGGGTGAAAAACCCCACACTCCAAAACACAGCTCAAATGTATTACAGTAAACAATAACATATTACAATACAGTTTTAGAGCCAATGCTCTTTCAGTTGTCTTCGAATGTCGAAACTAGAGATATTCCGGTAGCATAACAGTACTTGTACCAAAATTATCTATCTCCCATCCAAGCACCTATTTATATAGAGTTTATAAGGCAAATATGGAACCTTCTAGAGATGGATGTGCATCTTGGACTCATGCCCCAAAACCCACACCTAAGGACACTTGTCCAACATCCCATTCCGAAGTGGGCACCTAGTCCCAAGACAGGTTATGACACATGCTCTTACGCACCTTACAGCTATCATAGAATCTGTCATACACTGACTAAAAATATCATATTCCTCTTACATGTCATAATAGCCCTTGACCGCCCAAAGATGCCTTTCTCTCATGCAAAGATACTCATCGACACTTGTTAATTAAAAATCGTCGTACAAAGATACGCCCCTTGACCCTATCTTGGAGACGCTACCCCCAAACCCCCGTTAATTATTCAAGGGGGAAACCGTGGCTGCTAAAGTCACCAAAATCTACCCTGCTGCATATACACAAGGTGCTGACTATGCCAACTCAACATGGGATAAATAAATACAACATTAGGAATTTGCAAAGGTTGAGACACCTTAATTCCCAATAGGCAGCCCACACCGCCTCCCCCCATACCTCCTATATGTAAGAAACAGTGGACTGTGGGTCAGCGGCCATAGTCCACTTTATATATATATATATATATATTTAAACTTTAAAATTGTTCACAAAAACAATCCGCCCACCATTGACGCCTCTACGTATATATATTTTGAAACCCTCCTGCTATATATTCATTACTTATTGATATTTAAGTATATATACATGTATATATGTGTATATATATATACACCCGGATATATATTCACTATTTATTTTCTTTTTTAATAACACAGTTTTAAATCTTTTTTTATTTAATGTATATTTATTTACATATATGCAGATTTATATATATGTATTTAAATATATATATATATATGTATTTGTATATACTTAAATATATATAGACAGAAAAACTTATAAATTAACATAATTATATATACCTATATAAAAATATAGACTCCAGTATATATATGTGTGTGTGTGTGTGTGTGTGTGTATACATGTCTAAATAAAAACTACCCAAAACTACTTTCTCTATAATGAATAAAAAGGCAAATATATTCACTTCTAGAATGATAGAAAAAACTAACTCAGTAGTTTTCCTTTTTTTTTTTTTCTAAAACAGAAACATAACTTTTACATAGGTAACTCTAGATATTATTTTTGAAGCTATATGCAAGGTAGAGAATACATTTTATTCTATTTTTCTTAACAGCAACAAATATTATGACTATTAATGCAACCATAGAAATCAGATTTAAACTTTCTTTTTCCTTTTTCTCTTTGTTTTTTTTTGCAATAAAAATTAATTTACATCTAAGATGCATTTCCTTTCTTTCATCTACAATAAAATCTAACAGCAACATTACAACTCATGCATTTTTTTTTTGAAAGAATATGACAGAAAATTATTTATATCTATTTTCACATGCATTTCTCAACACAATGCCAACTTCACAAATAGGGAATAAACAACTTTAAATAAAATAAACAGAAAGTTTACATTGCACTACATTTCACAACCAACTCCAAGGGCATAAAACTTGCCAAAATAAATACAATAAGGCCATAATGGCCATGGCTCCACAGCCAATAAAATACTACTAAACCACCCAAAAATGAGCTCCACAACAACTCCATTTCTTCACTCAAAACCTGCAAAAAAATAACAAAAAGAAGAACAACCCAGCCACTTTGAAATGCCCTCCTACCTACTGTAGACCTGCAAGAGGGTCACCCCTGAGCTAGGGAGGTAGGGATTCACACAGAAGCAACATTCCACAACAAGAATCAACAACAACAACAACAACACAAAAACAAACCCAAGGTTTAACACAAACTCAATTCATGCAAATGAGTTTGATGAGGGTAGGGAATGGACCCCTCTACTTCAAAGGCCACCCAAATGATAAAATACCAATATCATGGCCTCAAGACAAAATCTCCAAAACCACCACTCTCCACAAAATCACAAAATAATTTCCATGGCACTCTTGCCATTCAAATAATCTCCTCAACAAGTAAAATCTCTCAAGGCATAAATAGTACAATATGGGAGTGACCTCAAGGAGGTTCCTTTCCCCTACCCAAACAAGTTGAGCATTACCTCCAAATGGAGGTGCTCTTACCATACTCCCATCCCACACAAAAATAATAAACAACAAACAACCAAGATTGCAACACAACACAATAGAAAGCAAGGGTGAAGAGACCTAGTTCATGAGGCTTATCTTCAAAGCCCTATAATGGAAGCACATTTGGTGATGAGCTCCAAGCTTTCCCAAACCTTCCAATCTTCAAGAATTCCTCTAACTTTCCCCAAATTTTTCCAAAATAGAAAGAAACTCCAAAAATGCAAGAACCCCACACTCCTCAACAAGAGGAGATATTATAGGCCATCAATTTGGCCTTGAGGAGTGAGAAGGTGACACTTGTCACCTTCTCCTTCCTCCTCCAATGCCACTTGTAAGGGAGAGGAAGTGTGAGGGTGACAAGTGTCACCCTCCAATTCCATCTCAATCCTCGCCTTATCCACTTGTGCTCTCATACATGTGTGAGAGGACAAGTGGTGAGGTGGCATTCCCACTCAAACCTCCAAGAGGATAAGGCATCCTCTTATTCTCTCAAAGAGCCATCTCCCTCCAAGATGCTATCACACGTGTGTGGGAGCAGGCCTGGAATTTGATGGTCAATTTGACCATTTTTGCTATTTTAGACCGTATTTTACAACTTTAAAATGTATTAGACCATATAGCTTGACTTGCTAAATTTTTACATAACCATATATATGACACTCTAAATTATTAGTAAAATGTAAAATTTTATTATAGGGTAATATAATATAATATTCTTATTTATAATATATATATATATATATATATATATATATATATATATATATATATATATTATTTAGAATAATTTGTTATAGAAATATAAATGATGTTTTCTTTTACAATTGACATAAAAATGTATATTAAATTAAAATATTTTCAAAGATAATTGTAAATGATATTTTAGAATGTTTATCTTCAATAAATTTTAAAAATCAATTTACAAACAAATCTTTACTTTGTTTTATTATTTTTTATTTTCAAAAATCAATTTGGAAAAAATCTTTGCTTTATCTATACTTGTCTTTTATTTTTTTAAATCAATTTAGAAACAAATCTTTTGCTTTGTCTATACTTGTTAATATGCTATTCATTGTTTATTATATATGGAATAAGTACAATTCACTTTGCAAATTACAATTATAGAGATTAAGAGGAGTTAACAGGAATTAAAAATAATTGCTGCTACTTCCTCCATTGTCATTCAATTCACCAAGGTCACCTTTCTATCAGCTCTTTGATGGTCTTACTTAGACCCTGTTCCTATACAGTTGCTGGTTTCCAACTTTATGGCATGTTTTTGTCTTGGTTTGATGAGATGGCCTAGCAATCCATTGACTATTCTTTATTTTATCATGACAACGTCAAATTTCAATTATCAACTTTAAGAATCCTCTGGAGTCTGTAACTAAGGGAAGATTAGTACAGTTGTGAATGCCAACATGAACCGCTTGAAACAATTGATCACCATGAAGTTTTTTCGTAGTCTTTAGACTGCTTTCTTGTAAATTGCATTCTTTAATATAAAAAAAATCACTAAACATTTTTTGACAAGTTATAGTTATCTTAAAACGTCAACTGAAAGGTAGTTAAATGACCAAACCGTCATAAAAAATTTATACGACAGGCAAGGGTGGCCGTCAAATTCCAGGCTTGTGTGAGAGTCTTGGAGGAATATCCCACACACTTGGGAGTCTTGGAGACCTCCCAAGTCCTCCTTGGGAAAGGATTCCCAAACTTTGGGAAGGGAGATGAGTCTTTCCCAAAGCATTACTCATCTCCCACCTTCCTTAAATTCAAATTTCGTCACTTTGACTAAACCATAGTTTAGATTGACCAAAAGTGAGTCAATCCAAGAGTTAGTTAGTCAAACTTGACCCTAGACCCATGGGTAACCACCTAGGGTAACTTTTGGGACACTAAGGTTCACCAAGGGGGTCACAAATCCACTTTAAATGGCCTCAAAAAAAAAAAAACCAAGTGGTGTAAGTCAAATAAAAATTATACAAAACTTATCATTAATTAAATAAACAAAGGGGTACTAGGCCAAAATGAATAAAAATTAAATCAAGCACTTAAATCACATTCAATTTCAAATGTGATCCTCACCCCTCTTGGGAATGGATCAGTTTTACAGGGAATAACATAGTGTGAATTCTACCTCCAATTTCCCATGGCTAGGGAATGTAAAACCTGCACATCTCGATCAAGTGTCAATCATATCATGAATAATCATGGCCAAAGCAACTGGGATTAAATTCACGCAATCGAATACAACAATAATCATCTATAACATAATTCTAAATTAAACTACATTTTTAAATCACATGTCAAAAGGTCAACACCACATAAATAACTAGAATCTCATCACAAAGCATCATCAAATATATATCTCATATGTCGAATCACAAAATAGCATCAATATGATCGAATCAAATCACATATGTCTAATCAATGTCCTATCATAATCAGGAGATAAAAATTAAGTCTGCATAATGAAACCATAGTCTCTAAAAAGTCTGATAATGTCATCAAATGAAATGCATAACGATCAAAATAAGGAAGGAAAAATAATCGGCCTCACATCCTCCCCCCTAAGACTAAACTTCCTCCTAGAAGTCATCCAAAAGGTGAGGATAGAGTGCCCTCAAACTAGCTGCATCCTCCCAAGTCGCTGTGACCTCATCATAACGATCCCACTAGACCCTAACCTAGTCCATCTCTCGACCTTGAAGGCCCAGCGTTCGATGAGCCAATATGCGAATTGGCTTCAAAGCCAATTGCCCGTCCGCCTCTACCTATAGAGCACTCCAGTCCAGTATGTGAGATAAATCAGATATATATTGCTTCAAAACAAAAATATGAAAGACATCGTGGATACATGACAGGTTAGGTGGCAATGCTAGATGATAGGCAACTGGTCCTATCCGTTCCAAAATCTCAAAGGGTCCTACAAACTGTGGTGTGAGCTTAGAGCCCTTTCCATAATAGATTGGACTCTTGTGTGGCCACACTCTAAGGAATACCCTGTCACCCACTGAGAAGCTCTGATCAGTCCTCTTAGCATCGGCATACTTCTTCTATCTATCCTATGCCTCCTCTAACCTCTGCCTAATCAGTGTGACCTTTTGCTCCATATCCTGAACTAGCTCTAGACCAATGGCAACTCTGTCCTCTATCCGATCCCAACTCAATGGTGTCCTGCATGGTCTGCCGTATAAAGCCTGAAAGGGAGGCATACCCAACAAGCTGTGATGCCCATTATTGTAGGCAAACTCAACCAGATACAGATACTCCTCCCATCTAGACTGATGGTCCATAACATATATCTGAAACATGTCCTCCAACACCTGATTCACCTGCTTTGTTTGTCCATCTGTCTCGGGATGATAAGCGGACCTAAAGTTGAGCTATGTGTCCAACGCCTGCTACAAGGCTCTCCAGAAGGCTGAAGTAAAAACTAGATCTCTGTCAAAAATAATGTAGCGAGGTACTCCATGTAATCTCACAATATCGTCTAAGAATACCCTTGCCACTACTGGCGCATTGTACATCGTGCGTATAGGTGAGAAATGCACCACCTTGGTCAACTTGTTGATTGTCACCATGATGGCATCATGGCGACGTGAAGACATAGGAAGACGAACAATAAAGTCCATGGAAATGGTGTCCCATTTCCACTCAGGTATGTCATGTGGGTATAGAAGGCTCGTTGGATGCTGATGCTCGGCCTTGACCCTCTGGCACTCAAGGCATCAAGCAACAAACTCTGCTATATCTCATCTCATACCTGCCCAATGGTACAACTGTCGTAGGTTGGCATGCATCTTCTTCACCCCCAGATGTGCCGCATATGGTGCTCTGTGAGCCTCTGATAACACTACAGTACGTAGATCACCTGCATAGGGTACATAGATGCACTGTCAATGATGAAGTAACCCATCTGCCTCAAGTGAATACCCTGCAAACTTGCCCACAAGGGCCCTCTGTGAACTAATCTCCTGCTACACCTCAAGAAACCACTCATCCTCTGGCAGATGCTGAATAATGCATCCTCTCAAGTCCACACTCAAAGTCAAGGTTAAGAGCTCGTGGCGCCTCCGACTCAATGCATTAGCAACCATGTTCTCCTTCCCTTTGATGTAATGGACATCAAAGTCATACTCACAGAGGAACTCCATCCAACGTCACTGACGGGCATTTAGATTTAGCTATATAAAGATATATTGAAGGCTATGATGATTTGAATGGAGCTCAAAACAATGACCCAATAAGAAATGTCTCCAACGAACTAGAGCATGAACCACTACCGCTAACTCAAAGTCGTGCGTGGGGTAGTTCAGCTCATGGGTCTTGAGCTTTCGCGACTCATATGCGATCACTCTACCACCTTGCATAAGTATGGCTCCCAATCCCTCAAGTGATGCATCTGTGCAAACCATAAAATCTGCTGCAGGATCAAGAACCGCTAAAATGGGAGCCCTGGTAAGATGCTCCTTGAGGACCCCGAAGGCCCTCTCACACTACTCAGTCCATAGAAAACTTTTCCCTTTCTGCTAAAGGGAAGTGATGGGGTGTGCTATCTAAGAAAAACCCTCAACAAAGCAACGGTAATAACCAGCTAACCCCATAAAACTCCTGACCTCTGTCACACTAGTGGGTGCTAGCCAATCCTTGATAGCCCTAATCTTCGATCGATCTATTGAGATTCCATCGCCAGATAGGATATGCCCCAGATACTGAACCTCTGTCCTGAAAAATGCACACTTCACCAAGTTCCCATAAAGATTTTGTTCCCTCAAACACTGTAGAACCTAACGAAGGTGCTTCTCATGCTCCTCCTCGATCTGTGAATAGATCAAAATGTCATCGAGGAAAATGATCATGAATCGATCTAAGTAGGTACGAAACACCCCATTCATGAGACTCATGAACACTGCAGGGGTGTTCGTCAAGCTGAAGGGAACCACAGTGAACTCATAGTGGCCATATCGAGTTTGGAAAGCGGTCTTATGGATGTCTGCCTCTATGATACGTAGTTGATGATAACCGGACTTCAGGTCTATCTTAGAGAACACCCTAGCTCCCTGCATCTGATCAAAAAGATAGTCAATCCTGGGTAGAGGATAACGGTTCTTCACCGTCACCTTGTTCAAATGCCTATAGTCCATGTACAAACGAAGAGACCCATCCTTCTTATTCATGAAGATGGCAGGAGCGCCCCAAGGTGAAATACTCGGTCGGATGTGCCCCTTCTCGAACAAGTCCTCCAACTATAACTTGAGCTCATGTGTGGTCATCCTGTAGGGTGCACAAGACACTGGCTCGGCACCTGACACTAAATCAATGTGAAAGTCTACCTCACACCAGGGTGGCATCCCCAGTAACTCTGCGGGAAACACATCGGCAAACTCTCTATGGATGGGATGATCATCCAAAGATGCCTTAGGCTTGTCATCTGTTCTGTCACTCACTGTGATGTCTAACATCTGGCATCCCTTCCACATGTAGTGCTTAAGCTGCTAAGCGGATATCATATGCACTGTTGTGGGCTTCTGAATGCCCACTATCTTAACTGATATACCATGATCGTCTAAATAGCTAATCGCCTTTCGGTGACAATCTAGCTTGGCTCGATGAGCCGTAACCCAATCCATACCCAACACCACATCATAGGAACCTAATGTCATGACTCTAAGGTCACATACTATGGTAAAGGGTCCCAAAGAAATCTCACAGTCGTGGACTAAGGCATCTACTATCATCTTGGCCCCTGAGGCCAACTCAACCACCCACCTATCACCCTGCCTAGAGGCCACCAGCCTGCAATGCTCCACTAACGATGGAGATATGAAAGAGTCAATAGCACCAGAATCAAAGAGAATAGAAATGGGGTTACCCCCAATCATCCCTGACGTCTCAATCACTGATGCCTAAAAATCAGCCTGGCGGTTATCAACCACCGTGAACATATAGTGGGATCTACCCACATCACCAACAGTCTGCTCAGATCCTCCTACACGAGGCTATCCCCCTACTATAAAACCCTGTGGACACTCTCTAGCTAGGTGTCCTACTCCACCACAAACATAACAAGGGCCCCTAGCCTGTACCTGTCCAGTCTGAGTCCTACTCAACTACTATTGTCCTGATCTACCAGTAGACCCCTGTGAGCCCCTATAAGACTGCTGCGACCTCGCGGGTCTCACAGGTAGTCCCTGCTACCTCTGATCTCTGCATGGGCCTTGCTACTGCCAACCTCTATTATGTCCCCCATGTGCCCTCTATTGTGTCCTAGCTCTCTGCTGCTGCTGCTATGGTGGCCTAGGAGGTAACTAAATCCTCCCCTATGAGGTGGCTGTGATGGTCTGTGGAAACTCTGTTGATGTTGCTGTTGTCCACGATCCTGAAACTAAGGGTGTGAACTCTGCCCTTGTCCCTGAATCTCCTCAGCGATATATGCCTTCTCGACAGCATCACTCAAAGTCTGGGGTTTTGCCATACGAATAGGCCTTGCTATACTGTGGTTCAGTCCTCTGATAAACTTATGAACTAGGAGTTTCTCGTCATGGAGATACTCCGCATAACGGGATAACTCGATAAATCTACCCTCATACTATGCCACTGTAAGTCCCCTCTACTAAAGATCATGAAAGTCATCGATGCGACGCTGCCTGTAATGATCTGATAGGTATCGCACATTGAGGCGCTCAATGAAGGTCTCCCATGTGAGGGTGTCTAATGAAAGGTGATGCTTGCACTCCTCAGTGCATCACCAGGTGGCTGCTACATCTCGCAACAAGTGTACTACCACACGGGCCTTTGTGTTGCCCTTGTAAGGATGTAACGCGAAGCATCTATCTAAGCTGATGAGCCAGGCCTCTGCCTCAGCTCCCTCTGTGGTCCTGATGAATGTAGGAGGGTTCAGCCTCAATTAATCCCTAATGGGGTCTCCTCTGTCTTTGTGCCTCCTGATAGGCTCATCTATATAATAGTCATAAGGTCTGTGAACAATGTGCTCTACTCGTACTACCTCATCATACCTAGCCTAACGTGAAGGGCTCCTGCTATGGGCCCTGTCGGCTGAACCAACCTCCTCTGCCATCGTCTCTAGCACCTCAACATAAGGCTCCACACATGGTACCCCTAACGGCTCTATGCGGGGCTTGACACGTGGCTCAACATGGGACTCAGCTCATGGCTCCACGCGTGGCTCCTCTCATGGATCCTTGTGGGGCTCGACACGTGGCTCTATGCATGGCTCAACTACAGCCGATGGAAGCCTATCTAAAACTACCTGTAAAGCCTGTAATATCTGTGGCCCAATATCTGGTAGGGCCGGTGGTGCCTACTATGCTTGTAAGACTGGCTGATCCTGTCCCTCAGCTGAGGAGTCAATGTGAATCTCAGGGGATGGAGTGCGGCGGGACTGCGCTCGCCGAACTCGTCGAGGAGGCATCCTACAAAAATGAGTTAACCACAAATTAATCAAAGTTGCGAAAATAATAATGTGCCCAAAACAAGCCCAGTGTTTAAACATAGGCTCTGATACCAAATGGCATGCCCACATTTCCCATGTGGTTACAACACACAACACACGTGTCATGTCCACATTTGCCATGTGGTCATGACACGAACTATGAAAAACTTTTCTACCTATCCCTAGGAACCCCCTCGCATGCATCTGCGTGCTCAGTGGCAATACGCATAAGGTGTAAAAATGTCAACATAACCGCGAAGGTGAAGGCTGTCTAGGGGGTATGCGACATGAAGTGTGTCGCTTTTAGGGTTAGAGTGATTTAAATTTGAACCCCTAGTCTCCTAGGTGTGAACATGATTCCGCTAGCATTGTAACCTAAGTCTAGTTCAGATCCAGAATGGAAACAAAAATAATGATTAAGTAAAAGATGGTAAGATGGTCGCATGATTGAAGTGGAAAGATGGAATGAATCTTAATAAAATATCGTAAAATTAAAACCTTAGAAATCTAGGAAAAATCCAATAGCATAACGCATTTTTAATAAACGTAAAAATAAATTTTAAAATAAAACACCAATAAGGAATTAAATAAAATTTAAGAATAAAAATTAAATTAAAACTAAAGAATCAATTTAAAACGATTTAAAATAAAATACTCAAATAATATCTTGCTAAGGTCGAATAAATCAACCTTGCATAAAAGGTTAACAATTTGAAAATAAAATAATACGTAAAGACAAGACATCAAAGGTATGTCAAATTCAACTCTGATAATAAACATAATTTCGGCAATTATGTTTATTATCGAACTCAAAAAAATAAGGAGGGGAAGAGGTTAAGATACTCATTCCCAAAAAAAAAATAAAAAAAATAGGTCAATAGACAAAACAATAAAATCTAATAAATTAAATTCAAGGGGAATACCCTTCCCGTCATAGTCAAAAATTAATTCCCCAAAGTCAAATGAAAGCACATGGTAATTAGAACAAAATGCTACTCCCCAATTTAAATAAAGACAAATTTTAAAAAGATCACAAGGAAAATACCAAAGGCAAGGAAAAGCACTACAGGTTTTGAAATAAGAATAAAACAAACCTCACAAATATAATATCCTCTCAAAAAATAAAGAAAGCCGTAATTCTAAATAGGTTTTCTAAAGAGATGCCCTAACTTTGTTTATTCCATGGTTTTGGTTTTGTTTTCTTTCTCATTCTTGCAGGTTAGGGTTTGGACCAGAAATGGAGGCCATGATTCTTCCACTACCTCTCACGGAGGTTTGCATAGTGGTTTTTAAGATTTATGGATGTATATATTTATTTATTACATGTTTATTTTTTTTACAGAGAGAGATTTTGTGTGTGTGTATATATATATATATCTAATGTATATCCATTGGCAGTTACTACAGGGTCAAAGAAGTAGGAATGTCCAATGGCGGCCATGGCAGAGACGCAGGGATCGATCGGCGGCAGCAGGGCAGAGCCAAGGTAGCGGACGGCGGAGGACTGGTGGAGGGAGGGCTGCATGGTATGCGGCGGCGCGGAGTTTGTTTACCAGTCGGGGGTTTGGGGAGCGGTGTGAGGAGAGCTGCGGACCACGACCAAACGGAAGTAGCGGTGGGCAGCGCTACGAGGTAAAAGGGGTTTGGGGCCTCCTCCCCCCACACCTCCTATATGTAAGAAACGGTGGACTGTGGGTTAGCGCCCACAGTCCACTTTATATATATATATTTTAAAACTTTAAAACTATTCACAGAAATAGTCTGCCCCACTATTGACGCCTCTGCGTATATATATTTTGAAACCCTCTTGCTATATATTCATTGCTTATTGATATTTAAGTATATATATGTATGTATATATATACATATACATGTATATATGTGTATATATATACCCAGATATATATTCACTGTTTATTTCTTTTTTTAATAACACGATTTTAAATCTTTCTTTATTTAATGTATATTTATTTATATATATGCAAATTTATATATATATATATGTATGTGTATATACTTAAATATATATATATATATACAAAAAAACTATAGATTAACATAATTATATATACCAATATAAATATTTATACTCCAATATGTGTGTGTGTGTGTGTGTATACATGTCTAAATAAAAACTACCCAAAACTACTTTCTCCATAATGAATAAAAAGGCAGATATATTCACTTCCAGAATGATAGAACAAACTAACTCAGTAGTTTTTTTTTTTTTTTTCTGAAACAGAAACATAACTTTTACATAGGTAACTCTAGATATTATTTTTGAAAGCTATATGCAAGGTAGAGAATACATTTTATTCTTTTTTTTTTTAACAACAAATATTATGACTATTAATGCAACCACAGAAATCAGATTTAAACTTTCTTTTTCCTTTTTCTCTAGTTTTTTGCAACAATAAAAATTAATTTACATCTAAGATGCATTTCCTTTCTTTCATCTACAATAAAATCTAACAGCAACATTACAACTCATGCATTTTTTTTTGAAAGAATAATGACAGAAAATTATTTATATCTATTTTCACATGTTTCTTAACACAATGCCAATTTCACAAATAGGGAATAAACAACTTTAAATAAAATAAACAGAAAGTTTACATTGCACTACATTTCACAACCAACTCCAAGGGCATAAAAATTGCCAAAATAAATACAATAAGGCCATAATGGCCATGGCTCCACAGCCAATAAATTACTACTAAACCACCCAAAAATGAGCTCCACAACAACTCCATTTCTTCACTCAAAACCTGCAAAAACACAACAAAAATAAGAACAACCCAGCCACTTCGAAATGCCCTCCTTCCTACCGTAAACCTGCAAGAGGGTCACCCCCGAGCTAGGGAGGTAGGGATTCACACAGGAGCAACATTCCACAACAAGAATCAACAACAACAACACAAAAACAACCCCAAGGTTTAACACAAACTTAACTCATGCAAATGAGTTTGATGAGGGTAGGGAATGGACCACTCTACTTCAAAGGCCACCCAAATGATAAAATACCAATCTCATGGCCTCAAGCCAAAATCTCCAAAACCACCACTCTCCACAAAATCACAAAATAATCTCCATGGCACTCTTGCCATTCAAATAATCTTGTCAACAAGTAAAAGCCCTCAAGGCATAAATAGTACAATATGGGAGTGACCTCAAGGAGGTTCCTTTCCCCTACCCAAACAAGTTGAGCATTACCTCCAAATGGAGGTGCTCTTACCATACTCCCATCCCACACAAAAACAATAAACAACAAACAGCCAAGATTGCAACACAACACAATAGAAAGCAAGGGTGAAGAGACCTAGTTCATGAGGCTTACCTTCAAAGCCCTATAATGGAAACACATTTGGTGATGAGCTCCAAGCTTTCCCAAACCTTCCAATCCTCAAGAATTCCTCTAACTTTCCCCAAATTCCTCCAAAATAGAAAGAAACTCCAAAAATGCAAGAACCCCACACTCCTCAACAAGAGGAGATATTATAGGCCATTAATTTGGCCTTGAGGAATGAAAAGGTGACACTTGTCACCTTCTCCTTCCTCCTCCAATGCCACTTGCAAAGGAGAGGAAGTGTGAGGGTGACAAGTGTCACCCTCCAATTCCATCTCAATCCTCACCTTATCCACTTGTGCTCTCACACATGTGTGAGAGGACAAGTGGTGAGGTGGCATTCCCACTCAAACCTCCAAGAGGATAAGGGATGCCATATGGCATCCTCTTATTCTCTCAAAGAGTCATCCCCCTCTAAGATGCTATCACACGTGTGTGAGAGCCTTGGAGGAAGATCCCACACACTTGGGAGTCTTGGAGACCTCCCAAGTCCTCCTTGGGAAAGGATTCCCAAACTTTGGGAAGGAAGATGAGTCTTTCCCAAAGCATGATTCATCTCCCACCTTCCCTAAATTCAAATTTTGTCACTTTGACTAAACCATAGTTTAGAGTGACCAAAAGTGAGTCAATCCAAGGGTTAGTTAGTCAAACTTGACCCTAGACCCATGGGTAACCACCTAGGGTAACTTTTGGGACACTAAGGTTCACCAAGGGGGTCACAAATCCACTTTAAATGGCCTAAAAAAAAATAAAAACAAATACCAAGTGGTGTAAGTCAAATAAAATTTATAAAACACTTATCATTAATTAAATAAAAAAAGGGGTACTAGGCCAAAATGAATAAAAATTAAATCAAGCACTTAAATCACATTCAATTTCAAACATGATCCTCACCCCTCTTGGGAATGGATCAGTTTTATAGGGAATAACATAGTGTGAATTCTACCTCCAATTTCCTGTGGTTAGGGAATGTAAAACCTGTACATCTCAATCAAGTGTCAATCATATCATGAATAATCATAGCCGAAGCAACTGGGATTAAATTCACGCAATCAAATACAACAATAATCATCTATAACATAATTTTGAATTAAACTGCATTTTTAAATCACATGTCAAAAGGTCAACACCACATAAATAACTAGAATCTCATCATAAAGCATCATCAAATATATATCTCATATGTCGAATCACAAAATAGCATCAATATGATTGAATCAAATCACATATGTCTAATCAATGTCCTATCATAATTAGGAGATAAAAATCAAGTCTGCATAATGAAACCATAGTCTCTAAAAAGTCTGATAATGTCATCAATTGAAATGCATATCGATCAAAATAAGGAAGGAAAAATAATCGGCCTCACACATCACATCCTTTACTACACCAATGCCATCCCCTACCTATCGTAGTTTTTATACCATGGTACCCATCGAAAAATTGATATCCATATCCTTTAAACCATATCTCATCATTCCACATGAACCAACCCCTATCCTTACATCATCAAGCTCCCAGAACTAAATATCATCACCACCCGCATTGTAATGTGCCTTGATCCCGTGGATACAGGGTATGTAGGCAGTCTGGAATATGAAGGAAGTATCCAATACACAGGTACATACAATGCACCCTTCCAAGCCGTTTGGATGGTCCCACATCCCTAGGCTTGTTGATTTCACTAGATTTACAAATGATAAACTTACTCGGCATCTTATCAAAGCATAACACTCTCATGAAAAATATTTCACCAACATCTTAAATTTCCCATAACTCGTGGCCTGTATCCCCCTGCCTATCGTTAGTTCATCTTAATCCACCATCGATTCTTGTCCTAGGATGCATCTTTCCTACAATGGGAAAAATCATCAATTCCTCCATCTATCCTTTGGCAAGAGATACAATGGCTGTGTGTTTTGGGTCAGTCAGTCTTTTGGTCTTTGATTTTTATTTTGTGCACCATTCTTAGATTGTATCAAAGCTGTCTTGATCTCACTATATCATGACATGTGGAGAAAGATCTAGAATGGGCCATAGTCATTGCTTTCGTATGTCATGCTTGTGGGAGGTTCTCATTACTCCGTCTTAGTTTTCTTATCTTGTGGATCATAGGGTCAGTTCTAGCATATTAATCCCCTTTTGCATCTAAGGTTCCTCATACCTCTGGTGTATTAAGGACTTATGTTATGAGTCCCCTTCCCTTGTTTAGACAAGGTTGTACTATTATGGGCATGTATGGGTTCATCCTATTGTTTGCAGTGTCTAGTCCTATGCATGGATGCCTTACCACCTTGGTTCCACATACCCTGGTGCATAACATCCCATGCTATATCAACAGTAGCACTCAATTTTATTATCATTGGCAAAATATCTTAATATGACATTGTTCCTTGCATTTGCATCTACCTTTGTCACCCTATCCCTCTCCAGTTATCTTCAAGATTCATTAGTACTTACATTCACATCCCCCCTATTTTCTGCAATCCACTCACTTCCCATCATTTTGTGACCATTTTTAGGGTTCTATATAACACATAACACATATAACACAACATAAATTATTACATTCATCCATAACACATAACACATAGCCCCATTTCATCATTGTGCACATACTCTATCCTTTGACACGTTTTCTAAATTGCCCCTCTTGTGACCTCGCAGCCCGAGCCGAGCAACCCCCCCCCCTTTCTTGCATTTTCCCTTGATCGATCACCCTTTCTCGTTCCCCCCTCCATCCCACGCAAACCTCCCCCAACCATCCCCTTCACCCCATCGTGATATCTAAATAAAAATTAATTCAAAAATAAAAAAAATAAAAACATTACTCAAAAATCAAAAAAATTAAAACATTACTCAAAAATAAAATAAAAAATAAAACATTACTCAAAAAGTTAAAACATTAATCCAAAAATTAAAAAAATTAAAAAATTCATCACAAATTAAAAAAAACAATGAACATCGCCCAATGGGCGCTATGCACCTCCCCCAATGCCCGATGGGCGCTGTCCCGCTCCCCACTTCTGCCCCCTCCCTCCCTCCTAACTCCCTACCCCTCGTCCCCCTAAACCCTATCCCCCCCGCCCCTCCTAACCACTACACCCACCACCCCCCCCACCGCCACCCATGTCACGCCCCCTTCTGTGCCCTGTCCCTCCATCCAGTGCCTATTAGGCGCCACTGCCTTTGCCTACGCGCGTACCTTAGGTGCTATTCCCCTCCCTTGGCGCCCGTTGGGTGTCACACCTTGACTACTCACGCTGCTGCTTACCCATCGCACCCATTGGGTGCTCATTCCGACCCCCACCCAAAATATGACCCCCAAACAAAACAAAACATAAAATAATCATATAATAAGAACACAAAAATAAAATAATAAAAAAACAAGAAAATCCTAATAATAACAATAAACCCCACATTATAATAACAAAAAATCTCAAAAATCAAAAATACCAAAAAAATTTCAAAAAATCAAAAATAACAAAAAAAATTCAAAAAATCAAACATACAAAAAAATTTCAAAAAAATCAAAAATACAAAAAAATTTCAAAAAATACAAAAAAATTCAAAAAATCAAAAATACAAAAAAAATTCAAAAAAAAAATACAAAAAATTTTCATTTTTTTTCAAAAAACTAACACACACCCATTCGCTCATTTTGCACGCTAATCCACATTTTCCACCCTACACCCCCGCAACCTGCACCGTTCCCCCCACTTGCACCCACTCTGCTCGGTGCTCCTCTTGATTGATGTGTGTGCTTGCCTAGTCATCACCCTAAACATTGAAATCCACATACTCATTCCATGTCATCACACTCATATCCCAATCACATTCCAAGTCACACTTCCTAATCACCTCATCCTCTTCCTAATCAAATTATCACCATTCCAAGTCAAACCAACACCTTATCATCATCTTTGTCACTCCACATGCCCCTATCCATTTCACCCTAATCAACCTAAGTCACCCAATCTTATCATTCCACATATCCTAATCACCTATTCTAATCACATCATCCAACCATCCACATCTTGATCATCGTACTTGTCCTATCCTAATCACATTCTTATCATACCTTCATCACTCCACCTCATTCTTGTCATATCCTACTCATCATTCCATATCATGGCACATCATTCAAACCACATCATAACCATATACTATTCATCATACTTATCGTTCCTAATCATTGCACCTCATCCTAATCACATCCTATTCACCATTCTTAGTCATTCCACTTCATCCTAACCATATCTTAGTCATCATTCCCCATCATTCAACCACATCCTACTCATAACCTAATCATCATATCCTAATCATTCCACCTCATCCTAATCATATCCCAATCATCATCCTTCACCATTACCCATCATCCTAATCACCCCCCTTTTCATTCCTAATCATTTCAACCTAGTCATCCATATCAAACCCTAATCACCTCCTTCATCTAATCACCATCATCTCGATCATCCACATCATCTAATTTATTCACTACACATAATCATCTTCATTCATAATCCAATCAACCTCTTTCCAATCCATCCAAATCCTCTAATCTCATCATTTCACATCATCATCATCATTCCAATCCAATCAATTTCATCCTATTCATTTCCAATCGCCATTCTCCACAATCGTAGGGAAACTTGGAGCATCTACTCTCCCTATCGAATCCAATTGCAATTGTGTCAAAACCATCCCTTACATATCCAATCCCATTCCTTTATGATCAAACTTCATTGCAACATTCCATCTCATTTAGCCCTCGACATCAATAGAGGTTCCCAAACATAGTCTTCCTAAGGTTGAAACATAGGGCGAAACTGTCGAAGCTTGACTGTATCACAAGTACAAACATGGACCAAGAGACCTTGATATCCTTTTTCAAATCACTCACAACTTGGGCTTAATACCTCAAGCATAGTTTAAGTCCATCCTCTGAAGTGATTTTTGAAACTCATGGGTTCACTTTAATCCATCATCCTTCCAAGTGAAGTCTGCAACTCACGGCTTCACTTTAATCAATCATTTCATTCACACCTTAAGATCTTGATAACTCCAATTTATACTTTGACAAGTTCATTAGTAGACGAGAGTACCCTCTTGGAGCTAGACTTTTCACAGATTATTATCATTCGCCTCTATCATTGTCTGGGCCTCATCACCTCGCATTGGAATCCCTATAGCAACCCACAATTCACAAGTCTTGTTTGGTAGAGACATAGTTGCAAAACGAAGTGAAAGGAAGTAGATCTTCCTAGTCATCCCTCATTCTAACCATTCTACACATTCCCACCAACACATTCATTCTTGACACCTTCATTCTAATCGACATCCTAATCATTATTATTGTCATTCTACATCATATCATAATCATAGCCTACTCATAGCTTTGTCATTCAATATCCATTCCAACCTCTTTCACCTTTGACCAATACATTTCCTTTCGAGAGCATACCCGTGTTTGTCCAACCCACCTATCCTCTCGAGGGGGCATCATCACCCTATTCTTTCATCATCATCTCATTATCCTTTTCCTCTATTCATTTTCTTAGCTTCTTTGAAATGATGTTACTCGACACAAATCTCATCATCTCAAACATCATCTCAAAGAGGGGAAAAATGTAGACACCTAAAAATGGTCACAACCAAACTTCATCCACTTACGCATCCAACCCTATTCCATCCACATCACTTCATCCAATCCAATTATTAATAAATAATTTTTAATTATTTAATTAATTTATTCTGCACCTTTATTGTGTCATAAAAATCAAATTCCTTTACTGATGCAAAGCACACAATGGAAGCAGGCAAAACTTAACAATAAACTACCAAACTGTGGTATATGCATAACATGACTTGCTATAGCCAACTACTATACCCCGATTCACCATTATGACTGGTCACTTCTTGTATCTATCGAAAGATACATATCCAACATGCATACCTCATATGCATTCGCAACATACATTCTCTTGCCCACCCTTGTGATGTACATTCGCCATGTACATTCAAAACTTACGCCAATGGGTTTCTACTGTTGGTGCGACTTGGATTATCGGTCAGATTTACCACAGAGTTGCTGTCTCCCCTATCACACCGATAAACACATTCATCAGCCAGATTTCAATCATCAGTGAACACTAGAGTTTCCTACACTGCTACTCCTATACACCTTTGCACAGTCTTCTTTTACTGAACCCTAGCACATTAAAATGCTAGGCGAACTACTGTGTGTGACCCGCGAACTGGAACATCTGTGCCGCTGAAACAAAGAAACAAATAGGAAACGAAAACAAATATATATACAATGAAGCCATTCCACTGATTTCAATAGAAATCTTATCAGTGGAATGCTTCATGTCGACATGTGGTAACAACAGCAAAACATAAAGGAAAGGAAAGCTATGGTTATGTATTTATAGAGAATGGGAAACAAAATTGACAACATAGAAAAGATCAATTCCTCCTTAACAAAGCTTGATTACATTCGCACAGTTACATTCACTCACAATATCATCTGACTGATCACACTCTCAATCCCTAATTTGTATATGCATTTGATTCATTTCTCTAGGTTTTTATAGATTCGCCCAGAGTAGTACCAAGTCCATTCCAAGCGGCTGGGAAACACTACTGCCTATTTTTGGCATTATTGCTATTTTTGGCATTAGGTGATTACAATAGTCAAATGTCACTTAGGACTTACAAAATGAACCTAGACATAAATTGAAATGAAAATGCATTGGTCAATAGACCTTATTACAACATAAAACAAAACATCAACTTAAATGACTTGTGTTAGGTGCCCCTACACCATACTCTTGGGGTTAACAGAACTCAAGTCCCTTGAGGAACTAAGTCTGAAATATGAACCCCATGCTTGATGATGTCCTCCTTGCTCATCCAGGTTGCATCCTCATCAGGTAAACCACGCCACTTGACCAGATACTACTTGTAGGTTTTGTGTCTGGTCTTCTTCTGAACCTTTGTGTCCAAAATATAGTCCAACTAAACTGGCTGACTCAGTGGAAGATCATAAATCCATTCGGCATCTTCTACTCCTGTCACTACTATATTGGCTCCGTTGAATGGAAACAAATATGACACATTGAAAATGGGTGATATTGCTAAACCTGGAGGAAGTTCAATTTCGTATGCATTAGGCCCAAATTTGTGTACAATCTTGCATGGACCTATCTTCTTCATAAGAAGCTTCGTTGGCTACCCCTTAGGAAGTCTTCCCTTCTTTAGATAAGCCATCACCAAATCTCTGACCTTGTACTGTACGTCCCTCTTCCTTTGATCATCTCTCTCTTTGTATTTCTCTGTGTTCTTTTGGATAGTGTCCCTTACAGTATCATGGATATCCTTCATGCTGACTGCAAAATCTTCTCCTTATGCACTCCTTTTCTCCATGTTCTGGAGATCCCTAAGCTCCAAAATTCCCCTGGGATGAATCCCATATACAACTTCAAAAGGGCTCTTTCCTGTGCTCCTATTAACAGAATCGTTATATGCAAACTCTGCTTGTGGGATGACCATATCCCATGCTTCTCCATGTTTTTTAGTCAAACACCTCAAAAGATTACCCAGTGATCTATTCACCACCTCAGTTTGTCCATCCGTCTGAGGGTGATATGCTGACGTGAAAGATAATTAAGTGCCCAATTTCTTCCACAAAGTGCACCAAAAATGTCCCACAAACTTGGGATCTCTGTCAGTGACAATATTCAGTGGCAAACCATGAATTTGAACTATTTCTTTGAAGAACAGTCTAGCAATATGTGAAGCATCATTGGTACATTTACATGGCACAAAGTGAGCCATTTTACTGAATCTATCAACAACCACAAACACACTATCAAATCCTCTTTGAGTCCTTGGAAGACCCAAAACAAAATCCATACTGATGCACTCCTATGGCCTTTGCGGAATTGGAAGTGATTGATAGAGGCCTGCATTAGATGAAGTTCCTTTTGCCCTCTGACAAATGCTACAAGTTTCCACAATTTTCCTCACATCAGTTTGCATCCTAGGCCAGAAGTAAAGCCTTCTCACTTGTTCCAATGTCTTGTCCAATCCAAAATGACCTCCAAGACTACCGCAATGTTTCTCTTTTATGATGTTCTCCCTCATGGAACACCTAGGCACACACAGTTGGTTGCCTTTGAACAGTAGCCCTTGCTGTAACAAATATTTAGAAAAATTAGAATGATAGGAATCTGAAAATTGTGAACAAATTGCATGTATCTCCTTGAAGTCCTCATCATCCTGGTACATATTCTTGAGAGAATCCACTCCCACACTTTGCAACTGGATTTCTTGTATAGTGCACACTCGTCTGCTCAAAGCATTTGCCACCTTGTTGGCTTGTCCCTTCTTATGTTTGATGGAAAAAGTATACACCTGAAGTTGTTCAACCCACTTCATATGCCTGTGATTTAGCTTCTCCTGTGAATTCAGAAAACTCAAAGCATGGTTGTTAGTATAAACAATGAATTCCTTGGGCAAGAGATAATGTCTCCATTTTTTCAATGCTTGAACCATTGCATACAATTCCAGATCATATGTCGAATACTTTCGTTTAGCATCATTCAACTTTTCACTAAAGAAAGCAATAGGTCTGCCTTCCTGACTCAAGACAGCACCAATGGTAAGGTTACTGGCATCACATTCCACGGTAAACAACTTATTAAAATTAGGCAAAACCAAAATGGGTTTCTCTGCTTTTTCTGTTTGAGAATCTCAAAAGAGTCATCTGCTGCTCTATTCCAAACAAACTTACATTTATGTCCTCCTTTTATGGTATTCAGAATGGGTGCACAAACATGACTGAATCCCCTTGTGAATTTCCTAAAAAATATTGCTAACCCATGAAAACTCCTTACATCACTCATTGTTGTAGGTGCTGGCCAAGACAGAATAACATTTACCTTCTCTGGATCCATTTTCAAACTGCCTTGGGATATAACAAATCCAAGGTATGTGAGTTCTTCCTTCATGAAGATACTCTTCTCCATATTAATCATCAGTTTCTCCTCATGCAGCTTCTTCAACACCTATTCCAAATGCTGCAAATGTTCTTCTTTTGTCCTGCTGAAAACCATAATATCGTCAAGATAGACAACAACAAATTTGCCAATAAAATATTTCAATACCTCATTCATTAGACGCATATAAGTACTTGGAGCATTGGACAGACCAAATGGCATCACCAGCCACTCATAAAGACCTTCATTAGTCTTAAAGGTTGTCTTTCATTCATCCCCTTGTCTAATCCTGATCTGATGGTATCCACTCTTGAGATCAATTTTAGAAAAGTACTGATCTCCTCCCAAACAATCCATTAGGTCTTCTATTCTGGGCATAGGAAACCTATATCTGATGGTGATCTTATTTATGGCTCTCGAATCAGTACACAATCTCCATTTGCCAGCCTTCTTGGGAGCTAAAACTGTGAGTACAGCACATGGACTAAGATTTTTCCTCACTAAACCCTTATCCAATAGTTCTTGTACTTGTTTAGCAATCTCCTCATTCTGATTAGGTGTCATTTTATAAGCTGGCTTATTTGGCAATGTGGATCCTGGGATGAAGTCAATCTGATGACTTATGTCTCTTACAGGGGGTAGTACATTGGGCATATCTTCCACCATGATACCCTTATATTTGTCCAACAATTATTGCACTTCCTTAGGGATTTTTTTCTTGCTATTTTTAGACAAATCAAAACTGTATTTAGGTTTCAAAATCAGAGCATACCCCTGGGTTCCCTCTTCTTTCAGAGTATGGAGAAACTCTTTCCCACTCATTAACATGATACTTGAGCCTACATTCTTGTCTACACCCTCTTCTGGTAAAGGATCCATCTTATACTGTCTACCATTCTTAGTGATCACAAAGGAATTGGATTTACCATCATGCTGGGCTTGTACATCATACTGCCAAGGTCTTCCTAATAGTAAATGGCATGCATCCACGGGAATTATATCACACAAACGTTTATCTCCATATTCCCCTATCTGAAATTCTACCCAAGCTTGTTCATCAACCAAGACTTGTTGCCCTTTGTTCAACCATGACACTTTGTATGGACTCACATGTGGTAATCTTCTCAAATTCAGTTTCTCTACCATTTCTACTAAAACTAAATTTTTAGTGGAACCAGAATCAACAATTACCTTACACCTCTTGCCGAAAACTTTACATAGAGATCTAAATAGTGTTTTCCTCTGCGGTGGTTCTTTGTTTTGTGGTACCTTCAGCATCGTTCTTCTCATCATGAGACTTTCTCCATCTTGTGCTGGAGTTGCGCTTCCCATAGGTGAGTTCACACTCTGACAATCTTCTTCTTGAATCAACTGGCTCCTTCTCTCTCCTCCATGGGAGCTTGAGGCTTTCTCTGGACACCTACCTGTTGTGTGCCCAACTTGGTTACAATTATAACATCTTGTTGTGAAGACGTTAGGACCTCTGCCTGGTCCACCAAATCTGCCTCTCCCATTGGGTCTCCTTCCTCTGAAATCCTCTCTGGAACCAGATTCTCCACTATGTTCTTGTTGACTGGACTCCCCTTGATTCTTCTGGAACTGATTTCTACCACCAAAGCTGTTTCTGCCCCTAAAATTCTTTCCACCTCTACCTTTGTTCTGTTGTTCTCCTTTTCTTTTCTGCTTCTCTTCTACTCTCAGTGCCACCTGGAAACATTTGTCCACGGTTTCTGGTGTCAAGATGGTAATCTCATCTTGTATACTATACTTTAGGCCATTAATATACCTGGCAACTCTTCCTTTCTCATCTTCAGCATGTCTGCACCTTAGGGACAATTTATGAAATTCCTTTGTATAGGTGGATACATCCATATCCTTCTGCCTGAGGTTCTACATTTTCCTGTATATCTACACTTCATAATCTACTGGTAAGAACTGAGCCTTGATCCTCTCTACCATCTGACTCTAGGATGAGATCATGCTCTTGCTACTCTTCACCCTTTCTCCCTGGGTGTAGTTCCATCACGTGAGTGCAGCACCTTTCAATTTCATTTTTGCAAACTTGACTCGTCTATTCTCCGGTACCTCCTTGTACTCGAAGTAATTGTTCAAAGCCTCGACCCATTCAATGACTTCTTCTGCATCCATCTTTCCGCTGAACATCAAAATCTCCATTCTTGATTCAGACGATTCCTAACCAAGTGATTTTATGGCCTCCAGAAATTATTTCTGATCTGCAGATATATCTGTTTGTCCTGGGGTTGTTTCCTCTTCCCCATCTTCTTCTTCTTCATCAGACTCCTTGTCTGGTTTCCTACCTTTTCCCAAGGACTTCAACTTAGCCTGGAGTGCTTCCTTGACTCCAGTCTTGATCAGCTCTGTTGGTTTTTCTTCTGAATCAGCATTAGGGTTTGCCAGTTCTAATGCACAGGCAGATTCAGCCAACTGAATACAGGAGGTTGCGTGAGCTCCTCCCCTTCACTTCTGGTTCTGCCGCACCAAGGGGGGTTTCCCTACTTGATAAAAGTATAACCTTGACTAGCTCAATGACAGAAAGATTTAACTTGACATCAATAGGCAGAATACTCTCATGTATGGACCAAGATTTGTGTAACAGATCACAAGGTTGGCAACATTCTTGGACATGATGTCTGGTTGGGTATGAGAGCATGCAGAGGTTCCTAATCCTAATCCTACAACTAACAGATGGAAGGATGAGATGGTTTGAAATGGTGTTTGGAGTTATGGGACTTTCCTAGACCCATTGAACAGACAGATTCCCAAACCAGTGCCTTATCTGGGCAGCAGAGTCATATCTAAGACTGTAAATGTCTCCCCATGACAACATAAATTCATATCCAGAGGACCTAAGAATAATGCTACTGCCTAACAGCAACATGTCCAAGAAAGAGTATCATTAATGATCATACTTGACAGATCCTATGATGCAATCTATTTCCCTTTGTATCTGATCAAAAGCCTATTTAACCACTCCTTGAGCAGACGCAATAAATCAAACACACAGTATGCATATACTGAAAAACTTGGAAGCCTTTGACAACCTTGTTTGAAAGGAAAACAAATGACATATAGGAGACAATCAGAAACAATACACACACAGGTGTTTTTCATTTAAAATCAATCTGCATAGAAGGTCATCACAGAGAAAATCATCATTTACAATCCAAAATAGATTAGTACACCAGACTAAGGACCAAGTCTGTAGCAAAAAATGCCTTTCAAAATGTGAACACCTTATGTTCAGAGTCAGAGCAGAAAGCCCAAAAACATCCAACCTCTAAAATGTAACACAGCCAGACCATTTATACAGAACTGTGTACATTCAGCAATTAATTACATTGCCAGAAGTCAAAAATTCGCCAGATACATTCACTCTGAGGAAAATGGCCTGCAAAGAATAAGCGCAGCAGGGGACAAAACATGGAGAAGCAGGAAAAGGACAAGGGGCAGATGAGCTCGAGCCTTGTGCCACTGTCGGAGAATTTTCTTGCCATAAATTAGATACATGGTCGTTCAACCATTCGCCCATGCCTCTGCAAATCACCATTGATGGCTCAACCACCCATATCTTCTCCTGGAAACAGTCGCACAACTTAAATGGAAATTTCCCGCTCAAAACGTGCCTGAAGCCACAAAGGAAACTCATACTCCATCTTTAAAACATGGCCGTCGACCCTTCCATCGCTTGAAAATTGATGGCACCAAATCCACGTTGAAAAGTCACTATCCTACGAAAATGTGCCACGTAGGCACCCTGAAAATGCATGTTTTGCCTTGCATATCATGCCATCGGCGTGACCAAGACCATCGGGAAGACCTTCACATCTGCATAAATCAATATCCCACATTCGTCCTGCAGAGACCATTTTATCATTTTAAAAACATGGCCGCATGGATACTAAGTGTCGAGCGTTTTGCCGCGCTCGACACACGACCCTTCGCCCACAGCCCATTGCCATGACATATACCATCGGCCTTCCTCAAAAATCTCCTGCCGATCACAGCGGTCTCGCCGATGCCTATCGTAATCCCCTGTCGGCCAGACTCCTCGCTCCCATCGGCGAGATCAACACTATCGGAGCAACTGAACACTTCTTTGCCGACCTCAAGAGTCTTACCGATAACACCCAGGCCTCCCACCTCCGTCGGTGTGACTTACACCGTCAGAGCAACACCTCAAACCTACGCCGACTCCAAAAGTCACGTCGACGCCCATAGGCTAATTACCACCTATCGGCCAGACCCATGCCATCGGCTCAATCAAAAACTCCCTCGCCGACATCACATGTTACGCCGATACAGCTCCATCGGCCAGAGTACCCCTGTCGGCCCAACTCTCCACACTCGCCGATGGCAACTCCATCGGCCAGACCTGCGCCATCGGCCAACAATCTGCCCGTTCACCCGATAGCCAAAGTCTTGGCGATAGCACCCCAAAACCCTCGTTGGTGAGACCCAGTCCGTCGGCAAGCCACAAAACACCTTCGCCGATAGGTAAAGTCTCAGCGATAGAAGATAACATGCCATTGGTACCAAAAAGATCGCCAAGACACATGCAAACTCATGCCGATGGAGAAAACAAGAAGACCACCTCCTTCAAGAAAGATGATGTGGATGTTACAAAACACTGAAGGGGTGCCAAAACTGGAAAATTTTTTGGATTTTTTGGGATGGTGCCTGCATAAAAATTGCTCAAGAACTGATAGTCAATTCAGGCACCAACAGTGGCTCTGATTGGGGACGTGCAGGTGCAAGACTGCAGCGAGAACCCCAAATCTCTGGGATGCAGACCAGTGCCTTATCCATTGGGCACAGAGTCATGAAGTTACAATGATCTGCATCACCAATCAAACTTGATGGCCTAAGGCCACCAAGAAAAGGAGAACCAATATTTCTCCTTATCAAACACCTTATTCTCATCTGCATACACTGGGTCAAGCCTGAGAGTGCTACCATGATCTGACCATAAACAAACCTGGTCATCTGCACATTCAACCTTCTGATTTAGCTTGTCACTGTCATCCCTGTGCAGATAACCTTTAGCATCCGGCAACAAGTGGATGCAGAATGTATCAGGCAATGCATACTCACATGGCATAGAACACAGGTTATCATTTGTATCAGCATTATGCATTGCAAAATGATCTCCTAGCTGGACTGAAAACTGAAAACACTCAAAGTCCACCATGCAGCTAGGAAGATCAGAGCTCATCTCATATGCTGGCCTCTCAAAAGAAAAGCTTTCAAATTCACAATTGTATACATTATGCACACAACCAACAACAGCCTCAAACTGGAAAAGATCAGGCTCTAGCACCTCTTTCAAATCAGGCACATTTTCATAGTCAATTACCTGATGTATGTTGTTTCCTCTTTCATCAGGATGAGAAACAGAATCCAAACCAAAAACAATGTCTAGATCCTCACCATACTCAAATAGATCCTCATCACCATATGTGTCAAAGATGGGTGACCCAGGTACATAAGCTTGATCATAATATGCCATTTGTTCATGGGCAGTAGAGCACACATCTTCATCACCAATGGATTCACTCTGTGGAGGAGTATCAGCCTATGTGTCATAAGCAAAACAGCCATCAAATGAAAAACAATCATGCTCTGAACTAGCACTTGTTTCAATCCTTGACTGCTCTTCATGATCTCCATGTGTTTGAAAGGTAGGCAATGGGTCACACATAGGACTGCTTCTCTGTTTGCTTATATCTTCTCTGTCTTGAGTACAATACTCACAACTGTCTCCACAGGTCCATTCCAAAAATTGCTCATTGCTGTCCACAACCTCGTTATTGTTTTCATGGTCATATGCCTCATCATTGCAATGGGAATCCTCACTAGTCCTTTCACTGGCATCCTCAACTGGTGAACAATCCAGTTGAGCAGTATTGTTAGCATTATGTTCAAATACAGCAGTCTCAACCTCTATGCTTTCATTTTCATTTTTATCTGCACATGATGCCATAATCATTTGGTCATTTGTAGCTTCACAACCCATTCTCACACCAAGGCCTCGGGACAGGGATATCAATAGGCGCCCATTTCTAAAATTTTCTATATTTTCAGCAAATTTGTATGCCATCTGCATACCTGTTACCTTGAAATCCCTCAGTATTGCACTAGAGCCCTCCTCAAAAGCCTCAAAGAATATGCCAACACAGGCTGAAATATTAGGTCTGAAGACTTCTGGGATCTGTGAAAGGGCTACTGCAAACCTATGACTGAAATGAACACATGGCTCTTCATCTTGTTTTCTGATGTTCATCAATTCTGCAACAAGATCAGCAGGTTCTCTTGCAAATTCTTCTTTGAAACAGTCAGCAAGCTCATCCCAACAGGCAAAAAATCTCTTTGGAAGGCTCAAATACCAGTCTTTTGCTTTTGCATCAAAGGACCTAACAAAAAACCTCATCCACATATCCTCATCTCTGAATGAATGTTTTCCCATAAAACTGTGAAAATTTTGGATATGTGCATTCCCATCACATACATTGTGACCACTAAATCTAGGCATCTGACAGTATATCCTAGCAGGCATAGTTTCTACTTTATAATCCACCCATGACAAATCCAATTGGTCATACAAAGGATCAAAAGGGCTGAGAAGAGGTTTAGCCTTCTTACTGGCAGACACAACAGGGTTACTGCTTTTTAACTGGGCCTGCTCAGCCTCTAAGAATATCAACCTATTTCTTATCTCTTCTATTCTTTTATCCAACATTTCACCGCTGAGTATGGGATAATTCATACCTGGATTCATGAAATTTCTATTTTCAGACATCCCTTGCATTCCTAAGACCTGTAACCTCCCCTGGCATCTAACCTATGCAGCAAAATAGCAAATATAAAGGGGAAGGAATAAGGTACCTTTCTTATATAGATGCTGAAGTCTAAACAGCACATTTTCTGTCACAACACACACATCAACTTTTCATGTGCACTTGAATTTTTTGCAGAGTCGCCACCTCTCCAAAGAGGACAAAATTTACAGCAGCTGAAAGCTCATCAAATATGTTTCTGAGTTCATTCCACCAGTAGAGCAAAACTTCACCAGAGACTGCAGGATATCACTTTACATCAACATCCCCAGTGGAGTCGCCACTTTGTTGGTTTTTCTTCTGAATCAGCATTAGGGTTTGCCAGTTCTAATGCACAGGTAGATTCAGCCAACTGAATACAGGAGGTTGCGTGAGCTCCTCCCCTTCACTTCTAGTTCTGCCGCACCAAGGGGGGTTTCCCTACTTGATAAAAGTATAACCTTGACTAGCTCAATGACAGAAGGATTTAACTTGACATCAATAGGCAGAATACTCTCATGTATGGACCAAGATTTGTGTAACAGATCACAAGGTTGGCAACATTCTTGGACATGATGTCTGGTTGGGTATGAGAGCATGTAGAGGTTCCTAATCCTAATCCTACAACTAACAGATGGAACGATGAGATGGTTTGAAATGGTGTTTGGAGTTATGGGACTTTCCTAGACCCATTGAACAGACAGATTCCCAAACCAGTGCCTTATCTGGGCAGCAGAGTCATATCTAAGACTGTAAATGTCTCCCCATGACAACATAAATTCATATCCAGAGGACCTAAGAATAATACTACTGCCTAACAGCAACATGTCCAAGAAAGAGTATCATTAATGATCATACTTGACAGATCCTATGATGCAATCTATTTCCCTTTGTATCTGATCAAAAGCCTATTTAACCACTCCTTGAGCAGACGCAATAAATCAAACACACAGTATGCATATACTAAAAAACTTGGAAGCCTTTGACAACCTTGTTTGAAAGGAAAACAAATGACATACAGGAGACAATCAGAAACAATACACACACAGGTGTTTTTCATTTAAAATCAATCTGCATAGAAGGTCATCACAGAGAAAATCATCATTTACAATCCAAAATAGATTAGTACACCAGACTAAGGACTGAGTCTGTAGCAAAAAATGCCTTTCAAAATGTGAACACCTTATGTTCAGAGTCAGAACAGAAAGCCCAAAAACATCCAACCTCTAAAATGTAACACAGCCAGACCATTTATACAGAACCGTGTACATTCAGCAATTAATTACATTGCCAGAAGTCAAAAATTTGCTAGATACATTCACTCTGAGGAAAATGGCCTGCAAAGAATAAGCGCAGCAGGGGACAAAACATGGAGAAGCAGGAAAAGGACAAGGGGCAGATGAGCTCGAGCCTTGTGCCACTATCAAAGAATTTTCTTGCCATAAATTAGATACATGGCCGTTCAACCATTCGCCCATGCCTCTGCAAATCACCATTGATGGCTCAACCACCCATATCTTCTCCTGGAAACAGTCGCACAACTTAAATGGAAATTTCCCGCTCAAAACGTGCCTGAAGCCACAAAGGAAACTCATACTCCATCTTTAAAACATGGTCGTCGACCCTTCCATCGCTTGAAAATTGATGGCACCAAATCCACGTTGAAAAGTCACTATCCTACGAAAATGTGCCACGTAGGCACCCTGAAAATGCATGTTTTGCCTTGCATATCATGCCATCAGCATGACCAAGACCATCAGGAAGACCTTCACATCTGCATAAATCAATATCCCACATTCGTCCTGCAGAGACCATTTTATCATTTTAAAAACATGGCCGCATGGATACTAAGTGTCGAGCGTTTTGCCGCGCTCAACACACGACCCTTTGCCCACAGCGCATCGCCATGACATATACCATCGGCCTTCCTCAAAAATCTCCTGCCGATCACAGCGGTCTCGCCGATGCCTATTGTAATCCCCTGTCGGCCAGACTCCTCGCTCCCATCGGCGAGATCAACACTATCGGAGCAACTGAACACTTCTTTGCCAACCTCAAGAGTCTTACCGATAACACCCAGGCCTCCCACCTCCGTCGGTGTGACTTACACCGTCAGAGAAACACCTCAAACCTACGCCGACTCCAGAAGTCACGCCGACGCCCATAGGCTAATTACCGCCTATCGGCCAGACCCATGCCATCGGCTCAATCAAAAACTCCCTCGCCGACATCACATGTTACGCCGATACAGCTCCATCGGCCAGAGTACCCCTGTCGGCCCAACTCTCCACACTCGCCGATGGCAACTCCATCGGCCAGACCTGCGCCATCGGCCAACAATCTGCCCGTTCACCCGATAGCCAAAGTCTTGGCGATAGCACCCCAAAACCCTCGTCGGCGAGACCCAGTTTGTCGGCAAGCCACAAAACACCTTCGCCGATAGGTAAAGTCTCAGCGATAGAAGATAACACGCCATTGGTACCAAAAAGATCGCCAAGACACATGCAAACTCATGCTGATGGAGAAAACAAGAAGACCACCTCCTTCAAGAAAGATGATGTGGATGTTACAAAACACTGAAGGGGTGCCAAAACTAGAAAATTTTTTGGATTTTTTGGGATGGTGCCTGCATAAAAATTGCTCAAGAACTGACAGTCAATTCAGGCACCAACAAGCTCCTCCATCTCCTTGAATTTATTGACAACTTCAGTGGTCATTCCCTTTGGAGGAATCTCGCTAGCCCCTCCTTCACTTTCTTTGTTTGACATAAACATTCACAAACAATGCCAACACTTGATGTAGACCTTTTGCTGGCTCTGATACCAAAATGATGTAGAGCACACAATGGAAGTAGGCAAAACTTAACAATAAACTACCAAACTATGGTATATGCATAACATGACTTGCTATAGCCGGCTACTATACCCCGATTCACCGTTACAACCGGTCACTACTTGTATCTGCCAAAAGATACATACCCAACATGCATACCTCATATGCATTCATAGCATACATTCACCATGTACATTCAAGACTTACGCCAATGGATTTCTACTATTGGCGCGACTTGGATTATCGGTCGGATTTACCATGGAGTCGCTGTCTCCCTGATCACGCCGATAAACACATTCGTCGACCAGATTTCAATCATCGGCAAACACTAGGGTTTCCTACGCTACTACTCCTATACACCTTTATACAGTCTTCTTTTACCGAACCCTAGCACATTAAAATGCTAGGAGAACTACTGTGCGTGACTCGCGAACTGGAACATCTGCGCCGTTGAAACAAAGAAACAAACAGGAAATGAAAACAAATATATATACAATGAAGCCATTCCACTAATTTTGACAGAAATCTTATCAGTGGAATGCTTCATATCGACATGTGGTAACAATATGAAAACAGAAAGGAAAGGAAAGCTACGGTTATGTATTTACAAAGAATGGGAAACAAAATTGACAACACAGAAAAGATCGATTCCTCCTTAACAAAGCTTGATTACATTTGCACAGTTACATTCAATCACAATATCATCTGACTGATCACACTCTCAATCCCTAATCTATATATGCATTCGATTCATTTCTCTGGGTTTTTATAGATTCGCCCAGAGTAGTACCAAATTCATTCCAAGTAGCTGGGAGGCTGATCCCAAGTGGCTGGGAAACACTACTGCCTATTTTTGGCATTATTGCTATTTTTAGCATTAGGCGATTACAATAGTCAAATGTCACTTAGGACTTACAAAATGAACCTAGACATAAACTGAAATGAAAATGCATTGGTGAATAAACCTTATTACAACATAAAACAAAACATGAACTTAAATGACTTCTGTTAGGTGCCCCTGCACCATCTACTATAGTTTGAAAATTAAATATTTTTTACTATAGTTCATTAAAAAATTAAATAAATTATCATATTTATTTAATTCCCTATTTTGTGCACTTTTGATTACTTTTTGTAATCATAATTATTTTCTTCTAATCAATGTGCACATGAATTAATTTTAATTAATTCATCATTACAAACCCCCATGTTTCTAGAAGTCCACTTGTCATCTAATATACACACATGTACATGACAAGTGGTACTTTGGAAACAAGGGCAAATCTTCCAAATTGAGTACATTTGTGCTCTTTTTTCCACCCCACTCTATGTGCCACTATTCATTCCAATTTAAAATTTCATGTGGCACTATTTGAACACTAGTCTTCTAATTTTAAATTCCACTTGTCCTCTCCATAGAATTTAAAATTCCTGACAAAGTCCAAGCCTTACCTTTTCATAAATGAATCCTTACATGTCATACACCTACTCAATCCTAGCCATCCATCCATTCAAACTTGCAATCTCATCCATTGATCATCCCTTGAATCTTGGGGCAACCTTCTCATCCAATCCAATCATGACATTTGTCCAATTCTCCTTGCTTGAGGATCCTCAAGCAATCTCAACCATTGATCATTCAAATTGATCCCAGCCCTCCAATCCTATCTCCAAAAATCTATAAATTGAGGCCTCCACCTCCCATTTGGAACAAGTCATTTTTATGCAATGTTATGCTATCAATTTGAGTGCTCAACATATAGAATTAGTTCAATTCTAGCATAATTTAGTAATAGTATTTCATATCTTAGGGCATATCACTACTAATAGGCTTATTTCAGGTGCAATTAGATAGTTTAGTTTGTTAGTAGTTTAGCCCAATCTTGAGGTCCCTTGGACTTGAGATTGGGTGCACATTAGGTGTAATTTGCATCCATTTTAGGTCTCATCTTCATATGTAGACACAATTTGTTCTGGAATACCTATTTAGTTCCTATTACATTTTTGTCTGCTGGTCTTGGGACAATTTCCCAAGTCTGATTTTTCTCAATCTGCATCAATTCTTCTTCCATAGCTTTGATTCAATGTTCATCTTTCCATGTTTCAATCATTGTTCTATTCTTTCTTTCCACAACTCCATTTTGCTGAGGAGTCCTAGGGGCCAACAAATGTCTTTTTATTCCATGATATTCACAAAAGAAATTATACTCATTGGAGGTGAACTCACCACCTTTGTCAAACCTAAAGCACTTAATTTTCAAATCTATTTCATTTTCAACCATAATTTTAAATGCTTTGAACTTATCTAGATCTTCTAATTTTTCTTTGAGAAAGGTTACCCAAGTCATTCTAGAGTAATCATCAATTAACAACATGAAATACCTATCACCTTGAAAATTTCTTATTCTTGTGGGTCCACACAGATTTGTATGTACCAACTCCAGGGTGTTAGACTTAGGGCACACAACTGAGAGGGGGGGTGAATCAGTTGTGTAAAACTTTCTCTAATTTACACACTTAAATCTTCTTACTAATTAGCAGTATATTAAACATGAAACATAATGCATTCAAATCAAAGTAGAAACTCATCAACACATAAGACACCAAGATTTTGACGTGGAAAACTCAGTTAAGGAAAAAGCCACAGGGTGATTAACCCAAGAATGTATTCTCTGTTAGAAGAATAGAAAGAATGAAATGGCACATGCCAATTAGGGCTCACTGCCTGAGCACACTACTCACAAGAGGCTCACTGCCTACAAGAGACACACTGTCTACAAAGAAATAAGTATCACATACATGAACTGGAGAATAGCGTCTTCACCATGCTTGAATCAGTTCCATTAAGCTCAATACTTCAGCTCTGCCTTTCGCTCTCCTCTTCGCTACCACACTCTCATTTCCACACAAAAAGGCAAGTTCAAACTGACTTCACAATCCCTTATTTATACAAGGCATCAACTTAGGAATGATCATCTAAGTCGGCAAACATTCATAAGATCATCTGATAGATGCATAACTCATCTGGTCGGCCTGTCTCAAGAAGAACACCATCATACAGAAGTTACTCTTCAATTGTGAGCTCCAACTTCAATACGGACTACCAACATGAACTGGACATGATCCAAAGACCTCCATAAGCTTGCCTGAATCACCAAGAACATCCACACTTCTTCTACTTACTAAAATCCTTCTCTCCTTCATCTGGAACCTTAAGAACACAGTCTGCCATAACTGTCACAAAGGAATAGATGCTTGTGGACCCTCAAACCACGCACCAATATAGTTGATACACCACAAAGACTTCCTCAGCACTCCCTTAAATCCGCAAAACAGGAAACTTTATTTTCGGATCTCACCAGACCTTTCTTGTTCTAAACTGTCACCTCTGAACATCCACCGGAACTGGTTTTACTTGAGCGGCCACAACTTCTTCATATCTCCATGCAGACCTCTAAAATCTCTACTGGATCACCTACAGATACATATCTACAAACCCTTTAATCCGTATCCTCTGATCATCATCCTATCTTAGACTTTTGTCTTACAGTCATCACTGTTCTACTCTGTTCCTGATTGAGACTAATTTTCTCAATATCCTCAGCTCACGGCTCATCCAAACCTTATCATTAATGCAACAGGAGTATCTTGACATCAATGACAACACTGGTTAGGCCCATACTTGTAACAATCTCCCCCTTTGTCATTGATGGCAACATATGATGTGAAAAACCATCAAGACAAGAACTTCTCCTTACTGTCACAACTCCCTCTATCAATAGAAACCATTCACATGTCTTCTCTCCCTTTACTGCTCCCTCTTTGATCAGAAACTACTTGTTTTTCACGTGTCTTCTCTCCCCCTTTGACATCAATGGCAAAGGGCACATACTTGCAATTTCACCACTTTAGAATCATACCTGCTGCTCCCCCTGAGTAAAAGCTCCCATCAATCCAGATCACAAGATATGACTATGATATCCACCGGACTGATGCACCTCAGTGCACCTTAGTTCATCACCAGAGGGGTAATAACCCCTAACTTCTCCCTGAGATACTCAAAAGAATCCTTAGGTAGAGGTTTAGTAAATATATCTGCAATCTGATCCTTAGAGGGCACAAACTCTAATCTGACTTCATTCTTGTTCACTTGCTCTCTTAAAAAGTGAAACTTGATAGATGTATGCTTAGTCTTAGAATGCAACACAAGATTCTTAGATATATTTATTGCACTTGAATTATCACAAAAGATTGTGATAGGCTCCTCATACTCTACTTTAATATCTCTTAGCATCTGCTTCATCCACAAAACTTGAGTGCAACTACCTACTGTTGCTATGTATTCTGCTTCAGTTGTAGACAGGGATATTGCCTCTTATTTCTTGCTTAGCCAAGAAACCAATCTCTTTCCCAAAAAGAATGCTCCACCACTGGTACTCTTCTGGTCATCCACATCTCCTGCCCAATCAGCATCTGTATATGCATGAAGAGAGAAATCATGATCTCTAGGATACCACAGACCATACTCAACCATCCCTTTTAGATATCTAAAAATCCTCTTGATTGCCATGACATGGGATTCTCTAGGATCAGCTTGGAATCTAGCAACAAGACCAACAGCTTGCATAATATCTGGTCTAGTTTGAGTGAGATACAACAATCCTCCAATCATTGATCTGTACTTTGTCTGGTCTACCTTAGGAGAGTCATCATCTTTGCTCAACTTACATCCAGTTGCCATGGGAGTATTCATTGGCTTTGAATCTTCCATCCAAATTTCTTCAATAGTTCTTTCACATATTTGGTCTGAGAAATGAAGATTCCTTTCTTTGTTTGAGTAATTTGCAGACCCAAGAAGAAATTCATTTCACCAAGCATAGACATCTCAAACTCACTTTTCATTTGATTTGCAAAAGTTTTACACATACTATCTCTTCCTCCAAATATGATATCATCAACAAATACTTCAACAATCAAGATGTTTTCATGATTAATTTTGAAATATAAGTCACTGTCAACAGTACCTTTGTTGAAACCAATCTTCAAAAGATGCTTGTCCAATCTTTCATACCAGGCTCTTGGGGCTTGCTTTAATCCATACAGTGTCTTCTTCAACTTGTAGACCATATCACCATGATCAGACAACTGAAATCCATTTGGTTGCTCTATATACACTTCTTCTTCCAAGTCACCGTTTAGAAAGGTAGACTTGACATCCATCTGATATACCTTGAAATCCTTGAAGGTAGCAAAGGCAAGGAATAATCTGATTGCTTCAATTCTTGCCACCGGAGCAAAAGTTTCTTCAAAATCAATTCCTTCTATTTGAGAGTAGCCCTTGCAGACCAATCTGGCTTTATTTTTGATTACTTCACCAACTTCATTTAGTTTGTTCCGGAAGACCCATTTGGTTCCAATCACATTCTTGTTTCTAGGTTTGGGAACAAGATCCCAAGTGTGATTTTTCTCAATTTGCATCAGCTCTTCCTCCATTGCTTTGGTCCAGTTTTCATCATTGCAGGCTTCATTTATTGTCTTAGGTTCAATCTTTGAAATCAAACAATATTCGTCCGAATTTTGAGAAATTTTCCTTCTAGTTTGCACACCTTTGCTTTTGTCACCTATGATTTGATCTTCACAGTGGTTCAGTCTTACATACCTTGGAACTTTGGGAGTTTCTTGCACTTCTGCTTCTTGATCAGGCTCATTCAGACTTATCTCTTCTTCCTGATTTACTGGATCAGTGTGAATCTAACTTTCAGAAGAGGATTGAACTCCTTGAACCGGAACACCATTCTGATCATCTTCATCATATTCATAAAATCTTGAGGGTTTCTCTATTCCCTCATCAACCTTCACATTTGTACTTTCTATCATCTTTCTTAGTCTCTTGTTATAACACCGGTATGCTTTGCTTTGAGTAGAGTAACCCAAGAATATTCCTTCATCACTTCTAGCATTAAACTTGCCTAGATCTTCATCTCTTTTGATGTAACATTTGCTACCAAAGACTCTAAAATATCTTACAGTAGGAGTAATGCCAAACCAAAGTTCATAAGGGGTCTTACTGGTATTGCTTCTGATTTGAACTCGATTGAGAGTATAGACTGCAGTGCTGATAGCTTCTCTCCAATAGATCTAAGGAACATTTGCTTCCATCATCATGGTCCTAGATGCTTCCTGGATGGTCTGGTTCTTTCTCTCCACTACTCCATTCTGCTATGGAGTCCTAGGAGCAGACAACTGTCTCTTAATTCCATGTTTCTCACAGAACTCTATGAACTCACCGGATGTGAATTCTCCACCTCTATCAGACCTCAAACATTTCAACTTTAATCCTATTTCATTCTCTACCATAGCCTTGAATATTTTGAATTTCTCAAGAGCTTTTGATTTCTCCTTTAGAAAGGTTACCCACATCATCCGAGAATAGTCATCAATTAGCAGCATGAAGTATCTATCACCTTGAATACCCCTGGTTCTTGCCAAACCACAAACATCAGTGTGAACTAAGTCCAATAATCTGGTAGAAGACAGTTCCTTGCTTTTGAATGTGACTCTGCTCAGCTTACCCAACTGACATTCCTTGCACAAGCGGTTAGTAGGTTTCACCAATTTTGGAAGATCTTTTATAGCCTGAGTATTGCTTATCTTGATGATATTATCAAAATTCACATGACACATCCTTCTATGCCGTAACCAACTCTAATAAACTTGAACAAGTAAGCAGCTTTTACCAGTACCAACCAAGTGGAAGATATTACCTTTAGTTTGAGTACCGGATGCAATCTCTATTCTGGAGCTTTCAAAGATTTTGCATTTTCCATCCTTGAATCGGAGATCATAGCCTTTGTCAACCAACTATCCAACACTAAGAAGATTGTGCTTCAAACCTTCAACATATAGTACATTACCAGTTTTGTTTCTTCCATCAAAAGAAATAGTTCCTCTTCCTCTGATTCTACCAACAGAATTGTCACCAAACTTTACCACTCCTCCTTCATACCTTTCCAAATCTATAAACTTATTTTTGTCAGCTGTCATATGGTGAGAGCATCCACTGTCAATGACCCAATCATCCTTCTCTTCAATTTGGGCAGCCAGAGCTCTTTCCACAGTCTTAAGATTGACTGATATAGAGGACATTGGATCTTCTTCCTTGATGGCAATGAACACCCATTCATTTCTAGATTTGTTTCCTATCTCTGATTCATCATCTGTTACTCCTTCATTATCATCATCTTCATGTACATAGTAACAGTTCTTTTGGAACCTTGGCTTGTTAGGATTTTGCCTTGAAAATCTTTCCGGACACCTTGAGGCAAAATTACCAATCTTATTGTAGTTAAAACACTTAAAAGGTAATTTTCCTTCATACTTACCGGATCCTCTTGGCAGCCTCTTTGCAATAAGGGCTTCAAGTTGAGTAGTTTCTACTTCTTCTTCTTCCAGATCTTTTCTTTCTTTTTCATACCATGACAATTTCCTTGAAGAATTCTCTCTCGGATCAAACCTTTGTTTACCTTTAATAGAAGCACTGGCTTTGAAAGCAGATTCAGTCTTGGGGGGGTCGTCTCCAAACTCTGTCATTTCAAATGTAGCCAATTTCCCAGCCAATTGATCTCTTGTGACAGTTGTATGGGCTCTGAATTCTTCAATGGCAACAGCCTTGATTTTGTAAGAAGCAGGAAGGGATTTGAGAATTTTACCAACAATCTCATTTTCATCCAAGACTCCACCAGCATTTCTAATTCCACAAACTAGCTCATTCACTCTTGGCATAAAAGTGGTAATATTTTCATCATCTCTCATCTTCAGTTTTTCAAATTTCCCTTTTAGACTCTGTAACCTTGCACATTTAACATACTAGTCTCCTTCATGCAAAAGTTCCAGTTTATTCCAGATCTCAAAGGCAGTTGGTAGGTCAATAACATTTGAGAGCTCTGAGTCAGATAATGCACTTAGAAGAGCCTCTTTGGTCCATAGATTGTTTTCAACATCTATGTTTCATTTAGGGTTGTCGGACCACCCTGTGGAGGTACATACGCTTTTGTAACCATGGACCAGTATGCCATTCCCATACAATGCAAGTGACATTTCATGTGACCTGTCCAAAGAGCAAAGTTGGTTCCATCAAACTTCAGACTATCCTTCTTGTAAGATGACATCCTGGATCTCCTCAAGTGGTTAAGCTCCTTTTAGAGGAACTTAGCTCTAATACCAATTGTTAGACTTAGGGCACACAACTGAGAGGGGGGGATGAATCAGTTGTGCAAAACTTTCTCCAATTTAGACACTTAAATCTTCTTAGTAATTAGTAGTATATTAAACATGAAACATAATGCATTCAAATCAAAAGCAGAAACTCATCAACACATAAGACACCAAGATTTTGACGTGGAAAACCTAGTTAAGGGAAAAACCACGAGGTGATTAACCCAAGAATGTATTATTTGTTAGAAGAATAGAAAGAAAAAAAATGGCACATGCTAATTAGGGCTCACTGCCTGAGTACACTGCTCACAAGAGGCTCATTGCCTACAAGAGACACATTATCTACAAAGAATTAAGTATCACATACATGAACTGTAGAATAGCATATTCACCATGCTTGAATCAGTTCCATTAAGCTCAATACTTCAGCTCTGCCTTTCGCTCTCCTCTTTGCTACCACACTCTCATTTCCACACAAAAAGGCAAGTTCAAACTGACTTTGCAATCCCTTATTTATACAAGTCATCAACTTAGGAATGATCATCTAAGTCAGAAAACATTCATAAGATCATCTGATAGATGCATAACTCATCCGGTCGGCCTGTCTCAAGAAGAACGCCATCATACAAAAGTTACTCTTCAATTGCGAGCTCCAACTTCAATGCAGACCACCAACACGAACTGGACACGATCCAAAGACCTCCACAAGCTTGTCTGAATCACCAAGAACATCCACACTTCTTCTACTTACTGAAATCCTTCTCTCCTTCATCCAGAACCTTAAGAACACAGTCTGTTATAACTGTCACAAAGGAATAGATGCTTGCGGACCTTCAAACCACGCACCAATATAGTTGATGTACCAAAAAGACTTCCTCAACACTCCCTTAAATCTGCAGAATAGGAAACTTCATTTTCGGATCTCACCAGACCTTTCTTGTTACACACTGTCACCTCTGAACACCTACCGGAACCGGTTTTACTTGAGCGGCCACAACTTCTTCATATCTCCATGTGGACCTCTGAAATCTCTACTAGATCACCTACAAATACATATCTACAATCCCTTTAATCCGTATCCTCTGATCATTATCCTATCTTGGACTTTTGTCTTACAGTCATCACTGTTCTTCACTGTTTCTGATTGAGACTAATTTTCTCAATATCCTCGGCTCACGGCTCATCCAAACCTTATCATTAATGCAACAGGAGTATGTTGACATCAATGAAAACACCAGTTAGGCCCATACTTTCAACACAGGGGTCCTATGGTGGAGTACTCCTTGTTTGCTTCCCAATCTGACATTCCTTGCAAATTGCATTGATAGGCTTTGTAATTCTTAGCAGTTCCCTCAAAACTTGAGTAGAGTTGATCCTCACTAGGCTATCAAAATTGATGTGACACATTGTTCTATGACATAGCTAACATTCATTAACTTGTTCATAATACACACACCATTAGCACCTTTGATATGATATACATTTCCTTTTGTCCTTGTTCCTATAGCAACCGGAGTTCTAAAGTTTTATTTTTTGGTTTCATAGCCACCATCTTGAAACACAAGGTTATATCCTCTACTACACATTTCTCCTACACTTAGAAGATTATGCCAGAGACCCTTGATATAAAGAACATCATCTGTATTGTGCTTGCCATCAAAATTGATTGGACCTTTTCCACATATCTTAGCAAATGCATCATCTCCAAACTTAACAAAACCTCCATCAAACTTCTCATGCTTAAAAAACTTATTCTTATCACCTATCATATGATTTGAACACCCACTATCAATTAACCAGTAGTTCTCCTCTTCTCTTGCATGAAAAGAATTTACCAAAGCTCCTTTGATGTTGTGCCCTATTTCTGGAGTAATTTCCTTTATATATCTTTTAGGATTAGTAGAATTAGTTCCAACATTCAAAGCCATGAACAAGCATTCATCACTTTCATCATCTAGATAGTCAAACTCATCATCAAATATGCTAGCATCTTCTTTATCATAATAATTCCTCTTGAATGATTTTCCTTTGTTATCCTTATATTTGTCATTAGAGATTTTGATTGGACACTTTGAAGCATAATGACCTATATTTCCACAATTAAAACATTTGAAAGGTAACTTACCTCTGTATTTTCAAGAGCCCTTTTTCAATCTACTTACAAAATTTTCTTCTACTACATCAAAATCATCTGGATCTAACTTATCATTCTTTGTTGTCTTGCTAGCCTTAAAAAAAGTAGTTTCTTTTCTTGAATCATCTTGACCAAATTCTTTTATCTCAAAAATAGTTAAAGTACCAAACATTTGATCCCTAGAATAATTATCCAAATTTTGAGTTTCTTCAATAGCACAAACTTTAGCACTATAAGATTTTGGAAGAGTTCTTAGTACCTTCTTTACCACTTCACTTTCCTCCAGCTTCCCACCTAAACCATTGATGGGATTGACAACCTCATCCACTCTCTACATGTAGCTTGCAATATTTTCATCCTCTGACATCCTTAGGGTTTCAAACTTGGCCTTCAAATTCTCCATATTTTCTTGCTTGACCTTGTCATCTCCTTCATAGATACCTTCCAACTTCTTCCAAATCTCATGAGTAGTTTTGTAACTCATTACATTCACTAATTCAAAATCAGAAAGACTGTTCAAAAGGGCACTCCTTGCCTTTCCATTGTTCTAATATTCTTTAATCTCATCTTCATCCTTTGGATTATTAGTAGGTATAGTATATTTTTTCTCAACTAACTTCCATATGCCACATCCTAATGAGACAAGAAAGCTTCCCATCCTGGTCTTCCAAAAAGCATAATTTGTTCCATCAAACACTGGAACCTCAATACCTTTCCTATGTGCCATCTGAATCTACCCCAAGCAGTTAATCTTCTTCAAGGAACCTATCTCTGATACCAATTGTTAGATGCACAGGACAATTAAGAGGGGAGGGGTGAATCAGTTGTACATTGAAACATTAAACCCTCAATGCTATTCTAAACTCTTATTAAGCTTTAGTAGAATGTAAACATATGAAGCATCAATGAAAACACATCCAAACACATAAGAACACCAGATTTACGTGGAAAACCCAATAAGGGAAAAACCATAGTGAGGATTAACTCACATATATATATGAATAGCAGCACCGAATATAAGTAGGCTCACTACCAAGGGCTCACTTCCAAGAAGAAAAGCTCACTACCAGAAGGACTCACTGTCTAGAAGAGAAAATAATGGAAGAGGACTGTTACAAAGAGATTCACTATCTCAAAGCAATAGGAGAAATCTACCACTACAACTTCTTGCCATCTGCAACCTTTGGCTCATTGCCTCCAACAACTTCAAGAAAACTAAAAATGTAGACACCTTCTACTCACTGCATTCGAGAGTCATAATCATTTAATCTTGCACTCAATTCATCACCTTTGATTCACATTCACATCATCTTCTCTACTTTCTCCACTTCTAGTTTCATCTTGCATTTATACCAGCCATGACCTAAGACATTCTCAATTAGGTTAGCCATAATGAAACGTGTGCACCTCAAACATGTAACACCAAATAGATCAGCACCAAACACTTCCATGGTGGAAAGAAGTGAAAGAGGACCATGCCAAGGGTTAACTAGGACTCAAATCTATATCACCATGCTTCTCATCACATCCACAATCCACGAAGTACCTCTACAAATAGCACTAGCAAGCCAGGTCAGCCAAACCTGAAATAACACTATAAGTGGCCACATACACACCTCTACAAGTCTAAAAACATCATGAGGACTATAGAGAAACACTCCACAGCATCCACACATCTTTCCAAAATTTTCAACATCATCAGAATCTTTTGTAATACTATCGCAACCACTTGAAACAAAGAATGTCTTCGTTCTGCACATCAAGATACACTATTATTGAACTCCAATATAAGAACTAAGTTTGTGGAGAAACCCAACACTAGAAAATTCAATGGAAAGTAGATACATATAATATAAGCATATTCCCAAATTTGAAAGACAAGAAACCTTAATGTGAAGAAATGCGGAGCAATGTCATTTCTCCCAAACAATCTTCTACATAGACAACCACTCTGTCAAACACATATTCCACTACCGCATGATCCAAAACCTGAAACTCTAGATATAACACCTCTGAACACCTATGATCAACACTTCCAACAAGCATATCTTCAATTATGAATGAATGTGGAGCACAACACTGAACATACCTCTGTCACACTACACATCTTTTTATTCAAATTTTCTCAAAAGCACTTGGAAATCAAGTGAACCATCTGTTGGAGGTTGACATCAATGACAACACCAAAAATATTCCAACAATTTATGTAAGAAAAAGGCTGAAGAAAATTTAGAGAAGAAAAAAGAAAAGTTGTTCAAAAAGGTTGGTATTCCACTAGGAGGTTTCACTGCATAGAATGTTGCAGAATATGTTGTGCCACTTACCACTGAGCATTCAACACCAAAAAGGGTAGGTAGATCTACTTCACAATCTACTACCAATGGTTCACAATGCACCTCTTCTGCAAGGATAACCTCTAATATACATACACATGCTTATGAGATTCAAACACATATGAAATTCAGTGAGAAGAAGTCATCCAAGGGTAAATAACAAGAGAAGAAGAAAGAAACTATTGTAGAGGAGATTGATAGTGATGAAGAAGTAATTTCAAAGAAGTAGAAGAAGGGAGAATAGAAAAGGCAACCAAGGGTCAAGGTGAAGGCTAGAAGGAAGAAGAAACAAGGTGCTGAAGCAGGTGAAGAAGAAGAAGAAGAGGATCCAGCTCCCCCACTCAAGAGGAATAAGAAGAGTGCCACCTAAGTACCAAAACCTCCTCCTAGAGAACCTATGTCTCTAGATGTAATCTACAATATCGTTATTTGTTTCAATTTGCTTGATGAAACTATGCAACTTCATCTAGGAGCTCCTCTTGAGGATCAAGCCACTATTGAAAAGTCAATTGCTATGTATATGATGAGATACAACAAGTCTCTTGATGAAATTTTTCCCAAAGTATTGGAAAGTTTACATATAGCTCTAAAAAGGGATAGAGAAGAAGCTATTGCCCTAGATGAAAGAATTGGACAAGAAGCTTTGGATAAAGCTGGTGCTTCTCTATTTGAGAAATAAAAGGAAACATTGATTCGAAGGCAAGCCCAAGAGCTCAGAAAAAAGCATAGAGTAGATACTCTTATGCAGAATAGAGAAGAAGACATTGGAAAGACTACAAAGGAAACAAAGGAAATTACACATAAGATACTTGAAGAGATAAGAACAGAGAGAGTAGAGTAGCCACATGATTCTCTACCACAATTACCACATCAAGATGTTGGATCTTCTCTACAAAACACAAAATAGGTTGGAGAAGAGAAGGATGAAGAAAATGTACAAGAAAATGTGAATACTTTTGCTAAATAAAATGTTGAGTTTTCTCAGTAGAACAATGTCAATGAAGGTGAAGAAGAAGGAAAACAAAGCAAATTTATAAGAAAAATGAACAAGTTTCTAAGAAAATTGACAATATTGTGGACAATACTCCTCCCCCTTCAGAATGCTCTGAACACCATGCCAAGGACAAAGAAGATGAAGGGGCACATGATGATAATGTGCATACTAGTAATGATAAAGACAATTCCCTTCTGGAGAACCCAGAATCACATAATATCATTGATTCAAGAGAGGAGAAAGTGAATACAGATAAAAGGAGCTCTGTTCATGACCCATCGACCTCCCCAATTGATTCCATTAAACATTTCTTGGCACAAAAAAGATAGATTCAGTCTATTGCTTCTCCACAATTATTTTTGCTACTTATTCTAGATGGACACATTAATTTGTCCAGTCTTTCTCCTCTGTAGAAGCTTCAACTAGGAAATATATTTCAAGCCACTACTCAAGAAGAAATCTTGCAATCTCAAGTGGAAGGAAATGAGCTTCTAGAAGAAGAAATGAGAGCCAAGAAAAAGTAATACTGGAAGCTAAGAGGGATGCTTCCCTAACTCCCATTCAATAGATGAAGCAACTATTGGAGTCATTCAACAATCACTCCACACTTTTGGAGAAAAAAACTGAGAAAAAAGGTATTGGAACAAATAAATAATAAGATATTAATAGATTTCTCAGAAAAATGTTCCAATGCACATAATATGTTGGTAGATAGTGTAAAGAGCATTCAAAACACTGTAGAAGAAGAAAAAGTATTATATCAATTCTGCCTAACATGGCTTGTGACAACAAAGGGTCTAAAAGACCAAATTGATGGCCTTGAGTTGTAGATATCCAATATTTCTGCAACATATGAACCATTAAAGGATAAAAATGAAGCATTAAGGGATCAAATTAAAAAATCTTATGCACTCATTAAGCAGCTTCAGGGTCAAAAGGAGCAGATCAAGGATCAAACAAGTTAGCTAAAAGAGATTGTTAGTTTGAGAATGGTAGCACTGGAAGTAATACTGATAGAAGCTGATAAGGTACTCCAGATGGTAGTTGCACCATCTTCAGTTGAAGAAGTAGAAATGTTATATCTATAGATCTTTGAGAAGGTTCAAATACTTACCTCTGCTAAGAAACATTGGGACTCCATGCTACTGTAGTTGAAAGCCATCTACAAGAACATTCTTCTTGCTAGCAAGTAGAGTTTACTCCATTTTTCTTTTATTTCTTGATGCAATGTACATAAGTAGAAAAATAGAAGATATCAATTTTGTGTACATGGATTCAATTCTAGAATGATATAAGATACATCTTAGGGGGAGTATGTAAATATAAATGATAAGATCAATTTTGAGATAGGGGAGAAGTTTTGTTATATAGTGTACCCTTTGCCGTTGATGTCAAAGGGGGAGAATTTTTTGGTATTGGTGTGTTTTGCCATCAATGACAAAGGGGGAGATTGGTGGCATTTGATTGTCATTGATGTCAATAGTGTTTGGAGAAGTACATTGGAGATTGTCTACATAGGTTGTCATTGATATCAACTATGTTTGAAGATTGATGGTACATATTGTATTGATGTCATGCACAAGAAGAAGTGTTGCCCTTAGACACAAGTATCACACATATGTTGCAGAAGAAGACTATTATATATTCTCTCCCTTGCATTTTCAAGTTGTTGGGACATGATTCGGTATACTTCAAAATATATACTTAGTGTATTTTTATAAGAGTTTTTTGGTTACTCTAGATCTATATTTTACTCTGCACTTTACCACTAGTGAAGATAAGCCTTTACAGATTTGAGGATAGCTAGATAATGGTATGGTGAAGGTATGTTTCAAATTTCATATCATTTGGACTTGCAAAAGAGTATTTTTGGTCTAGTAGTTTGGAAAATAGGGCTTCAATGCTTAAACAATCATAAAAGAGAACGTATTCTACTCCACATTTCTTCACACTTGTAGATAAAGCTTTGTGGTTTGGACAGAAGGTGTATACAGGTGTCTTATATGTTATATTTGAGTATCAAGTGTTCTGGATCTCCGTAAAACATTTTTGCAGTATTGAAAGATAGAATAGTGTGTCTGACCTAGTATAAAGGAACGGTTTATCAATATTCTACCAGTGGTTGTTGCATGAAGTTTTGGTAATGCTTTCAAGGACTATTATGATTATATCCTACTTTACAAGTTGATATTTTACACTCCTTCTCTACCACATAGCTCTTTGAAGGCTAGACTAGGATTATTAATCACACGTTTCATCTAAAGGTATTTTTGGTGCTGACCTAATTGAGGCTTTATATTATTGTGGAGGATATATATAGAAGAAAAAGGGTTATTTGTGAAGTGTATGGGTAAGTACATATGAATATAAAGTATGAAGTGCACAAAGTCAGTATAATGGAGTAATGGTGCAGAAAAAGGAGACTGCAACAATAGCATAAATCAGATGCTTCTTTGCAAGCAGTTCATATCTATGTTTTCATTGTAATTTGCATGTATCCTACTATCATACAGTGAGTCTCTTTAGTAGGTCTTTGTATCTTGCTCTAAGGTTGTAGCCTTAGTTTGCAAGTCAGTAGGGATTAGCACTTCCTTGGGTTGTAGCCCTAAAACAAAGTTGTAAATATTTATAACAGTGAGCATTATATATTGTGAGCTAACACTCACTGTGGTTTTTCCCATTTTGGGTTTTCCACATAAAAATCCTTGTGTTATTATGTTGATTAATGTGGTGCATGCTTTTCTTTTAGTTCTCTAAGTAATTTGATTTAATTTGTAAATGAAGTAGTTAAATTTTTGTATAGACTAATTCACCCCCCCTCTCAGTCTTAGGATGTGTTCAACAATCCAAACATGTGGGACAGGGGCGCTAGGTGCCCTGGTCCCAGATTAGGGCTTTGCAATATTTCAAGATCTAGGTGCCTTTGTGTATCTGTCTTCCTATCTCCTATCACTTGTTATCTTTGGATTCCTCTGAATGCGACCTACATGCAAACAAGAAGGAAAAATGGTTGGGTTTTATTTAAGAGCTTTCCTAAGTCAAGCCCCATGAATGGTGTTTCCACCTCCACAATGGAAAATATGAGAGATAAAGAGTGTGTGCCCTAGGATGGTAGAGGAAAAATATGAAGTAGAATGGAAGGCTATAACACATAATGAAGGAAAGGAGTCACCATGAGCATTGAAACCCTAGCTTGCTTGATTTGTGGCATTACAAATTGACTCAAGAAGTTGGTGTAGCCCAAAGAAGTAGAGAGATCTTCACAAGACCTACAAGAAGTTAGTGCAACAACAATAATCTACCATAAAGAGATTTAGAAGAGAATAGAGATCATGAGAGAGATGAGAGAGTGCAAGTGTGCCTAGATTGCTTAGATGTTCTAATGAATAACTTAACTTTCTTATATATGCATTCCCATTGATTTTCAGGGAATTAAACCAAATAGGGCCAACATGAGGGTGCATTAGAGATGTCCTAAGCTGACATACTAGTAATTCAGCTCTAGGTTCAAGGAGGGTCTAGGGCGCTGGGTACCCTTGACCTTTATGCCCCTTAAACTCTGGTATAATCTCAATTAAGTGGGCTTATTCCTATTCTAAAGTCATTTGTCGGTATTTATTCATCAGGATTAAGATTTAATTGTTTTAGGTCCATCAAGTGCTAAACTAGGTGTAAAATAGAAAGGGTACACATTTTACTCCATAACATTTAGCCCCCACTTCAGCGTGGGTACGAGTTTACGCTCAAACTCACACTAAAGTAAGGAGAAGATGGATTTCAATCACAACATTGAGGGGTGATCAAGCCCCCAAGTTTAGGATTCTAGAAGTCTATGATTATTTGCATGACATAATTCACTCATACATGGAGCATTTAGAAGACAAGGCATACACTTGGGAAACCACAATGTATACACACCATACACAAAGTATACATGCCATACACAAAGTATACACGCTTGACACAAAGTATACACACAAGGCACAAAGTTAAGATGGGATACACATGGAAAACACTTGGAATACACATGAAGCACTCAAGAGACATACATAAGGAACACATGAAGAGAATACACATGAAGCACACATGAGGCATGAAGAATATGTAGAGAATAAGAATATACGAGGACAATACATGCACCATACATCAATCACAAGAAGCACATAAAAGAAGACCTTGAGTCAGCATGACAAAAGAGACCTCAATCTAAAGGGCTACCTCAATCCCCATGCATCATTCCCCAAGATTTAATAAGAGGAATTCTTACAAGAGGTTAGTTATAAATGAGAAGAAAAAGAGGATACAATCACATCATACACATAATCCACATCAAGAAAAATGTTTCCACTCAAGGGAACACACAAACCACCTCCCGCAAGAGGATTTTCATGAAGCCTTGCAGAATAAGAAGGCATTGCAACCATACCAAAAGGTACTCTAGCCAAAATCAAGTTGGTTGTTCCAACCCTTCTCCCAAACATGCAAGGGGCTTCAACCTAGGAGAACAATAGAGTGCAACAATAAAGATAATCAACAAGTGGTTTGATAGAAAGATGAGAGTAAGGCTCATAACATGATATATGTCCCCACCTTAAAGTGATTTCTAACTCCATTAGGGAGCAATTGCCTTTGAGATATAATAAGGAAGATATATAAAAATAGAAACAAGATATTTCTAAAAGCACATGCCCAATGACTTGTGTTCTCAAAAGCTACATCACAACAAGGGGTTACCCTCAAGATGAGCAAACCAAGGTGATGCTTGTGAAAGGAAGAAAGGTATGCGGAAATAACTTTCTACACTAATCTAATCTGGTTATAACTAGAAAAACCATCTAGCATTGACATCATTTCTAAGTCTAATATAGCCTGCAATACATGATCCATCACTGGGAGTGGATAATTGTCCTTCAAGGAGGATTAATTGAGGTTTCTAAAATCTACACAAATTCTGATTTCTCTATTTTTCTTTCACACAGGCACAATGTTGGCTACCCATGTGGATTTATGTATAGGGTAGATTATTCTAGCCTTCAACATCTTATCTATTTATATAAATATGGATTTTGCAACCTTGAGGTTGCAGGGGTGTTTCTTTTTCCTGACTGAGGACATACTAGGTTTTATCAAATATGATGTTGAAACCTCCCATTCATGAAATTCTTCAAGTCATCATAACACCTAGTGAATACATCCTTATACTTGGATTTTGTTAATCTCTCCCTCTCCTTTCGTGTACAACATTTGCCAATGCATACAATCTTAGGATCTTCTATAGTCCCTATATTAATCGTTTCATAATTTGTAGAATAGTTTTTAGCTCTATGGACTTGTTAAGGTGGAAAAGAGAGGCCTAATCAATTATGAACTAAATAGGTCAAAACCCTTTTCACATCTAACATTAGGACACAAGCCACCAAAATCTCAAGATAAGGTTGCTATCCTTTAGGAAGAGCCTTGTTAGGGTTGGTGGAGAGTCTGCCCTTTTGTTGTGATCAAAGAGGTTGAGGCTAGTAGGCTAGATCTAGGGTTTTAATAATGAAATATGCTAAAATAGAAGTTGCAAATCTGATAGAGTAGGAAACCTAGAAAGTAGAACCTGAAGGGAGAAAAGTAGAGTTGTTAGACATCCCAACTAGAACCAAAGGCCAGATCTGTTGGAATTAGGCCTGACAACTGAAAGGGGGGTGAATCAGTTGTCAGAAAACTTTAATACTTGCTGTAGTTAATTCTTCCTTTACCACTTAATAACAGATCAATGATTTAACCATAAAATAAGATTCAATAACATGAGTAGAAGCATAATAACACACTTGACACCAAGATTTTTAACGTGGAAACCCGGTTAAGGGAAAAACCACAGTGGGGGTTAACCCACAAAGATTATACTCTATTAAAAGTATTACAAATAGAGAATGCACATGCATTCAGGCTCACTTCCCATAGCTCACTACACAAAGGAAGGCTCACTACCTACAGAAAGAAGATTACAATGTGTTTGAACTGATAATTAGCATCTACCAATGCAAAGATTTAGTTCCGGTTAAGCACATAATACCAAATTGATACACTTCATCTTTATTCTGCCTTGTTTCACTCCTCTGTCATAACCTGAGCTTAGATCTTCACCTTTGCACTTATCTCTACCTTTATTTGCACTTATTCCATCGTCACATCTCTACCACACACAAATCGTTCGAATCCATCAGCTATATATATCCACATAATGAGTTTCAATAATTTTCAGTTAGCTTCAAGAACACTTACAACTTTTATTGAAGCCTTTGCTCTATCGGCCAAATCCATGCACAACTTGTAACGTGGACCAAAAACTTGTATTCACAAATCATCAATCATGTTGGCCACTATCGCTGATCATCACAAATTGCCCAACCAGGAACTTTCATATATACGGAAACAAGATCAATTACAAAGTCAACATGTTCTTTTATCTGCACTGACAAACTAGAAGCTGATACTCAGGTGCTAATAAATTTTGAATCCTTCATCACTGGAGGTTAAAATTCTGGATTTAGATTGTCCTGACAATCCTTATGACTACCTCAGATCTGCATCACACTATGATTTACCATCAGATAGATCCGGACCAAGATACCAAACCCTGTCACATGCCCTATTTTTGGCTACCCGAACTTAGATAAATTCTTATTATGACTTCTGGTATGAACAAATTGTGTTATGTAGATGTGTGGAATAGTCTTAGTTGCCATCAATGACAACATCTGTCATGCGTAGTAGTGTCTCTTGCCAACAATCTCCCCCTTTGGTATTGATGGAAACACTTAGTGAAAAATGACTAAGTGTCGGAGCTACCCCCCCTTACTCAGTACACTTGTGCTCTCCACTTTTTCCAAAGCTCCCGCTTTGCTGGATTTCTCATTTTTCACTGCTCTTCACTCCCCCTTTGACATCAATGGCAAAGGATGGAATCCGCAAACCAAAATTCACCCAAAAATTCTGTATACAATGCCACATATGTACAACCAATCTTTAAGTTATATTTACATATACTTAAGTACATCTCCAAAATATTCCTCAGTAGGGCCAACACTATATCCCAACTTTCTTCATACTATTCAAAGTTGAAATTTGGCCATTGAACAAAAATGCTTGTGCTTCAGCCTTTCGAAGGTCAATGGGATCACCTATTTGAGTAGCAGTTTGGGCTTTTGTTACAGCATTGAACATTGCTTCTATCTTAGGGGAGATAAATCCTTGGAGCTCACCCATTCTTGCTTCAATGTTCTCCTTTTCTCTTGTCAACTTCTTTATTTCTTCCATTGGGCTAATTGCTTGACACTCCTTACTTGCCACTGACACTATCAATGGATCAAAAGCTTGGGACATACTTGACAATTTCTATTTAGAGTCCTTTATTTTATCTTCTATATCCTCTATGACTTTAGGAGTAGATAAATAAAATTTATATATACTACCTTCTTCTGAAAGAGCATTTTGAATACTCTTTATACTATTATCTAGTACCAATCTATCTAGACCCCAATCATGCCTTTAAGTGCATCAAATCTTTTGCTATTAAATTGATTCTAAAATTTAATTTCTACAGATTTTTTAAAGGACTCAAAGTGTGTACTTACAGAATTTACAAGGTTCTTCATATTTCTGGAGGCAGAATCAGATGGGTTCTTCTAGAACATTGGCATTATCTTCTCCAATATACCGAATGCAAGGCCTAATAACTCACTGTCCTCTATGTGAGACTTCAATATCTTTTCTCTTGCCTTGGCTTGTGTGAAAGATGCTATCTTCATCATTTGGACTGGAGAGAGAGTATCCAGGTTGAGTGGTCCTTGAATCAGTTCTGGTTCATCAAACTCTAGCATCTCTTTACTCAGAATACTCTTCACTACATCTGCAGTGTCTCTTGCCACAATTTCTGAACCACCTTCCTTTCCTTGAGTTTTCTCAGTATCAGGACTATTTTATTTGGGTGCATCAACATTTGCACCATCTTCTTCTACTTTATCTTCCTTACCTTTGACTTCTTCTTCTTTCTTTGCTTCACCTTTCTCCGTGTCATCTACAGGGGGATTATTTCCTTTGTCCTCACCATTTGCAATATATTCTGGAGGATCTTGTCTAGCAGCAGTATTTTCAACATTGTCTTCTTTTCCAAATTGATCAGGAAGAGTTAGATTATCTCTTGTATCATCAGTTTTATCCACCATCTTTGTATCTTCCTTGTTTATTTGCTCCACTTCTAGAACAGAGGAGTCATCAACCTTGGTTTGCTACTCATCAGATTCCATTTCTTCAATATCTGGGATTGATGAATCAATCCCATCATTAGTCTCCTCCTCAACAAATGGAAGATTGTGTCTCTTCAATGCACTTAGAAGTATTTCTTGTGTTTCTTTAACTATTTTGTCTAATTCTCCAAGCATCAGTTTGTTCATTCTCTTCTTGCTCTTGAATTCATCCTTCACTTCTTTAAATATCATATTCATTTGAACTTGAGTGATCTAAGGGCATAGTTTTATCAATACATGTTATCTAAGCTCTATATCCTTGCTTTTTACATTTTCTTTCCTCAACTCCAGAATGTTTGCAAGACTTTGAGGGATCTCAAAAGTTATTTCAATTAGGGCCTTATTATAGATATTCAGATATCTAACAATTGCTTCCTCTAACACCCTCTTATCTGTATCACGGTATTCATCATAAAATTCAGTCATGGGTTTTAAATTTCCATCCACAGTGACTAATTTTATTACATCTTCCACAGAAAGTGTGGGCTTCTCAACATATGTATCTGTCTTCTACCTTTTGCTTGCCCTTTTGCTTTCGGAGGGCTTCTCCTTAGTCACCTTGGCAGCTTTTGTTCCAGAGTCTTTCAACTCCTTTACCTCAGCATCTGAATCTGTTTCTTCTTCATCAACTTTTGTCCTCTTATAGGTTCTTGTGGCCTTTGTTTTCTTTCTCTTTCCTTCTTCACCGGATGGTGTGGCTTCTGGTGTCTCAGTGGGAATGGACTTGGATTGCTCAAAGACAGTTGCAGAACTTCTTGTTTTTCTTGATGAGCTAGGTGTGACTTTCGGAGCAGCTGCTGGTTCACTTTCTGTCCTCTCTTCTAAAGCTTGCTCAGTTCTTCTCTTCATCTTTTCAATTCTTTCTCTATTCTTTCTCATAGTTTCTTTTGTGATGCCAATGCTTTCAGCATACATTTCAACTTGCCTCTAAACTTTTCTCTTGGTCTCTGGTTGCCTGAGCTCAACATGCAATTTTAGACTTAGCTCCTTATACATTCCAAACCTTTCAATAGAGGTGTATTTTGATTTGCTCAGGAGATGTTGAGCATACATGTCCAATATCTTCTCATCAACCTCATAGCCCATAGGCATAATCCATACAGTTCTGGGTTCCACAACCTCCATTAGGCACTGATCAGTATCTACCATAAAGCAAATTTCTTCCTTGTATTTCTCAACTATTGATTTGGGGATTATTTCCCTAGAATGCATCATAGTCTGCAAAATTTTAAAGTAACCCCAGATTGCAGTCTTCTGTGCACTTGAGTCTCCAATGCTGAGTAGATGATCTCTTATTTGCCATGCAACTAGCCTGTCGTTTTTCCAGTGCACACCTTGTACTCCAGGCACTTCATTCATAAAATAGAACAAACATATAACTAAGGAACCATATTTGAAGGTGTTTTTCTTATCCTTTTTTATTTTGCTCAAATTTTCAATCAATTGGTTCTGTAATAGCTCACATAGGTCATAATTTGCATTCTCCTTCAACATTTGTTATGTTGCATATATGGCAGTTCTGGAGACAGAATTCTCCCTGCTGGAGTGATAAATCTTGTAGCCAATCACCATGGAAGCAAATGTAACATCCAGTTCTATAATGTCATTGATGGTCATTGCCCACTTGTCAAACTTTGCACCGGTTGCATCAATAATAGTTTGGTTTTTCACAAATTTCAACATGGGTAATCCACCAGTTGAGTTTAACCCCGTCACAATCATGATAACATCCTTGGTAATCTTGAATGGTTTTAACATCCATATGAATTCATCATGCATCCGGCTCAAAACATATCATTCACTTTAATCAAATGCCAGAAATTCAATCACTTGTAGAAAATGTTTTCTTTCCAGGGTTTTAAATTCTAGTTTCAGTTCATAGTTATCATCCTTTAGATGGCTCTCAAACAATTCCAGGAATCTCAAATTTCCAAATTCATCTGCATTACAACAGATGTATGCCCTAATATATTCAACATGCAATACTCTGTATGGGACACCAGAAATGCACCTAACGGTTCAACTTTGATAGACTTGTGATGATGCTTCTTAAATTTTGGATGGGGTCTTTCAGTAATGTCAACAACTAAAGGTGTAGCCATTTGTAGAGATTGAAATTTTAAGAGATTTCACAAAAAATGGAAGTACCTTGTTCCGCAGGTTAGAGATTTTCTTGGAAATCCTCTTCGTGCTTCAACTCTTGAAAATTCTTAGCTCAGAACGCGTTCACCTCTTTTCTTCTTGCTTTCTTCTAATGCAAAGTGATTCAAATGAAGAATGAACAACCTTTTTATGCTCCGCAAAACCTAATTTATCTTTTTAATAAATGCTTTTCCCTAACATATTTGGTTACTTTATTTCTTGAGCAATTTCTCATGAATTACTACACAAATTGGCAACACCACATGTTTTCTTCCATAATTTCCTTCAAAAGATCTGTATTACTTCAAATTATCTTTTTCTCATCATGCCAGATTCAAGCTCCAACTTACTGGCTAGGGGAATTTGATTTTCAATGCAGCTCCCCCTAAGCCAGAGCTCCTAATTCAATTCCTAGAAGAATTACTAGCACCAGATTCCAGTGCAGATCCATCACCATTGCTTGTTGCACCTTTCTTTACCCATATCTTGTTCATTTCATCCTGGATCTCATTCACATCAACTTTTCCTTTACCTTTGTCTTGTCTCTGCTCATCCAATTTTCTGTTTACCGGACCTCTTCTTCCATTATTCTTGCTTCTACAGAATTTTGCAATATGACCAGATTTGTAGTTGAAGCACACAATCTTATTTCTCTGACAATCACAAGTTGGAGTAGGTTTAGATCTGCAATGCATTGCAATATGCCCAACCTTATTGCATGTAAAACATCTTCCATTGAACACTTGCTTGTTCTTAGGAGGATTCGTTGATCCATTTCTGCATTCCTCAGCCTTATGACCTATCCTCTTGCAATTAAAGCATTGACCGAAGAAAGATGATGCATTTTGATTCACTTGACTTCTACATTGATTAGTTCTATGACCATATCTACTACATTTGAAATAGTTTCCATTGAAAGATGGATACCTTTGAGCATTAGGCTACCTTACTGGAGGTCTTCTAGGTCTATTCCTCCCATTTCTTGATTGAGAAACTCTTTGTCCAGATCCAGAGTTTTCACCTTTCTCATACCAAAGACCATGCTTATCATCAGCCTTCTTCTGACTCTCAAGAAACACTTCAAGTTTAGTTGAACTTATCTTGAACTTCTCCTTATATTCATTTGCAACTTCTAGGTCATGTCTAAGAATGACAATTTGCCTTTCAAGTTCCTCATTATATCTACATTCTTGTAGATCAAATTTAAGGTGGCCAATTGTTCTATCCATTCTGTAACATTCTTCAGTTCTTTCTTTCAGAGTTTGATTCAATTTTTCTTCAGTCTTCTTCCTTTGCTCAATTTCTTTGGTTAGCCTCATCACCCCAGATTCCATCTTAATTTTTAGAATAGAAACTTTTGTTAGCTTCTCACATTCCTTTGTCTTTTCTTCCAAAGCTTCATTCATGCCATTTTCCTCAGTAAGATTATTTAGCTGTAGAAGTAACTCTTTTCTCTTTTCCATAGATTTCTTTAGTTTTTCCTATAGCATTTCAATGCAATTGTTAGCATCTTGAAGGTTCTCTTTCAGATCAACTATTTCTGCTCTAGACTGATCAAGATCTTCTAAAGCCAACTGAAGTTGTTGTTTGAATGAACCCGTTGTCAATCCTTCCCAGATCTTCCTCAAGATGTTAAACTTCTTTCAAGGAACCTTGCTCTGATACCAATTGTTGGAATTAGGGTTGACAACTAAGAGGGGGTAAATCAGTTGTCACAAAACTTTAATACATGTTGCAGTTAATTCTTCCTTTACCACTTAATAACATATCAATGATTTAACCATAAAATAAGAATCAATAACACATGAGAAGAAGCATAATAACACACTTGACACCAAGATTTTTAACGTGGAAACCCGGTTAAGGGAAAAACCATGGTGGGGGTTAACCCACAAAGATTATACTCTATTAAAAGTATTACAAATGGAGAATGCACATGCATTCGGGCTCACTGCCTAGAGCTCACTACTCAAAGGAAGGCTCACTACCTATAGAAAGAAGATTACAATATGTTTGAACTAATAATTAGCATCTACCAATGCAAAGATTCAGTTCCAGTTAAGCACAGAATACCGACTTGATACACTTCATCTTTATTTTGCCCTGTTTCACTCCTCTGTCATAATCTGAGCTTAAATCTTCACCTTCACACTTATCTCTGCCTTTATTTGCTCTTATTCCATCGTTGCATCTCTACCACACACAAATCACTCAAATCCATCAGCTATATATATCCACATCATGAGTTTCAATAATTTTTCAATCGACTTCAAGAACACTCAGATCCGCAGCAGACTATGATTTACCACTAGAGAGATTTGGACCAAGATACCAATGGACTTAGATAAATTCTTATTCTAACTTCCAGTATGAACAAATTATGTTATGTGGATGTGTGGGATAGTCTTAGTTGCCATCAATGAAAACACTTGTCATGCATAACAATGTCTCTTGCCAACAAGATCTGGAGGAGTAAGGCATTGGACACCCAAGTCCTAGCGTTTGAGGATAGACAAATCTATGTGTGAAGGTTTCTACTGCTTCTATCTCTCAATCATTCATTGAAGATGTTTGAAACTCCTGATGCGACTTGTACAAATGAAAGAGGGAAAAATGCTTGTGTTGTATAGAGGCTTGCCTCAGTTAGACCTCGTGTAAGTGTTCCCACTTTCACAATAACAAAGATAAGTGTGCCCTAGGTAGATAGAGGCATAACATGTAACAAAGAGTGTTGTAATCAAATGAAATGGCAAGAGTTACGATGAGCATGAAACCCTTGGTGGATGTATGTCACAACATGGATCATCCACAAGGTGTTGATGAAGGAATAAGGCCTCCAACAGCTAGATGAAACTCTAGTGCTGGGCACCCTAGTCTTAGTAATTTGAGACATCCAAAAGCTAGATGCTAGAGGACTTAACTTTGATTCTGACAAAAAGTACTAGAAATCACATATTGCAAATAGGGATGAAAATTCATGTCAAACCAAGTGCCAAATGTAGTGTGAAATTGTAAAGGGTATATAATTTCTAATAGTATTGTTGTCACATAGAATTGCACCCTGCTTGGAGAGAGTCCAAGCATTCTAATGACACAATGGGAATGATCTCGAAGTGTGGGACCTTGCGAACTGAGATTAGACCTCTAGAGAAGGCTGGTTCCTCATTCTAAGTCTAATGCTTAGAGTAATATATCTAAACCTAGTGCTAATGTTGCAAGGGAAAAGGGGTAGAAGGAAACATAAATAGAAATTAGGTGATACACCAGGTTGAATAAAGAACCCTCACAGAACTGAGAAAATGCACAAAATGACTAGATACAACCAATAAACAAACACAGATCAAGCTGATTTTAATAGAGGGAAGGAGCAAGAGATGATTAGAAGGAATTAAAAATTCACAAACACATCATTCTTAGATCACAAAGAGTCAAAATAGCATGAAGAGGTAAAATAACCAACATGTATTTAATCAGAAGGCAAGGTTACAGTAGAGGAATGCTCTGTTTGGAATCAGAAGTATAGATTACTAAATCTTCCAACCTCTTGGCACATCTCATGTTTATTCATATATAGCATTTTGCATTTGACCTAAGTCGGTTACAATGAATTCTCCCCATGGGCTCTGTCAGAAAGTATCATCACCAGAAGGGACGTCCACCTGCAAGAAGTTATGGAATAAAATATCTAGAACAGGGTAGGTGGAAGATATTTTGGGCCTTGAATGTGAGCAGCTCAATCATCTATCTTCAACAATGAATACATAAAATATCTAAAGCATGGCAGTTGAGAGATCAAATTTGTATTGATGGCAGATGGGACATATCGCCCCTTGACAAAGATTTTACAACACTTTAAATCTCTGACCCTTTGAATTTTTGCATTTTCACTCACTGAGATCATCTGCACAATTCGGCTCTATATCCGTATAATCAGCCTTTGAACTTTTCCTTGTTTGACCGAACTTGCATTTTTGGCTTCTGAGTCAACGACCGTCAATTTTATCCTTGCTTCCAAGAGAACCATTGTTTGTATGAGTACAGATATACAAAAATGGATACACTGTAAAAAAACCATGATGACGTCAGCATGGTTTAGAACTTGGGCAAAGAATAGGCCTGGATGACGTCATCATGCTATCAGGTCCTTCAAATCCTTTAATTTTTCACTTATGTGATTTCTTCACTTTTTGCATTTTGCATATCAAATTGCTTTGCAAGTCTTTGAATCTTCCTTTGTATATGCTTTTGTATGTGCAATTGTATATACAATACAATGGCCAACATAAAAAAGTGGACCTTAACTTTTGTATCACCTTTTGCACCTGCCTTTGAATTGGCCTTTGGATCGGCCTTAACACGTGGCACTATCTGATTGGTCGCTGAGCTGAACCTGGGACCCATCACTAAATATTTACATCTTTATCAGCCATCGAAGAGACTTCAAACTAAGCCGCCGATAAGCCCTATCTCACCAAAAATCCTTTGTATGTGACTTTGTATATGTGATTGTATATGAGATACAATCGCATGTACATACAATTGTGGAACTCAAAGGATTATCAACCATATTAGATCATTGAAACAGGTCTGACCTTGTATCTTTACTTTTGCATATGACTTTGTAATGCGATACAATCGCATGTACATACAAAGGCAGACCCCAACACTTTTATGAAGTAAAATTGAAATTAACATCAGGTTTGGCTTTGTATCTTACCTTCTTGTATGTTGCACCTTTTTTGACCTTGTACATGCGATATACAACTACGGACCCCAATTGATTATCTGCCACATTCAATTCCCCAGTCACACCTGGATTGTACGTATTTCCTTTTGCATCACCTTTTGTATATCACATATACAATGCGAATATACAAACAAAACTACATACAATCGCTTGTACATACAAACATTGCATCTGACCTTTGCTTGTACATACAAAGATGCATACAACCGCATCTACCTTTCTAAACCAAATTACATATTTTTTCAGATCCGGGATTGTATCTCAAGATGGTATATGTCATTGTATATAAGATTGTATGTACAAAGATACAATCGCATATACATACAAAAAATGAACACACCTTTTGTATCTCCCCCTTGTATATTGCCTTGTATATGCAATTGCATATACAAAGATAACCTGATGCACATTCACTTTTGTATCCCACCTTTTGTATCTGACTTTGCATCTTCCTTTGCATATACAATTGTATGTGCGATTGTATATGTGATACAATAGATATACATACAACGATACATACAAAGATGCATACAAAAATGACTAAGTATAAAACTGAGAATTATCTGCAATGGATGGTACTTGAAGACAAAGGGTTTATGGGTTTTCTACAAGGAATCTCAAGGCGAGATTTTGGTAAATTTTGCAAGGCACAGTATGGGGAAATGTAGGATTTAAGACTTTCCTCTTTCTATTTAGGCTTTCTCTGATCAGATTTCTTTGATAGAAAGAGGGGGACAAGAATATTTTGGGGCTAGGCAAAATATGACAAGTACATTTAGCCCCCACTTTAGTGAGGGTATGATCTTATGCTCATACTCTTGCTAAAGTATGGAGAAGAGAAAATTGCTTTCCCAAGATGTTGAAACCATAGAATGTTGCTAGGTTGAGAGTTGCGCTAACCCCCAAGCTTAGGATTCTACATGTCATCAACACCTAGATAAAGAGGTTATACACATAATACACATAACATAGATCATACATAAAACACACAAGGAGCATACACAGAGTACTCATGGAAGACACAAGGTATACACATGGAAAACATAATGAAGACATGGAATAAATGAAGAAAACATAGAATACACAAAGCATACATAAAGTAAACATACATGTAGAAAGCATACACATAAGCAAATGAAAAATAAACTTTGAGTTAGCAAGGTAAAGATACCTAGTCTAAGGAAGTTGGATATGCCACCAAAAGAGGAAGATTATCATGAATTAAGGAAGATGTAGTAGAAGTAGAAGTGATATGCTCAATATGTACTAATGACTCATCATTTGAAGAGAGATCATCTAAATTAAAAAAAGGTAAAGTAATGTCTTCGCCCAATGTGAGGTGGGATCCTTCGTCCACTAATGCTTCATCTTTTGGAAATAGAGCATTGGGATAAAGGGGATGTTGAGATGTATTGAGAAATGTATTAATGACTTCATCCTCTTGTGCTAAGATGTCCCTATTATTAGGAGGAATCTTAGGAGAGGGATAAAAAGAATACGAAGGCATAGGAAACTCTTTGTTTTTACCATATTTAAGGAATGGCACATCAAATTCACAAACATTTCAAGTAAAGTTGGAAAGTGACATAAAAATGAAGAAGACATGTTTGTATTAGAGAGTTTTGCTTTCAAATTTCAAAGGAAAGATAAATGTACGAATTTTATCTTTCTAAATTAAACACAAATGACAAGTATGATATGCTACAACAATTTGTACTTAGATTTAGCAACTAATTAACATAGTTAATATCTAAAATTTAAGATTTGTAAACCATATTTTGCTTTGGGAATCCCAAGCCTTAGGCTTGGCCCAATTTGCTTTGGATTTCCAACCCAAAGGCTTGGAGTGCCTTCCCAACATCCAAAGACGTGTTTTTGCAAATTATACAAGATTTCACATAATTTTGTTCATGCTAACCCTCAGATTTGCACATGTTTCAAGGTCAAACAAATCAAACACCTAGGTAATGTTATGCTTTCTCTTAGCTATTTAACGATGTAATGTTTTTTCACATTTTGACAATGTTAAGCCTTTCATATTTAATTTCTTTTATTTGTGTGTCCATTTTTGGGCAAAAACCAGTGTTTAGTATTTTTTTCATTATAAATTAATTGTTCATTGAAATTTCAAATAAATTACATTTTTATAAACTAGACTCCATTCTACACATATTAAAAACAAATCAATTAGTTTTCAAAATTTACAGGGGTAGCACATGGCCAAAATTCTATTTTTTAGGATGTGTCCACTTTGAAAATTAGTAAAAATTCAAATATTCATTAAATAATTATCATAAAAATCAGGCATAAACTACATGTTATTAGCTAATTTCTCACTGAAGCGATTTTAAAAATACCAAAAAAAAGTTAACCTTTTGAGGGAGCCACAAAACATGCTATGTTATGTTTTTTGACAGAAACAACACCAATTTCTATGGCTCCCTATTTTGAAACCCTTAATCTATACCATTTTCAAAAAAAATTAGTAGTTTAGAAAGTAGACTCGGAGTACTATGAACATTGTTTTGGTTGCATCTTCAAATTTTGAGTGTAACTATGCTCAATTTCTTATCCAAGGTCAGTATTTCTTGATTTCAAAAAAAAGTAGCTTCTTAAGACCCCTTTTTGGCTCCCCATCTTCTTGCACTTACCCATGTATTATGACATTAATACTTATTGTATAGAAGATTTATCTTTTCATTTAATTTGATATGAATGAATTGGTTTTTACTTTAGTGATTATAGTATTTAGATTGTGTACTTTACACAAAGATAGATTTGAAGAGTGGGTATCACCAAATCAAGATACATGAAGGAGATGAATGGAAGATAGCATTCAAGACAAAAGAAGGAATGTATGAGTGGTTAGTGAAGCCATTTGGACTAACCAATACAACGAGCACTTTTATGAGGCTCATGAACAAGGTACTCAAAGAAATTTGGGGTAGGTTTGTTATTGTCTATTTGGATGATATTCTAATTTTTAGAAAAACTTTGGAAGAACATTTGATGCATTTTCATAGAGTTTTTGAGAGGTTGAAGGAAGAGAATTTGTTGATAAATCTGAAGAAGTACAACTTTGTGAAGAAGGAATTAATATATCTAGGATTTGTGATCTTAGCTGAAGGTCTTAAGAAGGATCCATAGAAAGTAAGGGCTATTAGAGAATGCCCTACACCAAGGAATATTACTGAGGTAAGATCATTTCATGGATTGGCTAGTTTTTACAAGAAGTTCATTAGAAATTTCAAAAGCATATGTACACCTTTAACTGAAACAATAAGAGGAGATAGAAAAGAATTTAAATGGACTGTAGGGGTAGCCAAAAGTTTTAATTTTTTGAATCAAAAAGTTACAAAGCTATTGGAGTACTTGACAACAATGAGAGGGGGGGTGAATCAGTGTGGTAGACAAAACACTTTATCTACTTTTATTTCAGACTTTTAAAAAACAAAAAGTGATTGCTGATTAAAGCTTTGTCAATACAAGAGACTATGCTTTAAAGAACTGAACATGCAAGTAATGGACAAATGAATCAAGAAACAAATGAAACCATAAGACAAAAATTTCAGGAGTGGAAAACCCTCATGGGGTAGAAAAATCACTCAATAAATGCCTCACTGGCTACATAAAAAATGTGTCTCACTGACATGAATATGCCTCACTGGCTTTTGAATGCCTCGTTGGCTTTTGGATGCCTCACTAGCAATTGGACAATCAGGTGAGCAAGAAAGAAAAGACTCAATTCAGGGGTTTGCCCTGATTCATTACAATGCAATATCATATATAGATCGAAAACACTTATCTCTCCTCTTATACAAGTTTGACAATATTTATGCAAACAAGAACTATTGCATATAGTATGTCTCCTTTGTTAAGATTACAAAAGAACAAGATGAACTTCTGATCACAATGCTACCATAATATGTTTCCAACCCCACTATGTTTTGCAAACAAAACTCACTTACAAGAGCTTCCAAGTGTATCAGCATTATCAAGAACCAATCAACCAAGTATTCTCACTACATCACAAACCCTAACTAATCCATTCTTCTAAAATCTTCTTAAATACAATAAATGATGATAACAATGATGACAAATATCTTATCACTCCACTGCAAGTACATAAGAGATAGACATTTGACCTTTCATTCAAACCCCTACACATAACACTATCTTACGAGACTTGCATCTTTCTCCTTTCACTACAAATCAATACAACTAAGATTCAACTGCATAAGAAAATATTACCTCCTGAAGATAGCACATATAGGTAAAAAATCCTCCATTCATTTGGAAATCTTCATCAGTTCTTAAGCAAACCAAAATAAAGTTTCCTTGACAAATATAAAGATCATCTTTACTGTGAAGGCAACCGCAATATGTTCTCATGTGCTTCCGTTTTAATGTTTTTTAAACTCTCCACCCTTGACCAAATGATTTGCCATGCATATAGATATGAATACATGTCTCTCACCAACACAACACATCGATTATCTCTTCTATAGACAACATACAAAGCCTGTAACTAAAAACCCTAGCCCTCCATGTTCGGTTTACAACCGATTTGTAATAGTTAGGGCACAAAGTAACAATCTTCCCGTCAATTTTTAAACAAAGGAATAGCTATTGTAATTCAAACCATCTTCAAACTCTGACCTTTCTATTAGAATATGGCACCTTTACAAAATTAAATTTGAACTTTTGATCTTCTTTTGGGCGCTTAAGTCTTAAGTTGTCACTGGGTTAGTCGATCAAGTAGGGTCTAGGGACCGATAGATGTAACATTTTGAATACCCTCTACTAGGTCACTTTAAGTGACCTGACTTGCTATATCAAGTCAAGTTAGTTTTAAAACAAAAAGTAAATGAGGAGTGATGGTTATATACATAGGATTTGTGCAACTAGGGTTTAGGTGAGATGAGATTTAGGAATGCACAAAGCATGAAAAAGGAAATCCTAATGATAGAGAATGATGGATTTATACAGATTCTAGTCTTTACATAGGACAACCTTGAATGAAGAACTTAGAATTTTGAGATGCTATCTAGGGTTTTAGAAATGCATGACTTAAGACTTCAAAGTATGTGTTCTAAAATAAGTAATATCAAAGTAACTCCATGATCCTCCAATCATTAAGAATATGGACTTCCCTTGTACATACCAAACAAGAAGCCATTCATGAACATAGGCATTACATCATCTATGAACAAAGAGCATTATGGCATGAGTTATTAAGCTTCTTATGAAGATCTTAAACAAAGAATGCTTATGCAGATCCATAAACCTCTTAAACCCTTTGAAGTAACCTATGAACATTGGAGAAGTGAACCAATAGGACACCATGAAGATATCAAAACAACCTTGCAATGTGTCTTTTTCAAGATCTTTGTGAACCATGTGAGCTATTCATGATGAAGACATCATGAACCCTATTTTGATGGTCAACTGCCGCACCTTGACATGAACCTTGCATCATTTCTCATCCTATACCTGATCATTAAATTCAAGGCATCCTTAATGGGGTAAAGATCAATATATAGCATGTAAACCTCTTTAACACTTCAACACATAGAAAGATGATAAACTCCATCACTTATTTGCCACACATTATCACATCTTCAAGACAACCATAACAACCCTCAAGTGAACAACATAACAAACAACTAGACATGTCCTGATGAAACTTGCATAACAACTTCAACAACATCAACATGATCTGCACATGAACATGCACTAGGACATCATGAGCAACAACACCTACACATGAACATGCACTAGGACATCATAAAGACCCTTGTATATCATATCAATGCCAACTGATGTAGAAGCATGAAATCCCTCCTTGTAACCAATCTGCCATAACACATTATCATAAACTTTGATCCTTTTCTTGACATCAATGACAATTAACTCCACAAGAGCAACCTATTTTAGCACTTCTAGATTTTAACAAGGTATTTCAGGTAGATTGTGATGCTAGCAGCAGTTCCATAGGAGCTATATTAAGTCAAGAGGGAAGACCCAATGCATATTTTAGTGAAAAACTCATCAATGCTATGAAGAAGTATTTATTTTATTATCATGAATTTTATGCTATTGTTTAAGCATTGAAGAAATGGAGACACTATAATTTTCCTAAGGAATTTGTTTTGTACACTGATCATCAAGATTTATAGTATTTGAATAGTCAAGTGAAGTTGAATCAAAGACATTTGAAATGGGTTGAATTTTTGCAAATTTATACATTTATGTTGAAGCATAGATGTGAGAAATCTATCAAAGTTGTAGATGCCTTGAGTAGGAGGCAAAATTTGTTGGTGGAGATGAGAATTAAAGCTGTTGAATTTGAAGAACTCAAGCATTTGTATCCAGAAGATCTAGATTTTTCAGAGGCATGGAAAGCTTACCTAGAGCCTATCACCATGGATACAACATAGTGGTTGGATTACATAATCCAAGATGGCATTTTATTCAAAGGAAGTTAGTTACATATTCCAAGAATTTCCATGAGGGAGAATTTGATAAAAGTGAGATCATGGAAATCTAACATGAAGGAAAACACAAGAAAATGCAAACAAACAATGCAATACCTTCACATTGATCCACAATCCATCAATAAGGTGGAGAGTGCTGCACCCAAAACACTCTAGCTTTACCCAAATAGATTAATATTGATTACTCACAATTTGGTAGCATAACATGAAGATAGGGATTGATAGATGGAAGATTGAATGATGCAAGATGGATAGATGATGGATGATTGAGAGGAAAATTTGATAGCGTGGAAGAAGATTCGTTACAAATGGCTCAAGAGAGGCTACCTTTATAGAAAAGGCAAATTCAAATGGATGGTTGTGATTAAGAGTTATTTTGAATAATATGGACGGTTCAGATCGATTAGGGTTGATTAAGGTTTCCTTGCACCTCAAGAAATCGTAGTCATGTACAAGTGTGCGAAGGAGAATGAAAGGAATCTAATTCAAATATTTTATTTGAATTAGCTTGCACATGTGAGTTGTATTAAATGCAAGATGTACTACCCCACATGAGACAAAAGGAAAGTGGACAAGTGTTCAATTGTGATAAAAGGAATCTAATTTAAATAAAAAGATTATTTAAATTTGTTTGACATGTGAAGGGATTAAGTGGAGGATGTAGCATGTGACACTTGTTTGAATGAGACAAAAGGTGAGGGATTAATTGAAATATTTAATTGGAATTATGTGAGACATGTGATTAGGGAATTAATTAAATAAAGTGTGTTTATTTAATTAATTAGGAATGTGATTAAGTTGGAATTATGAGTGGGAAGACCTAGGACCTAGGGCAAAACATTACAAGATTGTGTCGACTAGGTGATGGACAAATTTATGTGTCTACAAAAAGAAAAGCATAATGGAGGATTAGTAGGACATTTTGGGGGAGACAAGACAATTGCATTAGTAAGTGAGAACTATTATTGGCCATAGTTGTATCAAGATGTGAAAAAGTGTGTACACAGAGTTGTAGGGTATGCCAGATGACTAAGGGAGTAAGTCAAACTACTATTTTGTATCAACCTTTACCTATACCTAAAAGACCATGGGAAGACATTAGTATGGATTTTGTACTTGGTTTGCCAAGGACTTAGAGAGGTCATGATTCTATTTTTGTGGTGGTTGATAGATTTTCCAAGATGGAACATTTCATTCCTTTTCGAAAGATAAATGATGCAGTTCATATTGCAAAGATATTTTTCAAGGAAATGGTTATACTTCATTTTCTACCAAAGAGTATAGTTTCATATCGAAATACAAAATTTGTTGGACATTTTTGGAGGAAATTGTGGAAGAAGTTGAAGACATATTTGAAATTCAATCATGCACATCATCCACAAACTAATGGTCAAATAGAAGTGGTAAACAAAAGTTTGGGAAAACTTTTGAGATGTTTAGTAGGAGAAAAGCCAAAGGGATGGGACTTAGTTTTTCCATAGGCTGAGTTCACATACAACAATTCAGTTAATAGGAGTACAGGAGAATCACCATTTCAAATTGTATATGGAAGTAGTCCAAGAAATGTTTCAGAGTTAAGGAAGATGGATAAGGAGGAGAATAGGACTATAGATACAAAAGATTTTTCAGAACGCATGAAGAATCTACATGAGGAGGTAAAGAAGCATATTCATAAAATGAATTATCAATATAAGGAGAAGGAAGATCAGAAAAGAAGATTCAAATAATTCAATGTTAGAGAAGAGGTTATGGTCCATCTTAGAGAAAAGAGATTTCCCATAGGGTGAGTGCAGGATCATGATGGGCCAAACAATACCTCTAAGTGGCAATGACAATACTAAAATTAGACTTAATCAAGTTCATGTGAAAATTTAAATGGATTATCTACACAATTTGAAAATATGTAAGAACAAAATTTGTAGAGAATTGAATCTAGTTTATGGGCTACTATTTTTTAAAAAAACTAAATTTACTTGGTGAAAAATAAATATTTCAATGAACAACTATTAAATTTTTCAAGAAAAAATAAAAAGTGGGTGTCATTCCAGCCAACCTAAGTACGAACAAAAAAAATGAATCTTTCAAAACAAGTAAAGGACTCATGCCCGGATGTGACACATATTTTTTTGAATTTATTTTCCAAGAAAATAATTAGTTATGATTTTTTTACTTTGACATTTTTTAAAAACTAAAAAGTGATTTTCTAGCCAACCTAACTCAATCAATAAAATTGGGATTCAATTTTTTTAAACCTATAGCCAAAAAAGCATAGAGTGTGATGCATCTTTCGAATTTGAAAAAGGTGAAATGGTTTGAAAGTTATGGATGTTTTTCAATCAATGTGTCCATCAAGATTTCAGACACACTCTATATAGAAAATTATTAATAATTGTTTAAATATATTGTAATCAAGCAAACCTTATATTTTTAGAAAGATGACAATTTCTTCAATAAACCCTTTTCATTTTATCAAATTTGAATTAAAAAAATTGTCAGCACGGAGGGTGAAATTCAAAGAAGAGGGTGAAACCTGTAAACACGTTAGAATTCAGAGAAAGTCAACTATGACAATCCCAAGCCTAAATACAAGGTATTCCTGAAGAAAAATAGATATCTAAACATTAATAATGGATATCCATTATTAAAGTAAAAGATATCTATTTTGTGGAGCTAGGAATGGATATCTATTCATAGGAAATAGATATCCATTCCTAGGAAATGGATATCCATTTCTAGGAAATAGATATTTGTTATCCTCAAGACAATTTTGGGCCCAATTTGAGGGAATGCCTCAATGCACCTATATAGAAACATGTGGCACACTCTTGTGCTAAGTTTGGCTCCTTTCTTAATACCTATATACCCTCATATACTCCCCTCCTTTATGCATTTGCACATAGTTGACTTATCCCTACCCTATCTACACGTATTTCCACACTTACAACTCATTATTAAGCCCATATTTGTAGACATTCACCCCTACCTCAAATTCACCTATTCTAGGTCCCAAGTCATTTCTATGACATGTAAAACCAACCCCACATAACACAAGTCTATTCCAAAGAAAAAATTTAAAATTCAAAGTTCGTAAACTCTCACTCTTTCGTACTAGCCATTGGGGGTAGGCTTGGTACATGTTTGTTTGACAATTTGTTTTATCTTTAAAATTTAAAGTCATTCATCTGAGTATTAACTCACATATAGTAATCATTCAAACTCTTAGAGCATACGAGAAGCATTTATTAGACAAACACTTCAATTGGTGCACTAAAGGAAACAACATCTACTTTTGAATCATCACTGAGGACTTTTTCATGCTTGATTGTTGTTTATTAATTTTAGAACAACTGGAAATTTGATCTTTTCAAGGGATTGACCTAGGAGAACTTGCCCTAGTGATCTAGCAGCCCCCTCGAGGCTTTTGATAGTCATCATAGAGAAAATAATTTAGTGAATCAGAGAGCAAATAGATATCCATTCAAACCAAGTGTTAAAGCACTTTTAGGTTCCATATGAAGTTCCCAAAAGCCTAGAGAATCATCTCGTATGGATTTATAATGTGTTGTGATACATATAGTAGTGAATCATCTAGTATGCTAGTGATACATCTAGTATGGATTTATAATGTCTTATGATACATATAGTATGATTGCTATTGATGATATCACACCTCATTCACCTATGCATCATATTAGTAGTGGTTTGTTGTGCTGGGGGAGGGGGTGCCAACCCAACTACCAACTATATATAACTATAGCCTAAGCTTAGTCTCCCCCAAATATATAGGGCTTGACCTATGGGGATGGGCTCGAGGGCACCTATATAGAGAAAGGGCCACTATCTTGATGATATATATTTGACATGTCATGTTGGTCCTATGTCCATAGATTCATGTGACTTGAATGAATTACCTTTTTTAATAAATGATCTGATGAGTATATGATGCAAGAGCATCCGAAAGAATTCAAGACAGTTGAGACAGTTGATAGTGAAAATAGAGTATTGAGATAGTAAATTGGGAGATACCGCATTGTATCGCATTTGAGTATGAGAGACTGCGGAGCTGGAATTAACATCTAGACATAGTCAGTTACAACACATCAATAATTTAGATCATTTGGCTTTGATTCGAGAGAATTATTGTTATCGGAAGATTGATTGTTTTTGCATAACAGAGCTGACTGTGTTCAATGGAGTCTAAATCAGCTTGCGGAGAAAATCTGACTTGCAGAGCAAAAAGGAGCATTGTTCGATGAAGTTCAAGACTTTGTCAGCCTTCAATGAGATCCATACAAAGTTCTATGCATTTGTGGAGTAGTACCTTATGTTTAAGCCCGACTTATTTTGTGTACATGTTTCATAACTAGTCGTTGCAATTAGGCCGACTTGATAATGATTTGAAGGCTTGTGGAGGATATAAATTAAGGATAAGGATTTGTTACAAAGAATTAGTGACAAAATGAGCAAGTAAGCAAAGACATGAAGAAAATTCATAAGTGTTTTGATTCGAAGAAGAAACAGAAATGAAGGAGAGAGCATAGCAGAGATAGAATAAGTTGCAAAGCAGAGAATCGAGAAGTTGGTGAAAGAAATCATGAATGAATATTGTTGTATGAATCTTTTGTAATCCCTGGGCTATGGCCTAGCATCTATAAAGCCCTTGAGGCCTGTGTAATTTGATTTGAAGTATAATATATGAAGAATGAGCTTTGAAGGATGGGTTTTTCCATGTTAGGGTTTTCCTAGGATGCATCTTGTGTTATGTGTTCATGAATATCTTTTATCTTCCTATTGATTAGCTGTTGGCTTCTCTTGCATATCCATTTTGATCATGGTGTTGGTTGATTAGGCTGCAAGGTTGGACAGTCCCTCACCGGACCCTCCTACCTTGACTACATCAAGTGGTATGAGAGTTGGTTTTGAATCTATTGGGCTGGTTGCAAATCTGTTAGAAGGTTGTGAATCTAATAAAGTGTTTTGTGAAACCCTAGAAGTAACGATTGTCATCACAGAAGAAAGATCAAGGCAAGAAAGATTTAGTAACCTTTTTAAATTATGTTGTGTATCTTATTTGTTTTAATGGGGAAAGTTGGAAAAAGGATGAAGAAAGAAAATGAAACCCTAATATGTGAAAAAGATATTTTGGAAGAGGAATTGTGTGAAATCAGGAAGTATAATGCAGAATTGTTGGAGAAGATGAAAGATTTAGGAGTGGACAAGTTTGATGCCCTTGAAAAAGAACTGAAAGATGTAAAGAGTAGAAATGAAGACCTAGAAGAAGAGCTAAAACTGTTTGAGGATGTTGAAGAGAAATTTGCAGAACTAGAAGAAGGATTTAAGTTGTTTTATAAGGTTGAACAGAGGAATAGAGATCTAGAAGATAGTTTGGAAGAATTGAAGAAGGAGATATCAGAATTAAAAGAGTAGAAAGATTAGTTAGAGCAATCACTTGTAGCATGTAGAGAAGAGAATGAAAATTTGAGATCTAAACCTGAATTTTGTGATGTTTCTTGTGATACTAATGATTTGTGTGATGTTGTAGAAGTTTCTCTAGAAAGTGATGATGAAGATGATAGTGTGACTAAACCTACAATTGTTGGTGATGGTATTGGTTTCAAGATTATGCAAAGAATGGGATATGAAGGAAAAGAATTGGGAAAGTAGTAGTAAGGAATTACAGAACCTATTGAACCAGTAATCAGATCAAAAAGTGAAGGGATTAGATATGACAGAGCTAACGATGTTATGGTAAACTTTAACAAATCAAGTCAAAGCAGAAATGGTATGTACTGTTTACATTGTAATAGGCATATACATGAAAAGGAATCTTGTTGGGATATATACCCTTGTGGAATCTATGGATTGAGGAACCATTTTGAAAAGTTGTGTCGGAACAAGATGAAGAGAAGAAAGTCTATGGCAGGTTGTATACAAAAAAGATTATGGATGGATTGGTGGACATGAATGAAGAAATGTTATTGGTATGTTCAGAGGGAGATATAGACTAAAGTATTCATATGTTGGATCAGGATACAGGGAAAGAAGACCTTATGTGGAGTAGAACAAGGATAGTAATTCAAACTACAGAGGGAGAAGTGACATGAGTCATAATTCTTATCACAGTAAAAGATACCAAAGGAATGTAAAACGATTTGCAAGAAGAAGAACCTATTTTCAAGTTTGGAGGAGAAAAGAATCAAGCAAGGAAAGTCATCAAGAACCTGTAACCAAAGAAACTGATAAAGGAGAAGTAGTAAGTAATTTAGAGATGGTTTGTACAAAGGATGAAAAGACTATTGATACAGAAGAAGAACCCTTGGAATCACTAAGTTTGATAGAAGAACTAGAAGAGAATGATGCAGAGGAAGAAGAAGAATCTTTTGAATCATTGATTATAATAGAGAAACTAGAAGAAGAAGAAGCATTAATCTTAAGAGGAATCATGTTATAGACTAATCAGCAAAGAAACAATGCAAGAGAAAGTTGTGTGAACAAGTGTAAAGAACAACAAAGAAAAGAGCTCATGTGATAGAGGAAGAGGGAATGACAGGATATCTTACTGGAGGAGAAGGATTGTGTACCAGATTGAAGTATTATGGTAAGGGAAACAAAGTGAAGTACATAAGTAATATAACCAGAGTAGAAGTTATAAGATTTTGATGAGTGCAAAGGAAATTGTGTTAAGAACTAAAGAGTAGATAGTGTTGCAGAGAAATTAAGAAAGTGTATTGAATGAATTAGAAAGTAACTTGATTGTTTTGGAGGATGCATGAATGAATTTGATTGAAACAGACATTGATCTTGAGGCAACTTGTGGAGAAGACTTGCTTAGATCACCGATCATTGATGCAGTGCAAGGCTTGTAGGCAGACCACCAAACCTAGACCATGACAAGATGATGAACTTGAGGCAGTTTTACAAGGTGGACTTGAATAGATCATTGACTTAGAGGCAGTTGCAAGTACCTAAAAATATATTACGGAATCTAGATTACTTTTGAGGCAGTTTTGCAGGGTGGACTTGAACAGACCATCGACCTTGAGGCAATTGCAAGTACCTGAAGACAAATCATCGAACCTATTTGATTTTGACATAATATAGATCCAAGTGATGAGGCTCACTTTTCAAATAACCCCAAGAGTCTGATGCAGGAGCATCCTGAAGAATTCAAGACAATTGAGACAGTTGACAGTGAAAATAGAGTATTGAGATAGTGAATTGGGAGATACCGCATTTGAGTATGAGAGACTGTGGAGCTAGAATTAACATCTAGACATAGTCAATTACAACATATCAATAATTTAGATCATCTAGCTTTGATTCTAGAGAGTTATCGCTATCGAAAGATTGACTATTTTTGCATAACAGAGCCGATTGTGTTCAGTGGAGTCTAAATCGGCTTGCAGAGCAAATTCGTGACTTGCAAAGCAAAAAGGAGCATTGTTTGATGAAATTTATGACCTAGCTAACCTTGAATGAGATCCACACAAAGTTCTATGCATTTGTGGAGCAGTGCCTTATGTTTAGACCTGACCTATTTTGTGTACACATTTCATAACTAGCCATTGCAACTAGGCTGACTTGATAATGATTTGAAGGCTTGCAGAGGATATAAATGAAGGATAATGATTTGTTACAAAGCATCAGTGACGAAATGAGTAAGTAAGCAAAGACATGAAGCAAATTCATAAGTGTTTGATTCAAAGAAGAAGCAGAAGTGAAGTAGAGAGCAGAGCAGAGACAGAATAAGTTGTAAAGTAGAGAATCAAGAAGTTGGCGAAAGAAATCATGAACGAATATTATTGTATGAATATTTTGTAATCCTTGGGTTGCAGCCTAGCATCTGTAAAGCCCTTAAGGCTTGTGTAATTGGATTTGAAGTATAATATATGAAGAATGAGCTTTGAAGGCTAGGTTTTTCCTTGTTAGGGTTTTCCCAGGATACATCTTGTGTTATGTGTTCATGAATATCTTTTATCTTCTTGTCGATTAGTTGTTGGCTTCTATTGTATATCCATTTTGATCATGGTGTTAGTTGATTAGGTTGCAAAGTTGGATAGTCCTTCACCGAACCCTCCTACCTTGACTGCATCAATATAATGATGATCATTTTTCTATATCTCATGTTAAACCTATGTACACTTATAATGTAGATATATATATGTCTTACCTTTAACTACATGTGATGATGATTCACCTCTATCCATGCCTAATGATATACTTGTTGAATTTAATTACCTATCTCTGATGATTATCCTAGTGATGAGATTTATGATGATTCTACTTCATCTCTCACTAGTGATAGGCCTATACATGATACACCTTGTTCAACTTCACATGAAGTCATTACCTCCCATGTAATATATGATGATCCATCTTGTCTATCTTGTGGCTCATGGTCTATTGATGATATGTTTAGTGATGAGAACAAAGATATTTCTTTATCTTCTTATGATGAGGTTAATGATGTCTTGTTTGTTACATGATTTATGATGAAAATTATCTTAATACACATATGCTAGAGTCATTTAGTGGTAATGAAGATGTAAAGATACAAGCTAGATAATTGATATCTTAAATTTTTTCTTCTATACATGATGATTATATTTTGATACAAACATTTAGTGATACATTAATTTTTACCACTAAGTAATGATTTAATTCATTTCATGCTTCTCATACATCCTTTCATGCATTGTCATGTGCTTTCATAGATCACTTCACTATTGGCCCTAGACAATATTTTGCTCATGGTTTTATTTCTTCTCCTTCTAGTGGCCCATTTGTAGTAGATCTCATTAACTTTTCTATGCATCACTATGATATACCAAATTAGTAGAGATCCCATTTGGATCCATTCATACTTTCGCATGTCATATCTTTACGTACTTATGGAGTACCTCTTCCTATATCCCATCTTGCACATGATATAGACATACTTAAGAATGAATAACAACATGAGGATATTTTACAATTTTTACTTGGTATATGTGAGGATAAGGTGGCATTAGTTGATAATATATCTTTGACACCCTCCACCATTGTTACATATGACATGAGGCATACACATGTGAGTTTGAGACATGTTGAGAATGATATTTCACATTATTTGAACTACCTCATTACTAGGATTGACAATCTAGAATGATATGTTGATACTCATGTACAAAGTGTTCAACCAAAAAATGACACTACTAAAATATTTCACAATCCTTTGGTATATGACATTTTGACTTATCCTTTAGCAAATAGATTTGTGGAGTTATTCAAAGTTGATTATCTAGCCACAACTCCATTGTTCCATGGAACAATCACTTGTTTCTTATAGGGAAACTGTTCCTCCTATTTACCTAATGTTGGTTGTGTCACCAAAAATCTATAAGCACAAAATATGTCATTATTCCCTTCAATCTACATCTTCTTCTTATGGCCATTTTTTGTTACCTCTCTTTCCTTCCTACCCTTACTATTCCATCCTTTTATGGGTCTATGTTCATTGTGTGTTGACCACAACCTCATAGATTTTCTTTCTATTGGTTCATACATCTTTTATCCACTTATTTCCCATACTAGTCTTTTATCCTTTCAAGTGTAATCAAAGACTGTCAATATCCTCTAATCTATAATTTCTAGTCTATCTACACCTTGGTGAAATTCATCTTCTTTCCTACACTTGGCCTTTTCCAAGCAAGCAACTCTACTAGTTTCACATACCCATACTAAGTATCATGATGCATTCCTTGATATGTATATTATACATGATATTCTATATCATCCCTATAAAATTTTCATAGGTCACACTAGTGCCTTTGCCACTTGAAATCTCTATTGTGCTATCAACACCCTTGGCAATGTCTCCAATAAGTCCTTTGGTTTTATTCACCACCTTCTTTCAACCGCACATAAGTCCTTTGGTTTTGTTAACATAGGAAAACATAACGAATATCCATTTTACAAAATGGATATCCATTTTCTAGAACAAATATCTATTTTGTAGAATGGATAGCCATTACCTAGATATTTGGTGCCCAAAGAATTGGGCTTTAGGTAACATATATCTATTTTAAAAATGGATAGCCATTATGTAAAATCCAAAAAAAGGCAAAAAGAATATTGTTGGGCCCAACAACCATTCCCACAGACCCTCTGCTGTCAGAAAACCTATGATCTCTACCTGTTACAGTAAAAAAAAACACTTTTATGCACTTTTGGACACAAAATTTGCTTGTTACAATCATTAGGGTGATATTTTTGTTCCCCTAATGGGGAACAACAGTCGTCGTAAAGCAAAAAGGAGGAGGAAAGTTACATTGGAGTAAATTGAAGCAATTAGGGAAAAGGATAGAGCAAGGAAGAGGATTAGAAGTCTGAGTTTGGTGGATGCTCATCAAGGTGTTCAAAGCTTCTTCTTTACCATCTAATGACATACAAATTGAAGGTGTTAATGTTGAATATAATGAAATGTTAGATAAGAATGAAATTGACCATGATATTGCAAATGAAAATGTTGCAAAATGTTATGAAACACCTATTGATAAGAGAAACATCATGGACAAAGAAGAAAAACATTTACTTGAAGATTGTGGATACGAACCTCATGATGTTGAATTTGTACTCCATAACCCATTTGTTGATAAAATTGATGAGGTTGATAACATGGATGAAACAATGAAAATCAATGTATCTCCAAATTACATAAGAAGAGAGGATGTTTATCAAGAAGACAATGATCATGATGAAATTGTAAAACATCCAAGAATCTCAAAATGGTTACTTTAAATTGATGAGAACATAATGAAAAAACTTGAAGGCAACAGGTCGTCACGAACGGTTTGGTTGTGGGCTTCAAAACTCTTCAATGAATACTTTGAGAATAAAACATTAAATGAACAATGCCAAATTTTTGTGCAATTACTAAATATGTACAAAATGAGACCTTTACTAAAGAAATGAAAGATTCAGTTAAATAAAGTGTCTGATCGGAATAAAATTATTGTTAGAAGCCTTTTTCAATGCACTCAATTCTATTAGAAAGAGTAGCAAGGAGAAAGATAAAAGAGATGCTTGTAGAGTTATAACAACCTCAATAGTGAGCAAACAATTAAGAAAGGCTCCATTAATGAGGCAAACTTGTGTTGACTTAAGCTTGAATCCTAAAACATTATCAAAAGCACTAGCATTAAGATCAAGACTAGATAGTCCTCTTGGAAATAATACTTGGGATTTCATTGGTAGGCTTCCATGAGTTGATAAGAAGCTAATCAATAGCACAAAGGAAGAAATTGAACGATTTTGGCACACTAACTCTAGGGTATCACCGAATGCAGAAGATGTTTTAAAGTTAAGAATTGGTGATAAAGACCGCACACCACATCCTAAACATTATTTGGAATGTAGCCAAACAACATTGTACAAACCATATTGTGAAACACACCCAGATATGACAATCTCACAACTTAGAGCATTTGAATCTCTTAAGCCATTTTGTTGTGTTCCTCTTAAATTCATAATACATGTTGTTGCAAATACCATGTAGAGTTTTCTATGTATCATGAATTATTATGCAATATTCATTCTACTTTGCACACTAACGAAATGTTATGTTACGTCTTGTTTTTATGGACTATATTATTATTCTAGATTAGTGAACATTTACCATGATGTTTTACTTCAAGTAAGTTCCACATGTGAGAAGGTAATTATCATGATGTTATATTTTTTTTTGCTACATAATCGGAGATGTTAATATATTAATCAAAACACTGGTTACAGTCCACAGCCCTTCCATGGCTGGCAAAAGTTTGAAAACCATTCCTTCCTCGCCTATAAGTATCAACCATTAGACCACGCAGGGTCAGAGAAATAGGTAAGTAAAATAGACTAAGTAAAATAGACTACACACCTTACTAAAAGCCATTATTATTCGCTTCTATAGGCTTACAGTAACCATAGACAAAAAGAATCCTACTGTTGAAATCCCTATAAGACTTAACTGGCAAACTCTGCCAATTTCCACCAGAACTCTTCCATCCACTGGAAGTCCACAGTCTCCACCAGCCCCAACAGCCTTCTGATGAATTCTACTATTGTCGAAGCCTGGTCCTTCAGCATGAGCAAGTCGAATCCTTTGACGTCCAAGATGAATGGGTAGATTTTGATTACTGCCCCAGGGTCTACCATGAGTTTCTAGTCCTTGGGGCGAGGAACACCAACACCCAGGTGAGCATACTACAAAGTCTTCCCTAGTTCACCGAGATGTTCCGGATAGAACAATCCACGCATCAACGTTTCCACCTCTGCCTTCGCCAGCTTCAACTCCAACAGCATAGCCAGGACCCGCGAGGAGATATCTGTATCCACACGGTATCGCTCTTCATTAACCATGTAAGCCTTCCCCAATATCAATTTCACCGCTTCCACCAGCAACCCATCTGATCGTCGCAACATCCTCTGCAAGCGGAGGTCCATTATGCCACCCAGGAAAGCCATTTGACGCTTGGAGCTGACAAGACAAATGGGAGTATCCATCCCTCCACAGCGTATGGCAAAGGCAGAGATAATCACTGCAAAGTGGGACGGCATTTGCTTGAGCGATGATAGAATATGCAGAGCTCTAAAGACTGCCTTCTCTATTAGCCTTTCGTTGAAGGATCTCGAAGGCATACGACGAAATGATAAACTTGCAGCATTCAATGTCCTCCCAGCGAGCACTTTACTGCCAACTCCCTTCGGCTCGTGTTGTCACAGATCAGCACTCTTGTGATGAGTGCCTCAGCCTTGCCACCCATGATGGTGTGGCAAGGCTCCCTCCCTTCCTCCCACGAGCCTTTCTCACCCAAGGGATCCTTCCAGAGGGAAAGTTTCTCTAATTAAGATCCTGTCTGCCCCACAATTTGATAAACTATCTACTTCAAGGTTTCCTTCCTATAGAATATGGTTGAATGTGACCCAATTAAATCCTTCTATCAACTCTAGAGCTTGATCCAGAATAGCTTGCAGTCTCCAATTAACTAATTTCTTACACCTCAAACCATTGATGACTAACATTGAATCTCCTTTGATTTCCAGGTTTTTGATATTAAGGTCCCTGCACATCCGCACGCCAAGGAGTAACACCTATAGTTCTGCTTCATTGTTGGTTCCCCTTCTAAGAGGGGTAGCTATCTTGCCCACTACTTCTCCTTTTGCATTCCTAATGATACAACCTGCCCCTGACAGGCCCGGATTACCTCGAGAGGAACCATCAAAATTCAATTTTAACCATCCACTCTTTGGGGGAGACCATCTAATATTCTCTCTGGCTCTTTTCAAATTGCTACCTCCCTCTCCAATCTGAGAAGCTGGAGAGAGCCCCTTCCAACTTTTAACCATCTCGACATCCCAACAGGTAAAAATGAGATGAGCTGGATCCCGATTAATGAGTCTGGAATTGACCACTTCTACTAAACTAGCTTCTATTTTATTAATGAGAGAAAACCAATGCATTTCTTTATCTTGAAAGATTCTTCTGTTTCATTCTTTCCAAATTTCTCAAATCAGGATGGAAGGGGCTACAATCCAAAGACCTCCAAACATTGCTTTCTGCTGTAGTATGGGCCAAGCTATCAGCCATTCCATCAGATTTCTGGAAGCAGCTGACTTCCACTTAAACTTGTTACACAACCACTGCCAAACTCTTCCCGTAAAGGGACAATGCAGGAACAAGTGATCTCCATCTTCCTCTACTTTGCCGCACAACGAACATCTCGATGGCCCCTCGAAGCCCATCCTTCTCAGTCTATCTACTGTTAATGCCTTGCCCTGAGTAGCAATCCACAAAAACACACCTGCCTTCGGAAGGCATTGTTTGTGCCAACAAAGTTTAGTTGGATTCAAGCCTAAGATCTCATTCAGGACTGCTAAGGCCTTGTATCCTTCCTTTACTGAGTACTCCCCAGAAGTAAAGGCATTCCACTGTAGTCTATCCCTGCCTCTTCTAAACCTTATGTTGTGCTTGTACATCTCCTTATCAAACCTAGAAGTTAGGTTATCCTCGAATCCCAACCCCTAGATACCTTTCCAAGTGGGAGGGTCTCTGTTATCTTGAGGGATGGACAAATAATTGCAAACTCTGTCTCCCCACTCCTGTTTGGTAGTAATCATGACAGGGGCCAAGTCTTCAAACCTTGCTAGAGCCTGGGCCCCTTCCCAAGAGTCCTCCCAGAACCTGGCTTCCCGGCCATCCCTAATTTCCCAAGTAAGATGATCTCGAATTAAATTTCTGCTCTTCTTAATAAAGTTCCAAATCTGAGAGCCATTTGGTAACTGTCTGGTAGAAAAAATACTAAGTTCTTCCCTGTCTAAGTATTTATTCCTTAACAACCTAACCCATTTGAGGTTGGGCTTATTATGAATAAACCAGGCCAACTTTGCCCCAAGAGCTAGATTTTGCCTTAACAGGTCTTTCACCCTTGCTCCATCTCTTGTTTTCTATTCACAAACTTGTTTCCAATTAACCAACGGGAATTTAAACTGTTCTGAAGGACCTTTCCAAAAGAATTTCCTCATCAATTGGTTAAGTTCTTTGTAGATTTTGCTTGTCAAAGGCACATAGGACAACATGTAGATAGGGATAGCTGCTAGAACTATTTTGATGAGAGCCAGTCTCCCTACCCACGAAAGCCACTTGCTCTTCCACGATGCTAGTCTAGCCTTTATCCTTTCCAAAAGAGGGTCCCAAGAATTTCCAGGGAGGATCCCTTTAACTAAGGGCAGCCCAAGATATTTACAAGGAAGGGATCCTTTCCTGAATGACAGAATCTGAAGGATTCTCTCTTCTCTGCCAGGAGGGGTATTGAAGAGAAACACCTCTGATTTTACTTGGCTGACTTCCTGCCCGGATGCTTTAGAGTAAGAGTCCAGGATCCTTTTGAACCTTAGTGCCTCCCCTTCCTGAGCCATTACAAATAAGAGGGTATCATCAGCAAATTGTTGATGAGAGAATCTTGGCATATCTCCTGTGATTTGAATGCCTCTGATAAAACCTTCCCGACAGGCGTTTGACAAGAATCTTCCCAAAGCGTCAGCCATAATAATGAAAAGGAAGGGAGAAATAGGGTCTCCTTGCCTAAGTCCTCTTGAGGAGTTGAAGAAGCCTTTCGGCGAGCCGTTTATAAGAACTGAGAACCTTGGGCTTGAAATCCACTCAAACAACCAATTTATCCACTCTTGCTGAAATCTAAAGGCCTCTAAAACTTTGAACAAGAATCTCTAGTTTACTTTGTCATAAGCCTTTCGGATGTCCAATTTAACTAGCATAGAGGGGAATTTGTTCTTTTGAACTGAGTGAATAGCTTCTTGGGCAATTATTACCCCGTCCAGAATAGACCTTTCCGGTACAAAACCTGTCTGCTCTTCAGCTATAATACCCAAAAGGATTTTTTTAACTCTGTTTGCAACTGCCTTAGCCAAAATTTTATAGACCACATTACATAGTGAGATTGGTCTGAAGTCTTTGAAGGACTCTGGATTGTCTCTCTTAGGTATCAAAACAAGGAAAGTGTTTCCAATCTCTTTCAGAACCTTCCCTTCCTTCCTAGCCTCCTCATAAGCTGCTGTGAGATCTTTTCCAATAAAATTCCAACATTTTTGAAAGAACACTACTGGAAATCTGTCAGGTCTAGGAGCCTTATCCGGTCCAATTTGAAATAGGGCCTCTTTGATTTCCTCTTCAGAAAATTTACTGTTTAGCATCAAATTTTGATATTCTGTTACTAATTTTGGGATGGATTGTAAGAATTCTTGTTGCCCCTGAAGGGCTGATCCCTTGTCTTCATTCAAGAGGTTCTGAAAGAAATCAACCATTGCTAGTGTAATCTCCTCTGGGATGTCCGTTAACCTCCCCTCCTTTGTTTTGATAGATGAGATTCTATTAATCTCTCTATAGACCTTTGTTGAATTGTGAAAAAAATTTGTGTTAGAATCTCCACCCTTCAGCCACACCTCCCTGGATTTCTGTCTCCAGAAAACTTCTTCCTTTGCTAAGATGTCTTCAAGTTTACTCATCAGATCCTTTTCTTTTAGGAAAGAGTCGTTGTCCATGCCTTCTTTAATGATTTTCTCATTTAACAAATGAATATCTATCTCGACCTGTCTCTTGGTATCAAAAATGTTCTTAAAGTGATCCTTATTCCATTGTCTCAAGTTTGCTTTGATGAGTTTCAATTTGGTTACTACATTGAACAGACCAACTCCCTTAGGATTGCAAGTCTTCCACCACTCCTCAATTAGGGACAGAAATGAGGGGTCCTTTAACCACATATTTTCAAATTTAAAAGGACATCTTATAGGTCTTCTCTCCCCTTGTATTTCTAGACTTATTGGGAAATTATCCAACCCTGATTCCACAAGAATCTTGTTGTCCAGGCTGAAGGGGAATAGACTCAAATCCCCTTTAATAAAAAACCTGTCTAATTTTTCTGCAATGTTGCAAAAGCCAAGTCTTCTATTGTTCCAAGTATAGTTCCCATTACCCAGTTGTATTTCAATTAAATCATTTCTGTCAACAAAGGCTTCAAAATCTTTCTGCGATTGGAGTTTCCTTCCCACCCCTCCTAACTTGTCTTTAGCTCTCAAGATAGCATTAAAGTCACCTCCCAGGAAAATATAATCCCAAGACCTATCGTTGCACAAATGATCTAATTCTGCCGATAACTCCTTTTTCAGCCTCTGAGAGTTGGGGCCATAAATATTAATCAGGAGAAAGCTTAAGTTTGAGGACAAACTTCTTACTTTACTGGCAATCCATTCGAAACTTGAGGCTATTTCTTCTAATAGTACAGACTACGGCCTCCATAATGTCATCATTCCCCCCAAGGGGCCTCTCGAGTTCACCTTAACCATCTTCCATTGCTTCAAGCTCTTGGAAAAGGATTGGTTATCACTTTCATCTAGTTTAGTTTCTTGAATCATATAAATATCAGGTTGGATTAGCTTTAGTTTGTGTCATAAGAGGCACTTCTTGTTAGGGGCATTCATGCCCCTAACATTCCAAGACATGATTCTCATTGATGTTGAGGAGGGGCGCCGCCCTTCCCTACTTTTATCAGATCAAACAGCTTCAACTGTCCACTTGCTTCTTCGTCCCATTTTAATTTCTCCCTATTTGGGATTTGACCTCTTGACTTATGCTCTCCACAATCTGGGGAAGTTTTGTCACTGTCCCTTTGGCCAATCCCCAAGATCTTTGGGGGGTTAGGTGGACTCTTTTCTTTGTCTATCAAGAGGGTCGAAGAGTTCGCTTCTTCTAAGCCAAAAACTTCCAGCTCTTTGCCTGAGCTTGCCAGCCAGTCCTCTGTAGGTGCTTCTTCATCTGATCTGATAGTACCGTCCTTTATAGCCTTTGCAAGTTGAACCAATTCATTCCCTACTTCTAACAAGGATTCAAAATCCTTTAGTTGCATATTCAGTTTGATTGCTCAATTGTTTCTGAGATTTTAGAATTAATGTTCTGGGAGAAATTTACAAATTCTTCCACACTAGCCTTATTTTGAACTCCTTCTCTATCTCCATGAGTTCCTGCCTCCAATCCCTTCTCCTTGCAGAACTCCTTTTTTATGTTCTCAACTTCCTCCAAATCAGGAACCAGATCCTATGGGAGAGTCCTTCTCTTATTCCTTTCAACTTCCCCTTCCCCTGTTACTTTTCCAACCAAATTAGCCTGAGAATTACCCTCCACTCGCTTATTCCTGCTAAAAATGCCTTGATCCAGATCCCTCGTTCTCCATCCTATTGTGCTCACCCAACTTCCAATGGGTTTAGATTCAAAGATAAGGGGTTGGTTTAGGACACCCCAATCTGTAAAAATTTCAAGTTCTCTCCAACGTTGTTCTGGGAGAGGATTTTCAATACATAATCTAATGTGAGAGCCTTCCTCTACTGGATCCTTCCATTCTTCTGAACAAATGTATCTACCTAGGTAGTTTCCAATTTCTTCAAGAATCCTCGTGTTCCAAAATTCTATTGGGAGGTTAGGCAATCTATACCAATCCTGGCTTCGATCCACCTTAAACTTTGTTAGATCAAATCCCACAAACCAGTTACATAAATAAAACCTAAATCCATTCAGAATCCAAATGCCTTCTAAAATATCCTTTTTGATCTTAACAGAGGGGCAAACAACCAAGAAGAAGCCATTCGCAAGGGTTTTTAGAGATAACTCCTTTCCCCATCTAACCTGCCACCAATCTATAAGGTCCCCCGAATCTAGGTTGGGGCCATACCATTTCCCAATTATACCAAATTTGTCCATATAATAAATAGAAGGTTTTAATAAATTAGGGCTTATCACCATAGTTTTTTTGTTTCCATACCTGGGTTTCGTTGATCGAATACCAATGCCTCCCTCTCCGCAATTCAATTTTCGCCGGTGATCTTGCCCTTGCCTTCTGTTGTTGCGCCAATGGGACTTCTAGAGTGTCGTATTCTCCCATCTTTTCCCAGGTCGCTTCGGAGGTCCATATTTATTTGAAAACCTCAAGAAATTCTACCTTTCATTCGATCTCCAGGGTTTGTGAGAAGCCCTATCCTGGACTTTACTGAGAGGAATTTCTTTCTCTGTTTCCTCAGCCCATGAATGGGGTGAAACAGAATCCCTTCCCTCTGGAGATCCTTCCTTCCCTTTAGACCTAGCTTCTTCCTTCTGATCCCCCTGTCGAAGAATGGTTTCCTGCTTCTCCCCGGATTTTTGCTCCATTTTTCTTTCATGATGTTATATTTACATAAATTAGAAAGTTGATTTAAATATTAAATATTATCAATGTGATTATAATGTTTTTCTTCGGCTATGTTTTGGGGAACTAACCTATTGACGTCGAGTTGAGTGCAAATGAATGTAGGTACTCATTGAAGATGAGAACATGGTTGATGTAGAGGTGTTATAGCCACTTGGCAAGAATTATTTGGGATGGTTAACCATGATGCAATCACACACTCACGTAGTTTTATATTGCATTTTGAATGACTTAATTGGTATGCATCATTTTGTGGATAATAAATGTGATTGATGTTAGATACTTAGAAAATATGGTGTTTTTAGTTGTTATGAAAATCCTTTTCAAATGCATGATTTAATTATAAATATTAAAAGTTCTTTCGATTATATTAAAATGGTTTATTTTATGATATTTAAATAAATAGTGTATTTTATTATATAAGTGTTTTTCTATTCTTATAAATATTATTGTTTGAATAACAATATCTAATTTTAGACTTAAAAACAATTATGTTAATTACAATAGATAGATATTATAATATTATTATTATTACATCTTGAGTTGATTTGAGTGATTGTGTTTATTTAAAATAGATAAATAGTATTAATAATAGTACTATTATATTTAGAATCTAAAATAAATAGAATTAAAAATAAGATATTGTCATGCAAGTGATAGAAAAATAGAAAAGCCTTTTTTTTACTATTATTATTTTATTTTTATTCTAAATTAAATAGAAATTTTAAAGCCTTTTTAATTGCAAACCTCATGCAAAAACAAAGTAATCTAGAGTTATCAAAAAGAAAATCCAAAACCTAAAATAATACATGCCAAAATTAAGAGTGGAGGAGATTTTATTAAAAGGGAAGAATGACAGAAAAAACAAGGGGGGATTATTATTTTTTGGGTATAAACATAAGATTTTAGCAACAAGAAGAAAGAGGATGTGTGTTCATTTTCTGGGTAGTGACAGCATAAAGAGAGTAGTGACAACAAGTATCAAAACCTTTTTGTAGGCAGATTATACGGATACTTTACTAGTTTTGAGTACAATAATTAATGGTTGTTTATGACTGATTAAACATAGTAAAAATCAACCTGCTATAGAGTAGCTTTTATACTTCTTTTAAATCTAATCAACCTACCTTACATCTCATTCTTGATGCCAATCTGCTGTTAAAAATTAGTCTTGTTTGTTGTGTAAAAAAGATGTGACTTCTTGTCACAAACTATTTAGAAATTGTCACAACTTCTTGTCATGAATTGTTCAAAAACTGTCACAGCTTCCTGTAATGACTTCCTATCAGCTTCCTATCATGGCTTCCTATCATGGCTTCTTGTCAAATTATTCAAAGTTTTTTATTTCTCTACTTTTATTTTGTGATCGACCCCTTTTCTTGTTCTTGTCTCTGCTATTCTTGAATGCATGCTAGGTAGATCAGCCCTTCCTTGGACGTTGTCTCAACTGACTAAAACCATAGCTAAATTTCTGGTCATTGATAATTATATATATATATATAATCAATTTTAAAACCTAGAAAGCTACTTTTCCTTTTCTCTGTATTAAGAGGGTATCGACCTTGCAGACCTGTGTTATTTTTCCCTATAGATGATATTACTGGATCGCAGTCTTGCTTGCTGAATCAGAGGTTTCTTAAATCTGAGTTATAAAAATGTTGTAATTTGAGGTATAAAGTTGATGTAGTAGTCTTGAAACATTGTATTAAGAGATCATGTTGTAGTTGTCCTCTTCTCTATTTTATTGTTGTTCAAAAACTATTTTGTTATTGTTGTTTGTGTGACAGTAAACTTGTGAACTCTATTGTTCTTATTTTTAACTCACTGTCATAGTTCCTGTCACGGTTGTAACAGTAAGACTGTGGCTTAATTTTCTTTAACTTCTTGTCATAGTTTTAATAGTAAGATTGTTAAAATATTTAGAAAACCTATTTATTTACGAATATTGGAATAAATAGATTATAAGTTAAAATTATCTTTTCCTTAAATGTTGTTGTCAAGGAGTAAATTCTGAGATGTAAATATCATTATCTTATTAAAACTTCTTGAAAAGAAATGGCATACTTGATTAGAATATTTAGAAAACTCAATACATATTATGGAGATAGAATGAAATATGAACTAGGAAATGAAACTAATTTAAATAGTTTTATAGATGCAATTGTATGAACAGATGATGGATTATTGCTTTGAAAGGTATTTTTTCATTATTGATGCATGGGAAAGGGATTAGAAATGGTCATAGGTGATTTTGGATCTTTATTCATTGATTTTATTTATTTACTTTCTTATTTACTTCTTGGGGAAAGAAGCTAGATTTTTATCTAGGAATGTTATTGGGTTACTTTTTGGTGTAGGATGTCAAATTCCTCTTTTCGAGAATTGAACCAGGTTACTATGTTAAAGGTTTAGATCTAAACAAGATGACATTGAAAAAGATGTTTATTTTATCTAGCAAACTTATTTATATATATCTCTGCCACATCCTATTCTGAGACAATCTACATTTCATTGTTTACGATTGCACATTTAGACATCAGGGTTGCATTGAGTGTTCCCTCTTGCTAGTTGTTTCCAGGTAGCTATACATTTCGTGTAGGGTTGGGTTTCCTTCGTTTCTTGAAGGGATCTGAGGAAGTGTAATTGCTTCATGGTTGGGTGGAAAAGCGCCTAGGACATGTTCCTGTCTCTCAGATCACATGTGGAGGACCACTTCATTCGTGCGACTGATGAGCGTATTGATTTATTTATTAATGTTGTTCATGATTATTGGATGTATTATGGCATGATTGTCAAAGGACTTTGTGTATGATTTTATAGTGCTTTTACCTAGGACAAGCACATGAATTGTAAGATTTAATGACTTATTGATTTATATTGATGAGAATATCTTTTGTAAGATTTAATGATTCTTATGGATTCTTATTGTGAGCATTTATTGACTTTATTGAATCTTATTTATGAGATTTATTCTTGTTACTTGTGATATTGTAATTAAGCGGTTTAATTACATCATTTTACTTGTGTTTCTTATGATGTTGTATTTAAGTGGATTTATTACTTCATTTTACTTTTGTGATGGTTCGAGGGATTTTACATTTTATAGGAGTATGGTGCAATTCAACTACCGAAGTCATCTAGCCTGGACTTATTGGATTTATTTCTATGTATTAGATATTATGGTTGTAGTTTCTACAAGAATGATTGTTTAAATGAAAAGTGTTTACAATGTGGTGGGTTATCAAAGTTTATATCATGTATTCATGAGGGAATTGATCATGATTTTGGAAAGAAAATGGTTGAGAAAAAGAGATATGAGACAAAGAAATACAATTTGAAAAGTGGAGGTGAAGGTTCTAGATCTGAGTTGATTGTAAGAGACGTAAGTATTGTTGATTTTATTGACATCTAATTTTAAGAAAAGCCTTTTTTACAAGTATGCCAGACATAGCCACATATCTCAATGGTTAGATCAGTAGTTCAGGATGTGCAAAGACTTTTTCTTGATTGGAACTATTGTCTCTGTAGTTGATTTTGTAGAAAACTACACGTTGCAACCCTAAAATGAAGTGTAATCCCAGTACTACAACTCTATTCAGATTGCTATTTTTGTTCACATTACATATAGACATGCTTCTGAGAGTATAGAAGAGAACACGAAGATTATCAGAGAATATCATGTTTACATGAGTGATGATCGATCTCATTCATCAAAGTATGTGCAATATTGTTTTCAACAATTTTATGGGTTCTTGCAGGAAAAAGATTTTAGAATGGACCAACATCTCATTTGGTCAGATAATTGCACTGATCAATTCAAGAGTACTCATATGTTCTATTGGTTGAGCAGAATGCATGTAAAGAAGGGTAAAACTCATATTTGGAATTTTTTTGAAGCTGGACACAGAAAAGGAGAACATGATGGAGCGGTTGCATTCATGAAGAGATCTCTTTTTAAAGAACAACTAAATATTAGAGGTGGTGTTACATTCAATGATGTAGATTCTATTATTAAGTGGTGTAACTATGCATTGCCATAAGGAGTGTCTCTTGATTCAGAAGTGCACAGGTTCTTTTGGTTGGTTGATTAGGGGATAGGGAGAGAGAAATTGGATTGTCAGAGAATCAATGAATTGTTAAAGATGCATTCATTTCAAATCTCATATCCAAGTGCATGGACTATTTGGACACGTGAATTAACTTGTTTTTGTCAGAGTTGTATTAAATGTGATTGGGATAATTGCGAGTCAAGTGAGTGGGTAGATGCATGGATTCCATGATATTTAACCCCTTTATCTCAAGGTCAATCATCTTTACTCAATGACATGGAGAGCTCATTTGACTATGAACATCTTTCAGACCTTGTATAACGAGGTCATGTTTATGCAGTTGTTGCACCACATGGAAATGAAGAGAGATTAGACTATTGGTTGGAACGAGGTGTACAGAGAAGAAAAAAAAAGCTAACACAACCTACAATAGATGATGATGGGTTCACATATCCTACAGGATTAGTTGTTATTGTTGGGACATGGTTGCAAATATATATGATTAGAAAGAATGGCATCCCTGCATTTGAAGACTTTGAGAAGCATAAAGCCATATTGATGTATTCACACCTAGTTGTAGCAACAAATGTTAAGTTACTAAAGCATCATGCAAAGACAAAAACAAAACAACTATGGCCAATTAGTAATGTCGATCATGAAGCAATATTGGATACTCTGAAGGTAAGAGATGAACCCTTAGGTACTCTTGACTAGCATTTAAACTTCCAGATGGATAGGTATGATAATTTTTATTTTAACTTGTTCTTGTTTTTTCTATTTTTTAGAATTGTTTTATTAAAAATCTTATTTCTTTAACTATAATGCATTCTTTTGACTATATAGAACTATGAATGAGGTTATTTTTTATGGCATTGTAGATATGAGGTACAATTTTAGTGTGCATTTCTATTTCTTAATATTTTTCTTTCTAGGTTTTTGTACATACTAATTTCTAAATTCATTTTGTACATATCCTACAACCAAGGCATTCCATGAGATGACATCTCTTTGATGTGTTCTATCAAACAGTTCATGTGCCTTGTCTATGCTTCCACATTTTGCATACATGTGTCATAGGGTAATTGCAACTACAATATCTGACAAAATTCTCATATCCTTAAAGTAACAAATCTATTTTGTACATATCTTGCAATTATTGCATTCCATTAAACAACATCTCTTTGAGTTTTTTTGTCAAATAGTTCACATGGCTTGTCTATGTTTCTACACTTTGCATACATGTCTACCAAGATAGTTGCAACTACAACATCTAAGAAAATTCTCACATCCTTAAAGAAACAAATCTATTTTGTGCATATCTTGCAATTATTGTATTCCATCAGACAACATCTCTTTGAGTTGTTCTATCAAATAGTTCACATGGCTTGTCTATGCTTCCACACTTTGTATACATGTCTACCAAGGTAGTTGCAACTACAACATCTGACAAAATTCTCATATCCTTTATGCTTTGGTGGATGTCCAAATCTTGTTCCAAACATCCCATTTGGCATAGGCAGGGAGCATGCTAATAAAGGTTGTGTAATTTGGATTTACACCCACCAATTATATTTTCTTAAAATTTTCTAAAACAACAAATCCATTTTGTGCATATCTTGCAATCATTACATTCCATCAAACAACATCTCTTATAGGTATTCTATAAAAAGTTCATGTGGCTTGTCTATGCTTCCACACTTTGCATACATGTCTACCAGGGTAGTTGCAACTAGAACAAACAAATTTTATTCAAGGAAACTTTACTTTTCACAAACAAATTTCATGAAGTAACTCCTCTAACAACATAGGTTCCTTAAGAATGCAATTTTCAAGGTCATGACTTGGTTAGGAAGGCATGTGTAGATCTAGAAACTTCTTCAAACCCCATATGCCATGCCTACTTACCATATCTCAAACATAAATAACAAGATAGCTAACTTTGTTATCAAGACTTCCCCTATAGCATTAGGTTCTCATGTTTCAAGCATATATATTAATATGCAGCTATACTATGTGTAGTTTTGGCATCATGACCTTTGTGTGTAGCTTCTTGTTTTCCATTTTCTCATCATTTCATCCATAGACAAACCTCCATCCATGCATTTCCATGAAATGATCAATCTAGACAAGCAAATGGAGAATTTTGGAATGTTTCAATAGTAGCAAACAAGGCTTCAAGTTAGGTGTGTGAGTAGAAATTTTCATCTTGTTTCAACTTTAGGATTTTGTTTTCTTCCTTCTCAATATTTTTAGCTTGATTTGTATAGGCACAATAATAATTTGCATCCAAATAATCATACCAGGTGTTGCTCATGTTAGATGCTATGATAGTCCATGCAAACCTATCTTAGATCATCTTAATGCTTACTTTATGAGTGTTGTTATAGTTTTCTTAACCATTTTAGATTATGACTATCCTCTTCCTTAACCCTACTATCATAATCATAGTTAAATAGAGAATCTAAACATACAACATATCCATTGTGATGCATCACCAATTACCCCTATAATGTTTGACATGACTCATCTAGCATAGAGGTCAGATGATAGTTCTCTAAAATCAATGATTGTCCTGACCCTTCATGACTATGTTGTCATATTAAGAGGCTACCATAATACATTTAGGATCATTGTTTTATGTTATAAATTTAGGGTGTATCATTCATTCTAGATAATTTAAAGATACCATCAACTAGAGATAGAGAGGATAGTCCATGTAAAGGAGAAGAAGACAATTTACATAAATGGATTCAAGACTATTTGTTATTGTGATAGTCATATATGATTTGTATCATGCCCATTATCTAAGAAATCTCCATGAAAAAGAGGTTTAGGGGTTGTCTTAGGGTATATATAAGATGATACAAAGGGATTTATAAGGAGATAAAACACTAAAAAGGAGGTTTTCATGAGTTTAAGATAGTCACAAGTCTATATAATAGTCCACTATCATAGTCATGACCATCATGAAGTTGTTTTTAATGCATTACTTAAGATGTCTTTGATCTTTTGTCATGAGTATCTAGAAGGTATAGATAGATCAGTATTGCAACTTTCTATATTAGTATCCTTGACAAATGATAAGTTTACCTTCAAGGGTTAATGTTCTTTTGACTATCACAAAGTTTTTGGACTAGTTTAGGATTGTTAGGATAGTCAAAATGTTGATTAATAGTCCCCTTTGATAGCATTCATTTTGTTCCTTCAAAATCACCTCAATACAACTCATATATTCAAAAAATTAACCATACAATGCATGATTTCCAAACCTAAAATAATGATTTAATACTCATATAAGAGTCCAAAAAATGCCCTTGAAGGGGCAAGATAGTCAAGATGGCAATTGGGAAGTTGCATAAATGTGACATTCTAGCCATTTGCATGATTGTTAGATGCTACTAGGCCCTTACCTTCACTAGATGATGTCCTTATGACTTGATAGGGTCAAAGGGAAGCTTAGCATTAGAGATATCCTCACATGGAGGATGGTGAATCACCAAATGAATCAACATTACAAACATGACCTTATGATTGTCTCTTGATTGTGATAGTCCCCTATGGTATTTGATCAACAACTTATGCATGTATTTTTACCTTTAAATAGTGATCTCTCAACACCTTATGGTTTCAAATAGTTTTGAATTCTCTTGGCAGACCTATTTTCCTTTATGGAAATACTCATGACATTCTTGAAGGAACACAACTATTTATGTACATCAGTCCATTATGACTATCATAGTATTAGAGTCTTTTGGAAACCTTTCTTCAAACTTTCTCCTTCATAATCCTTAGTGTTTGTTAATCTTCGTTACCCCTTGTATGGTATTCACACTTCCTAATAACTTCTTCTCATGACTTCCCTCCCTTCATCACTCCATCTTTCTAATATGACATAGTCTACATGAAAATCTCTAGACTATCTTAAGGTTTATAACTCATTTAGGACAGTCTAAGTATAACAATCTCCTATGCCTCAGTAAAGATAGATTCCATCATAACTACAACATTCAAGAAAGGAGGGTTGACATTGTGCACAAAGTATTAGCATCATATTCTAGTCACTCGTCACCTTTTCACAGAGATCTCAAGACTTATGGGCCCCAAAATAACATAAACTTGGTCAATTATGATTGTTATAGCCATGGACCCCATAAAAATCTTATGTTGACCTTCCTTGGTTTATCTAGGGTCTCAAAACTCCATCATCTTTACTAGGAATTTGCTTGGAATACATTGATATCACAAAGGACTGATTATACTATAATGCATTGAATCTTTAGTCATCGTTTTTACTATCATGACTTCAAGGTGGCTATTCATGCCAAAACTTCAACCTCATTATAGTCCTCATATGTTACTATCATGGTTGCAAGGTGGCTTGACAACTAAAATCGTGCAAATGACCTTGTAACACAAACAAATGTTAGATCTAGATAAAAACCATAAGGAATCAAACATTTACATTGTTAGGGATCAATAAAACTCTTTGAACCTTAAACTTTACAACTCTATTAACCCTTAGATCTAGTTTATGGTATATAATAGGTTTGAGAAAAAGAGATTTTGATGTATTTGAGATTTGGTCATGTGTTGCTTAGTTAATAGTAGGTTAAAGTTTTTTTTTCTTTAAAATTTTTAAAATATAAATGCAGGTATTTTGGAGAATAGAGCTATTGTACATTCAAGGGACTATGATTAGTGGTTAATGCATTTAGCTTTCATTTTGCAGACATTCGATATATTTCCTAAGGTGGCATATAAGATAGAATTCTAAACTTAGTGTTTCTTAATCTTCCATCAAACTTCTTATTACAAATTATTTTAAGTTAGTTTCAGTTGATAGTGTTTACTTTGCTTAACAATTTTTTAACACATTATAAATGCATGTGTATTTCACACATAGTTGGAGTATTTAGATCTACTTATGCAGTTGGAAACAACATTTTGTGTATTATACCTAGACCATGACTGTGTTTCGAGTATGATTCGTGGTTACGATAGAAATACATCCACCATTGTTGAGTTAATAGTAGGTTAATTTTTTTTTCTTGACAAATATTAATATATAAATGTAGTTGTTTTGGAGAATAGAGCTATTGTACATTCAAGGACTGAGATTAGTGGTTAAAGCATTTAGCTTTCATTTTGGAAACATTCGATATAATTCCTAAGGTGACATATAAGATATCTTTCATCAAACTTCTTATAAAAATTATTAAGTTACTTATAGTCGATGGTGTTTACTTTGCTTAACAATTTTTTAACTTATAAATGAAAGTGTTTTGGACTATAAAGCTATTGTATTCAAGGGATTGAGATCAGTTGTTAAAGCATTTAGCTTCCATCATGGAGACATTTTTTATATTTTAGATTTGTATATTTGTATATTTTGTATATCCTATGAGGAGATTATAACCATAATATAAAAATGTTTCCGTCTTACATATCCTCCTAGTGTTTCTTCACATATGGTGCTAAGAATTGATAACCATTTCATGTGATTTTAGTAGCACACTCTTTAAGGTGTTTTTTTAGTATGTTTAATGCTAAATTTGATGGTGATGATTTTATGTTCATATTAATGCATATATACGAGTTTTGATCATTTATTAGTTTATTCATATAGTGATTTGATGTCATGAATATTTGAACAATAAATAGTATATCTCTTAAAATTAGTCCCAAAAACCTCTTAAAATCACATGTCTCCCTCTATGAAGACATCTTCTTGTTGTTGCTATAGTCTTAGGAATGTCACAATTTTGCATGCTTTTGACAGGGATACTAAGGGTTTTGGATGTTCAACAAGGTTACCCTCAACTCATGATGTGCTCATGGTATTCTGACAATGCTTTCAATTAGGTACCATAGGGTGAAGAATGCAAAATATGGCAATCGACACCTTTACACTAAATGACACTGAGGCATTTTTTAAGAATACATCCACCATTGGCATGGTCAAATAATGTTGAGTTGGTCAAAACTAAGAGACATTATTGTGGATGGGCATGACATCTAGCTATAGGTCAAAACGGATCATCTATAGGTGCCACGAAGTGTGAGAACTACTCAGTCAAAGTCTGGCAATTTTTTGTTCTTAGGTCTCTTAAGAGACTTGGCCAGTACATTGTAGCCTGATTAAATTGGGACACCTGGGGAACAAAACAAGGCCTCCACTAGCATAAATCCACCCACCATAACTTTTCAATGTCATCAATTAGGTCCCACAAGGTGAAGTATGCAAAATGTGGCTCTTGGCACCTTTACACTATATGTCACTGGGGCATTTTGCAAGAATGCATCCGTAATTGGTTCGATCAAACGATGTTGATTTGGTCAAAACTGAGAGAGTTTATTGTGGAGGGACTTGACATCTAGTTGTAGGTCCAAATGGATCATTCGTAGGTGCCACGAAATGCGATAACTGCTTCGTTAAAGTTTGGCAATTTTTTGCTCTTAGGTCTCTTAAGAGACTTTGTCGATACACTGTAGCCCGATTCAATTGGGACACCTGGGGAATGAATCAAGGCTTCCACTAGCATAAAACCACCCACCTTGACTTGTCACCACCACCGGTTAGATCCTATGGGGTGAAGAACACAAAATATGGCTCTTGGTGCCTTTACAGTAAATGTCACTAAGGCATTTTTCAAGAATGCATCCACCACTGGCATGGTCAAATGATGTTGAGTTGGTCAAAAGTGAGAGAGGTTATTGTGGAGGGACCTAACATTCAATCATAGGTCCAAATGGATCATTCATAGGTGCCACGAAGTCTAAGGACTACTCTGTCAAAGTCTAGAATGTTTCTGCTCTTAGGTCTCTTAAGAGACTTTGTCAGTGCACTGTAGTCCGATTCGAATGAGACACATGGGGAATGAAATAGGACCTCCACTAGCATAAACCCACCCACCCTGACCTAGTGCTACCATCCCTTTGGTCCCATGGGGTGAATAACACAAAATATAGCTCTTGGCACCTTTACACTATATGTCACTGAGGCATTTTGCAAGAATGCATCCATTGTTCACACGGTCAAACTATGTTGAGTTGGTCAAAACTGAGAGAGGTTATTGTGGAGAGGCTTGACATATAGTTGTAGGTTCAAATAGATCACTTGTAGGTGCCACAAAGTGCGATAACTACTCCATCAAAGTCTAGCAATTTTTTGCTCTAAGGTCTCTTAAGAGACTTTTCTGGTACATTGTAGCCTGATTCAATTGGGACATCTGGGGAATGAAATAGGGCCTCCACTAGCATAAACTCACCCACCTTAAATTGTTGGTTCCATCTGTTAGGTCCCATAGGGTGAAGAACGCAAAATATGGATCTTGGCACCTTTACATTATATGTCACTAAGGCATTTTGCAAGAATGCATCTGCCATTGGCATAGTCAAATAATGTTTAGTTGGTCAAAATTGAGAGAGGTTATTGTGGAGGGGTGTGACATCCAACTGTAGCTCCAAAAGAATCATTCCTAGGTGCCACAAAGTCTGAGGACTACTCCATCAAAGTTTGGCAATTTTTTGCTCTTAGGTCTCTTAAGAGACTGTCGGTACACTGTAGCCCAATTCGATTGGGACACCTAGGGAGTGAAATAGGGCCCCCACTAGTATAAAACCACCCACCTTGACCTATCAGTGCCATATGTTAGGTCCCATGGGTGAAGAACACAAAATATGGCTCTTGGCACCTTTACACTAAATGCCACTGAGGCATTTTGCAAGAATGCATCCACAGTTGGCACAGTCAAACAATGTTGAGTTGGTCAAAACTGATAGAGGTTATTATGGAAGGGGCCTGATATCTAGATGTAGGTCCAAACAGATCATTCGTAGGTGACATGAAGTTCGACCATCAAAGTCTGGCAATTTTTTGCTCTTAGGTCTCTTAAGAGACTTTGTCGATACACTATAGCCCGATTTGACTGGGACACCTAGAGAATGAAATAGGACCTCAACTAGCATAAACCCACCCACCCTGACCTTTTGTTGCCATCCATTAGGTCCCACGAGGTGAAGAACGCAAAATATGGCTCTTGGCACCTTTACACTATATGTCATTGAGGCATTTTGCAAGAATGCATCTGCCATTGGCAAAATCAAATGATGTTGAGTTGGTCAAAAATGAGAGAGGTTATTGTGGAGGGGCCTGACATCTAGCTGTAGGTCCTAATAGATCATTCATAGGTGGCATGAAGTTTGAGAAATACTCTGTCAAAGTCTGGCATTTTTTTGCTCTTAGGAAGAGACATTGTTGGTACACTGTAGCCCAATTTGATTGGGACACCTGGGGAATGAAATGGGACCTCCACTAGTATAAACCCACCCACCCTGACCTATCAGTGTCATCTGTTAGGTTCCACGGAGTGAAGAACGTAAAATGACTCTTGGCACCTTTACACTAAATGTCACTAAGGTATTTTTCAAGAATGCATCTGTCTTTTGCACGGTCAAACGATGTTGAGTTGGTCAAAACAGAGAGAGGTTATTGTGGAGGGACTTGAAATCTAGATGTACATACAAATGGATCATTCTTAGGTGCCACAAATTTTGAGAACTACTTAGTCAAAGTCTAGAAATTTTTTTCTCTTAGGTCTCTTAAGAGACTTTGTCGGTACAATGTAGCCCAATTTGATTGGGCCACATGGGGAATGAAACAAGGCCTCCACTAGCATAAACCCACCCACCTTGACCTATCAGTGCCATCAATTAGGTCCCATGGCATGAAGAACACAAAAAAATGGCTCTTGGAACCTTTGCACTAAATGTCACTGAGGTATTTTTCAAGAATGCATCGGCCATTGGCAAGGTCAAATGATGTTGAGTTGGTCAAAACTAAGAGAGGTTATTATAGAGGGGCCTGACATTCAGCTATAGATCCAAATAAATCATTTGTAGGTGCCATGAAGTGTGAGAACTACTCTGTCAATGTCTGGCAATTTTTTTCTCTTAGGTCTCTTAAGAGACTTTGTCAGTACACTGTAGCCCGATTCAATTGGGACACCTAGGGAACAAAACAGGGCCTCCACTAGCATAAACCCACACACCTTGACCTGTTGGTACTGTTAGTTAGGTCCAAATATGAATCATGCCAAATGTATCTCTCTCCCTATGTAGTCATCTTCGTCATCTGCAAGGGTAAAATGTTCACTCCCCCACAAACATTGGAACACACCAAGGGCACAACTCATTCTAGTCTTTCCATAACCCATATAGAAGGTGAAATGAGGGTATACTAGACCTATAGACAATGAAATGATGATAGGAAAATCATGTTAAACATATACAAGGTGAAATGAGGATTTTGAATCATGCCAAATGTACATCTCTCTCCCTATGTCTCTCTCTCTCTTCCTCTCTACCTCATTATGCTCTTTCCATAACCCATATAGAAGGTGAAATGAGGGTATATAGACCTATAGATGATGAAATTATGATAGGAGAATCATGTTAAACATATAGAAGGTGAAATGAGGATATGTTGAAGAAGGTGAAATGAAGATGAGAAAATAATGTCAAACATGTAGATGTGAGGAAAAATGAGGATATGCAAAGTATGTAGCCCATATAGAAGGTGAAATGAGGGTATACTATACCTATAGATGATGAAATGATGATAGGAAAATCATGTTAAACATATAGAAGGTGAAATGAGCTTAAGAAAATAATGTCAAACATATAGAAGGTGAAATGAGGATACATTATACATGTAGAAGGTGAAATGAGGATACATTATACATATAGAAGGTGAAATGAGGATAAGTGAATTGATAGGTTTAAATATTGGCCTCTTTTATGTTGTTTTTATATGCTTTCAGACCTTTTCCATATGATCTTCCAGATACTTTTCAAACATCACCATCATGATATACTGTCTTTTTATATACTTTGCAAGACCTTGAATCTATGTTGTTAATATGGAATATGGTGATGATATTTATCAATTGAATGATTTGAACATGAGTATGCATGCAATATAGATAAGATTCTATGATTTAATTATGAAGGTTATTTGCAGCATGCATATGTTTTGTGGACTAACCCCTATGCAACAACAAGCACATGGCATCAAGGAGAGGAGAATTTGTAGCAAGTTGTAGAATAGGAGAATTAAAGGAAGTTGAAGTCAAGCCATCAAAAGTGCAGGCAGCTGGAGGCTGAATGTCAACCATTATGGGAAGGAATAAATGCAGAAGAAGTAGACTTGTTTCAAATGCAGCTTGTGTGCTTTTCATATGAGTCGTTGCATAAGAATTCTTATTTGAATAGGATTTTCCTTCCTCTGTTCAGTTAGAATTAATAAATCAATCTTAACCATGTATCCTAATATCTAGGAATGGATTAATGATTGTAGTTAGTTAGTAGTTGCATAAGACTCTCCTATTTTTGTATAAGTTATGAGGGATGAGCTTGGTATCAAGTTAGTTACTTTGTTATCCAATTACTCAGTCATTTTTATTCAATATTAGAATTTCTAGACATGTTTTGCTAAAAATGCCATTATTGAATACAATCTGAAAGAGATTCTGTTTATGATATGAAATGAATGGAACTATGTGTTATGTGGATGTGTGAGTATCTGAATTAGATTTGATTTCCAACTAAGTGAGTCAGTCCCCTGAACTGGCCACTCAAGGTACTGATCTTCACTTCATTTATTTTCTTACTCATTTATGCATTCCTGTTAAAGTTGTTTTCCATTAGTTTATAAATGCATTGTGAGTTAATTAGAATACTTTGATTGTTAATTACAGTAGTTGTGGTTCATGAACAAATGTATACTTTGTCTATTTTAAGTCCTTAGGAGGTTAGCATTAGTTTTCTCATTATTTTGAATGGTTTTGGATTAGTTCTGTAATTTCCTATTACTAGCAGTTATCTACAACTTATGCTGAAGGTACCTGTAGCCACTAGATTCTGTAACTATTTTTACTATTCTTGCATTTCTGTGAATTCCAGCAAAGTAGAATAATTTGAGTAGGTTTGGATAAGATAACTTTTAGGAGAATATGAGCCCTGAAGGCACATACAGTGCAGTGTCATCATAAGCTTATGCTCCTTGGTTGATAATTTAATGTGGGAGTACAATGTCAAGTGGACTGTTCAGATAGGTTTACCCCTGAATCATGTTAAGTCTACAACACATTAGTTTTCCTCTACATTTTTGGCACCGTTGTTGAGGATGGTGCTACCTTCATAGGCTCATTTTACATGTTTTCATAGCTTAAATTTTGATTCCAACATTAGGGTTAATAGATTCACTTTTCAAGAAACTCTAGAAATTGTACTAACATTGTGCAAGACTGCTGGTATATAAAGCTAAATTTACTGTATGCGGAGGTAGAGAGACAACTAAGGCAGATTCCTCCCTTCAAATTATTAGGACAGAGAAGATATAGCTAACTTTATCAACTATATAGTAGGAATTTCTGAAGGACTTGTTCTTACATCTTCATCAACACCTTCTACATCTTCATCAGCTTCTTCCACAACTATAGAAGGTACCTTTAGAACCATGGCAGATGCTGTGGTGGAGGATCCACCAGAGCAAGCAACGTTTGAGTTTCCTATCACTGATCAGGAGAGGGCTACAGTGTTGAAGAATACTCCACCTTCAGCATTACCAGTCTTCTATGGCCTAGTGACAGAGGACCCAAATACAATTTTGTTTGAGTTTGATATCCTATTTAGAAGTTATTACTACACTTCAGACGCTCATAGGCCTAAATGATTTCCTACCACTCTCAAGGATGCATCATTGAGATGGTTTACGGGGCTAGGAAAAGATGTCATTCCAGACTGGGATACAATGAAGGAGAAATTCTTGGAGAAATACCAAGATTACTACAAAGGACATGACAGGAGGAGAGATGACATATTTTGGATGTCACAAAAAGAGGAGCCACTGGAAGATTTTGTTGAAAGATTCCAGTTTACTTTGAAGAAAAACCTCCAAAATAGATTGTTTGAAGAATCATTAAAGATGGTCTTTTTAAGAGGGGTTAAGGATGATTGCATGGATACCCTGAATCTCATTGGGCAAGGTGATGTTTCTCAATTATCTTTTGAGTCAATTTTTAAGGTTTTCCAAAATTATTCAAGAACTTTCACCAGACAACCAAGGGGTGAAAGGACATCCATTACAAACAAAGAAACCAATGGGGTTTCAAGAGTGGAAATCAGTAACTTATTGTCCAACATGAAAGAGGATATCATTAGCCATATGGCTACCCAGCTGGACACTCTTCACATTAAGAAGAGACAAGAAGAGGTGGATGCAATGCTTACTAAGTATTGTCCCAACTATAGGCAAAGGAAGGCCAATTGTAAATACAAAAGGGTGGCAAGCATCCATCAAGAGAAGGCTAAAAGGCCATAATTTCATCCATTTGAAGGAGAGGATGGACAACTTTTCTACATAGCTCAAAGGAGACCTTGGTAGAAAAGACAATGTATGCCCTGTGATCTACTAAGTTTCAATTCACCCTTTCCTGCTGCAAACTTGTTGGCCTCATTTTCAACTTGCTAATTTTTAAACTTTTTGTTCCAAAATCCTTATGTGGAATCATGTCCAAGTCACAAATGCTCTGATTATCCCAAAGTTGCTTTCTATCTTGAAGGAGGAATCGTCGATCGATTTTAGTTGAAGACTTGGAAGCAGTTCTGCTATGCGATAAATCAGAAAAACAATTAAATATTAAAATCTGAAAGGGGTGGACATAAATCCTTTTACAAGGGTTTTTAAATGGCTATTTCACCTAATGTGGCAACTTTTCAGGTCATGGTGCCTTATGGTTTGAGAGATTTTAAACTTTCAATTTTTCAACGGGCAGTTGGCGGAAACAATTAAATCATGGTTTCTGTAAGACCTGGAGCAAAATCATCTGGTAGGAGATCTCATGGTGTTATTATGGACAATGTGGCAAGATTTCATGACAATCTAACATTTCAGTTGAAAGTTATGTATTTTTCACCTTTTCTCACGCTTGCACGGTTAACTAGGTCGATGTGGTTGCAATGGAGTTCACTGAAGGAGTTGAAATGTTTCACTTATCTGCATAAAGTTACTTTGATATTTTCTAGGTCAAAATGAAGATCAAATCTGTATGCATAAATCTAGATTCGCAAGTTACAAATTCGCGTAAATGGAAGTGACTTAGTAATTTTCACAAGTTAGTACTATTGAAAAAGAAATGATAAAGAATATGTATTAATTGATTAACTTGTGAAAATTGGCTAAGTATAAAGGAGGTACCACTTTTCAATTTGGCTAAGTGGAGAGTTTTCTTTAAAAAGAAAGTTGTTATTGGCCTACTTTGGAAAAAGTGAAAGTTCACATCAACTTTCACATTTGGCTAAGTTCGTGTCAACTTTCACTTTTGGCTAAGTATGAGTCAACTTGTACTTTTGGATAAGTTCATGTCAAATTGCACTTTTGCATAACCACATGAAAAATCACTTAGAAAAAGATGAAAGTAGGGTCTACTTTCAATTTTGATGAAGTGGAAGTTTACTTCTAGTTTTGGCAAACCAATTCAAAAGCATTACTTTCAATTATTTCTTAGAAAGTCTAAAAAGTAATCCACTTGCACTTTCGGTGAAGCAAATCAACGCCACTATCTCCATGTCCACTAAAGTCTCCTACAATCGAGGAAATAGTTTCAGTCATCCTCTTTATCCTGCATATGATATGGGACATGATAAATGGTAGTTAAGGAAATAATTTTTCATATAATAGTTTTCCCCCCTTGGCCATGCCCATCAGTGTAATGAAACAAAGATATTTGTCAAATATCATAGTTTGAAATGCACTGGCATATATGTATGCAAAATGAGAAAACATATACAACGCCATGAATTGTTTGAATGAGTTTTTCAAAGAAGTCTGGTCTAATGGAATGCATTGTTGTGGGAATCAGAAATCCACCAGCTTCGTCACTATCCTCTTTGTCAAGAATAAACATTTTTTAGCTGACTTTGAAGGATTTTTATCAGATATTATAAATGTCATTGTTCTGGTAGTAATGCACATGTAAAATTTGGAAACATGGACATGGCAATAAATCATTTGAATAACTACCTCAAAGAGATGTAATCTCATAGAATGTAATGATTGCATGATACACACATAATGTATATATTGAAAGGCCGTAAAAATGTTTAATCGAATGCAATTGTTAGGTGTAAAACCAGACTCCTCGACCCTTGCCAGTATCCTCCCAGTTCGTGCCAAAATAGGAAATCCAGAATGGCGTATGGGCATCTATTAAAGCATAATACAAAAGATTTCTTGTCAGAAATTACAGTTTGAAATGCTCTGGTAGGTGTTTACGCCAAATGTAGGAGTATATGCGAGCACGCGAGTTGTTTGACAAAAGCTCTCATGAAGATATAGTTGTATGATCTGCAATGATTGCAACATATGCACATAATGGATCTGTTGAAAGTCTTTAGAATCTTTCAAGAAAATATAGTTATCGGTGGTGTAAAGCTTTATTCCACAATCTTTGCTAATGTCCCCATGGTCTATGAAGATCTGTCAAAGGTATGCACTATGCACAAAGTGGACGTGTTGAAAAGACTTTAGAAAGTTCCAAGCAAATGCAATTGGTTGGTGAAAATCCAAATCTTTAGATGCTAAAATTGGAGCACTAAAATCAATAACTGAATGGGGATTCTTGTCAGATATTATGGATGGAAATGCACTATTAGACATGTATGTATAATATGAAAGCATTGACAAGGCATGTGAATTGTCTAACAAAACGGTTTAAAGAAATGTGGTGTGGCGAGTACAAGAGGTGTAAAACTAGACTCCACTACCATTGCCAACATACTTGTAGCCCGTGTGTCAAAATGGAGTATTGGAGCAGGGTATTGGCATCCATCAAAGCTTAATAAAATGTGGATTGTTAGATATTATAGTTGTAAATCTTTGATGGTAATGCATGCAAAATTTGGAAGCATGAAACAAGACACATGAACTTTTTGACAAATGCCTCAAAGATGTTTACTCAATATTCTTTATATGTGAGCATTATAGTGCTTGGAAAATTGTCTCATGCCATAAAAGAATTCACGCCAGAAAACTTTCTAAACTCTCTGGTTGTTCCTATTAGCCTATTTATTGAACCTCCCACGAGTGCAAGTGCTAGCATATTTCAAAATGCTCTGGTTTACATACATGCAAAGTGTGAGAACAGAGGTAAGTTAAGGTAGTTTTTTGATAAAATAGCAAACTAAGGTCGTAGTTTGTGTGAGGATGCCCATTTTAAAATGAGGAGATAAATGAATTCTATTCTTTTACTCTAAGTTCTTGATTTGAAAGTCTTAGAACAATCACAACCTTAGGGCATGTATATAAAAATGGTGCATAGGCATAGAATCGGTGCCAATTTATGTTGCAATCCAAAAATGGTTGGAGAGTTGGAATAAAAAGCAAAACAATAGGGTTATTATCAATCAAGATGGACAAGGAGGATGTTAGGCCCAAAGTTGTGCTAGATGAAAATGCTTCCCGATAGCAATGAGGTTGGTGATATGGATTTCTATGGTGGTTATTCGAACTTCAAGGAGCATTGATGATGACTATCATGTGAATGAGTGGCAGTTGGTAGGTTGAGAATTGATTCAAAGTCACACCAAATAATATGAAGCATGAGTGTGAGAAACCTTGGAATGATGAAAATCCCCATTTGACAACTTGTGATCCAAATATGAGAGGCATAGTCTCAAATGCTGATATACATCTACAAGAGGCCATGGGAAGAATCAAGAATATCTCGAAACAAAGATTGCCTTACATTTAAATTGGTAAAAATACCCAATTCAACAAGTTATCAAATTTGCGAATATGGTAGTGGAGTACATGATTTGGTGATTGACCCATGCAACAAACATGATCATCAACACCAATCTAATCAAACACAAATAGAGTAGGTGAAGTAAGCAGAATGTACATTGTTTCCTTCAACTAGCCTTACGTACCTAATGATGCAAGGTTGACATGAGTAATGAATGGCGATGGCATTTTGGGGACTGTATCAGAGCAGGAAAATGTTTAACTATTCTCTTCCTCTAGGTTTTGTATGTGCGAACACAGGAGTCTAAGATTCAGGTATTTAGAGGATTCGTCAAAATTAAGCAAAGTTTGGTTGCCTGAACGGAGTAGATGAAGATGAAGAGTAACTTAGCCAAATCCACAACTTGAAATTTGCAAGTCCTACTTACCTTTTTGTGAAAGTGACTTAAGTCACTCTTTGTAACTAAAGGTTAAAAATGAACCTTATTTCCGAAAAAGTGATGTAAAAAGTAACCAAAAATAAGGTTTATTATTTTATTATTTTTCCAAAAAGGTAGTTACTAGGTAGTTACAAAGTGGTTATGAGGTAGTTACAGGGGAGAAGCCTATAAATACAAGGCTATGTCAAATGTAAAAAGGGGAGGGACTCTTTAGAGAGAACTTTTATAGGGGGAACTTATGAAGAAACTTCTTGGAATAATTTTTGTCTTACACATTGTATAGTTTACTTTGGAATTGTATAATTTCAAAAAGATAATGAAGAAGGCATTTCAGTTCGTATGTTCTTGATGTATTTTTGAGTTATGATTACTAGTTTCTCGTATGTCAAATTGGTGATCTCTCTATGTATTTGTGTAAATCAAAGTTATCCATTGAAACATGCAATTGGGGTGATGAAGCACAATCATGTCTCGGTATCCTGATTTGAAAGTGTTAAAAGAAATGATCTCTTCGTATGTTGAGATTTGCCATCTTTCTTCATCATTGTTGCACATACGTCATGAAATTCATCATGGAGTTTAGGAAAGTGGTTTCTAGCTTTGTGGTGAAACCCCCTCATACTTTTCAATAAGATTGTGAAACTCCTATTAGTTTTCGTACATCTACCATGAGGGTTTCTACATACCCAATTCTCCTATTATTTTGCTTTTCCTCCTTTCTGTACTTTCAAGTTAAAAGTACACAAAAACCACAAATACCCCCATCATATGAGGGAGCTGCCCCTCTCAAACACAGAGGAAGATCATTGCTCTATTGCAATGTCTCCAACTGTTGGGACAATTTAGTCACCGCTCTAAGGGCAACGAGTCATTTTCAACGGTTATTTCGTGGTGACAAATCTGTTTAGCAATAAAACCAAAATTTCTTCACTTGGAACAGTCAGCCATGACCTAGTAATCAAAATCTCTAGCAAAACTCACAATGGCCTACTCCATAACCTAGTTGGAACCAACAGCAGCCAAACCCATGGCCCCAACAAAGTTTCCAAGGTTCCAACTATAACCCTTAGTGGCCTACACAACAACCTCAGTGGCAAGCCCAATGGAACAAGAACCAACAATGGCAACAAAATGCAAATTACCAGCAACCTATGCTTCCATCTCAACCATAGCAGCCAGCAATAATGCCTCCATCTGCTCCTCAAAATCAACCTCCTAGACCTACCCAACTCCCTACCCAACCTACACCTAACCCTAACAACAAGCCTATTCAACAAGATTATACTAACGAGGTGATGCAATACCCCACCTATGGGGTAGAAGTGAGTATGTTCATCTTAGATCAGGGAAACAACTTGCGGGCCCTTCATCTCCCAAATTATAGAAGTTGAAGATGAAGAACCCATAGAGGAAGCCTCAGATAAGCCACCTTTGGAACCTGAATCAAATCAAGGCCCTCATATCATTTCACATCCTAAGCCTCCTTTCCTTGAACATTTGGCTATCCAGAAGCAACTAGCATAGTCTGAAACTGACCTCATAGGCCAGTTACAAGATATAAGCATAAAGATTCCCTTAATCCAAGCCATCAAAGATATTCCTATCTATACTAATACTATCAAATATCTCTACATAAAGAATCCAAGAAGGAAGAGAATAGACCCAAAGATAATCCATGTTTTGGGTAACCTTGCTACCATAATGTTGGGGAATATAATTGTTCCTAAATATACAAATCCGGGTAATCCAGTAGTGGATGTCAAAATCAATGGGACTCTGATTAAGAATACTCTGATAGATTTGGGTACTGCAATAAATGTAATGACTAAGGAGACAATGCAGATACTCTAGTTAAACAACCTTAAGCCTACTTAGACAATTTTACAATTAGTTGATAGGTCTATAGTTAAACCTAAAGCAGTCATTGAGGACTTGGTAATTGCATTAGATTCTTGGCAATACCCTGTTGATTTCATAATCCTCTAGCCCAAGGTCAATCTCGTTGGTTATCCTCTTATACTAGGCAGACCATGGCTTGCCACAACAGATGCATTTATAGGTTGCAAGTCAGGAAACATGATCATATCTAATGGGACTGTGACCAAGAAGATGGTCTTATATCCCCTAGCCCAACCATACCATGAACTTGAGCAGACCATTTGGCCTACCCTAGATGATGAGGACAGATCTTCATTGCAAACCTTGATGACTATTGAATGCAACCCCTTACTGGATATCCAGGATGAAGATGAGCTGATAGATCACATTATACAAAATGACTGCGGGAGGCACCCGCAGCAACAGGACTATCTATCCTACTTGCAAGATCTCTTAAGAAGCATAATACCCACCAATTCCTTAGAGGAGGTATCCCAAATATTTCATACTTTATTACCCCAACAATGCTTACCAGTAATACCTAGCCTTGATTTGTCCTCTATACAAGAAATGTCTTAACAATTAGAAACCAAGCTAGGAAATATGTTGACTATTAATAATGCATTGACTGATGAACAACAGCAATCCCTGCACATAGTATTACAGACCCACTAAGCAGTGTTTGCATGGGATTACAGTGACATGAAAGGCATTAATCTTGCCTTGTGTATGCACAAAATTTACATTGATGATTTCCATAGACCTATAAGGCAGTAGCACCGATGCATGAACCCTGCTCTCAAAGAGAGTGAAATCTGAACTTCAAAAGCTTTTAGATGTAGGATTATATACCCCGTTTCAGACAATGAATGGGTTTCACCATTGGTCATAGTTCCCAAGAAAGGTTGAAAATGGAGAGTTTGTGTTGACTATAGGGAACTAAATGGTGCCACAGGAAAGATCACTTCCCATTGCCCTTCATTAATCAAGTTCTTGACTCTTTGGCAGGGAAGAAATATTTCTCATTTCTTGATGGATTTAGTGGCTATAACCAAATCATGATTACACCGGAGGATCAAGATAAGACAACGTTTACCTTCCCTTGGGGGACCTATCCAAATTACATCTTGCCTTTTGGTTTGTGCAATGCTCCAGCCACATTTCAAAGAGTAGTACTCAGTATTTTCTCTAATTTTTCCCATGACAACATGGAAATTTACATGGATGACTTCACCAGATATGGTGAAACATATGATGAAGCTTTACACAACTTGGAGAAAGTTTTAAAGAGATGCACAAAGCACAATCTATCTTTGAGCAATGAAAAATGTTTTATGATGATGACACAAGGCATTGTGTTGGGACATTTTATCTCAAGTGCAGGAATACAAGTTGACCCAAAGAAGATTGAAATCATATCTACCCTACCTATTCCATAGAGACAAAAGGATGTAAGTAGCTTCCTTGGACATGTAGGTTATTACAGGTGGTTCATTCAAGTTTTTAGCAAAATTGTTGCCCCTCTGTTTACTTTGTTGACAAAAGACATTGAGTTTGAATGGACCCCAGACTATCAGAATTCATTTGAAAAGCTAAAAGCAACCTTGACACAAGATCCAGTTCTAAGAGGTCCAAATTGGACACTGCCTTTTCATATCAACACAAATGCACTAGACTTTGCTATTGGAGCAATCTTAGTCCAACAAGAAGGAAATAAAGAGTATGCAATATACTATGTAAGAAAAAACCTACCGGGAGCTGAGTTGAACTATACTGTGACAGAAAAGGAAATGTTAGCTATTGTTTATGCCATTAACAAATTTAGACACTAAATTACTGGCTATAAAGTGTTCATACATACAGATCATACAACAATCAGATATTTGATGAATAAGCCAATAGTGGGTGGAAGACTTGTAAGATGGTTGTTGTTATTGCAAGAATTTGACTAAACAATAGTTGACAAACCAGGAAAGGCTAATGTAGTTTCTGATTTTCTATCTAGACTGCCTACACAATCAACAAAAGGAGTGGTTGATGACTCTTTTCCTAATGAGCATCTATTTTCTCTGAACATACACACTCCAGGGTATGCAGAAATAGATAATTATTTGGTCACAGTGAAGATTCCAAGTTACTTTTCTCTAAGGGAGAAAAGAGAGTTAGTTCACAAATGTTTCCCTTATTCTTGGATTTATGGATTCCTATTCTACACTAGCCCAGATAACATTATGAGAAGATGTATCAGAGAGGATGAGGTGTTTGATATATTGAAGGCATGTCATGATGAACCCTGTGGCAAATATTTTGCAGCCAAAAAAATAGCCTTCAAGATCTTGACAACAGGATATTACTGGCCAACACTTCATAAAGATTTTGTCAAGTATACTAGAAGTTGTGATCGGTGCCAAAGGATGGGGAGACCTACAAGAAGTGATGAATACCTTTGCAACTACAAATAGCATTATCTCTTTTTGATAAGTGGGATTTAGATTTTGTTGGCCCTATCTCTCCTACTTCAAACAACAAGGAATATATACTGGTATGCACTGATTACTTAACCAAATGGGTGGAGGTTAAAGCTTTGTAGTTTGCCAGAGATGGCAATGTGGCAAAATTCTTGTATGAGGAAATCTTCACTAGGTATGGTGTACCTAGGGAGATAGTGAGTGATCAAGGACCACAATTCACATCAGATTTAATCACCAAACTAGTAGAGGAATATTAGATTAGACACAAGAAGTCCACTCCATACCATCCTTAGGCTAATGGTCAAGTATGAGATTACAAATAGGGAGATTAAGAATATATTGGCAAAAATAGTATAGATTCATAGAAGAGATTGGGTTTCTAGTTTACCAGAAGTTGTTTGGGAATACAAAACCACATGGAAGACAACTACAAGATTCACTCCTTATAAATTGGTTTATGGCAAGACAACAATACTACCTATAGAATTTGAATACAAAAATCTGAGGACAGTAGTAGAATTAGGGATGGATTTGATAGAAGCTCAAAAGGAAAGGTTACAACATTTGAATGCTCTTGATGAAATCAGATTAGAAGCCATCCACCACATAGAGGTTATACAGAAAAAAAAGAATTACATGGCATGATAAGTATATAAAGACTAAAGAATTCACTGTTGGTGATTGGGCCATTCTCTATGATTCCAGATACAAAGATTTCAAAGGCAAGCTTCAATCTCAATGGTTGGGACCATATGAGATTCAATAGGTATTCCCTAATGGTGTAGTCCAACTACAAACCATTGATGAGGTCTGATTTTCATTGCTGGTAAATGGACATATGCTGAAACTTTATAAAAAAACACTTCAAAAAGATGATTTTATTGTCTCTCTAACAAATCAGTATGGTGCTCACAATGCTATTGATGAAGGTTTTGAAACACACAATGATATACCGTTAGAAGATGATCTACCAATCCTATCTAATGATGTAGAGGTTGAGTTACATGACTCAACCACTGTCACTGAGACTTATTTTTTATTTCTTTGTAATTCACATGCACACACAACACACTACCCATGGTGAACACGGTTATCTCTAGAGAGATTTGTTCTTCACTCTCAGTTGGGACCTGTTACAGTCAAGACCTGAAATAATTGATATGTAAACATTCAGTCAAGACTTGTACTGGAGGCACCCGTAGCAACACCTGTTTGTAGATGTCTTCACCACTTTGGCAAAAAGTAAACCATTTTCCCATGCATTCCATTTCTTCTACACATGCTTCATTCATTTTGAAATAAATCAACCACCACCGCAAAAGTGTTCAACTCAAGCTCATGAGTTGTTCGATCAAACATTGTGAGCTATCACCTCACATCACTTACGAAGTACTCACTGCCTTACCATTCACTCTCATGCATTTCATCTTGCTCACATCAAATAAAATGCCAAGTACGTGTTCTACAGTTCCAAGGCACACTACTCATTTATTTCCATAACGTATGTACATAAGGTAACTTTCAATGATTAACTTAGATTTCTTTCTATATTCATTATTACTCTTCATTTATTTCATGCATGTGAAAATATATATCACCATTCCATTTCATAAATACTCTTCCTTTCATATCAATTCGCACATGAAGTGAGGTCACTTCACCCATTAGTTGGGGGGAGGGGTTAATTTTTTTGATTTTCACCACCCAAGTCTAAATTTAGAGTTACTAGATAGAATTCTATCTCATTTTCCAAAGATAGTAAACCTACCCTATTTCACCCCAAGTGTGAACTTGTTACCCTATGAGAAAGCTGAGAAAGTTACAGTTGGGAAGAATAGGAGAAGGCAAAAAAATGTAGGTTCTTTTGAAGGTGGTGGAATTAGAGTTGAGCAGAAATTGAAACTCCAAGAGGTTGCAGAACATAGATATAATGGGAGGTGATGTGATAAGATGAGAACCATATGCACATAAAGAAATATTAGAGGATGTGATGGTTCTACCACTCTTCACCAGATGGGATGGCTAGACTACTTCTTGAAGTTAATAGAATATGATAATGAAATGGTGAAATAATTTGTAGCTACATTGCAGTATGATGAGGCAACAATTAGGGGATTGGTTGTAGATTCTTCTAAAATGGCCATTGCCCAAGTTATAGGATTACTGTGCATAGGGTCTTAATATCCAACTCATGTTGATGTAGCTACAGCAAGAGAAGAATTTTGTGAGCATGGAGAACACCTAGACTCAACATCACAAGGTACAAAGAGATTGTCCCTTCCATTCTTTTAGGGAAAATGTGCTTCTTATATCATTAAATACTTTACCTATGATGGTCAGCACAATTTGTTGTATACTATGCATTTTAAGTTGCTAAATCACTTACGCCATGATAAGTTAGTCAATCTTCCCAATTTCCTCTATAACATATTGAAAAGGATGGCATCTGAATATCAGAAAAAGAAAATGGACACCACGTTGTCCCATCACTGCTTAATAGCCCTAGTGGTTAAGAGAAGCCTGAGAATTCAACATCCACAGGTTGATTGGGATGTGTTTAAACAATGTATAGATATCACAACACTGTTGGAAGTGCCCGAAGTAGAGGATGAACCTAAACATGAGCCTGAACCTGAGATTGAACCTAAGCAAGAAGAGCCATAGGAGGAAAATACTCTAGAAGATAGGCTGGTGACAATAGAGGAACCCTCATCTTCCAACCCTAAAGCTATGAGAGGCACTAATTCAACACCTGTTAGGAAAAAGAGAAACAAGAAAATTGTTGAGAAACATAAGAGCATTGTGAAGGGAGAAGATGCAAGGGAAAAGAAGAAGAAGAGGAGTAAAAAGAAGAGGAAAAGTGAAGTCAAATAGGAAACTGTTACTCCCAAGCACTCAGGAAGGTTGACAAGGTAAAGTGTTAAAGAAATAATTGTTGAGGAACAGGGGCTGGAGGAAAAAGGTGAAGGACAATAGCACCATGATCCAACACTGATGAATACAAACTCAAATAAAGAAGGAAATGCCCTTGAGGATGTCCCTGTTGATGCTCATGAAAATGTTAATGTGTCTACCAAAAGGAGAAGGTATGTTTCCTCATCTTTTGATTTTGATTCAAAAGATATGTTTATTGCAAAGAAAATGGGAAAGTTAGTTCCTAGTAGTTGTACTAAGGAAATTTTTGATATCACCGGGGATGATGATGATGAAGGTTTGAATTTTGAAAAGGAAAAATAATTGTTAGAAGATAGGAATATAAGAAAAGAGCTTCAAGAATCTCCTAACAGGATAAAGCAATTAGAGGAGTAGGTGAAAGCATATGACGAGAAGGACAAAGAAAAGGAGAAGAGAATACAAGAGTTGGAGGAGAGAATTTAAACCTACAGCCATGGAACCAACTTGGATTTGTTAGCATAGATGGCTGTGAGTAAAACAAAAACTAAAGAAAATGAAGCATTAAATCCACAACCTCATGTTTCTAGGTCTCCAATGTATCACACCACTTTGTCTTTGGGTTTTCAATTACTGAAACTTACTCACAAACCCAAATAGGAAAAAGAAAACTAGGAGAAAGAAAAATAGACTCTCAATGCATCACTTGTTAGGGTTAGCCGGCAGAAGATATCAATTAAATGCAAAAAAAGATTAAATAGAGGAATGAAAATACACAGAAATAATAGTAGTGAGAGATAATTTTAATGTGGTTCACCCAAACTCAGGCTACATCCACCAATAGAGAGTCCAGTATTATTATCCAGTAAATCAAACCGATTACAACCAGCAATCCTTGCAACTCAATATTGCTGCAAATGCTACAACACATTATCTCAACTAAAACCCTAACCCTTAGTTGTTTTATCAAGACTTATGTTGGTTACAAAATAGGATTTTTTGATGTTGGCCATGTTGACTTTCTCCCAGACTGGATGCTTATTCCCAGATATCCCTACAAGGTAGCCATCAGTGATCAACAGGATTTCTGGGCCAGGGGGTCAACAGTGTAGGAGATAGACTCTATATTTTATCTCCTCTTCTTCTTCAGGCTCTGCAAGACCTAGGGGGGTATTCCCTACTCAACATCCATGAGGATATGCATGCAAGGCTGGGATGCTGACAGAAAGCAGATGAGTCCTCCTATAAGTAGACCAAAACTGAATGATAAGAGCAAAGGGGCTAGCTTTGGGCCTATTAGCAGTTGTAGACAGAGGACTGAGGATCCTAAACTAACTCTAAAGTCCTAATGTTGGTTTTAGATTTTGCTTTGGAGTTTAAGTGTGGATGCAAAGCTGGATATGGTTATAACACAAAACAAAGCATGATTGGTGCCTATCCAGGGCCTGGAGTCAGTAGACATACACCTGTGAATGATCAGCATGAACAACTAAAACTGGATTTCAAGGGGATATGTGTGATACCTGCCTTACAGGCATCTCCCAATACAAAGTGTTAGGTTATCTCTACTTATGGTATCCCTACTGCAGTATATCCCTCCCAATGTTCAACCTGAAAACAGTTTAATCTACCCCTTGAGTAGAAGTTAAAAGATCAGACAGTCAACATAGGAATTCTATGCTCTAGAATCTAAACATTACCAAACATCCAGATTCAGAAGAAGAATACATGCAATACTGGAGACAGAATTAACACAACACATGCCAAACAGCATTTCTCATATAAGTTTAATCATGAAATCAGTGGGTTCATGCCAAAAACAAACAACAAGAGATACATAAACTCACAGGTAAGCTGTACAGAGCAACCAGATCAGCTTGTTATGCATTACAGAGCCAAAATCATCAACTTTCAACAACAACCAAATGAACAACACAACCTGCTTATAACAGCCAGGTAGGTGTTCAGCAATTAATTACATGGTTGACCAAAATTTCGCCAGATACACAGTATCATGAAAATGGCGCTCAAACACAACCGGATTGGCGCCCAAACTTGAATGCAGCAGGTAGGGGAGGAGACAGGAAGATTTCTCGAGCCCTGCGCCACCATCCGCTGATGTACATCTTCAGTCGGGTACAAGATCGACCCACGCCATCGCCCATACCTCTGCAACAATCGCCATTAATGGCGCACCAACCCGCGGCCTTGGGAAGATCATCAAACAGACTATCGCAAGCATTTCCCGCCGAGATTCATCATCATGATGTTTGAAAATGCAGGATAACAATATCCCACATGCACCCCGCGATGACCTCAATAACACTTTATATACTAGGTCATGAGCATATATCATGTCAGTGCTTTTGCTCCTGACGACATTAGTATAGACTTCATCATCATCATCCTCCAGCAGCATGATATCCTGTTGTTCGAAATATCACCCTGACGTCATCATGATATTTGAAATATACCCTTCATGATAATCGGCACAACCTGATCCTTCGGAGGAACATCCTCCTGCTGAGCTTATAACAAAAGTCTGGCCGATGAACATCCTGATGACGTCATCATCATATCCTGCTGACGTCATCATCATATCTGCCTACTGCGCACCTCCTCATATCCGGATGACGTCATCATCATGTTTGCAAATATCAGGAGGTCTCTTCAAGATGATCAGTTGTTTGAAATATGACCCCCGCGGACCTTGATGACGTCATCATCATATTAACATCATCATGATATTCGGAAGACAACCGGATATTTGGAAATGTCCTCCTGACGTTCAAACATCAGGTTGCACTGTAGCTCCTCTGTAAGATCGGGGCGATAACTGAATGTGATGATGATGCTTGAAAAGATCACCCCCAGTAGATAATGCGCGAAGCCAACAGGCGGATATCTCCTTGATAGCAACATCATCATGATGTTCGAACAAACATATATCCGGGTGATATGAAAATATCACCCCTTCCTTCAAAAATATCATGATGCAGATAGGCAGAGAAACAAATATCACCCTGATATATAAGGATGACGTCAGCATCATCAGGATGTCAAAACAACGAACAAGAAGTGATATAACATCATCAGGATGATATTGACTAAGATCATCCTGTCGTTCAAAATATGATGACCCTAGTGAATATCGGGTCGCACTTAGAACTCTTCAACAACATCATCAGGATGATCATAACCAAGATCACCCGATGATAAAAATATCACCCCGGCGAAATATCATGAAGGCAGAAAATACGATGACCTCCGCAAGCAGCAGGATGATAACTGGAAATATCATGATGATGACGACCCTTAGGAAAAAACAAGTTAGGTCGACAACTTAGAGAATAACCCCTTCAAGATACCGGGGCAACATCGTCATCATGTCTGGGCAAGGTGATAAATGAAAGATCACCGGATACTTGAAAAATCACCCCCGCAAGCAACTGAGGGCGCACTGTAGCTCACCAGTATCATCAGGATAATAAGCAAACATCACCCGACAGTTGAAATATGATGATGACGATGAGAAAAACAAGTCGACGAAGAACATGCTGATGAAGATCATCATCGAAGACAAGATGATGATGACGACCTCCTCCTCAGAAAAATATGATGTTGCAGCTGAAAAACACTGAGGAGGTCCAACACTTAGAAAAATTGGGCAAGAAGATGAAGGCTTCAGATGAAGAAACCTCCTGATCATGACAAACCAACCCCAGGTCAAAATAAGTGCTAACAGTGGCTCCGAATGGGGACGTGCAGGTGAAAACCTGCAGCGAGAACCAGATCTCCGGGCAGACCTGACAAAAAGCAAAAAATGCGGGCTGTACAAGGCATTTACACTACATACATATTTTATAAATGTGCACAGCAACCAGATATTCATGCAAAATAGAACTTAAGGAATTGGCCATGCACAGGCAACTCCAGAATTTCACCATCTAGGGCCTGGAGGAAATAAGAATCCTCCCCATGAGTATTGCAAACCTGATATGGGCCCATCCATAAGGGTTGAAATTTACCATGTTTACCCTTTTCCTGATCTTTAGCATTCCAAATAAGCACCAGATCATTGACTTGAAACTTCCTTTTTGTAGTTCTCCTGTCAAACTGATATTTCATATCCTGTTGTCTTTTGAGATTGATCTGGTGGGCTCTCCTTCTGTCTTCATCCAATACAACCAGTTGATTCACTCTTTCTGTCATGGGATCTTCAATGTCCTCATCATTATCCTGAATGAATCTGTAAACTGGTAGGAGATTGTTTATGGGCAGTCTAGCTGATGCACCATATACCAGCTCAAAAGGTGACTTCCCAATAGCCCTTTTCACTGTCACTCTGTCAGCCCATACTGCTAAGTTCAACTTTGAGTCCCAAGCCCTCTTGTTCTTGTCCAGTATCCTCTTGACAATTTTCATGATGCTCTTATTGCTTGATTCTGCCTGACCATTTCCTTGTGGGTGATATGGTGATGTATATGACAGGTTTATCCCATACCTGTTGCAAAAATCAACAAACTCACCTGATCTGAAGCACATAGCATTATCAGTGATAATCTTAAATGGTACTCCAAACCTGATGATGATGTTCTCTAGTATGAAGTCTGTCACCACCTTACTTGTAGCTCTTTTAGTTGGAATGGCCTCGATCCATTTGGTAAAGTAGTCAGTTGCCACCAAAATCCAACTGTGTCCCCCACTTGATTTGTCTACAATTTCCCCTATAAAGTCAATTCCCCACTGCTGGAATGGAGCATCCACAGGTACAGTTCTGAGGGGCAAAGCACCATTATATTTCAACTTTCCTGAGAATCTCTGGCAAGGGTCACACTTCCTTACTAACTTTTGTGCATCTAAAAAGAGAGTGGGCCACCAATATCCTGCCCTGAGAATTTTATGAGCTGTTGTTTGGGCAGTATAATGGCCACCACACAATCCTTTATGCATGTCAATCAAAATATTGTTAGCCATGTTCTTATCCACACATCTCAGCAGTACACCATCAGGATTTTTCCAGTACAGCTCACCTTGAACAACAACATACCTGATTGCATGTAGCTTCAGAGTCCTCTTTTGATTGTCACTGAAATGGGAAGGACAATTCAGATTTTGCAAATAATAGACAATATCCTTGTACCATTCAGATCCTGATACACTTACATTCTCATCTTGGACTGCATTAACTTGGCATGCTTCCAAGTTTGACTGTGCCATCATCTTGGCTAATCCTTGTCCCCTTATCAACTTAGTAACTTGTATGTCTATGTTGAATTCCTGCAGTTTGTTTATCCATCTGCACCTTCTTCCAGTCACCTCCTGCTGAGTGAATATGTCTTTGACTGCTGCATGAGGTACATATGCAATTATATGTGACCCTACCAGGTATGGTCTGAAACTTTTAATGGCTCTAACAAGTGCATATGCCTGCTTTTCCATAATGTCATATTTCAACTCAGAGGCCTGCAGGGACATACTGAAGAAAGCAATGGGCTGTTCAAAACCATCTTCATTTTTCTGTAACAAACATGCAGCTACAGTATGAAAGGAAGCAAATGAGAACACTTGGAAAGGCCTAGAAAAATTAGGAGATTTAAGAACAGGGGCCATCTTAATTGCCTCTTTGATATTCTGAAATGATTCTGTTGCTTCCCTTTCCCAGTTGATAGTTGCATCCTTCTTCATCATCTTGGAAATGTTCCTTGTGATCTCTGCAAAGTTGGGAACAAATCTTCTAACAAAGTTTATCTGTCCGAAGAAGGACTGAACTCCTTTCACAGTTTTTGGCATTTGAATCCTGTCAATAGCTGCCACTCTCTCTGGATCTATCCTGACTCCATCCTTGGAAACAATGTGTCCCAGAAGTTTTCCTTCAACTACTCCAAAGGCACACTTCTTTGGGTTTAAAGAAATACCATATTCTAGTGCTCTTATGAAGATCTGCTCCAGATGCATACAATGCTGCTCCTCTTTCTTTGAGTAGGCAGTCATGTCATCCTGATATACTGCCAGGATTGAATCAATCAGCCCTGCAAAAGCAACATCCATTGCTCTTTGAAATGTAGCACCTGCGTTTGTTAGTCCAAATGGCATTCTAACATACACATATGTTCCCCATGGAGTGGTAAAGGCAGTCTTATACTGTTCTGATTCTTTTACCTTCACCTGGTTATATCCTGAAAATCCATCCATCATGGATAGGAGTTCACAACCAGTCACTCTCTGCAACATAGCCTCCATATTAGGCAGTGGATAGTTATCCTTCAAAGAGGATACATTCAAGTTCCTGAAATCAACACACAGCCTAATATCACCATTCTTTTTCCTGACTGGGACAAGGTTAGACACCCAAGTTGAATGTCTGATGGGCACAATTATTCCAGCTTCCCTGAGCCTTTTGAGTTCTTCTTGCATCTTAGGAGCTAAGGTAGGATTTATAGGCCTTTGCCTCTGTCTAAATGGCTTAGCTTCAGGCTTCAGTGGGATCTCATGCTGGAACAAGTCTTCTCTATAAGCTTTTAGGTCCTCATATGACCAAGCAAAAACATGTTTATACTTTTTTAGCAATGCAATCAGCATACTTCTTATGTGTGGTTTGAGCTGTTTGCCAATATATACCTTCTGAGGGGCCTGAGATGTCCCCAAATTTATTTCTTCTAAATCCTCCTTATTTGTGGGGGATGTCCTTGTGACCATTTTGTCTCTACTATCAAAGGCTCTTTCCAAAGCCACTAACCCTCTAGGGATCTTGTTAGTCCTCAACTGAATGATCTCTTTTCCCACAAGAGTCTCTTTTCCATCTACAGTTTCTACAAAAGCTTGGAAATCAATCTGTTGGTTCTCATATTCATCTATGCAGTGCAAAAATTTCAGCAAATCCCTATCATCATTAAAAACTTGCCAACTGCATACGTTTTCTGGTATGGCAGGCCTAATTTTAACTTCTACATCTGTGACACCTGACAGAGTGATGTCATCTGGCCTTATTGCAATATTAGCTAAGAAGTCAGCCATAACATTTTTTGACCTTTCTACCCAGCCAATTGAAAATGCATCAAAAAGTTCAATAGTATCCCAAACAGCATGCTTGTACTGTTTCAATCTCTTATTTTTTGCAGCATACTTATTTCTGATTTGGGATACAATCAGCTCAGAATCCCCAAATACTCTTAACATCTTAATCCCATGTTTGAGAGCAATATTCAGGCCTAAGAGTAAAGCCTCATATTCTGCAATATTATTTGTGCAATCAAACCTCAGCAAGAAAGAGAATTTGAGGAGCTTACCAGTTGGAGACAGGAAAACAACTCCAGCTCCAGAGCCTTCTTTTGCACAAGCTCCATCAAAAAACATGGTCCATAACCCTTGCTGATCCAGCTCATCAATACAGGCATTTTTCTTTTTGTCTTCTGCATCATCTGAGACAACCTTGAAGTTATCACAGTCAGTGTCTACAAAGCATATCTGTTCATTTGCTTCTTGGTCTTCCACTGTCTCTGATGATCTTTGCTCTCTGATTAACTTGACATCCCTGCCATTCATTGGAATCATGGCATATGATAGGTCCAGCTGCATACTTCCACCAATTAGTGCTGCCCATCTTCTTGACAGCAACATACCATACTGTGGCTTGATGTCAACCACTGTTATGTTCATTTTGTATCTTTTTTCAGGAAATGCTGCCAGTTTGAAATCTACATCCTTCATGATTCCAATAACTGGTACCTCTCTGGCATCCATAGCATAACACTTTCCACATGCCTTGTCAATCTTTAATCCAGTTTGTTGCATGATAGCCAAAGGCATGACATTTGTAGATGCTCCAGAGTCAAGCATACAATTTCTAATTATTTTACCATTTATAACCAGGGAAACATAAAATGGTTCCACCTGTGAAGGGCACTTTGTCATGGTCATTCCTAAATAGACTTCAGGAGTCTCATCTTCTTCATTGCACATGACCTGTTTCTCACCCTGGGTCTGATCATTTTGTTTAGCTTGAAAAGGTACCCCTGAGATTAGGGATATTGTCCTATTCTTGATCTCTTCCACTTTCATGAGTTCCATAATTGGAACAGAGACCTTTACCTGAGAGAGGATCTGGGCTATATCAAATGGAGTACAGTTTTGTACAACAGTTGTGGCTTGCTCCACAATCTTGCTTTTATCCTGAGCTGATTTAGTTTTCATTTTCATAGTTCCCTGATCATCATTCTTGTCTTGGGAACCTCTACTTTGATCTTCAGCCTGAGGGGTTTTGTGTTCTGGTCCTTGAGATTCAGGACCTGCTCTGTGTCTAAAGTTCTGTTTATTATTTACCCACTGCCTTTTTTGTGGTTCAGTTCCTTTATGACCATGCACCAGCTGACCTGCAGAAATATCCTCTGGCTGATGTGAGCTGCCAACCTGATTTCTACCTCTGAGGTTGTAGTTGCTCTTGACCTGAGCAACTGCTACAGCTGTGAAGGCTCTGATTTCCTCATCAGAAGGTCGTTGTAAGCTACTCAGAAAATTGTGTGAATTCTGAGCATACACATAATTATCCTCATCATCTTCATCATATGGGGACTGTTGGCAGGCCTGACCCTGATGATCTGTATTGTCATCAGCATCATAAAGAGTATATCCATTACCTATGGACATCATGTTAACATCATCATCCTGCACATGATGTGGCTCATTGCACTCATTACAAGATGTAGCATTATCATACAAAGATTGGGCAATCATGCACTGTGACTGTGAATGTGGCATCTGACAGATTATACACCACGGAGCATCATTAGCAATATTTATAGTTTTCTTCAAGGGATCAGGAGTTTCCTTGGCATGTTGAGCCCTCTGATTTGTGTTGTTACGTGGATATACAGGCTTACCATCATGCCAATTGGTGTTATAAGGCATATCATGTAGTGATGGCCTCTTTTCCTGCCTTTGATAGACTTGCCTATCAAGACCCATCCCTTTTTCACTTCTAGCTAATCTATAGCTCAGGTCCTTAACAACATTTGCCAGTTTGTCTATCTTATCTTCAGGAGCAGATGTACTACCTTGAGTATTCTGAGGCTTATTTGGATTCTGCAGAATTTTTACATCATCCCTTCTATTTGTCTTGCCTGATGCTTTCCTATTGTTTTCAATATTTACTGCAATTCTGAAAGCATCCCTGAGAGTGGCAGGACCTTTATCTCTCAGTCCATATGCAGTCTTTGCATCAAAGGCATTGATGTACAAAATTATGCACATTGGTTCATTTGGCCTCATATGATGTGGCAACTTGTTCAACACTTTAGTAAATCTTGCATTAAAGTCTGCAACCTGCTCATTTGACCCTTTGGTGATACTGGTGAACTCATTTACAAAGAAGCTAGGGTCAGTTTTATCACCATATTGCTCCTTGAATATCCTTTTAAAATCATCCCATGATGATATGCTCCGGTCAGGCAGATTCCTGTACCATTCTCTTGCCTCATCTATTAAGGATTGCATGAATGACTTCATGAAAACATCCTCATGCTCAACCTCAAAATTATCCATGACATTTTGAAAGGCCTTTAGATGATCTTCTCCTGACACTGTATTGTTTCCTGAAAACTTAGGCACTTGCAGCCTCAGATGCTTGTCAATGGGGTTAGGATACCCTGGAATACCATCAAACACCAACTGCCTGAATCTGTCTAGCTGCATGGGCTGTCTGTTTGGCTGATTAACATTAATATTTCTATTTGCATTCTGGTTTCCTGCATGGTTCAGTGGTATCCTAGCATCATTCACATTTTGTCTGTCATCATGATGCTGATGTTGCATTTCATATCTTTGCTGATGTCTTTGCATATTTGCATTCTCTAGAGTAGGAACTGAATTATTTTGGGCAGTTCTCAAGGCTTGCACTTTCTGCTGTATATCATCTCTGATTTTCATGGCTTGTAGGTATTCTAATTCTGCTCTTAGACTTTTGATTTCTTCAGCTAGCTGTTCATCCTTAGGTCTGGAGGTAGATGGTCTCATACCATTTGGGTCATCATCTTCATCATCCCTTAGAGACTCTGCCTCTTCAAACCTTTCACTTGGGTCCAGAAAAGGGCGTTCTTGGAACACCTCTGACCTCATTCTCATGCTACCACCCTGTTGCCTCTCATATGCACCTTGAATATCAGCTTCTGCACTTGAAAAATAAGGAGCATGCTGTCCTGATGGCCTAGGGTTATCTTGTACCTCATCACTTTTTCTGGGGGAGCTCTCATGACTAGCTGAGACAGTTCCCTTTCTTCTATACATCATTCTTTTTGTTAATGGTAACTCTTCAAATAGAGGATTTTGTTGGGATCTTCTCCCCTGCATATAAATTTACTTTGACCGGTTGGGAGATTACTTCGGAGTCGCCACCTATTACTAGGAACTGTTTTCTTCTGAAAACCAGGGTTCTTTCACAAGGGTCCCCAGCGAAGTAGATTACTGTTGCTGACTCAGATGGGTCACATATATATTACTGGAGATGATTAGATAGTACTTTTACTTCTCAATCCCCAGCAGAGTCGCCAATTTCTGTTGACTTTCTCCCAGACTGGATGCTTATTCCCAGATATCCCTACAAGGTAGCCATCAGTGATCAACAGGATTTCTGGGCCAGGGGGTCAACAGTGTAGGAGATAGACTCTATATTTTATCTCCTCTTCTTCTTCAGGCTCTGCAAGACCTAGGGGGGTATTCCCTACTCAACATCCATGAGGATATGCATGCAAGGCTGGGATGCTGACAGAAAGCAGATGAGTCCTCCTGTAAGTAGACCAAAACTGAATGATAAGAGCAAAGGGGCTAGCTTTGGGCCTATTAGCAGTTGTAGACAGAGGACTGAGGATCCTAAACTAACTCTAAAGTCCTAATGTTGGTTTTAGATTTTGCTTTGGAGTTTAAGTGTGGATGCAAAGCTGGATATGGTTATAACACAAAACAAAGCATGATTGGTGCCTATCCAGGGCCTGGAGTCAGTAGACATACACCTGTGAATGATCAGCATGAACAACTAAAACTGGATTTCAAGGGGATATGTGTGATACCTGCCTTACAGGCATCTCCCAATACAAAGTGTTAGGTTATCTCTACTTATGGTATCCCTACTGCAGTATATCCCTCCCAATGTTCAACCTGAAAACAGTTTAATCTACCCCTTGAGTAGAAGTTAAAAGATCAGACAGTCAACATAGGAATTCTATGCTCTAGAATCTAAACATTACCAAACATCCAGATTCAGAAGAAGAATACATGCAATACTGGAGACAGAATTAACACAACACATGCCAAACAGCATTTCTCATATAAGTTTAATCATGAAATCAGTGGGTTCATGCCAAAAACAAACAACAAGAGATACATAAACTCACAGGTAAGCTGTACAGAGCAACCAGATCAGCTTGTTATGCATTACAGAGCCAAAATCATCAACTTTCAACAACAACCAAATGAACAACACAACCTGCTTATAACAGCTAGGTAGGTGTTCAGCAATTAATTACATGGTTGACCAAAATTTCGCCAGATACACAGTATCATGAAAATGGCGCTCAAACACAACCGGATTGGCGCCCAAACTTGAATGCAGCAGGTAGGGGAGGAGACAGGAAGATTTCTCGAGCCCTGCGCCACCATCCGCTGATGTACATCTTCAGTCGGGTACAAGATCGACCCACGCCATCGCCCATACCTCTGCAACAATCGCCATTAATGGCGCACCAACCCGCGGCCTTGGGAAGATCATCAAATAGACTATCGCAAGCATTTCCCGCCGAGATTCATCATCATGATGTTTGAAAATGCAGGATAACAATATCCCACATGCACCCCGCGATGACCTCAATAACACTTTATATACTAGGTCATGAGCATATATCATGTCAGTGCTTTTGCTCCTGACGACATTAGTATAGACTTCATCATCATCATCCTCCAGCAGCATGATATCCTGTTGTTCGAAATATCACCCTGACGTCATCATGATATTTGAAATATACCCTTCATGATAATCGGCACAACCTGATCCTTCGGAGGAACATCCTCCTGCTGAGCTTATAACAAAAGTCTGGCCGATGAACATCCTGATGACGTCATCATCATATCCTGCTGACGTCATCATCATATCTGCCTACTGCGCACCTCCTCATATCCGGATGACGTCATCATCATGTTTGCAAATATCAGGAGGTCTCTTCAAGATGATCAGTTGTTTGAAATATGACCCCCGCGGACCTTGATGACGTCATCATCATATTAACATCATCATGATATTCGGAAGACAACCGAATATTTGGAAATGTCCTCCTGACGTTCAAACATCAGGTTGCACTGTAGCTCCTCTGTAAGATCGGGGCGATAACTGAATGTGATGATGATGCTTGAAAAGATCACCCCCAGTAGATAATGCGCGAAGCCAACAGGCGGATATCTCCTTGATAGCAACATCATCATGATGTTCGAACAAACATATATCCGGGTGATATGAAAATATCACCCCTTCCTTCGAAAATATCATGATGCAGATAGCCAGAGAAACAAATATCACCCTAATATATAAGGATGACGTCAGCATCATCAGGATGTCAAAACAACGAACAAGAAGTGATATAACATCATCAGGATGATATTGACTAAGATCATCCTGTCGTTCAAAATATGATGACCCTAGTGAATATCGGGTCGCACTTAGAACTCTTCAACAACATCATCAGGATGATCATAACCAAGATCACCCGATGATAAAAATATCACCCCGGCGAAATATCATGAAGGCAGAAAATACGATGACCTCCGCAAGCAGCAGGATGATAACTGGAAATATCATGATGATGACGACCCTTAGGAAAAAACAAGTTAGGTCGACAACTTAGAGAATAACCCCTTCAAGATACCGGGGCAACATCGTCATCATGTCTGGGCAAGGTGATAAATGAAAGATCACCGGATACTTGAAAAATCACCCCCGCAAGCAACTGAGGGCACACTGTAGCTCACCAGTATCATCAGGATAATAAGCAAACATCACCCGACAGTTGAAATATGATGATGACGATGAGAAAAACAAGTCGACGAAGAACATGCTGATGAAGATCATCATCGAAGACAAGATGATGATGAAGACCTCCTCCTCAGAAAAATATGATGCTGCAGCTGAAAAACGCTGAGGAGGTCCAACACTTAGAAAAATTGGGCAAGAAGATGAAGGCTTCAGATGAAGAAACCTCCTGATCATGACAAACCAACCCCAGGTCAAAATAAGTGCTAACAGGCCAATAGATAAAATAACTCCTGACACCTTTATAAAATAATAGGCAATTTTTTCTCTGCCCCCTCTGTACTCCCCCGTTAAATAACTTGGGGGGAAACCGCGCTGATAAAAGTGGGGAAAATTTAACCTCCAAGTTTGATTAGACTCCATATAATAACAATCTCCCACTTGGAGACTGATCAGACTCCACACCATATCATCTCCCACTTGGAGACTAATCATAACACCGCTGACCTTGTAGCTCCCACTGGAAATAAGCACCCTGGACCCTACCGTTCTAATTTTATTGTTTTCTGTCTTGAAGACCAACCAAAGCTGAAGAGGAGCTCAGCTTCTCCCTTGTTACTACCTTTGTAAACATATCCATTGGATTTTCATCTATATGTATCTTTTCCAGCCTTAATTGTCCATCATCCAACACCGATCGAATGAAGTGATACTTCAATTGTATGTGTTTGGTCTTTGAATGCAAGGCAAAATTCTTTGCAAGATGTACGACACTCTGGTTGTCCGTAAACAAATAACTGTTAGCCTGTTGTTTGCCCAATTCTTCCATGAAAGATTGTAGCCATATCATCTCCTTGCTTGCCTCTGTTGTAGTTACATACTCTGTCTCCGTGGTGGAAAAAGAAACCACCTTTTGTAACCGTGAGATCCAACTCATTTCTGTCCCACCTACAGTAAAGACATAACCTGTAGTACTCCACTTGGTATCAATATCCCCTACCAAATCTGAGTCTACATAACCTGCTAAATTAGTATTAGAGCCCCCAAAACATAATTATTTATTGGATGTACCTCTCAAATACCTGAGAATCTATTTTACTGCATTACAATGCTCTAATCTAGGATTACTCATATACCTGATTATGACTCCTACAACATGTGCAATATCTGGTCTCATGCATACCATGGCATACATTAAACTTCCTACAGCTGAAGCATGTGGTACCTTGAACATTTTGATGAAGGGGGTAAATCACAAAACACACAACAATAGAAATGGAACACAGAAAATAGAATATTTCTTTATTGATTTGGACAACTCATTACATTACAGAAGCTCAATTACAATCAGAGGAATCAATCCTCCACAAGCTGCAACACACTACAGCTACACACCACCAAGCTCTAGAATCTTCTGCCTTCTGCAACCCCAAATTAGCTAGGGTTTATGTTTTCCCACCTATTCTTGACTCTACACTTTCCCCCTTAACACTACTACCCCTAAGGTTTCCAAAATAGTCATAAATAGCACTTTTTGGTGGCCTCCGGCTAAATTTTGGAATTTGAAGCTCCCTCCAAAAGTAGGTCAACTTCCAGGAAGCATAACTTTTGATCCGGGTGTCTGATTAACGAACTGTTTTAAGTGTCAGAAATCTCGCGATGTGAACTATCACACCAAAAATCTATAAATGGATTTTCATCAACTTTTCGGGACATTATGGGATGTTTTAGTGCCTCATATCTCATTTCAAAAAGTTTCAGGGGCTTTTCAAAAAACAAAAACTTTAATATCGTTCAACTCACAAATGATCTTTGCCTGATTCCTTCACCAAAGGTTTTATATTTCCATTATGAAGCTCTTTGTAAGTTTTCACTTCAATCTGTACCTAATTGCAAACTTTCATAAACTAGCAGGTAAACTTTTCAAAACTAGCAGTTTGCTATTTTTAGCAGTTTTGGAAAAACTAAAAGTCCTACATCATTATTCAAGAGATTATGGAACCAGAAATACTAATTATGGAAAGAAATGAAAACAACTGTAATGATTTTGAAGCAACATCTTTTTGGGTGATGGAAGATTTCCCTTACACCACTGGATGCTCCTAGTTCAAATTTTATCTTCCTCCTCTTGTGTCTTTGGACACATCTCCTTAGTCAATTTCAAATGATTGGGCAAAGGTGTGCTGACAACTTTTGCATTCTTCATATGGAATCTCTGCAACACCTTTTCAACATAATCAGCTTGAGATAGAGTTAATTGTCTATTCTTCCTATCTCTACAAATTTTCATACCAAGGATTTGTTTTGCTGCCCCCAAATCCTTCATAGCAAATGATTGTGCTAACTGTTGTTTTAGCTCTCTTATGTGATCCATGTTAAACCCTGCTACAAGCATGTCATCAAAATATAAACATAAAATAATGTAGCTATCATTATCCAACCTCTTAAAATAAACACAATGGTCAGAATTACACCGATTGTAGCCTTGCTCAGCCATAAAACTATTAAATTTCAAATATCATTGCCGAGGTGTTTGTTTCAAGCCATATAAACTCTTCTTCAATCTGCACACCAATTTCTCCTTACCTTTGACCTCAAATCCCTATGGTTGTTCCATATATATCTCCTCCTCCAAATCACCATGGAGAAAGATAGTTTTCACATCTAGTTGTTCCAAATGCAAATCTTCAATAGCCACAATACTTAAAATAGTATGAATAGAAGTCATCTTAACAACCGGAGAAAAATCTCATCAAAATCAATACCTTTTTTCTGTGCAAATCCTTTTACAACTAACTTGGTTTAAATCTTTTCTTACCTCCATCTTCCTCTTTTAGCCTATAAACCCATTTGTTTGGTAAAGCCGTTTTACCTGCAGGCAACTTACATAATTCCCAAGTTTGATTTTTCAGCAAAGAGTCCACCTTTGTATCCACCTGCATAGCTTCATCATACCCTTCTAGTTCACCAGCATTTGTTAACAAAATAGAATACAAAGAGAAAGAGAACATTTCAGGAGGTCTACTTAGCCTTGTTGACCATCTAACATTCACTAGAGTTTGTGGTATTTCTTGTTGTTGTTGCAGAGCATGAGGAACCACTAGAGCATCACTATTTGGAGTATCATCTAGCACCACATAATCCTTTTCTTTCTTCTCATGTTGCTACAACTAATCTTTGTACAACACCTTCTCATTGAATACAACATCACTGCTTCTCACAATTCTCAGATTTTCAACATCCCAAAGCCTATAACCAAATTCATCAATACCATATCCAATGAAGATACGCTTTTTTGATTTTGTATCTAGCTTGGTTCTATTTCAGAATCTACATGTGCAAATGATTCACATCTGAAGGTTTTGAGAAAAGAATAACTCACCTTCTTACCTGTCCATGCTTCCTCTGGAATACCACAGCCCAAAGGAACTAAAGGACCTCTATTAATTAAATATACAACAGTATTGATAGCCTCTACCCACATGTTTAAAAGCAGCCCAACATGTAATCTCATGCTCCTTGCACGCTCCATTATTGTCCTATTCATACGCTCAGCCACTCCATTTTCTTGTGGATTCCCTGGAACCATTTTCTGCCTACGAATTCCATTAAAGGAACAATAATCCTCAAATTCTTTGTTGTAATACTCACCACCATTATTAGATCTAAGACATTTTAATCTTTAACCTGTCTCATTTTTAACCAAGCTTCTCCATTTCTTAAATATTTCAAATACATCATATTTCTGCCTAAGGAAATAAATCCAAACCTTCCTAGTTGCATCATCTATGAATGTAACATAATACCGAGAGCCACCAAGAGAAGATATCTGAGCCAGTCCCCATACATCTATATGCACAAGCTCCAACTTTTCATCTTTCTTTTGCTTCCCATCCTTGAGAAAACTAACTCTCTTTTGTTTGCCATACACACAACTTTCACAGAAATCCATATTAATACATTTTAGACCTGGTAAAACTTTCTTAGAATGAAGTACCTTCATACCTTTTTCACTCATATGCCCAAGTTTGTTATGCCATAATGTTGTGTCAGAACCTACAGCAACTGTTTCAGTCTCTTCTTGCAAACCCGTAGCAACTATTCCTGAACCTGTTTGTTGTTTCTCTGCAACAACTAAAGTAGAAGGAATAGTATGACCTGTACAAAGATATAAGGTGCCTACTTTCACACCTTTTTCTAGTATTAAAGCACCTCTTGAAACCTTCCAATTTTTATCATTAAGCAACTTTCATCACCTAGCTGCCCTAATAAAATTAAATTCCTACTCAGCCTTGCAACGTGCCTTACCTCTTGTAGTAGACAATGATTCCTATTTTGTAACTTAATATTGATTCTTCCCTTTCCAACAATCTGACAAGGTTCCTTATCTCCCAAATAAACCAGCCCAAAATCCCCTTGGACATAATCAAGAAAATAACTTATATGGGGCATAGCATGAAATGAGGTCCCTGAATCTAAAACCCATGAATCATTAGCATTATCTAGGGAAAGAATCAAAGAATCATCTTCAGATTTATTACTTACTACATTTGCCTCCTTATTGCCTTCTTGTTTGTCTCCTTCTTTATTCTTCTGAGACTAGCAATCTTTCTTCAGATGACCTGGTTTCCCATAGTACCAACAATCCTTCTATCCTTTGGATTGGGACCTCTTGTCCTTTGATTTTCCTCATGACTTCCCATGAACTCTAGAACCTTTTCCTCTCTCCTTTGATCTGCCCCTGCTTTCTACATTCAAAACACTACCTGATGTGGACCCTCTTGAGCTTTTCCATTGCATTTCCTTGCTAAGGATAACACCAACAACATCATCAAATTTCAAAGTATTTGAACTAAAGATAGAGTTACTTACAACCATTACCAAGCTATTCCATCTTTCTGGCAAAGAACATAAAACCAAGAGAGCCCTCACCTCTTCATCAAATTTCACTTTTACAGAAGTTAACTAATTGGTAATCATATTAAACTCATTTAAATGATCTGTCACAAATCCACCTTCAATCATTTTCAGATTAAACAAATGCTTCATGAGAAATACCTTATTTGAGGCTGAGGGTTTCTCATACAATTTAGCCAAATCTATTATCAGTTCATTTGTTGTCTTTGCTCCTGTTATATTGACTGCCATAGATGGTGTCAGGCACAACCGAATGGTTCCCAGTGCCTTTCTATCCAGAAGTTCCTAATCCTCATCAGTCATTCCTGCTGATTTCTTAGATATTCCTTCCAACAGCCTCCATAAATCCTTCTGATAGAGATAATCTTCCATCCGCATCTTCCATAACTGATAGTTCTGCCCATTGAATTTATCTACCTTCAATCTACCCTCATCTGCCATTGCTCCCACTTAACTGTGAGACTCCCACTCAATCGTGAGACCTTCCTGCAAATGATAATCAAACACAACCCAATCTAATACCACTTGTTAGGGTTAGCCAGTAGAAGATATCTATTAAATACAAATAAAGATTAAATAGAGGAATGAAAATACATAGAAATAATAATAGCGAGGGATAATTTTAACGTGGTTCACCCAAACTCAGGCTACATTCACCAATAAGAGTCCAATATTATTATCTAGTAAATGAAACCGATTATAACCAGCAATCCCTGCAACTCAATACCATTGCAAATTCTACAATACAATATCTCAATGGAAACCCTAACCCTTATTCATTTTATCAAGACTTATGTCGGTTACAAAATAGGGTTTTTTATGTCAGCCAATAGAAAAAATAACTCCCGACGCCTTTATAAAATATTAGGCAATTTTTGCTCTACCCCCTGCATTCCCCCATTAAATAATTTGGGGGGAAACCGTGCCGATAAAAGTGGGGAAAATTTAACCTCCAAGTCTTATTAGGCTCCATATAACATCACTGGAAGGTAAGAATTTGGAGTTAAAAAGGTTGGAAGGTAGATTGATAGAGGTAATAGACAGAGCCATTTAGATCATTGAGTGTAGACCTCCACCTAGGGTGTATGCATTGTTTCTAAAGGAAAAATTTATTAGTTTTCAGTTCAATAGGTTCATTAATGATTAGCCTGCTTTACATTCAAGGCATATTTTTCTCAGCTATTTCAAAGAAGTCGGCCTAGAGGAGCAAGATCAATTATGTGAGTATTGTTTACACAACTATCTAATGGCAAAGGATACAAAATGGAACCCCTCAATTTATGTTGGGGATTTGTAGGTTAGAGCACTGTCATCATATTTCAAGAATGAGCAACTAAGAGGTGAATTAATGGACAAATATAAAGAACAAGAGAAAATAGTGGCACTGAGGATTAGAAAAGAAGCATTGAATCCTGATGTAATCCTTTCTCAATGGTTGACACTCCTCTCGCACAAGGGTCTAGGAAAAATAATCATGGATTTGAGACTTCGAGATCACAAAAGGATACAGCAGTTAGCAATACCTATGCTTCAAAATTGCCTAAGGTATGTACAAAGCAAATGGAATAGTCTGACCCCAACATTGCAAAGGAAAGAGCCTCACTCTTTCCATAATTTTATGAACATGTTTGAAAGACTATGCAAGTACATTCAGATTTTAGAACAAATAGGAGTGGGATGGCTGCCACTTACTTATCATCCTCTTATTCTCCTCTATCCGGTACCACACTGGATAGGAGAAAAGAATGATGAATGTAGGAATGCAGAATCAATCAAGATGGATAGGCTTGCATGTTATAATGGTTTCTATCTTAAGCAGGGAGAGGGAGTCAGAGAAGTAATGGACCTTAGGCAGATTACCTTACACTACAATCTTTTCCCCTAGATGTTTAATTCAATGATTTTACTTGAGGACAAGCAAAAGGATAGTTGGGGGAATAATGGGTTTAAAGATTGGCCTCTTTTATGTTTTTTTTATATGCTTTCGGACCTTTTCCATATGATCTTCTAGATACTTCTCAAACATCACCATCATCATATACTATCTTTTTATATACTTTGCAAGACCTTGAATCTATGTTGTTAATATGGATAATGGTGATGATATTTATCAATTGAATGATTTGAACATGAGTATGCATCCAATATATATAAGATTCTATGATTTAATTATGAAGGTTATTTGCATGCATATGTTTTGTGGATTAACCCATGTGCAACAACAAGCACATGGCATCAAGGAGAGGAGAATTTGCAGCAAGATACAAAACAGGAGAATCAAAGGAAGTTGAAGTCAAGCTGTCAAAAGTGCAGGCAACTGGAGGCTGAATGTGAACCATTATGGGAAGGAATAAATGCAGAAGAAGTAGACTTGTTTCAAATGCAGCTTGTGTGTTTTTCATACGAGTCGTTGCATAAGAATTCTTATTTCAATAAGATTCTCCTTCATCTGTTCAGTTAGAATTAATAAATCAATCTTAACCATGTATCCTAATATCTAGGAATGGATTAATGATTGTAGTTAATTGGTAGGGTCATAAAACTCTCTCGTTTTTGTATGAGTTATGAGGGATGAGCTCGGTGTCAAGTTAGTTACTTTGTTATCCAATTACTCAGTTGTTGTTTTTATTCAATTTTAGAAGTTCCAGACATGTTTTATTAAAAATGCCATTATTGAATACAATCTGAAAGAGATTATGTTTATGATATGAAATGAATGGAACTATGTGTTATGTGGATGCGTGAGTATCTGAATTAGATTTGATGTCTAGCTAAGTGAGTCAGTCCCCTAAGCCGGCCACTCAAGGTATTGATCTTCACTTCATTTATTTTCTTACTCATTTATGCATTCTTGTTAAAGTTGTTTTCCATTAGTTTATAAATGCATTGTGAGTTAATTAGAATACTTTGATTGTTAATTACAGTAGTTGTGGTTCATGAACAAATGTATACTTTGTCTATTTTAAGTCTTCCAGAGGTTAGCATTAGTTTTCTCATTATTTTGAATGGTTTTGGATTAGTTTTGTAATTTCCTATTGCTAGAAATTATCTATAGCTTATTCTAAAGGTACTCATAGCCACTAGATTTTGTAACTATTTTTACTATTCTTGCATTTATGTGAATTCCAGCAAAGTAGAATAATCTGAGTAGGTTTGGATAAGATAGTTTAGGAGAATATGAGCCCTGAAGGCACATACAGTGTAGTGCCATCATAAGGTTATGCTCCTTGGTTGATAATTTAATGTAGGAGTACAATGTCAACTAGACTGTTCATATAGGTTTACCCCTGAATTATGTTAAGTCTACAATGCATTAGTTTTCCTCTACACGAATCATGTCAAACATGTGGACCTATGAAATGAGGATATGCAAAGCATGGAGACCATATAGAAGGTGAAATTAGGATAAGTGAATCATGTCAAACATGTGGACCTATAAAATGAGGATATGCAAAGCATGGAGACCATATAGAAGGTGAAATTATGATAAGTGAATCATGTCAAACATGTGGACCTATGAAATGAGGATATGCAAAGCATGGAGACCTATAGAAGGTGAAATGAGGATATGTGAATCATGCCAAATGTGTCTCTCTCCCTATGTCTCTCTATCTTCCTCTCTACCTCATTATATGTTCTTTCCATAACCCATATAGAAGGTGAAATGAGGGTATGCTAGACCTATAGACTGTGAAATGAGGATATGATATTGAAACATGGAGTGTATATGATATTGAAACATACTTCCATTTAAGATGTACACCTATTTACATTTCCAAATTCAACGGCTATTAAATTTGAGTTGTGGATGTGATTTCTTTGCATAAACTAGATAACGAAATGGGTAAACACACAAACATGTCTTTGCTCATTAATACAAAAATAACTTTCGATTGAATGAAAAACATCATAAGTTTTATCATTTTTAACATGTATCTTGCATGTTTAACCTGTAAGATGAGAAATTATCAATTATTATCATATCAAATCTAGTAGTTTCTATATCAAATCTAATGTTCTAAGAAAAACTAAAATGTCAAAGCTAGTGTCCTTGAATGAAAAAAGCTCACATGTCAAATGTTCTAAGAAAATCCTATATCTAACTAAAACTACAATCACATGGCAACTAAGATCAACTTATGTATTAAGGTATGAAAATACATATATAATCTTTCTACCAAGAAAAATAATCATATATAACAAGAAAACAATCTATAACATATTATTGATCATAACTCAACCATTGTAAACTGATTATACATTAAACTCAAGGCATATATATATATATAGTCCATAATGGTAGACATATACAAGAATTTGGCAAATATGCCAACTCAAAACATTTTTTACAAAATGTGGCATATACCATGTCTCAAAATCTATATACAATCTACACGCCGAATAGCTACATCAAATACTAAAGGTCCACTTGACCCTATGTCTCTAGTGAATCCTCAACCTATGATGGGTCCTCAAAAAGTGTCCTCTTCGTACCATGATGTCTAGTAGCTGATGGATACAAAGTTGACTGCATTAACAAGTCAAACCACAAATTTGATTAATCAGTTCAATGGTAAACATAAATAAGTTAGAGTTAGTAAATATAATCTTATCTACTATAATTTAGAACTTTCATTTATTAACATACATCTAAATCACTACAATCAACTATAAGACCTCTATAAAATATCAATTATTTAGAAAAAATCAACTCAATTACATCAACTCTTTCTTGTCATTCTACAAATAATTGTCTCTTAAGATGATCAGGTGTCCTACTGAAGCATGATGGCAAAGGTGGCACGTCACTCACTTTCTCAATTGACTGTAAAAGTAAAGTAACATTAAAATAAATTAATATATAATTATTAACAAAAACGGATATGCATACATTAAAAAAGGTTAGATGTGTTACACATAAACAATCTAGACTACACTAAACAAAAACTCATCTATACAAAACAAGCACATACCACCAACGAGGCCTCCTACATCGATTGAGAAGGACTCATCATGGATGAACCAAATAATATCTCATGTATGAAAAATGACAAGAATGTAAGACTCTATGTATACAAATAATCATAATAACTTTTAAATTAATAGATCAATTTAAACAAAACAAAAAAAAAATGCTCACTAGAATTAAGGGAGAGGAGCTATTAGTCATTGGGGATAACTTTACGACCATGTAGAAGTTACATGGAATATTTATAGGACCTCTATTTTTTTAGAAATGTGATATGGACTCTTATCTATCTATAACTAAGGTTTAGAGGTGTGACTCATCATGCAATTCTCCACATCATCACATCTAGTGAGAAGTGTTCTTAAAATGAATTTTTAAAGATTCAATGAAAACGAGCTATCATGGAATTTTTTTTACAACCTCTTACATTTCATGAGAAAATACAAGGTATTTATTGTACTCACCTTTTACGTTTGCCATAGGATAAACTTATAATATGAAGTATTCCAATGCATGTATATTACCCCCTCAGTAGTTCTACACATAATAATAGTATTTGTCTACATATTTGGAATGTTTTCATTATAAGTAAATCCTTAATAAATGTTTTATCTAGTAGGATGTTCCCCTAAAACCTAAAATATATAGGAGGCACCAAAACTCACCACTTAGGCCTTGGGAGATAGATAGACCACCATTTTCCATTCACAAATTTACTAATGGCAATGATGGAGATGATCCAATTAAAGTTGTAGTTGAGGATGATGTAGGGTCACAAATGCATAGAGATTATTGGTAGAAGTTGTGTCCCCACAATTATATCCATTAGATGTAGGTAGAGGGGTGGGTTCAAGAGGATCAAAAGGAGAAGGAGGATTAGAAGATGTGTCCCCACTATTATATGTGCATGATCATGTTATATGATTTTTGTTATGTTGATGACATTTGGTATTGGACACTATGATATGTATGGTTGCTCTTCATATTTATTGGTTTATGGCATGGGCATCTATATGATCTATACTTTTTATGGAATTTTAGTTTCCTTGTATGCTTATGTGTTTTTTATATGTTGTGTGTATGTAAATGATATAGAATCAATTTATCAATACACACAATTATCTTGGTGATCAATGAACATTGTATGTCATAATAGAATCCTCATAAGATGAATCAATCAATGCACTAAAATGGATCACATAATCATTAGCTTCAAATTAATTACAAAATTTGTATGAATATTTAAATGAATAACTGATGTGTTAGTAAAGCTCAAATATATATTATGAATAATGGATAATACACGTTTCTTTCTTTCTTTCTCATTTTCATTCTTTTAACCATTATTTTATATGATCAAACATGTAACAAACACCATGATTATCTAATTTACTATTTATCTAAATGACTATAATTAAATATTTAAGTTTTCTAAATTATCAATTAAAGTACAATTCAATCAAATTACCTCCACCCTTTGTTGGCATTTAGAAATTCATTCTACGAATGATGGTCCCTTGGGTTGATCAGGAGTTTGACTAAAGACTATTGGCAAAGATGCCACATCTGGTGCATGGCACCATGAGAGTTCAAATATGCAAGTTTGTAAATAAGGTCTTTTAGTAAATTTTGGGTGTGATAAGTCTTTTGTCAAGTAAATAAGGTCACTATAGACCATTTGTAATTTTGAAGTCATCTAGGGAGCCATTTAAGTTCATATTTTGTAATGTGGTCAATTGTGTCATGAAAAGATACAAAAAAAGTGCAAAGTGTGGAAGCCTAACAGTCATGGGCATTCAAAAGTTAGTTGTAGCCATTGGGTTTGAGGGAAAACATTTAAATATGCTTGTAGAACGATGAGGAAGTGGTTGGAGGGACTGTAAATGAAGAAAACCAATAAGAAACCCCTGTTTTAATAGCAAATTCTATGTTTTTACTAGTAAATCTCTGTTGCAGACCTCTGTACGGCCCCGTACAAGTGGTTCATGACCTAAAAACTATTTAAATTGATGAAGGCATGAGGTAACATCAATTTGCACTTGGTTTGATTGAAACTCATGAAGATTTGAGATTTTTATGGATATTTTCTGAAAACGGGTTTGTAACCCTGTTTTGAGGATTTGAAGGCACTTTATATGCAATAATCATCCTTTTCATTATTAGAATCACCTAAGACTTGGTGAAATAAGCATGCGCAGGTCAAATACAAGGTGTTAGAACCATTGGCAAGGTGTGGCAGGGTGTGGAGGTCATATTTTCAATAAACCCTCTTTGAAACAAGCCTAGAACAAGCCTAGAGTAAGGGTTTTGGGGTTTGATGCATGGATGAGTGTTTCCTTGGCTAAAAGTTGTGAAATCTAACTAGATTTGGAGAGTACTTAGAGGGTACTTGCTTTGGAAAAGAGGGCTAATTAGCCCTAGAAAATAGAGGACGGTCATTTTTGGTTAAGGTGTTGCAAAATAACCATGTCTGAGTTTTTGATATGTTGAAGTCGAGGATAAAGGGTACTTAGAAAGGTGAATATTTTGTGGGCTTAGGGCCTTCTCCAAAATATATGTTGAAAAAACCACCTAAGTAGGGCTACAAGGCAATATGAAGGCTAGTATGATATACCAACAAAGTTAGATTTTCAAACTTGGAAAATGGGTTCTTTTGAGTTGGGTTGACATACTCCACCTTTCTCTCCATTATAATGGTATCAGAGCTTAGGTATTAGATCTCTTGAGGGAGATTGGTTGAAGTTTACATAAAGGAAAGGTTGGAATATGAAGAGTCAAGATGCCTCCTAAGAATAGTGGCACTGCTATAGAGTTACAGGAGTTAAGGGAGAGACATGCTAAGTTGTTGGAGTCTCATAATGCTATTTTAGCAAGGCTTGCTGCCTTGGAGCTGTCAAGTCAACGAAGAGGTGTGGTACTAGGTGATGTAAGTGAACCCAAGGAAGAAGAAGGGGAAGAAGAGAATGAAGCAGATGAAGAGTAGATGGATCCTGAAGAATAGAGGATAATAAGGCTTTTGAAAGTAGTAAAAGGAGAGGATTATAAGACTAAGGTTGATTTTCCCATGTATGGAGGAAGTTTGAACGATGAGGAGCATCTAGATTGGATTGCAGCCATGGATAATCACTTTGAAAGTGAGGATGTTCCTGATGAGCAAAAGGTAAAGGTGGCAAAGATAAAACTGAAATGGCATGCATTATTATGGTGGGATTATGAAAAAGTTGAAAGGAGGAAGAAAGGTAAGTCAAAGATAGTTTCTTGGGACAGGATGGTTGCCAAGCTTAAAGGTAAGTTTCTTCCTAAAGACTATGAAGTTCAATTGTATAAGAAACTCCAAAGTTTGAAGAAAAAGGACTTACATGTCAAAACTTATACTGGTGAATTTTATAAGTTGAGCATAAGAGTAGGAAGAATGGAAGATAAGGTTGAAAAGGTTGCAAGGTATCTAGTTGGATTAAGATTTAACATTCAAGATGAATTGGTTGTGGCAAACCCAAGGACAGTTGAAGAATGTTTTTAGTTGGCCATTAGAGTGGAAGAGAAGATAAAAAGAAGGCAAGACAAGTCCATTAGAGGAAGAGGCAACAATACAAGAGGAAGAGGATCATTTTCTACTTCAAGACAATCAAGTGAAAGCCAAGAGGATGTACATAAAGGACAAGAACAAGTTGCAGATTTCAGAGGTGGATTCAGAGGCACTAGAGGAAGATTTGGTGGAGGTAGAAGTTCAAATACATTTTTAGGTAGATGCTATCAGTGTCATGAGTTTGGTCATCCAGCATTCAAGTGTCCTAAGAAGCAGGGTTCTACATCAAGTGGTGGTGAAAGGAAAAGTGAAAGGAGGGCTCAAATAGTGCAAGAAGATGAATGTGAAAGTACAAATTCCTCAGGTCAACTTGTTGTTCCAGAAGTTGGAGAAACCTTGATGATGAGAAGAACACTCCTCAAAGTTTCCAAGGAGAAGGAGACATTGCAAAGAAGAACACTTTTCAATACTGCCTGCAAATGCAAGGGAAAGGTATGTAAGGAAGTGATAGACTCTAGAAGTACTGATAATGTGGTGTCAAATGAAATGGTAGACAAACTAAATTTTCAAAAGATTCCTCATGAAACACCATATAAGGTATCTTGGTTGAATGAGAATCAGTCCATTTTGGTTAATGAGCAAGTTGTGGTTGAGTTTAATATTGGTACATATAAGGATAAGTTACTTTGGGATGTGTTACCCATGGATTGTTGCCATTTATTGCTTGGGAGACCATGGCAATTTGATAAACGTGCCATTTATGATGGTAGAAACAATACTTATTAGATTGTGCATGATGGAAGCACCATTACTTTGATTCCACTACAAGAAGATGTCAAGGGGTAGAATAAGGTATCCAAGGTCATAATGATGGGAAAGAAAGAGTTTGTGAAAGTTGAGGATGAAGAGAAGATGAAGGTTGCAGTCACCCCAAGAGGTGAAGATGTCACAATAGCGAGTTTGAAGAGGGTCTCAGTATTGGAGAAGAAAATGATGTGATGATGGTAAGGGCAAGTCAAGAGAAGGCCAAAGATGGACTATTTGTGAAGACTCCAAATGGATTAGAAAGGTATGATGATATTGTGGTTGGGACAATTCTTTGTCTTTTAATGCAAAGAGAGGTTAGAGGGTAGTCACATTCTGCCATGACAGAGGTTGGTAAACCTGATAGAACAGAGTTCTTTAGGATAGCGAGTATGAAAGCACAAGGTGGAGTGAACCATGGTGAGTTCCAAGGGCATATGACTAAGTTCAAGCATGCAACAAAGTTGAGAATGTAGATAAGTCAGGGGATAGATGGTAAGGACATGTTTTTTAGGTCAAGGAGAAGGTACAACATCAATCTCGGATGAGAGAAAGGCCAAAGGACATGTAGCAGGTCAATTTGCAAAGAGGAGGAAATGTCAAGTTGGAAGCAAGTTCAAGGGTGCAAAGGATGATGTAAGTTTCCACTACCTAACTCAGTGGAAAGGTTTACCATGTGAAGGAGCTTTGAAGATCAAGGAGATGCAGTGTTAAGGTGTGGACAAGTTGTCATTTAAGTTTCGAGGGACTTGGAATCTTTTTAGGTTAGGTGTATGGTGTAGGGCACCATGAGAGTTCAAATTTGCCAGTTTGTAAATAAGTTCTTTTAGTAAATTTTGGGTGTGTTAAGTCTTTTGTCAAGTAAATAAGGTAACTATAGACCATTTGTAATGTTGAAGTCATCTAGGGGATCATTTAAGTTCACATTTTGTAATGTGGTCAATTGTGTCATGAAAAGATACAAAAGAAGTGCAAAGTGTGGAAGCCCAACAATCATGGGCATTCAAAAGTTAGTTCTAGTTGTTGGGTTTGAGGGAAAATGTTTAAATATGCTTGTAGAACCACAAGGAAGTGGTTGAAGGGACTGTACATGAAGAAAATCAATAAGAAACCCATGTTTTAATAGCAAATTCTATGTTTTTTATTGGTAAATCTCTGTTGCAAACCTCTGTATGGTCCTGTACAAGTGGTTTATGATCTAAAAACTATTTAAATCGATGAATCCATGAGGTAACATTAATTTTCACTTGGTTTGATTGAAACTTATGAAGATTTGAGATTTTTATGGAGATTTTTCTATAAACAGGTCTGTAACCCTATTTTGAGGATTTGAAGGCACTTTATATGCAATAATCATCCTTTTCATTGTTAGAATCACCTAAGACTTGGTGGAATAAGCATGTGAATGTCAAATACAAGGTGTTAGAACCATTTGCAAGGTGTGGCAGGGTGTGGAGGTCATATTTTCAATAAACCTTCTTTGAAACAAGCCTAAAACAGGCCTAGAGTAAGGGTTTTGTGGTTTGATGCATGGATGAGTGTTTCCTTGGCTAAAAGTTGTGAAATTTGACTATTTTAGACTTTCCTAGAGTAGTGGAGGTGAGTTTCTAGATTTGGAAAGTACTTAGAGGGTACTTGCTTTGGAAAAGAGGGCTAATTAGGCCTAGAAAATAGAGGACATACATTTTTTGGTTGAGGTGTTGCAAAATAACCATGTTTGAGTTTTTGATATGCTAAAGTAGAGGATAAAGGGTACTTAGAAATGTGAATAGTTTGTGGGCTTAGGGCCTTCTCCAAAATATATGCCGAAAAAACCACCTAAGTAGGGCTACAAGGCAATATGAAAGCTAGTATGATATACCAACAAAGTTAGGGTATCAAACTTGGAAAGTGGGTTTTTTTGAGTTGGGTTGACATACTCCACCTTGCTCTACATAAACATCATTCACATTTTGGATTGACTATAAAAGTAAAGTAACATCAAGATATACATTAATATATAATTACTCACAAAAGAATTAAATGCATACAATAAAAAAAGTTGATGTGTAGAAAAATTATACTGGCAAGTCCAAGACAAATTGGATGGCAGAAAGAGTTCCATGATGAACTTCTATCAAATCCTCTATCATCAACTGCTATCCCCCTTAGTTACATTAGTACTAATCTTTGTTTATATTATTCAAATGGAATACACCGTGATATTTAGCTTTAAATTTTACCTCTATTAAAGATTGGCCGTGCTCCTCTACTTCTCTATCCACTGATGTCTATGCTTCTACTCTTGTCCCTGACCCCTCAGCTGCTTCAGTTCTGGACCCCACTGCCTCATCTCATGAAGGTGATGTATGAGGGACATCATACTCTAAAGTGTTTAGGGGTGGCTCACTACTCTCTGTAAGAGGACCTAAGCACAACTAATTGCAAAAAATGCAATGATGAGGCACATAAACATATGTGGGTGAGAAGGGTCTAGTAATATTAGGTGATCCAAAATGATCGCCAATATCATGTGGCTGTGCAAACTGAGAGGTTTGTGTAATCAAATGCTCAGTCAAAGAGTGTAAGGCAATGAGGCCCTATTGTGTTGCATTTGCAACAATGTTCAGGTGTTGAATTGGAGGTGGAGAAGGGATAGCAGGAGGGGGAATAAAAGGACCTTGCACTTGTCTCATTTCTCCAGGTCTATCTTTAGGCATCCCCTTACCTACTCTCTGGAACTCTCTAAAATCAAAATAATTCACATGGTGACCCATTACAAACTTTGCATATAATTTACAAAGGAAATACAAAGGTACATCTAAATTGTTGTTGGGTGGTTTATAAAAAGCCATCCACCAATGATCCCAAAAATTCTAACTAATACCCTCATGTGTATACCATTTGATTAAATACTTAGGCTTATGAATATCAACATGCAATCTAGTTTTAGGATTGACAAAATATTGGGCTAACATAGCTTTGGTAACGTCTAACTCTTTCACTTGATTGTATGATAAACCATTAGCATAGTCCACATTCTTCGTTTCTAACCATTGCCTAAATGATTCATGTTGGATTGCGAGGGTTTGAACATGAGTAATAATCCCCTCTAAATTCGATGTCATTGAAGACAATCAAGGGTGGTGGTAATAAATTTCTATAATCAGGTACTTATTTGATCAATATTTATTTCAATTTTCTCTTTGATCATTGGAAGGGGGGGTTTGGTGGGGGAGGGTTTGGGTTTTCAAGTTCTTCATCTATTTAACCTATTTAAAATATAAAACATACCTATTTAAGATAAAAAAAACAAAAAAGAAATCATTTCATTTACAAATAAAAAAGACAAGAATCACACCTTACCTCTTCGATTTGGCGACCTCCTTGAATCAGATATCTATTTTTGGAGAGCTTTGATATCTATTTTTTGAAGGTTTGCATTTTGCGAGCTGCGGGTTTGCAAAATGCAGACACTTTTTCACTTTTTATGATTTCCAAAATAAATGTCCATTTTGGAAAATGGATATCCATTTTGGTTTGGTATTCCAAACCAAAATAGATATTCTATCCAACCCAAAAAGGTCAAACTTTCACTTTTCATGATTTTGGCTAAGTAAATACACGTTTTTTCTTCCTATTTCCAATGTTTGGCCCACGATAATCCTGCACTCACCCCATAGGAACATATAATAAACTGAAGATGAAAAAATTTGGACCTTGTAAGATTTTGAAGAAACATGAATCAGGGAATGCCTATGAAGTTGAGATGCCAAGTAGGATCACTATTTCACTTGTGTTCAATATTGTAGATTTGATAGAATATCATGAAGGAAGTACAAAAGACAGACAAGTAGAAGGACAGTGGCATATCCTAGCACCTATTTTAAAGAAGGAAAAATTTGAAGAAATCTTATATAGCCGTGTGGGAAGGAGCACAAGAAACAAGCAGTATGAAGAATACTTGGTCAAATGGAGAGGAAATCATGTTGAAGATTCATCATGGTTATCCAAAGTAGAGTTTGACCGCATTGGCCCGCCTCACACATTGGAGATGTGACAAGGTCACTTCTCAAATTACCCTAGGTGTCTGATGTAGTACCATCCAGAGGCATAGAGTAATCTTGCATCATCAAAAAAATGATTTTATTTTCTATTTCTTTCACTTTTGGTTTTTGTGGATACCTATTTGCTTAAATAATGATTTAAAACCTTTAAAGTTTCTAAAAAGGCTAAGAATACTAGGACTTACTATTTTTAGTAACCAAATATCAAAGAATCGGTTGAGTCTAAAATTTTCCCTAAAGCTTCGAAATAGTGAAAATTTCAGCCTAAGATCATGTCTGGATTTCAAGATATTAAAGTTTTAGTTTTTGAGGTTCATGAAAAAAGTTTTGGAATCAATTTTGAGGTACTTAGAGGTTCTGTAACAACCCAAAAATTGGTTGAAAATCAAAATTTTCCTAAATAGTATATTTTGCAAAGCTTCAATTTTTTGCGAGCTTTCCAACACATTAGATAGTTCATCAATCAGATGCCCCGATCAAAATTTATGGCCTCTAGAAGTTAGGCCTCCCATAGTAGAAAATATTAAAATGTGTCAGACATAGTAAAGAGCTATTAAGGGAAGCTACATGTGTTTATGAGTGTTTTGACACATCATAAGATATCTTTTATTGGTAGATAATTTGAGCACCACGTTTTGGTGGTTTTAGCTCATGGTTTTGTAATACAGTTTGACATTTTTCTGTATTTTATGTCATATATATATGGTGCTTAAGTGATGCAGGAGCATCCAGAAGCATCTAGAAGCATTCAAAACAATTGGGACAATTAATAGTGAAGTTGCAGAGTACCAGGAGAGCGACCTTGGAGATTATCGCATTTACATATCAGAGTTTACAGAGCTAGACTTAGCATCTAGACATTATCATCTACATCATATCCAAAATTTAGGTCATTTGGGTTTGATTCTAGAAAGATATCGCTATCTGACGATTACCTGTTTTCACAAAGTGGAGCCGACAATGTTCAGTGGAGTCTAATTATCTTGCAGAGCAATTCTGTGACTTGCGGAGCAAAAAAGAATATCATTCAAGGAAATTTAGGACCTAACCAACCTTCATGGAGATCTACACGAAGTTGTAATCACCAACGGAGCAATACCTTATGTTTAGGCTAGACCTATCCATGTCTACACATTTCATACTAGTCGTTGCAATTAGGTCGACTTGATAATGTTATGAAGGCTTGTGGAGGATATAAATGAAGGATAAATGTTTGTTTCAAGGCAATTAACAAAGAATGTTCAAGTATGTGAAGATATGAAGCAAGAGGATGAATGTTTTGATCCAAAGAAGATGCAAAATTGAAGCAGAGAGCAAAGCAGTGAGTAGAATAAGTTGCATAACAAAGAATTGAGAAGTAGAAGAAGGAAATCATGGAAGAGTGTTATTGTATGAATCTTTTGTAACCCTAGGCTATAGCCTAGCATCTGTAAAGCCCAAGTGGCATATGTAATATGTTTTGAGATCTTAATATAAGAGGATTGAGCTTTGAAGGCTATGTTTTTCCCTTTTAGGGTTTTCCCATGATATATCTTATGTCATGTGCTTATGAATGTCTCTTTCTTTCTGTTATTAGCTAAATACTTTTGTTGCATCTCTGATTGATCATGATGTTAGTTGTTTAAGGCTGCAAGGTTGGACAGTCCTTCATCGGACCCTCCTACCCTGATTGCATCATTGAGATAGAGGTTTTGTGTGAGAGTATGATAGATGTTGAGTTGTCTTCAGATCTCTAGTTGGATATATTCTTGTGGAAACTTGCTTTGCAAGTATATTGTAATCCTGTTGAGATTTATGAATTAGACATTGAGTTGCTTTTCAAGGTGGGGTTTTCTCCCAAAAGGGTTTCCCCACATAAATCACTGTGTTTGTGGTTTGATGTTTATAATTTGTCATTGTGAGTGTGTTGGATGGAGTACACCCTCATCAAGATGTCTCCCTCCACCACTACTCTGTGGAAAAAAGAGGAATCTACTTCTTCACTGGATGGCAAACCTCAAGAGGTAGCTTAGAAAGAATCTCCTCAAAGGATGTTATCTCCTGAGACTGGGAGCCAGAATTTAACCTTTGGCTCACAATCTCTACCTATGGCAGGTAATGGATCATCTCCCTCTAGGAAGGGAATCATTAAAGCTTCAGACATGAAAGATTCTAAGCCTAAAAAAGATCTTATATCATTGATAGACACTCCAAAAGTGACGTCACTTGTGGACGTAAAGGCCAATACCTCATATTCTAATGATGAGGCTTTACATGTTGGGACTGCCAATGAAAACTAGATAGTTGTGGAAAGGAAAAAGAAAAAAATCATGGCACCCCTCAACACGCTTCTTCGGTCCTACTCTAAAGGTAGTGTTAAAACTTTGAAATTTTGTGATAAATGTATAAACTAGAAAACATATATGGTTTGAAGATAATAGAATGAATTCCCATATAGGGGAAATTTTAGTGTTAAGGGCCTCTTTAGGAACAACCAGTGTTTTCTCAATTTAATTGCTATTTCATTTTAGTTTAATGGGAGTGAACCCCAAATGGTCACAACTTACTCATAAAATAAATTTTAACTTTTCACAATGCAAATATAATAAAATAATTCTTAAATAGTTGTAAAGTAAAATAAAATAACTTTCAAGTAAATAAATTAAATTTTTAAATCATAAATAATTTGAATGATGGTAAAAAATTATTATATATTTTTAAAACATATATTGAAGATTTTGAATATTATAATGAAAAAAAAATCTTATAATAATATTTTATTAAATATAAAATTTAATGACTATAACTATAAATAATAATTTTAATTAAAATATAGCATTTAATTTTAAAATTAATTGAAATTAATTTGATTAAAAATGTTTTTTTTTTAAAAGAGGGTAATAATTTATTAATAATAGAAAGTCAGCAATACAAAGAAATCAGGGTCCACAAAGGTACCTAGAGAGAAGCAAGATCACCAACCCAACAAACTCCCAACCAAGACTCAAACCCCCAATCAAATCAACCACCAACCATCATCCACCAACCATGTCCTCTAAAATAATCTTTTCTAAAACTTGGCAAAAATATGGGGATAACTACTCCCATCCCTCAATCTGCCAGTCCCCATCATGTTCAGAAGCCCATTTGGCCAAACAGTCTACAACCCTATTGCATTCCCGAGGGATGTGAGAAAAAGACACCACCTCCAACATGGAACAAAGACGCAAAATATACCGAACAACCAAAACAAGCTACCAATTAACCCTCTCCAAGTTCTGATCATTCAGTAAATTAACAATGATCTGAGAGTCTGATTCACAGATAATCTTATGCCAACCAAGAGCACAAGTACACTCAATAGCCCATAGAATCGCCAACCCCTCCATAAGACTGTTGGTTCACTTCCCTTTATGAATGGAAAAAAGGAAAATAACAGAACCAGAGCTATCTCTCCCAACCCCACCTATCCCAGCAGGCCCAGGGTTACCTCTAGAAGAGCCATCTATGTTGATCTTTAAAACATCCACCAGAGGAAGAGACCAACCCCCAACTCTTTGAACGTTCTTTTTAGCACCTCTACCTCTTTGTACACAAAAAGAATCAAAAGCCAGACTACGAAGGCCCAAACTATTCACAATGTCCTCATCACCCGTACCTAAAGGAAAAGAAACCTCACATTTGGCTTCCATGGTCTCTTGAATCATACCAACAACTCTCTGCCAAACCTGTTGGATCATCAACTTCTCACCATGAAAAATCCTACGATTCCTTTCAAGCCAAATTTGTCAAAGGATGAAAGAAGGACCAATATCCCACACAATCTGGAGGAAAGAAGCCTGAGTCAGAAGTCTCCCCAAACTATTCCAGAAATCAGCTAGAGAAGAATCATGAACACAAGGGTGTTTCCAAAAACCCCACCAAAAATGCCAAAGAATCTTAAAGAAAGGACACCGAAAGAATAGGTGAGGCAAATCCTCCTCACTACCACCACAAAGCATGCAAACAGAGGGGCCTTGGAATCCTCGCTTCCATAGATTATCCCAAGTTAGGCACCTGTTCCAAGCTAAAGGCCACAAAAAGTAGTTACACTTAGGCCAAGAGAATTTGTTCCAAACCTGTCTCCACCAAGAGAGTTCCATCTCCCCATCCCTCTGGAAGATCAACTCCTGATATCCACTAGCCACCGTGAACACCCCTTTAGGGTCTCGACTCCAGGCCAAGATATCCCTCTCCCTAAGAGAGCTGGATTCTCTACTTGCAAGAATATATTTCAGCTCCATGTGATCCTCCTCTGATCCACTAGTAGGCCACTCACCGGGGTCCTTCCATGTAGACACTTCCACATGCCCACAAAGATAAGTTGATGCAGAGTGACACAAGGGAAGCAACCACAAGATAAGTTTGTTCTCCTTAGCCCACTCACCCACTCACCTAGCCTTCAACCAACCAATCAAAGGCACATTCAAGGGTATATTATGGATTTGTTGCCTAGAATTCTATTCAGCCTTCAAGGCCTCTCCCACACCTCGAGGTAGGTCTGCAAACACCTTACCAACACTTGGTTTGATCACCAACTTCATTCAACTCTCTAACCTTGACTAGGTCTAGTGAGGCTACTAGCCCTCCAAATCTAATTTTCTCCACACAACTTGACAAAACCCTAAATTACTAGGCAAGTAAATGATGGATTTCAATACCCTTTAAGGGGTCCTAACAAACTTCCAAACCTCCAGGTCCAACTCTACTCCAGCAACTCAAAACACCCACTAGGTCTCTAGGCCTAATTGATCACTTTAGGGCTAGGTTACAAAGCAAGTGGTCTAATTTGGGTTCATAGATCAGGGACAGGAGTTTGGATTGCCTCTACCACACCCAAACAACTCAAAACCACCATTCATTCACTCACCTTATCAGAGTTTTGTCATATACATCACCAAATTGCATAATTTCAGTCAAATACATAGAGATATTTGACCTAGGGCATCACCTTAAAAATAGAAGAATGCCTTTCCCAGAAAAAAGCTTTTGGAATCAAGTAGTATACACCCCTAGCCTGCATTTCACCAAGTGGCATGAAATTTCATTAGTGGGAATGCATTCTAGGGCCAAATTTGTGGGACAGCCCTAGAAAATAGGGTTTCTAGACCAATTTTGAAAGAAAATTCAATAACTTTTGACTCCGACCACTTCAAGACCTCAAACTAGTTGCATTCAAACCTAGACTCACTCTAGTTTCAGAAAAAGTACATTAGACCAAGAGTTCAGTCCGTACAATCTGTACGGAAACATGTTTTCTTCATAAAAATAGTCAAATTCTTGATTTTTGTGCCCAAAATTGCATACTAAATCTCCTTCCCGTTCTGGGGTGAGAGGACAGCAATATCACTTGACCCAAGTTGGTTTTCAACTGTCAAAACAGATTCAACTTCCAAAAATGGGTTGCAACCGACCAAATGTGTCATTTGACAACATTGACAACATTGGTCACTATGACATTTTGCAATAACACAAAGAGGTCGATTGGTTCAACTTGTCCAATGGAACCTAACCAACCACCATTCCCTCTAAAACATGCCAAAACACAAAAATTTCCAATTAGACTGAAAAACAAACAAAAAACCAACATTAGACCTACTAGACCTAAGTGGCATAACTAGGGTCCAAATGGACTAAGAAGGATTTGAGGTTTATATAGCCACCCCAAACCTCTTGACCATACAAAATGGACCAAACAACAATGGCTAAAAGCCTTATTACCAAACACATTGAACAAAAACCATAACTTCTCAAAATGCATCAAAATGCTCTTAGGTGCCCTGCACCATAAGTAGTCTTGAAAACTGCCACCCGTGACTAGCTAGCCTCCAGAAAGTGTTGGAAAAGATTCTATAGATTGGAATACTTATGCATGATTGGAGGGGACCCATCCCAAGAGTTAAACCAAAAAAGAGCCTCAGCCCCTCTATTACAGATCCAAAACAAGCTATCCTTGATCAGCTTAGCTCCTTTTTTAAGGGTGTCCCAAATCACTGACCCTTTCCCCCAAGCAGAAACTGAGGAACCTCAACCTTTGGAACACCACCCAGATATTTGTGAGTAATAATCTTGGCCCAGACATGATCTTGTTCAGTGTACCATCTCCAATAAAACTTGGCAAACAAAGACAAACAAGCCAACGTGGACTGCCGAAGCTTAAGACCACCATGATGTTTAGGCCTACAGACAATTTCCCACTTCACCAGACTCAACTTTGAAGATGTCAAGAAACTAGCCCATAAAACTTATCTGGCTAGAGAGTCTAAATCTTTAATAAAACTAGTAGGGGCCACCTGAAGCATGCACCTGTAAGTGGGTAGAGCCTGCACCACCGACTTAAGAAGCTGCACCCAACTGGCGAAGGACAACCATTTACGAGTCCAATGGTTCACTTTCATATGAAACTTGTCCAAAATATTTTGCTAAGAACCCCTAGGCAAAGTACCAAAAGAGATAGGAATATCGAGATAAGTAAAAGGTAAATGACCAATCTGAAATCTCAGGATACGAACAATCCATTGTTGAATGAGTATAGGGGTATTAAAGAAGAAAATGGAAGATTTATCCTCACTAATCAACTGACCAGAAGCAATGAGATAGATGTCCATAGCCTTGCACAAATTACTGGCCTCGCAAACCTTGGCCATCCCCATCAGAGAAGTATCGTCAACAAATTATAGGTGAGACTGATCAGGCAATTCATTGCCCCACACCCAACCTTGAATCAGACCTTGACCAACATGACTCTTGATAAGCCTTCCCAGACCTTAAGCCAGAAGAATGAAAAGATAACAAGAGAGAGGATCCCCCAATCGAAGACCTCTAGAAACCCCAAATAAAGAAGATGGTTCCCCATTAACCAAACTGAGAAAGAAGTGGTCGAAACACAACTCATAACCAACACCGCCCATTCTTCGGCAAAACCAAAAGCAATAAGCACTTTTCATAGGAAAGACCACTTAACTCTATCATACGTCTTTGCCATATCAAGTTTGATGAACATAGCCTTTTCTTTCGAGGTCACCATAGAGTGTATAGTTTTGTTATGTCAGAAAATGTCCCCTTGGGGGCTTTTCCCTCTTAAGGTTTAGCTCTTAGGTCCTGTAATTGCATTTAGAGCATCTTGCATGTTATATCTGACTCCCAATGAGAAAAACCTTGGGTCTTGTGACAAATAGGACCTAGGGGGTTGCACTTTAATAATCACTGAGCAAAAATGGAAGGGTGGACTTGGGTGCTAGCACCCTAGTCTAGCCCTATTTTGGGTTTGCCCTAATTTCAAATGTCAATTTAGTGACTATTATTTGGGTCCTATGCTGACATCTAAAGTTTGAATTATGAAATTCTTAGCGGGAATCTTTGTAGTTGCATCTATAAGCATGATTAGGTTTCATTTGTAAACTAGATGGAAATTGGGTGGATTTGATGTATACTTGTAATCATAAAGCATTCAAAATATTCATTGTGTTGTAGAGCAAAGCACAGTTATTGTGTTTGTGTTTGCAGATTTGACATCCATCTCCTCATGGTATGAAGAGCCTCTTCCTTCCATGAAATCTTCACTACAAGGTGATATCGATTATGTTTTCAATCATTTATCATTTGGATTTTTGCCTCTATCCTGTCAGGATACGCACTCTCATCTAACAATGGTGTTTGGAAGACTTGAATGTCTCTCTGAGGCTTTACCAAGGCAAGCCTCTAAATACCACAACCCCCTCCCACACTCCTTGTGATTGCAGGTTACAGGTGTTGAGTTCCATGGAGTGGAGTTGCAGAAAGGAGTGGCATGCATCAAGGATTCAGGATCTAAAAATAAGCAGGACACTGGAGCTTTTCTTGGACTAGGGCGCTAGTCCCGGTGTCCTCTACAATTGAATCCCTAAAATATGGAAGTTGTAGTGCAGATCAGTGTCAAAAGGAGATCAGGATTCCGTAAAGAAACACGTACCTTGGACTTGGACGCTAGTCCCCATGTCCCTAATTTCTCTGCCTTCTAAACTTTGAAAAGCAGTGAGTTAAATATCTCTGTCCCTTATCTCAATCTGAAAGGATTTTCTGTAATTTGATAATTTGCTTACTGATTTGCATATTTAAGGTTTCTAAGTATAATTGAGCATTAAATTGAGACATTGTTTGATACATCCAAGAATCCACAACTTCCCAAGTGGTAGCCCAACCTGATAGGTGATTGCTCTCACTTAGTGGAGATTCAACTCAGTTGATATAACCCTGGAATGTTTGGTGTGAAAGGAGGACTCTGCATAAACCATTAAAACCCCATTTTCCCCCTTTTACCTTCCCCTAAACAAGTTTCAATAGCAATAATGACACCATCCAGGATTTGCCTATCCACCACAAAGCCTCCCTATTCCTCCGAGACAAGCAAGCTTATCCACCACTTCGATCAGTCTCCCAGCAATCAATTTAGACAAAATTTTATAGACCACATTACAAAGAGCAATGGGCCGAAAGATACCCAACTTGTTAGCACCATCACATTTAGGGATGAGCGCAAGGAAAGTGGAATTCATAGCCCTTAACATTTGCTTGTTCCTATGAGATTCATGTACCACCTCTAATAGATCCAAATTTATAATGTCCCAAAATTCTTGAAAAAATTCAATTGGGAAGCCGTTAGGACCAAGGGCTTTCCCCTTCATCTGAAAAATAGTGGCCTCTAATTCCTCCAGAGAAATGCAACGTAGGAGATATTCATTTCCCTGGAAACCAAAGAAGGAATACAAGATAATCATATTTTCTACCCCCTGCACATCCGGAGAATCCTCCCTAAATAAGGAGGCAAAGTAAAGAGAAGCCTCCCTGGAAATTTCTCTCAAAGAAGAGACATGCTCACCCCTAGCATTTACAAGAAAAGGAATAGAGTTTCCATGTCTTCTAGCTTTCATTGAGTTGAAGAAAAAGGCGGTGTTCCTGTCTCCCTCCTACAACCAATCAACCCTCGCCTTCTGTTTCTAATAGATCTCCTCCCGCATCTCACACTCCTCCAGGGCTTTCAGAGCCCGAACCTCCTCTAAAAGAGACTCCTTAGAAAGGCCAAACTCTCTAATCTCCTGAGTAATAGCATCCAAACGTGCCTGAGTGGCACTCTTAGCCTGGAAGATGTCACCAAAACATTGCCTATTCCATCTTTTGAGTTGGTATTTCACATACTGCAGTTGCCTAACAAAAGAAAACATCACAGTGCCAAAACTAGGTCTGTCGTTGTGCCACCAGTCAGCCATGAGCTCCTATAGAGAGGGTCTCGCATCCACATAAGTTGAAACATGAAAGGGGGAGAACGAGCTACCTAAGCCAAAGAGGTAGAAAGCTTGATTGGCCAATTATCAGAACCCCTCCAATCCAGAATCTCAGAGCTAGTAGACCAAGAACCGCCAATCCAAAAGTAAGAGACTAGGAACCTGTCAATCCTCTCAGCAATACATTCCTCCCCTAATCGTCTATTGTTCCATGTAAACTAACCATTACTAGGCTTGATATCCACAAGGTTTAAGACTGAAATATTATCCTAGAGAAGAAAAGCAGAAGGCTCCAGTCTTGGAATCCCTCCCCTCTTTTTGCCCAGATTAGTAATAACATTAAAATCCCCAGCTATGATCCATTAAAAAAGAGGAATAGTACTTCAAATGAACTGAATATGGGACCAAAGGCACTGCTTACCAGGCAAATCTGTAGGAGCATAAATATTGGAAAGAAGAACAGTTTCTCCAGTTCCCAAGCTCAAGGCAACCACCGAAATAGAAAACTTACAAGACATCCACCAAAGCGAGTAGAACTTTAGAGGATTCCATAAACATGCCAGTCCCCCAGCATTACCTTGGGCACCAATGTACTGGCATTGACCTTGCCCCCAAAGCTTAGGCACCACACCACACATATTCTCAACCAATAGCTTAGTTTCTTGGAGGAGGGTATGTGCAGGATCATGATGGGCCAAACAGTGGCAATGGAAAAACAATCGCATGGAAGTGTTAGCCAAAATCGTGAAACACTTTTTTAGGCTTGGATTTAGGCTTGGGAAGTTTTCTCAAAATGGATATCCATTTTGGAGAAACAGATATCCATTTTGGAAAAATACTTTAAAAATGCATTTTTCCGAAATGGATATCCGTTATGGAAAAATGCTTTGGAAAAATGCATTTTTAAAGCATTTTTCCATAACGGATATCCGTTTCTTTTATTTTGATTTAAAAAATTTTCCCTCCGAAATTTAGGCTTGGGAATCCAAACTTGGTTTTTCAACGTGAATGAAGAATTCATTTGTTTTTACAGATTTTCCTCGACTTCACCTTTGATGCTAATAGACTTTTTTTGATACAAATTTGATAAAATCAAAAGGGTATATTTGGGACACTGTTAGGATTCTAAAAATATAATATATGTTTGATTGTAATTTTAATAGGTAATTATTAATAATTTTCTACCTACACTATGTCTGAATTCCTGAGAGACATACTGATTGAAAAACACCCATAACTTTCAAACCGTTTGACCTTTTTCAAATTCAAAAGTTGCATCACACTCTACACTTCATTACCTACAGGTCTTATTTTTTTGTTTTGAATTTCATATATTTTTGACCAAGTTAGGTTGGCTAGAAAATTACTTTTTAATATTTTTAAAAAGTTGTAGTAAAAAATTCATAACTAATTATTTACTTACAAAAAAAATTCATAAAAATATGCATCACATTTGGGCATGTGTCCTCTACTTATATCTAAAGATTCAAAAAAAATATTTTTTCCCTCATACTTAGGTTGGCCAGAATAACACCTACTTCTTATTTGTTTTCAAAAAAAAATAGTAGCCCATAAACTACATTCAATTTCCTACAAATTTTATTACTACATATTTTTCAAATTATGTAGGTAACCCATTCAAATTTTCTCATGAAGTTGCTTAAGTCTATTTTTCAACATTTTCATTACCACTTAGAGGTATTGTTTGGCCCATCATGATCATGCACATACCTAGGAATAGCACATCAGGAGAATGCTTACGAACTAAATCTTGAACAATTTTTTGTCGAGAGTCGGTGTTCAAGCCCCTTACATTTCATGAGAGGATGATCATTTCTGGGAGCAGGAAAAATGGGAGTCCAAAGTCTTAATAGAACCTGGCTCCACCAAAGTTTCCCCCATCATCTTGATTTTCTCCAAATCCTTCTTTCTTCCAACTTTGAAGGATTTCTCCAGAACCCCTTTCTTGGGATTTTTCTAATGAAGCCCTAAAGGAGGGGAAGCTCGATTACCTTTACCTGCACCTACCACCATCTGCTCCATAGGAGTAGAAGATTCAACCTCAGTCTTATCTAAACCACCAGGAGCCACAGGGACCCCCGAGTCCAAAAGGCTTTGATTTGTATCCATTTGAGAAAGAGATAATCCACCTTCTAAAATGCAAGGCGGATCAACCAGAGTAAGACCCTCTTGAACCGCCCCCAAACCACTCGAATCCAAGGCCATCATACCAAGGTTCACCACCTGTTGTCTAAGGTCATCCAACACATCAAAGCGATTGAAAGTGTCCCCTTCATGTCTCTCCTTGAAAGTTCTTTTCATTCCACAGTTTCTATTGTAGGTCTTAGCAGGAATAAAACCCTCATTATCAGTCCCCACACCTAGAATAGGGGCCTTACCCTTGTCCTCCTTAGCAGGCTTACCAGGTGGCAGAGAAGGACGAGGCTCAGAAGAGCAGAACTTCAGACATCTACACTGCAAATGCCCATATTCATGACACAACTGACAATGGAAAGGAAGAATCTCACAGTCCAGCTGTTACACCCAAGAAGACGAGCCCACCTAAATTTCCAAAGAATCTGGAAGAGGGTTGCTCAAATCTATTTCCACACAGATGTGAGCAAAGGTCATAACCATTCGATCCTACATTTGTTATGAAGGACCTGGTGCACCAGTTTTCCCAGCAGCAATGTGACCATATGCAAGATATCATTTCTCCAGTATTCCACTGGAAACCAAGGAAGGCGCACCCACACTGGGACTCAATTCAGGAGCTCCTCTGAATGATTAAAGCCAGTGTGCTCAGGCTTCAGAAACAAACCAATTTGATTATGAAAATATGATCCTCCTTCAAAAACCCTATGTCAATCTGCCATGCAATTAAATACAACCATAAAAAAGTTGTTAGCCAGCAACATCACCTCTATTTCTCCTTCGGGGTTCCAAGTCCTTCTAACCCACTAGTCCAAGAACAGGAGCGAGACCCGCATCTCCATGAATTTATATATCAAAGCATGATTTGTGAAGTATTCAGCATCCTCAGCAATTGATTCTAGTTGAATCACCAAATTAGGCCTATCAGAGCACTACTCCAAACACTCATTGATATTCAGGATTCGAAGGCTCCCAACCGGAGCCAACCCATCATTCCCCACATCATTAAATAAAAACTTATTCTCAACACCACGCTTGGACGAAGATGGAGAGCTCGTACGCAAGGAGGCTCGAAAGTCCATATTATTATTGATGCTAAATGCCTCACCTGAGGCCATGAACAAAAAGAAAAAGGCAAACGGAGACCCTGTTCGATCTCCTCAAACCCCACACCCAGCACTAGCATCAAACACCAAACAGACACGGAAGAAATGAAAGATAAAAAGAAAACCCCCCCTTATGCTATTACACCCCTCACCACGCTAGTAACCGCTCACTAAGGCCCAATCTACAACAAAAAGAACCATGCAACAAGAGAACATAGACATGCAGACTGCGACCTGCTATAGGTCGTGGGTCTGCACAGCACTCCCACCCACACTCGCCATCAAATTTTTGAACCAATAAGATCTGATTAAAAATGATTTGAAGACAACTATAAATAATCATCTTTGTCATTGAATATGTAATTCTTTAAGTGTGTTTAAGATATTTATACTAGTTTATATTTTAGAAAGGAAACTTTAAAAGATATTATAAAATTAAAAAATATTGTAAAATATAGAAGTTATAATTTAAAAGAAAAATATAAAGGTATTATAAATTTTTTTTAAAAAAATTATTGTAAAAATAGAAACAAAATCAAGCATCAGCTTATCTTCTACATTTTCCATCCATAAGGCCTCAAAGTTTGAACCAATTAATATTAAAAAGAAAAAATATATATTCTATACTCTCTATATTCTATATTCTAGGGAAAAAAAATTAAAAAAATATTATAAAATAAAAAACTATTGTAAAATACTAGTATATTTATATTTAAAAAAATATATCTAAAGTACTCTAGAAAAAAAAAATTAAAATATTATAAAATAAAAAACTATTGTAAAATAATAGTATATTTATATTTAAAAAAATATATCTAGAATTTTTTTAAAAAAAATATTATAAAATAAAAAACTATTGTAAAATACTAGTATATTTATATTTAAAAAAATATATCTAAGTACGGTAGAGATATCCTTCTCCTTGCCTATTTTTTTATCAATTTACCACACTCACCTCAAATCCTACTTTCGTTCTACATGTGAAAATAATTAAGGAAGGAGGCAATATAAATAGATTGAATGCGTGTCTTTTCATATACCATTCCATTTCTTTCTTTCATCTTAGTGCATAGTGATGGCTTCTACCATCCACCTTTCTTTCTATATATTTTTTTTATTCGTGCTATGAATATAGGAATTATATTTTAAATTACATTTTAAAAGAAAAATATAAAAAACATTTCTACTTAAAAAAATTGCATGTCTAATTTATAAATAACAGACATAAACTATAGTTAAAAAAAATATCTAACATTTAATTAGTACATAAATAGAAATAATAATCATTAGTTACATGATTTTCATTGCATGCGGCACTAATAAGTAACACTTAACTATAAGGTAAGCACTACTAACTATAGCACTTAACTATAAGTGCTATAAATAATAATTTTAATTGAAATATAAGAGAGCTTAAAAAACAGAAAGTAGAAGGGAAGAGCAAACAAAATACTAGGAAGAAGGGAAGAAGAGCGGTCAAGGAGGAAGAAACGCAGAGAACAAGACATGTAAGATCTATAAAACTCTAAATACTGTCGTTGTATTGACAATGGCTTTGGTTTTTTTCCTTTTCTCTCACCATATTTGAATAACATCACATATATTTTTTCTTAAAGACTTCATTTTGGAAGTGATGGCGTAGAGATTCTGGGTGTTTATCAGTTGAATGTTGTAATTCATGGCTTTATTCGTATGGTTTATTTGGTCTCTTATTGTATGACTGGTTTATAAGAAAGCAGAAAAGGAAGATGGGAGCACAGAGCAAAGAAAAGGCAATTGGCATCGATCTTGGTACCACATACAGTTGCGTGGGAGTTTGGCAGCATGACAGAGTGGAAATCATTGTGAATGAACAGGGAAACAGAAGCACTCCATCTATCGTTGCTTTCACTTCCAACGAAACCCTCGTTGGAGACGCTGCCAGGTTTCAGATTGCGTCTAATCATCTTAACACAGTGTGTGATGCCAAGAGAATTATTGGAAGGAAATTCAATGACGCCTCTGTGCAGGCTGACAGAGAGCTCTGGCCTTTCACCATTGAGTCCTCAAATGAGGGAAAGCCTATGATTCAAGTCACTTACAAAGGCCAGAAGAAGCTCTTCTCAGCTGAGGAAATATCATCTATGGTATTAGCTAAAATGAAGATGGTAGCTGAGCAGTTCCTGATGTGCAATTTGAAAAAGGCGGTGATTACTGTGCCGGCCTATTTCAACGATGGGCAGAGGAGGGCTACAATCGAGGCTGCTAAAATGGCGGGGCTTGATGTCATGCGGATTATTAACGAGCCCACAGCTGCAGCATTAACTTACGGTTTCCCTGCAGCCAATCGCAATCACAGTCAGAAACAAGATGTTGTCATTTTCGACTTGGGTGGAGGCACTTTGCATGTTTCTCTGCTTACATTTGAAGGGGCTAAAATTGTGGTGAAAGCTGTTGCAGGGGACATGCATTTGGGGGGCCAAGATTTCACCAATAGGCTGCTCAACTACTGTGCTCATGTCTTCAACCAAAAGCATAATGTGAATGTGAAGGCAAATGCCAGAGCTGTTTGCAGACTTGATTCAGAGTGCGAAAGAGCGAAAAGGAACTTGTCTTGTGCAATGGAGACTGCTATTGAGATTGACGGCCTTTTCCAGGGGAAAGACTTTTATATAACGATTAGTAGAGCTAAGTTTGAAGAGCTCAACTCAGACTTGTTTGAAAGGTGCATTCAGATCCTGAAGCAATGCCTTAAAGACGCAGAGACTCCCATACACCAAATCAAGGAGGTTGTTTTGGTAGGGGGCTCCTCGCGAATACCGAAAATAGAAGATTTGATCTGAGAGTTATTCAAGGGGAAAAAGTTATGCAAAAGTATGAATCCAGATGAAGCCGTGGCTTATGGGGCGGCCCTCCAGGCCGCGGCCTTAAACCATGAAGACATCCACCTTGTTGTGAGGGACATCACGCCTTTGAGTCTTGGAGTAGGAGTTAAAGGTGGTATTATGGAGGTCGTTGTGCCAAGAAATACTCCAATTCCTACTCGCATCACGAAATCCTTCACCACGGGTTATGACTATATCAAAGTAATGTCGATTCTAGTCTACGAAGGAGAAAGAGCATTAACTGCTCCTAACAATTTCCTGGGAAAATTTCAAGTGGATGGAATTCAAGAGGCCCGAGCTAGAGTGCCATCTTTACAAGTTTGCTTCCAAGTGGATGCGGATGGCATTCTAACAGTCTCTGCGCAGGACAAACGAACAGGGGCAAGCAATCGCATTATAATTTGTTACAATGAGCAGAGGCAGAGACCGAGCAAAGAGGAAGTAGATACAACAATTGCCAATGCACTGCGTTTTCAAGTGGAGGACAAACGGCTCACAGAAATTTACACAGTCAAAAATGCACTCGACTGCTTCATACAAAACACCAAGAGAAGGGTGAGACAAAGACGATTCATGCGCAAAAGTGTATCTCAAGATATCATCAACAGTTTAGATGGTGCTTGGGATTGGGTGAAGAAGTGTGAAGACTTACATCAACTGCACAACAAGTTGAAAGAGTTGCAGGCCAAGTACCAAAATATGAAGCTTCCATTTTTTTAATGTCATTTCAAAAAAATTTCATTTGTTTTTATATTGTGATTTATTTATTTTAAGGGTTGATCTTAAACATCATCCATTTCAACAGTTAAAGGTCAATTTTGATCAATAAAAGTAGGACAGATATTTATCACTTTTTGTTGTGGATGAAGTGTAAAATTGCTATTGACTGTTTAATCATTGAAATGGATGATATTTAAGTAAAATGCTGTCAAACAGATCATGTTATGAAGTTGAATATGAAATTGAATATAAATTGTGCTTTTTTCTTCAGCTTGTGTTAAAATCTGATCATTTTGAATATATCGGATATATTATTTATTAATCCTTGCGTCTATAAAGGCCCACTTATGTTTTCATCTGATCATTTTCCTATTAGTGTGTTTTGAAATCTGTGTCAAAACCAATTAAAATCATGTGCTGTAGGGAAAATAAACCTTTAGTAATTCTTATTTTCCTTTATTTTTCTGCACTGAATATGAAAAGTTTATAATTTTTGTTATTGGTTAAGGCTGGTTTTATCATGGTGGAATGAATTCTTAATAAATCAGAATTTAAAAATACTTCTTTTCTCTTTTGTAATGTTGTTTCAAATAATATAAATGCATTTTTCTAAACAGTTCGTGTAGCTTGTCTATGCTTCCACATTTTTCATCCATGCCTGCTAGGGCAGTTGCAACGATAACATCTGATAGAAATCCTCTTCCTTTATCCTTTTAATAGATGTCCATACTGCATTACAAAGTTCCCATTTCGGCACAGGCAGAGACACACCAGTATTTCTGTACACATTGTTGTTAGCTATCATGAATGTGGTGATTTCACTGGATTTCCATTATAATCTCCCATCTTGTTTAATTCCTCGGAAGATTCAACCATTCTGTGTCGTTAAGAAGACATCATTGAGATCAAAAGCCATGACTTCACCTTCTTATTTCTAGGTATTATTCCAATCTCTATTTAGGTAGGTTTGAGTAGGGGATAGCTGAAAACTTAGTTTAAGTCTTATATTGCACTGAAATCTTTGTCAGATTGCACGAGTAGTGAATACATGGTAACCAGAATTTATCTTGGCAAATGCATAGTATTCGGTGTTGATATTCTGTGTTGGCAGGCGACATGTTTGCTAGAATTGAACTTGATTCTTCTCATAGGAAACACCCCTTCCATATTTAGATTATAGATGGCGATTACATGGTAAACAGAATTCATCCTAGTGAGTACATAGCCTATGGATATGATTATAGAATAACCAGATCACAGTTGAAATTCTGTTTTGACAGTCCACACATCTGCTATATTGGAACTTGGGTCTCCTCACAGAAGTGGCCTTTTCTTGTATAGCTTATAGGTAGTAATTATATATTAACCATAGTTCATTTGAGCAAGTACATAACTTAAGGGAAGTATGGTAACATGAGCTCACCTTAGCAGGTACAAAATGCTCAGTTGATATTCTCTTTTGCCTGGCAATGTGTCCACTAGATTTAAACCTGGGTCTCAACATAGTAAGCACCCCTTTTCATGTATAGCTCATGGGATAGTGTTGATTCTTGTATTTCCATTTGCAAGAAAATATCAACCATGAAATTATGGAATATCTTCTTGAGATGAGATTTTCACTAGTGACGGAGAGAAATGGAAGCAACAAAGAAAATTAGCAAGTTTTGAATTCTCTGCCAAAGTTTTGAAGGATTTTAGTAGTGTTGTTTTTTGAAAATGTGCAGTGGAGCTTTCTGGAATTTTGTTAGAAGCATGTAGAACAAATCAAATAGTTGAGATGCAGTTCAGTTCTGAGAGTAAAACTCCTTTGATTGCAATCATCTCTTGATTTTTTCATGGGTGTCGATCCATTTCGATTTCTTCATAATCCATTTCCAAATGGTTTAATCTATCTATGCAAGCCTTATTTTGAATTTGAAGTCTTTGGATAAGTTTGTCTTCTACATGAACTATTTACTAGATCTTCAAATGAGTTAATAGAGAATTATACTTTTTTGGCAATGGTTCCATGGAGGGGGTTTCACAAAATTTTCTCAGCAGGAATTGCTAGGTGCATTCTTGGGGAGGATTTCCCAAAATTTAGGATCTTTTTGTAATAAAATAGTCCCAAGATATGATATTTCATCTTTGCTACAAATTTTTTAAAGTATGAGCTACCATTTATAAATTTGTTTCCTTCAAAAAAAAATAATCTCCTACTGTCATGTAGCCATAAAACTCTTAATTAGGCTTTCAAACATTCTATCCCCCCTCCAGTACCTTCTAAAAACCTTCTCCCTAATTAGTAGCTGCTGGGATTTGGTTTAGGAAGTTTCCAATATTTGCAGTGTAAAAGTTAGTGAGATATAATCTTCCATGGGAACATTACTTAAGTCTGGCTCCATTTTCTTCCATGTAAATCAATTGCAGTAAATATTTCGCCTAAAGCAGTTGAAGAGAATTACAGTGGAGTTATAGTGAGGTCCCATGGAGGGGACTTCACCAAATTTTTCCTGCTGGTAGAGTTGAATAAATTTAGGAGTGTTTAGCTGTCATATGATCACATGGATATCATATCTTTCGCTACACATCTTTAAGGGTCTCTTCAGTGTTGCTTTTAAGCGGCTCCTAAAAACCTTCTATCCCACTCTTAAATAGCGGCTGAAAATTTTACTTGTAAGAGGTGGCTGCACTGATTGTTTTGGGGGCGATTCCAAGTTTTACAAACAATGAATATTGTTTCATGGGATCTACCACAACATAAATATCGGGGCAGTAGTCCACATCATGAGAACCTACTCTTACACTAATACCATGTTAAGGTTATGAATGATTTTGTTTCCAACCATCCACTGTTGTAATTGTACATATCAAAAAAATCCTGTGTTTTTTTGATGTATATCCCACTTTCTATCAGAATCCAACCATGTTCTAGTTTATAAGTTTCTCAAATTATGGGTAGATTTTTCTAGTCATCGGATGTTATGTATCATAAGTCCAACCAGGGAAAATATCACTGAACTAATTTATTTTAGAAACCATTAGTGTGCCCAAAGTGGAAATATCATTGAATTAATTTATTTTAGAAACCATTAGTGTGTCTGAACAGGGGAAATATCACCGAATTAATTTATTTTAGAAACCATTAGTGTAAGTCATATTTGCAGTTGATAATAATCATATAATGTGGAGGACGATTGTCAATTAGGATCTCTTCCTGAGATCAACAATGGATTCAATCTGTAAACTGGGTTTCAGGGTTGAGATGTATAGCTTATCAAACTCTGGGTAAGCTTCTTTCACAAGGGCCTTTGATAGCAGCCAAGCAAGCATTTTTCTAAACCTGCTGTAGGGTAATTGATGTGCCATTAATTTTTCCCTGCTTTTGGTATTAAGCATGTTGCTTTCACATGTTTACAATGCCACGTTGATTCTTAACTAAAATTAAATTTATGTGCCTATTGTTATTTGAATTGCAGATTGCAGTTGTTGTGGGCATGTTGGGATCAGACATTATATGCACCTTTCTTTCCAATAATTGATCGGACCCTATTGATTGTGAAGGTTTTTTCCATGGCATTGATCATTTAATACATGGTGGCTATATATACATAATAAATATTAGTGAAGCAGCCAAACAATTCTCTGGATAGAGTAGCGTAGAAGTTAAGTTAAAACAACCATATTCCTAATCAAATAACGTATAGTTTTGAATGCTAGGAGACAATAAGGAGTGTTTAGTACAGTGGGGATGCACTAAATAGTGATTTTTATTGTTATTGAAATTATACATATACTAGGTAATATTGATAATAATATATTTTTTTCCAGCACAATCACATTCAGTTCAACCTTCAACTTACCTACTTCATTAATATGCATTTTTGCATATTTCCACTGGCCATTTTATATATGTATAAAAAAAACCCATTACAAAAATTATGGTTGTGCATGCTAGAAACTAGAGCATTGACTGAAATTACAGCCAATTAATATTATATATAAAACAGATCCATGTATTGAATATGTATTGAATCTGTAGTTGCACTTGTTAGGAAACAGTCACTACAGATTCTGGCAACATGGGACTATGGGAATTAGTATCAATGGCTTCTTTGAAATTCCATTCCAATCCATTCCAAAGAGGATGGATTTTTTTTTCTTAGGATTCTTTTCTAGATCTTTGGGGACCCAGTTATATGTACTTCCATGGCCCTGTTAAGTAAATCAGAACATTGAAATTCTGGCTTTTGCAAAGGACCAAGAATAAAAGTTGAGGAATAGTGTAAGGCCACTTAACCCACTCGTTAACCCACTCATTAACCCACTCCTTAATAATGTACCTAGTGTGCATATTGTTCACTTATGGATTATACTATTGGTACCTCTCTTGCTTCATGGGAGACTTCATGGGAGATTTTAGTGATGCAAATATAGTTACTCATCTTAGCATACAACTTCTAGTCCATATTTCATTCCTTGTGGCTCTTGGTGTATTGATATATTTAGTGAAGAACTGCTAGTGATAGTTCTTCCTTCGCTCATGATGAGGTGAATGAATTCTAGTTCTTTGGTGATTTGCTTATGATATTAGTAACTTACTATGAGCACTTTCTTTGTCGGCTAAGATATGTGATATACTTTTGATATCCATCTACCTAAATCATGTGTGATTCAAGACCCCTATGTAATGAAACTGGTAAAGTGTGTGTTTTAAATGCCTTAATCGATCTACTAGTATGCATAAAAGGTGTTGATAAGCATCAGACATTAATAGAAACTTATGGATTCACTTATATGGTAATCTTCACTAAGTTTGAATATGAATTTCCAAGGGGTATAAATATTGCCCTTCAATATGGTTTTAAAGAGGAAAATGAGAAATATTTTAACGTGAGCATGTTTTTAGGATAAAATCATTTTGACTAAATTAAAAGCTTTTTAAAGAGCACTGCCTACCACACGATGACACCTCCTTAAGGTTATTTTTTTCAAAGACACCACATGCCTTAATCGTGCCTCCTCATCCAGCATACGTTTAAGAAGAGCTATTTAGACTTTAATATGGGAAGAGAAAAAAGAAAAAAGGAGAGAAAAGGTAGGGAAAAATGCTCTAGTCAGTCAATAGCAATTTTACACCTCATCCACAATAAAAAAATGTAAATATTTATCCTTTTTTTATTGGTTAAAATTAACTTTTGATTGTTGAAATGGATGATGTTTAAAAACAGCCAGGGAAAAACAGAGGAAGGGCCGTGTTGTGATGTAATCAGAGCAGAAATAGCTGACTTGCAGCGAATAAGAGCAAGGAATTTGCGCTATGGAAGTTTTGAAAGAGCATACATGGAAAATCTGCTAAGAAATTTAGGAACGATTGGAAGGAAAACTTGCCCTGTAATATTGAACAACAACCCCAAAAATCCGCTCATGGAATGTGAAGGAGTTGGTGGAAATCGCGCCCTAAATTCGTGAATGGGCTCAAGGAAGTTGCGCTCAAAGAAATATTGAAAGACAATGTGAAATTTCCACCAGAATAAGTGAAAGACGCCTCAGGAAATGCGCCTAACATTGCAAGGATCTATGGAATCTGCGCCAAGGAAATTGTGCAAGGCTATATGGAAATCTCGACAAGGAATTGAACGACATCCTCGAAATTGTGCCCTGCATTGCGAAACAAGAAGGGAAATGCGCTGAGTTTGTAAAGAAATTGCGCTCATCTGTGAATGAACACTCAAATTCCCGATTAAATGTGTAGTGCGAAATTTTTTTTTGTGAATAAACCCGGGAAGAATGCAATTTAAGTTGTAAAAAAACACAAAAGCATAGGGAATATGCGCCCAATATTTTATGAAAGGTCTCATGTGAAATGCGCCCAATATTTTATGAAAGGTCTCATGTGAAATGCGCCCAAAGTAATGAACGATCCTTTAAAAGATGCGAATTGCAGAAAAGAAAATCGTGAGATTCGTTCTATTCCTCAATGAAGTCCGCCAAGTTAAAATATTGCATGGCTAAGCATTGTGAAATCCTAATGAAATCGGCCCCTAAAGGGAAATTCGCAAAGTCATGTATTTAGGAAGTTTTTCAAGTTATAATTTTCAAAATAAATGTAATTCAATTTAATAAGAAGATGTGAATTTTCCTAGGGAAAGGGGGGAGTTTTGTGAGGAAGTTTTATTCTCAAGGGTTATTTTATTTACTTTTTTGGAAATAAATAAATTCTTTAATTAGATTTCATATGATGATGGTCACTGTCTTATTATATTTCATTGCATACAAAGATTTTGTTCAACATGACTTTTTGAAGTTCCCTTTGTTTGTGCAATAATTCAGGAGCAAGGACAACTTTCGTGAAGATGTTCCAGATGGATACAAAGAATTCCAACACCAAAGAAGAAAATTATTTCCAGTGACACGCGAGACTTCGCAAAATTTCCGATGTCGGACAAGGAAGTTGACACACATCAAAAAGACTTTACAAGGAGTTCCAATGCCAGGAGAAGGAAAGTATTTTCACTGACAAGGAGACTTCACAAATTTCCGATGAAGACCAAGGAATTCCAGTTCAAGACAACAAGAAAATTCAAAAATTCCCAAGTTGAGAAGAAACAAAGTTCCATAGGTGAAAATCCAACAAATTTGGGAAAACATTTCGAGCAATATGAACACAAAGAAAATCAAACCGGTTTGCTCGATGCTGAGGTGGCATGTGCACAACATTGATCCAATCACAGTCTGCCACATCATTCATCCGCATTCAATGTTCTAAAAATAGTAACTTTTGTAACAAACTACCTTCTTGTCTCAATCTTGGCCATTGATTCTCAAATCAATCCTGGCCGTTCATGTAATTTTGGAGCCTATATAAGGCCCATTTCTCTCATTTCTAAGAGAGGGAGATCAAGATAGAAGAGTAGGAGTAGATGCTATTAAAATAGAAGTAGATTAGAGGAGACTCTTCGAAGTCATTGAAAAGACATATGAAATTGTTGTAAAATACATTTCCAAAATCAATACAAGCTCATTGTTGGCTCGCATGGTGATTTTGTGTGGTTATGGGATGTTAGCATGAATTCTTATTTCTTGAATATGATGGAGAAATATTTCCAAGTAGAGTAGAATTAGATTAGAAGTTCATTGATGTAATGTTTATATGTGGAGATACCTGATGAATTCCTTAATGGTTCATACTTTTTATGATTTATCGATGATAAGTCATTTTGCAAAGTTAGCCTGAACCACGTTAGCTTTAGTTTGGTTGTGGATGTTTGTTCAAGCTACGCTAACAGTGGGTGTTTGGATGGAGATTTGCAACATGAAAATCCTTGAGTTTCCTTAGAAGATTGCACCAACTTCGTTTAGTTGTTGGTTCTCATGGCGAAGCGGAGTTTGGTTTCACTAGGAGTTTGTCTATCTTGGCATATTTCATTATATCATTGTCCTTAGAATAGTTTTCTAAACCCTTTCTCTTTTGCATTTTCTTTTCGTAGTTGGTTTTAGAGTTCCATTTTGCAAGGAGAATAACATATTTAGAGTGGAGTAAGGAGTCAATTCAGCATAAGTCCCTTTGTGATTACCAGCAAAGATCACATCATACCACTGATCTATCTACTTTGCAAGTTAAGACCTGACATATCATGAACCTTGGAGTTGTCTCACTGGATCACATAGTTTAGCCTTTGAGAGACTTTGTTCAAGAGAGGATAGAATACTTGGTATTTTATTCTGAGTTTGCATGTGCAAGGAAAACACATCAACAGGCGGGAGATGAGAGAAGGCGCAGGCACACAGGGAGGATGCTGGTAACGGTTGTGGAATTTGGTTTTACACCTGCTATTTGCATTTCTTGTAAGTTTCTATAGTCTTTTCAATAAGCTCATCTCGAATGTTTCCTGCAACTATACCTTTCCAGGAGACCACATTTCTTTTAGGCATTTTGTTAAACATGCCTCTATGAGTGCTCTTTCCAATATGTTTTAAGAAGTTAAAGAACTGGCTTGCTATCCTCTTTAATAGTTAATGTTTATGCATGCATATTTCTTTTCTTCCTCTACAATATTGGACGAGTTATGGATGTTGAATTCACTGATTTAAGGCATATCAACAAAATTCCACTTACCTCCATCATTCCATTTTATGAACTTCAAAGTGATATCTGTTATTGAGAAGAACTTTAGGCAATCGAGTTAAATCAACTATCACTAGTAGCTAGGTGTCAACTTCTCCTAAGCTTGAATCAGACCAGAACTAGGAGGATTTGGTAATCCTCTAAACTGCCTCCTCAACAGCCTTAGCATGTATCTTTTCTTAGCTCTACGGGGCATGTTAACAAACCAAATGTTATTGCCAACTTTTTACTATGATGGCAAAGAAATAATTCTTTTTCCTCCTTGCCCACAGCAGTAAGCAAATTTCTTGAATCTGAAAATACCCAGTAGCCTTCATCTCCCATGCCAATTTTTTCAACTTTGCATGGATTTCCTATGCCTAGGGTTGTGATCTGTCACCTAATGAAAGGTGTGTATCATTTTATGGCCTTAAATCTGACTCATCTAGGGATATTTATAAATTCCTCTATTTTTATCAATCTCCTTAGCATATTGTATTATCCCACATTCATGGGAAGTAATATTTGTTTAGATTAGACTTAGTATATAAGTACGTGTTGAGGCCAATGAAGGCATCCATGAATTTATTGTATTGAGCTTGCTCAAAGGAGGTTTCCCCCTTGAAGTGGCCTGCGATCAATAAATTCCTTCTATGTTTCTGCTATTCATATCTATTTCTGTTATTTCGTGCATTTTTTATTATATTGTTGTAGGAGGTGTTGGTGCCTACATAAACACTCAGATTTTAAGCAAATAATTTCATAGGCACCTCCCAAAAAAAATTTTTAAAAAAAATTTAAGTCTTTGGGCCCCCTCAACATGTTTCATCCTGACCTGATATTCTTGGGGGGGTCATCATATTTCCAGATATCGACCTGATATTTCTGCGGGGTCATCATGTTTCTAACATCAGTCATCTTAGTCAAGATCACCCTGACGTTGTTTTGTCACCCCGATGTTGTGGACGTCAGTTTTATATGGGGGGTGATATTTACTTGTCCATCACCTTGATATTTTGTGGGGGGGTGATATTTCAAATATCAAGTGATCTTACGAATATCACCCTTGCTGCCGAATATCACCCCGATATTGCAACATGATGGTGACGTCGTCAAGATTGGTGGGATGCATCATGTGGTTTTCGACATGATATTATCGGCAGCTTTGCTGAGGATCCCCCTGATCACTGAGGATATGAATATGATGATGACATGAATATGTGATGAGGTGGATCATTGGTAAGACGTATGGTATCGGCAAAGCAGGAAGATCTTCCTCTGGTGCATCAGGTTGTGCTGATGAGGGTGATATTTTCTTATCGGGGTGATGTTTCTGATAAGGGTGATATTTCGCATCAGGGTGATGCGAAATATCGGGGTGATGTTTCATATCAGGTGATGCGGTCATCAGGGCGATGTGAAATATCGGGGTGATATTTCACATCTGGATATCATGTAGGGGGATGATGATGATGTCTAAGTTGGCATCGTCAGGAGAAAAATCACCGACATCATATGTGCTCATGACCTAGTATATAAAGTGTCGAGGAGGTCGCTGCGGGGTGAATGTGGGGTAATTTGTTCTCACATAATTTGAATAATCAGGGTCATATTTCTTGGTGGAAAATGTTGCAAAACATACAGTCCACTGCATTCCCAAGGCCGCGGGTTGGTATGCCATTAATGGCGGATGTTACAGGGTATGGGCAAAGGCATGGACGGATCAGGTACCCGATTGAAGATGTGAATCCCCAGGCGGCAGCGCAAGGCTTGAGTCCAACCACCCTGTCTCCTCCTCTACCTGCTGCATTCAATCTTCAGCACCATTTTCTCATGATGCACTGTATCTAGCGAATTTTGAATTGCCATGTGATTAATGCTGAGTACACATTCCTTGCTGTATATAGTAGGCTGTGTTGCTCATTTGTTAGGTTGTTGAAGACCTAGGCATTTTTGTGTGAATAGCGAAAAACAGGGCATTTCCTTGTTGTTTTATCTCATTTTGGAGTTTATGAGTTGCACCTGAATGTACATTGCAGACATTTTCAGTTTCAGTGTTGTTTTATATAAAAAATGCTTATTACATGTGTCTAGCTGTCATTCTCCATTTGTTGTATGCATTTCTTCTTCTGAATTTGGTTGCTAAGGGTTCCTCAAATTCTAGAATACAGATTTATGTATTGCATGCTTAATCTTTAAACTTCCATTCAAGGAGTGGATTAAATTGTTTTAGGTTAAGTATGAAGAAGGTTGTATGTCAACTGGGATATCTGTAAGTAGAGATAGTTAAATACTTATCCTTGGGTGGTGTATGTAAGGCAAACACCAATCCTAACCCCTTGAAACTTGAATCCAGAATGCGATCCATTCTTGTCTATACATCTAGTTGACTCCTTGCCCTGAGGTAGGCACCGGTCTGCCCTTGTGAAGTAGTTATGATCCAAAACCCCCTGTCTTGCATCCAAACCATCAAACCAATCATTCCATGTTTCTAACCTTTTAGTTGTAGGAGTAGGATTAGGAACCCCTGCATACTCTCAGCCTGAACCAGACAAACATGTCCAAGAGTGTTGCCAAACTTGTGATTTATCATTCAAATCTTGGTCCACACATGAGAGTATTCTACCTGTTGTTGTCAAGCTAAATCTTTCTATCATTGGGCTAGTCAATGTTACATCTTTAGCTATAGGGATACCCCCCTTGGTGTGGCAGAACTAGAAGTGAAGGAGAGGCAGCTCACGCGACCTCCTATATCTGTTGGCCAAATCTGCCTATGCATTGGAACTGGCAAACCCTCTGTCGATTCGGAAGAAAAAACCAACAGAAATGGCGACTCTACTGGGGATGTGATTTGAAAGTATTATCCTGCAGTCTCTGGTGAAGTTTTGCCCATCCGAGTCACCAACAGAAATGGCAACTCTGCTAGGGAGAAGAGTCAAATAAGTGTGAAATCATTGTTGTGTATCCGGTTCTTTCATGTGAATGATGGTGCTTTGCTGGTGGAATGAACTCAGAAACATATTTGATGAGCTTTCAGCTGTTTAAAAATTTTATCCTCTTTGGAGAGGTGGCAACTCTGCAAATAAGATTTAAGTGCACATGAAAGGTTGATGTATGCTGTTGTGATAAAAGAATGTTCTGTTCATGGTTTTAGCATCTGGATGAGAAAATGTACCTAGCTCCTTCCCATTTATATTTGTTGTTTTATTCCATAAGCTAGATGCCAAGGGGAAGCCTTAGGTCTTAGGCAGATATATGATGTCTAAGAGAGAAATTTATATGAATCCAAATGTGTATTCACCCGTACTCAATCAAGAGGGGGATGAAATGTTGTGTAAAAGAATGGATGAGATAAAAAATAGGTTGATATTCTTAGAGGCTCGGCAGGCTTAGTTAAATAGTAATAACTCTGTTGTGTCTACCAATTAGAAGGCTAAACCTCTTGTCAGCCCTTTTGATCCTTTGTATGACCAACTAGATTTGTCATGGGTTGATTATGAAGTTGAAAGTATGCTTGCTCAGATTTATAGTCGGATGCCTAGATTTAGTGGACACAGTATGTGTGATGGGGGTGCACCTATCCAAAATTTTCACAGCTTCATGGAGAAACACTCATTTAGAGATGAGGATATGTGGATGAGGTTTTTTGTTAGATCCTTTGGTGCTAGAGCTAGAGATTGGTATTTGAGCTTTCCAAAGAGATCCTTTGCCTGTTGGGATGAACTCGTTGACTGTTTTAGGGAAGAATTTGCAATAGAACCTGCTGATCTTGTTGCAAGATTAATGGAAATTAGAAAACAAGATGAAGAGCCTAGTATTGATTTTAGTCATAGATTTGCAGTAGCCCTTTCACAAATCCCTGAAGATTTCAGACTTGATACTTTAGCCTGCATTGGCATATATTTTAAAGCTTTCGAGGAGGGCTCTAGTACATTATTGAGGGAATTCAAGATAACAAGTATGCAAATGGCATACAAGTTTTTAGAAAATATAGAAAAAATGAGAAATGAGCATATGCAGAATTCCCTGTCCATAGGCTTTGGTGTGAATAACAGTTGTATGGCTGTAAATGACCAAGTGATCATGGTATCATGTGAAGACAAAGATGAAAGTGAAAAGATAGATGTTGAGGATGCCACTGAAAGGATCAATGATGACTCCCATTTCAGGGCTGAGGTATCTAGTTCTGAAAACAATGATGTGGTTATGGACAGCAATGAATACTTGTTTGAATGAGTTTGTGGAGATGATTGTGAGTATTGTGCTCAGGATAGAGAAGAGATAAGAAAATAGAGGAGTAATTCCATGTTTGAATCATTGCCTTTTATCCAGACACATAGAGATGATGAAGAGCAATCAGGGATTGAAACAAGTGCTAGTGTTGAGCATGATTGTTCTTATTTGATTATTGTTTTGCTTATGACACACAGGCTGATACTTCTCCACAAAGAGAATCCATTGGTAATGAAAATGCATGTTCTGCTGCCCATGAACCAACGGCATACCATGATGAAGCTGAAACACCTGGATCAGCCCTTTTTGACACATATAGTGATGAGGATCCATTTGAGTATGGTGAGAATCTAAGCACTTTTGATGATATGGATTCTATTTTTCATCCTGATGAAAGAGAAGCCAACATACATCATGAAGGTTATTGTAGAGAGGTGCTAGAGCCTGGTCTTTTCTAGTTTGGTGCTGCTGATGGTTGTGTGCATGATGTGCACAAATATAAATTTGAAAGCTTTTTCTTTGATATGCTAGCTTATGATAAGATGAGCCCTGATGTTCCTAGCTGCATGGTGGACTTTGAGTGTTTTCAGTTTTCAATCCAGCTAGGAGGTCATTTTACAATGCATATTGCTGATATAGATGATGATAAGTGCTATATGCCATATGAATATGCATTGCTTGATAAATGTGACATTCACATGTTGCCTGATCCTGAAGGTTGTTTGCATAAGGATGTCAGTGACAAGCTAAATAAGAGGGTTGAATATGCAAATGACAAGGGTTGTTTGTGGATAAATCATGGCAGCGTCTTCAGGCTTGATCCAGTGATATCAGATGAAAACAAGGTATTTGACAAGGGGAGATACAGGTTTTTCCTTTCTTGGTGGCCTTGGGCCACCAAGTGTGATTGGTGATGCAGATAAGTATTTGACTCTGTGCCCAATGGACAAGGGACTGGTCTGCATCCTAGAGATCTATGGTTCTCTCCATGCCTGCAAGAGGCATGCGTCCCCAGACAGAGCCTGTGTTGGTGCCTGCATAAACACTCATATTTTAAGCAATTAATTTTGCAGGCACCTCCCAAAAATCCAATTTTTTTTTAAGTCTTTGGGCCCCCTCAGCATGTTTTAGCCTGACCTGATATTATTGGGGGGGTCATCATATTTCTAGATATCGGCCTGATATTTCTGCGGGGTCATCATGTTTCTAACATCAGTCATCTTAGTCAAGATCACCCCGACGCTGTTTTGTCACCCTGATGTTGCAGACGTCAATTTTATATGGGGGTGATATTTACTTGTCCATCACCCTGATATTTTGTGGGGGGGTGATATTTGAAATATCAGGTGATCTTACGAATATCACCCCGATATTGCAACATGATGGTGACATCGTCGGGATCGGTGGGATGCATCATGTGGTTTTCGACATGATATTATCGATAGCTTTGCTGAGGATCCCCCCGATCGCTGAGGATATGAATATGATGATGACATGAATATGTGATGAGGCGGATCATTGGTAAGACGTATGGTATCAGCAAAGCAGGAGGATCTTGCTCCGGTGCATCAAGTTGTGTAGATGAGGGTGATATTTTCTTATTGGGGTGATGTTTCTGATAAGGGTGATATTTCACATCAGGGTGATGCGAAATATCAGGGTGATGTTTCATATCGGGTGATACGGTCATCAAGGTGATGTGAAATATCGGGGTGATATTTCACATCTGGATATCATGTAGGGGGATGATGATGATGTCTAAGTTGGCGTCGTCAGGAGCAAAATCACTGACATCATATGTGCTCATGACCTAGTATATAAAGTGTCGAGGAGGTCACTGCGGGGTGAATGTGGGATAATTTGTTCTCACATAATTTGAATAATCAGGGTCATATTTCTTGGCAGGAAAAGTTGCAAAACGCACAGTCCACTGCATTCCCAAGGCCGCAGGTTGGTATGCCATTAATGGCGGATGTTACAAGGTATGGGCGAAGGCATGGACGGATCAGGTACCCGATTGAAGATGTGAATCCCCAGGTAGCGGCGTAAGGCTCGAGTCCAACCACTCTGTCTCCTCTACCTGCTGCATTCAATGTTGAGCGCCATTTTCTCATGATGCACTGTATCTAGCGAATTTTGAATTGCCATGTGATTAATGCTGAGTACACCTTCCTTGTTGTATATAGCAGGCTGTGTTGCTCATTTGTTAGGTTGTTGAAGACCTGGGCATTTTTGTGTGAATAGTGAAAAATAGGGCATTTCCTTGTTTTATCTCATTTTGGAGTTTATGAGTCGCACCTGAATGTACATTGCAGACATTTTTAGTTTTAGTGTTGTTTTATATGAAAAATGCTTATTGCATGTGTCTAGCTTTCACTCTCCATTTGTTGTATGCATTTCTTCTTCTGAATTTGGTTGCTAAGGGTTCCTCAAATTCTAGAATACAGATTTATGTATTGCATGCTTAATCTTTAAACTTCCATTCAAGGAGTGGATTAAATTGTTTTAGGTTAAGTATGAAGAAGGTTGTATGTCAACTGGGATATCTGTAAGTAGAGATAGTTAAATACTTATCCTTGGGTGGTGTATGTAAGGCAAACACCAATCCTAACCCCTTGAAACTTGAATCCAGAATGCGATCCGTTCTTGTGTATACGTCTAGTTGACTCCTTGCCCTGAGGTAGGCACTGGTCTGCCCTTGTGAAGTAGTTATGATCTAAAACCCCCTGTCTTGCATCCAAACCATCAAACCAATCATTCCATGTTTCCAACCTTTTAGTTGTAGGAGTAGGATTAGGAACCCCTACATACTCTCATCCTGAACCAGACAAACATGTCCAAGATTGTTGCCAAACTTGTGATTTATCATTCAAATCTTGGTCCACACATGAGAGTATTCTGCCTGTTGTTGTCAAGCTAAATCTTTCTGTCATTGGGCTAGTCAATGTTACATCTTTAGCTATAAGGATACCCCCTTGGTGTGGCAGAACTAGAAGTAAAGGGGAGGCAGCTCACGCAACCTCTTGTATCTGTTGGCCGAATCTGCCTGTGCATTGGAACTGGCAAACCCTCTACCGATTCGGAAGAAAGAACCAACAGGAGGTTCCTCTCATCTCGTATTAGAGTGCTTTCTTGGGCTCGCTGGGTGGAATTTCTTCTGAATTATTTTTCCGCAGTGGCCTCCAGGTGCTGTGATTATTGTAGTAGTTCTTTTTTTTGCATCTATATTGTTCAATTCAATTGCAAGTTTAGATCAGAGAATAATTCCTATTCGCTTAACTATGGGAAGTGCTTGGGCATAGCCCTAAAACACATTGTGAGGAGTACCACAAGAACCCCGAAGTAGCTGGCCCATTGAGAGGACTTGCCAGTGAAAAGGGCAACGGCCCCTACTTGATTGACTAGTTCCCATCCGTGAGGTAAACCAAGAGCTATCATTTGTGGCAAAGCGGTTATCAGTTTGACCTGAGCCGTGGAGTGAGGGGTACTGCCCCAATACGCAAGCCATTAGACAACATTGGTAGCCGAGTGAATCCCCTGAACCTTTAGGAAGTTGAACATATCTGGGAGCCCATATCTATTGACAGCCAGCAAATCACAGATTGAATCCATCTAGAGCAGTTGGCAAATAGTTTCTAGGAAAAAAAAATTATTTTTTCGCCATATCTTCCTTTCTTTAGCTCCTTTTCCTCTCAAACTCCGTTGGAACCCCTAAAATTCCATTCTACATATTGTAGACACTGAAAATTGTCTAGGTCTTGTTTACACATGACCTTGTATGTCTTTGCCCTAGGTCCTAGTTACACAACACATTGTCGACATGAACTAGTATATGTCCCCTAGGTCCTAGTTCATCCCATCTTAATCATCTTCCTGATTAATTAAATAAACCCATTTTATTAATTAATCTCACTTGATCACATTCCAATTAACTAAATAAATCCCATTTGTTTAGTTAATAATCCCCCTTCACATGTCTCACATAATTTAAATTGAAAATTTGAATTATTCCCTCACCTCTCATCACATTGCGACACATGTCGCATGTCTCCATCTTCTACTTAATATGCCTTCACATGTCAATCTTATTCAAATTTGAATTAGATTCCCTTTATTCTCCTTCGTACACTTGTCATGTGACTACAATCCCTCTTTGAGTCAGAAACTCTAATCCAACCCTAATCGATCTTGACCGTTCATATCTTTCAACATAACTCTCAATCACAATTGTCCATTCGAATTTGCCTTATTCTATAAAGGTAGCCTCTCTTGAGCCATTTGAAGATCGAATCTTCTTCTAGTATCCTTATGCTGTCGAAATTTCTTCTCAATCTCTCATCTATCTATCTTGCATTCATCCAATCATTCATCTATCAATCTCCATATCATTGTTATGTTGCAGAATCAAGCAACCAACATTCATCTCTTTGGGTAAAGCTAGAGTGCTTCGGGTGCGGCATTCTCAACCCTATCAATGGATCGTGAGTCGATGTGGAGGTTTGCATTTGTGTTATTTGCATTTGTTGTCATTTCCTTCATGTCGATTTTGCATGATTTCGTGTGAAATTCAAATGATGTTTGGATTTTAGAATTTGATGGCAGTTGTTCTTCCACTGGATCTAGAGCTGCAGTAGTTCTAATATCTCCGCAAGGTGATATCTTTCCTTTCTCCTATAAGCTGCAGTTTGATAATACCAATAACACCGCTGAATACGAGCCATTATTACTCAGAATGGAGGCTACTCATGTTAAAGGTATTAAAAATCTTCATGCCTAAGGTGATGTTGAACATGTTGTTTGTCAAGTGAGAAATCTCTATCAAACAAAGAATAAAAGGTTGAGATGTTATCGCAATCATGTCTGGGATTGCATTGAAGGTTTTGATGCTTTCGACATCTCTACAGTGCTGAGAGAGTTTAATGATCATGCTAATTCATTAGCTGTCTCTGCCACCCTTATGGTCCCTCACAAGGATTTTAAAGGTGATAAATACACAATTAAGTTGGTTTTCTGACCAAGTGTGCCAGACAATGCTAACCATTGGCAGGTTTTTAATGGTGACAATCAGATCCTATCTTTCTTAGAGAAGACAAATAACTTTGATGAGCTTTATTTTGAAGGTAGTGATTCTCCACCACATGAATATGTTTCTGAAATAGATTCACAGACTGGTGAGGAGATTCTTCAACTAAAAGGAAATAAGATTCTGAAAAGTTTGGTTTCTCTAGAAAAGTTACTCGACAAGCATGATAGATATATCAAACAACAACTTGATTCAAGTTCATCCATGGAATTTGAGCAAGTAAATTTGAGTTTTGAGGCAGATCCCAAAATGGTTAACATCAAGAAATGTTGCATTGCTAATGAGAAATTCAAGTTCATTACACTTCTTCATCATAACATTGATGTTTTGGCATATTCATATGATGATCTGAAATCTTTTAGACCCAAAGAGATCCAACACGAGATTCCTCTCAAGGTAGGATTGTTGCCTCACAAACAAAAGCAGAGGCAATATAATCTCAAGATATCAAGTACTATTCTTTCTAAAATCCAAAAAATGTTGAATGCAAGGATAATCTTTCCTATCCATCATTCCACTTGGATTGCGAATATTGTTCCTGTGAGAAAGAAGAATGGAGAAATCCGTATTTGTGTTGATTTTAGAAATTTGAACTAATCTTCTTTAAAAGATAACCACCCTTTGCCTATTATGGACCAAGTGTTACAAACTGTAACTGGTTCAGAGATGTTGTCTATGTTAGATGCTTTTTTAGGCTATAATCAAGTAGAAGTTAGTGAAGCAGACCAATACAAGACTGCCTTCACAACACCTTGGGGCACATTTACATACCGCAAGATACCGTTTGGTTTGATTAATGCTGGCGCTACTTTCTAAAGAGCAATGGACCTCACTTTCATAGATGAGATGGGAAAATTCATTGTGGTATATCTTGATGACTTGATCATTTTCTGTAAACAACGTCAAGATCATGCCTACCATTTGCGACAGGTTCTAGAATGGTGTCGTCAAAATGGTATTTCTCTTAATCCTAAGAAATCAGTTTTTGGGGTTACAGAGGGTTAGCTTCTCGGCCATATTGTTTCTAGAGAAGGTACTAAAATTGACTCAGAAAGGGTCAAATGGATCTAGAGTCTTACTTTGCTTGCTAGTAAGACTGCAGTTCATTCTTTCTTCAGGAAGGTGAATTTTCTATGAAGGTTTATTCTAGAATTTGCAGAGAAAACCCATCATATTGTTAATATGATGAAGGGTAAGACCACTTTCCGTTGGAGTGTGGAAGGTAAAGAAACCTTTGAAGACATTAAAAGGGCCATAGCTCATGTTCTGGTTCTAGTTTGTCCTAACTACACTAAATATTTCATAATGTACAGTTATGCTTCTGAGCATACACTTTCGGTAATTCTGGTTCAGCAGAATGAAGAGGGTGTAGAATCTCCAATTTCATTTATGAGTTTCCCACTGAAGGCTCATGAACTTAAGTACTCCAATATGGAGAAACACACTTATGCTATAGTCAAGGCAGTGAAGCATTTCCAGTTTTACATTCTAAATTCACATACTATTGTTTTGGTGCTAGATACAACAGTGAAATATATCCTGACACAACAAGAATTTGGGACCAATAGAGGCAATTGGATTGCCAAAATTCAAGAGTTTGATCTTGATATCAAACCCACCAAGCATGTGTGTGGGAGAGGTTTGTGTCAGCTGATTGCTGACAATGTCCCAAAAGAAATAGGTGATGAAGAGGTAGAAGTTGAGGATGTTCCAATTGTTCTCTTTGTTACTACAACAGATGAGTGGTATTCCAATATTGCTCATTTTCTCATGTATGGTGAGCATCCTTATCATTTATCTTATAAAGAGAAGAGAACTATCAAGTTAAAGGTTGTAAATTATGTCTTGTGGGATAATGATTTGTATAAAAGAAGCCTTAATGGAGTTTTTCTCTGTTGTGTGGATAAAGCACAACAAAGTAAACTTTTATAGTCTTTTCACAATTTAGCATGTGGAGGACATTTTTTTGCACCTATGACAACTCATAAAATTTTGTGGGCTAGGTACTATTGGCCTACATTATTTCAAAATGCGTACAGGTGGGTACGTAGATGTGAGCTCTGCCAACAGTTTGTTGGGAAGCCTAAGTTAGCTGCACTACCACTAAAGTTAGTTGTGATTGAAGAACCTTTTTAGCAATAGGACATTGACTTCATTGGTACTGTGAACCCACCATTGAGTGTGGGACACAATTTTGTTCTCACTGCAAAAAAATACTTCACCAAGTGGGTGGAGGCAATTCCAATTAAGCATGCTACTTCAGAGGTAGTATGTAATTTTCTCAAGGAGAATATTATTTCTCAGTTTGGAGTCCCAAACAAAATCATAGCAGATAATGTTACATGTTTTTCTTCAAATGAGATCACTAGTTTTTGCTTTGAATATGGGATCATTCTTTCTCATTCATCAGACTATTACCCATAAGGGAATGGTCAGGCATAATCTAGCAACAAGAATCTGGTTACAATTATCAGGAAACTAGTGGAAGATAATTAGAGAATGTGGCATAAAGCTTTGTTTGATGCTTTATGGGCTGACATAATTACCCCCAAGAGGGCAATATGCATGTCACCATTCCAACTTTTATATGGTTTGAATGCAGAAATACCTATTACTTTGGAATTGCCAGTCTTGAAGTTGGCAAAAGCAGTGGAAGATAGAACTTTTGAAAGTTCTATTGACAAAAGAATAATGTACCTCACTAAACTTGAAGAATAGCGGGTTATGGTAGTAGACCGTATTGCTGAGCATCAAAGTCAGGTCAAGAAACTTTTTGACAAGAAGGCGAAGGCTAGAGAATTTCAAATTGGGGATCAAGTCTTGTTATGGGACAAGAGGAGGGAGCCAAAAGGAATGCATGGGAAGTTTGATTCCCTATGGAGAGGCTCATTCTTCATTCATCAATTTTGTGGTGAAAATAGTTTCTTGCTGGAGTATCTTGATGGAACATCTTTTCTACTGCCTCATAGTAGACAACATCTAAAGCTTTTCTCAAAGTGAAGCGATAGATAAGTTTGTGAATATGTGTATAGTTTTATGTCTTTTTCCTTTTAGTCTTTTTGTGTCTTTAGTTGTGTCGCCTGACTCTATAGCCCAATGGATGAAGGCACTTAGAGACTGGAGTTCTTCTCCCTTTGTTCATCTCAAAGGATGATCAAAGGAAGCTCCTCAGTTAGAGCCAGCTGTTATCCTCAAAATTAGCTGGACTCATTTTGTAGGACGACCCCTACGAAACTTGTCTGTTTCGTATCCTACAACCCTAAGCACATTTTTTGAGGTGAATTTTTTTCCCTCATATGTGATCTTCTAACTCCTGGGAATCATTTTGAGCATCTCCTCATTTTGGCTCTTTAAGGTTTGCAAAATTTGAATAAGTGAGCAAACTCGTTAAATCAATAAGTCTATTGTAAAGGAGTTAGAAAATTTTAAGCATAGCATGTTTGAGCGGTCTTTTTTTCTGCCATTACATGTTTTTAGCCTTTTTCTGTTTTACTTGCAGGAGTGACATTTTTTTCCATTCATGCATGTTTGTGTTGCTTTTTAGCCCTAGATGCAGGGGCAATGAAAATCGTTGCCCGAACATCTCGAGTTTACCCGAGTGCAATTAATGCACTTCGTGTGAATTTTATTAAGACATTATATATGTTTTTATTACTTGTATTTTCTATTTTTACCTTTTTTTTAACCACTGAAGTTCCTATGAGATCGTGAAAACCCTCAGAAGTTTTCATTGTGCATATTGGATCAGATTTATCACGTGTTTGTGTTAGGTTTTCATCAGCTTCTTATTTCCCGGGCATGTTTATTCCTCTCTTCCAGTTTCATGATTTCTTCTCATAAATTGTTCTTGTTTTTGTTTCCTCCTCGTTTATAGTATCTGATTTATAATGTTTTTGTTTATACAAATCTATTAAGTTGCCTATGCATGTGGTACACTTGATCAAGAAGTGTATGGGTGGCGAAAATCACCACCCATATCTGTGTTTGCATTTTACTCTAAGTGTAAGGGTGGCGATTTTTTTCTACCCCTACACATTATAATAAAATATCTCACCATATGCTTGAGCGGGCATTTTCACCACTTAAGCACTTTGATGAGAATTTCCTCCTAGATGCACAAGCAGACAAAGTTGCCGCTTGAACACTTTGAAAAAAGCTTTACCTTGAGTATGCACAGTTGACACCTTTTGCCGCTCAAATATGAAATACTATTCCTCCTAACATGCAAGGGTGAAAAAAATTGTCGCCCGTGCATCACTCTTCAAAATTTTTCTAACTCTGGAGAATTTTCCAAAGAGCTATCCTGAGCCCACTTTTTTCCGTTTTCTCGACTTGCTTGCTCTTTAGCCCTTTCAAGCTCATTCCTCTGGTCATGATCAATGACATGTAGTTTCCCAAAGTTGCCCATTTTTTCCCCTAACTACAAGATCATGACTTTTTGTTGTAGTTTCTTTTGCAAGCTGCAGAGGTCATCACGTCATCCGAAGGAATCTATCTTTCAAATGACTGACCCATCTCCTAAGAAGGCCAAAGTAATGAAGCACAAGATAGCAAGGGTCTGATAATAGGAGCATGCACATGACAATAAAGAAGGATGTTGAAAGCCATTACTCATGGAGACAGGTGATTCAATTCATAGTCATGACAATGAGAATGGTGTGTTGGAGCCACTTGTAGTCAAGGAGGAGTAGTTGTGTTTAGAGATGAGCAGGATGGAGTGGATAGTTGAAGATGCAATCATGTATGGATAGTGCAATATACATTAGAGAGCAAATAGCAGTGACAATGGAAGTGGCACACAAAGATGCTGAGTCATCAAACCTGGCAAGTTACTCTTGAATTGGGTTTGTGGACTGATCATCATGAAGATGTGTGCAGATTACCGAGAATGGGAGTTGATGAAAGCCATCATGCCTTAGCATATTTTTCAATTAGTTTTAGTATATGCAATTTGTATTTGGTTTTGGACATATTCACATGTATTTTTTCAAAATGTAATTGCATGTGAGACATATGAAGTCCCAACTCAATAAGGACTCCTATTTTTGAATAAGTCAAAGTAGTTAGGTTTTTCCTAAAATTTCTCAAGGCCTCTCCCTATAAATAAAGAGGGCCTCTATTGTAATTTTTATCTTTAATCTTATGCATCGAAGTGCCGCCCAAATTGAGACTCAACTTTGAGACTTTGTGTTCAAATTGCACAATCAATTCCAATCAATAAAGAAGGCAAGTTTTGATATCAAACTTTGTGTTGAATCAAATTTGTATTAGTGAGGATGTACATATGACATTTTTGCTGATTTCTCTTGTTGATTGATTGGATAAAGTGGTGTTTGGTTATCATGATTGGAGGACATTCAAGATAAATTATATAAACTTTGTGTTATATTATTTCCTTGAATCTATGTGTGTTGAAAGCGTTTCTTGGTGGAGAGTTATAAAGACTTTGAGCTTGTAGTTGTTCACTTTGTATATGAATTATGTTGAGAACTTGTAGACTTTGTGCTATGATTTTCAATTACATTAGCGTGGATCAGTGGTATTGTTAGTTCACAGACTTTGTGCTCCAAGTGGTGATATGGTTACTTTTAAAATCTTTCTAGGGATAATTTGAAGACTTTGTGCTTGAGATTATTCACTTGGTTCGTGAATCTTTTGGTGAAGTGAGTTGAAAGACTTTGTGCTTCAACTCACAAGAATATTGGTGATTACTATTTAGGTTAATATCAGAAGTGTAGAAGCATTATTGAATATTACCATGAAACATTGTAAACATCTTTTCTGAAAGAAGAGAAAAGGATGAATGTAACACACCCCCTAAATGATCAGAGCTAGTGCAAATACTTTTATTTTAAAGTAGTTTTATTTTGTTTCAATAAATAGTAAGAAGGGAACCTCCCCTTACTGAGAGGAGAGATTTATCTCATCACACTATGGTTGATATAACCATTTTTTCATTATCCGCTCCACAATCTATGCAATCTAATCAACCTTACAGGAGGGTTTGATGATTTATCTAGAGATAGAGAATGAAAAATTAAAAAAACACAAGGATTAAACACCTTTAAAATGTTTTTAAAAGATGCATTAATCATGGCACGAGTGCCACTAATGTCACTTAAGTTTACTTGATTCGCCAAGATGTACTCAAGCGGTAGTATTCACTACCTCCGCATACCACTGAGACGACATGCACGAGTGGTTGTATTTGCTGCTTATGCACTTACAAGGAAAAAGCCAAACATGTCATGGCGGCGATAATTACCACTCATGCATGTTACTTAAAAAAAAAATAAACATGCAGTAGCAGCAGAAATAACCGACTATACATGTTGATGAAACAAGACATATGCACGAGTGACTGAATTAGCCGCTTGTGCATATATCCCTTGAAAAATGACTAATACCTTGAACAAGTCAGAATTGATATTCTAACAAGCTTATGACTTAATCGATTTCACAAATCTTGAAAAACCAACCAAGGGGAATGTCATAAGTCATTCCAAGGTGTCAAATGACTTTGCATGAGGCCAAGAAGACTTGCCTTGATTTGTGAACTTAGAGTGTAGGTTATGAAATGGACAAGTTTCATAGGGGTCGTCCTACAAAATGAACACAGCTAATTTTGAGTACAACAGCTGGCTCTAACTGGGGAACTTCCTTCAATCATTCTTTGAAATGATCAAAGGGAGAAGAATCTAGTCTCTAAGTGCCTTCATCCATGCCATTGGTCTATAGAGTCAAGCTACCAAAAGAAAAAGACACAAAAAGTCTAAACAAGAATGAAAAAGAAAAACACAAAACTATACAAATATACAAATGAACTTATCTGATACTTTAGGGATTGAAATGCTTCAGATGTTGTCCACTATGGGGTAGCAAGAATGGTGTCCCATCTCGATAGTCCAACAATAAACTATTCTCACCACAAAGTTGGTGAATGATGAATGGGTCTCTCCATAGGGAATCAATTTTCCCATGCATTCCTTTTGGTTCTCTCCGCTTGTCCCATAACAAGACTTGATCCCCAACTTGAAATTCTCTGGCCTTCACCTTTTTGTCAAAATTTTTCTTGACCTGACTTTGATGCTCAACAATACGGTCTACTACCATAACCCGTTTCTCTTCAAGTTCAGTGAGGTACATTATTCTTTTGTCAATAGAACTCTCAAAAGTTCTATCTTCCACTACTTTTGCCAACTTCAAAGCTGGCAATTCCAAAGTAATTGGAATCTCTGCATTCAAACCATATAGAAGCTAGAATGGTGGCATACCAATTGCCCTCATAGGGGTAATTCTATCAGCCCATAAAGCATCAAACAAAGCTTTATGCCACATTCTCTGATTACCCTCTACCAGTTTCCTAATAATTGTAACCAGATTCTTATTACTAGATTCTGCTTGACCATTCCCTTGTAGATAATAATTAGATGAATGTGAGAGAATGATCCCATATTCAAAGCAAAAACTAGTGATCTCGTTTGAAGAAAAACATGTAGCATTATCTGCTACAATTTTGTTTGGAACTCCAAACTGGGAAATGATGTTCTTCTTGAGGAAATTACACACTACCTCAGAAGTAGCGTGCTTAACTGGAATAGCCTCCACCCACTTGGTGAAGTAATCTGTTGCAGTGAGAACAAAACTGTGTCCTGCACTCGATGGATTCACAACACCAATGACGTCAATGCCCCATTGCTAAAATGGTTCTTCAATCACAACTAGTTTTAGTGGTAATGTAGCTAATTTAGGCTTCATGACGAACTACTGGCAGAGTTCACATCTACACACCCAGTTGTACGCATCTTGAAATAATGTAGGCCAATAGTACCTAGCCCACAAAATTTTATGAGCTGTTACAGGTGCAGAAAAATGTCCTCCACATGCCAAATTGTGAAAAGACTCTAAAAGTTTGCTTTGTTGTGCTTTATCCACACAACGGAGAAAAACTCCATCAAGGCTTCTTTTATACAAACTATTATCCCACAAGACATAGTTTGCAGCCTTTAACTTGATAGTTCACTTCTCTTTATAAGATAAATGAGAAGGGCACTCACCATACGTGAGAAAATAAGTGATATTGGAATACCACTCATTTGTTGTAGTAACAAAGAGAACCATTTGAACATCTTCAACCTCTACCTCTTCATCACATGTTTCTTTTGGGACATTATCAGCAATCAGCTGACATAAATCTGCCACACACAAGATTGGTTGGTTTGATATCAAGATCAAATTCTTGAATTTTGGCAATCTAATTGCCCCTTTTAGTCCTAAATTCTTGTTGTGTCAGGATAGATTTCACTGTTGTATCTGGTACCAAAACAATAGTATGTGAATTCAGAATTAAAACTTGAAATGCTTCACTGCTTTGACTACAACATAAGCATGTTTCTCCATATTTGAGTACTTAAGTTCATGAGCCTTCAGTGGCCAACTCATAAACGAAATAAGAGATTCCACGCCCTCCTCATTCTGCTGAACCAGAATCGCTAAAAGTGTATGCTCTAAAGCATAAGTATATATTATGAAATCTTTAGTGTAGTCGAGACAAACCATAATTGGAGCATGGGCTATGGCCCTTTTAATGTCCTCAAAAGCTGCTTTACGTTCCGTACTCCAACGAAAAGTGGTCTTACCTTTCATCATATTAACAATATGACGAGTTTTCTCTACGAATTTTAGAATGAACCTCCATAGAAAATTTACCTTCCTGAAGAAAGAATGAATAGCTGTCTTACTAGCAGGCAAAGTAAGACTTTGGATAGATTTAACTCTCTCAGAGTCAATTTTGGTACCTTCTTTGGACACAATGTGACCAAGAATCTTACCTTCTGGAACACCAAAAATTGATTTCTTAGGATTAAGAGAAAGACCATTTTGATGACACCGTTCCAAAACTTGTCACAAGTGATAGGCATGATCTTGACACTTTTTAGAGAAAACGGTCAAGTCATCAAGGTACACCACAATGGACTTCCCCATTTCATTCGTAAAAGCGAGGTCCATTGCTCTTTGGAAAGTAGTGCTAGCATTGATTAAACCAAACGGCATCCTGCAATATGCAAATGTGCCCCAAGGTGTTGTGAAAGCAGTCTTGTACTGATCCTCTTCATTGACTTCTACATGATTGTAGCCTAAAAAACCATCTAACATAGACAACATCTATGAACCAGTTACAGTTTGTAACACTTGATCCATAATAGGTAGAGGGTAGTTATCTTTTAAAGAAGATTGAATCAAATTTCTGAAATCAACACAAATACGGATTTCTCCTTTCTTCTTTCTCACAGGAACAATATTAGCAATCCAAGTGGAATGATGGATAGGAAAGATTATCCTAGCATTCAACATTTTTTAGATTTAAGAAAGAATAGTACCTAATATCTTGGGATTATACTGCCTCTACTTTTACTTGTGAGGCAATGATCCTACCTTGAGAGGAATCTTGTGTTGGATCTGAAAGACTTCAGGTCATCATATGAGTACACCAACACATCAATGTAGTGGCGAAGAAGTGTAATGAATTTGAATTTCTCATTAGCAGTGCAACATTTCCCAATGTTAACCATCTTGGGATCTACTTCAGAACTCAAGTTTACTTGCTTAAATTCCATTGATGAATTTGAATCAAGTTGTTGATGTTGTTTGATATATCTATCATGCTTGTCAAATAACTTTTTCAAAGAAACCAAACCTTTCGAAATTTTATTCCCTTTTAGTTGAAGGATCTCCTCACCAGTTTGTGAATCTACTTCATAAACATATTCTCGAGGTGGAGAATCACTACCTTCAAAGTAGAGTTCATCAAAGTTATCTGTCTTCTCTAAGAAAGCTATGATCTGATTATCACCATTGAAGACTTGCCAATGGTTAGCATTATTTGGTACACTTGGTCGAAAAACCAACTTAATTATGTACTTATCACCTTTAAAATCCTTGTGAGGGACCATAAGAGTGACAGAGATAGCTGATGAATCAATACGATCATTAAACTCTCTTGGTACTACGGAGATAGCAGAAGCATCAAAACCTTCAATGTAATCCCAGACACGATTGCGGTAATGTCTCAGCCTTTCATTCTTGGTTTGGTAAAGATTTCTCACCTAACAAACAACAAGCTCTGCATCACCTTGTGCATGAAGATTTTGTTGGCAATAGACATTGTGTGGCTTCATGGGTGTTGTCATTGATGGCAACAAAGTCTATCCCACACATCCGCAACACATAATATGCCTATACCGGAAGTCAGATTGAAGACTATTTTGGTCTGGTAAACAAGAACAGAGCATGCAACAAGGTCTGACAATCAGGTCCGGATCTCTCAGATGGTGTAACTCAGCAAGTTGTGGATTTGGACAAGTCAAGAGGAGTATCATGACTACTATATTCTAAAGATTGAGCCTCCTATGATAAAACATGGAAAAGATATGAGCATCTGAGTGTTTGGTTGCAGATAGGCAGAGCAGACTAAGGAAGAACTGACCGACAGAGTATCAGACTTCAATTCAGATGAGCAATTGATATTGATCAAGCTAATTGAGGGATCATACATTGTTGGCCGACATGATTGATGACTTCAATGCCTATGTTTTTGATACGCACCACAAATCAAGCATGGATTTAGCTAACAGATCAGTAATTTGTAAATATCTTGAGTATTCTGATTACCGACTAGAAAGATGTTGAAATCCTTGGTGTGGATATATATACCAAATGGATTCTAGTATGAAGGTGTGTGGATACAGATGTGATGAAATAAGGTACGAAGAAAGGCAGAGACAAGTGTGGAAGCAACAATACAAGTCCAGTATGTGACAGAGCAGCAGCACTAGAGTAGAGGAAGAATGAAGTGCATTAGATCGGTATATTGAGCCTAACTGAAACTGAACCTTAACATTTGTAGATGCCTCTCATCAGTTCAAACACCTGGTTACCTTCTATAAACTTTGTAGATAGTGAGTCTCTTGTAGGCAGTGTGCCTCTTATGAGCAGTGTGCTCGGGCAGTGAGCCCTAATTGGCAAGTGCCATTTGTACTTCTTATTCTTTTAATAGAGAATACAATCTTGGGTTAGTCACCTCGTGGTTTTTCCTTTAGTAGGGTTTTCCACGTAAAAATCCTTGTGTTAGGTGTGATGATTTTATTCCTATGATCATGCATGCTTATATGTTTTGATGCTGTACTAATTATTAAAGAAGAAAAAAAGTTAAGATATTTGAGATAACTGATTCACCCCCCCTCTCAGTTATTTGCCTTGTTTCCAACAATTAGTATCAGAGCTAAGTTCCTCTAAATAGAGCCTAACATCTTGAGGAAGATCTGGGAATCTCAATGAATATGTATGGTATGAAGGAACAACTTCAGTCTGCCCTAGATGATCTTGAACAGTCCCACTCTGAAGTCAATAACTTGAGAGAAAGACTCAAACAAGCTGATGATTTCATAAATGAGCTAAAAGAAAAACTGAGTATCTTTGTGAAAAAGAGAAAGGAACTACTTCAAAAATTAGCAAGTCAGAGTGAAGCCAATGATACTAATGAAGATCTGAATGAGAAAAACAAGCTATGTGAGAAGCTATCAAAAGAGGTCATTATGGTAAGGCATGAGATGGAATCAGGGGTTATGAGATTCACCTAAGAAATTAAAGAGAAAAGGAAAATTGAAGATAATCTAAAACAATCCCTCAAGGAGAAGATAGCGGGACTGCCACAAAATGGACAGAATAATCAGGCATCTTGAATTTGATCTTGAAGAAGCTAGAGATAATGAAGAACAACTTGAGAATCAGACAGACATTCTTAAACAAGATCTTCAAACATCAAATGAATACAAAGAGAAATTCAAGATAAGCTCAGCTCAACTTGAAATTCTTCTTGAAATCCAAAAGAGGGTAGATGACAAGCGTGGCTTGGGATATGAGAAAGGTGAAAGCTCTGGATTTGGTTAGAAGAACTTTGGATCAGAAAATCAAAGAAACAGGCCTAGAAGACCTCCGATAAGGCAACCAAATGCTCAAAGATATCCATCCTTCAATGGATACTACTTCAATTGCAACAACTTTGGTCATAAAGCAACTCAGTGCAAAAGGAGAATGAATCAGACCAATCCATCCTTCTCTGGACAATGTTTCAACTGCAAAAGGTATGGTCACAAATCTCATGAATGCAGAAATATGCAAATAAATAATTCATTCAATGGTAGATGCTTTGCATGCAATAGAATGGGACATATGGCTAATTAATGCAGATCAAGAGGATATCAGTCAAATATGCAAAGAAATGTTGTTTGTTACAATTGCAATAGATCCGGTCATATAGCCAAATTCTACATAAGTAAAAATTAGAATAAAAAGGGTCCGGTGCATCATAATAAAAAACAAGATAAGGGAAAAGGCAAAGTGAATGCGGATGAAGTTCAAAGGGAGATGAGAAAGATTTGGGTGAAGAAGAAAATGTTGGGAATGGATCCACACTGGAATTTGGTGCTGATATTCCTTCTGGAAACTAAACAGATGAGCTCTGGCTCAGGGGGAGTCACAAAGAAAAATAATTTCCCCCAGCCAGTCAATTGGTGCCTACATTTGGCACATGGAATGTTGCGGATTAAAGGGTTCTCATAAAAATACCTAAATAACCCTCAGTAGAAATATGGAAGATTCGCATGGAGTTTTGCAAGAGTTTAATCATCCAAGTTTGATCTGGTTTGACAGCCATCCGGTAAAGTAGGATTTTCATAGATAGATCTGGTATGATTCAAAATTAAAATATCTTGATCTGCGGATCCATGGTATGATTAGAGGGAAGAAGATACATTGTCAGTTATCACTAAAAATGATTCTAAGTGCATCTCAGTGATTTGAAAAGATCTCTCTTAGAACAAGGGAACCGAATGACTTAAGTTGTGCATTTGTTGCAAAAGGAAATTAGGGTTTGCATAGAGATAAAAGGGTTCATTCACTTATTATTCACACATTTGCTTTTGAGAAGAAGAAAAGAACTCTGCATCAAAGTGTCTACAACTCTCTCAAAGATCAACTGCAAAATCTAATTCAACCAACGATTTGTTCCGGCTCTTTTTTTTCGAACCCTGAAGCGTAAAAAGGTACTTCCATTCTGAAAATCTCTCTCTGAATCTTTTGCAAAATGGCTACTCCAACAACTGTTAAGATCATTGATAGGCCATGCCCAAAATTCAAGAAACACCCCTATAAATCCCTAGAAGTTGATCCATTAGGTGCTTTTTCTAGCATTCTGCATGGGGTACTACAGATAGAAGATGTTAGGGTTTACATCCACGCCAATATTGAGGAATTTGGAGAATCTAATTTGATGGACAACTATCATAAATAGTTAATAGATGAAAGTTTTGAAGTCAAACCTCGATACAAGGCCCTCTGGGATAAGTACTTTGGACATTGCATCCACTTTCCCTGTTTTGTAGAAGATGATTGGATTCGATATGTTCTTAGTAGAATACATGACAATTTCATGTGGTTAATGAAGCCCTTCAAGATAACAAAAGATGCCATTAGGGTAGTAACTAGATTGCATTCATCCAGTGGGCTACCTACATTAAAATCTATTAAGAACCAGATAGTAAGTGAAGCCACTGGATCTAAGTTTGACAAAAGAGCAATGACAATTGATGACATCACAAATTCGGATGTCAAGTTTGCTTCAATGATAATTGGATATAAGATCTATCATTCTAGCTGGGAGAACTCTGTGTCTGGGACTGTAATATATACAGCATATCAGATGCTAAGGGAAAATGCAGATTATGATCTATGCGATCTTCTCTTGAATCAACTATTAGAAAACTTGCAAAAGATCAAAAGGGATAAGAAGAATTCCTTCAAATATGACTGTCTAATACTATGTCTGTTCTTCTACTATATGAATGAGCTACCCAGATCAAGTGGTTGGGTATGGAAAAATGACAGACCGGTTGCCATATAGATCAGAGACTATATGTATGGACTTGGTGATGCTAAAGCTCAAAGCACAACACTCTAGGGTTACTTTAAGAACTTCCAAAGCATGATGCATGCTAGAGAAAGGATACCCCAATCCATAATTGAAAAATACAAGGATACAGTGTGCTTCATGGCTGACACTGATCAATGCCTAATGGAGGTAGTTAAGCCCAGAAAAGTGTGGATAATGCCAATGGGTTACGAAGTAGATGAGAAAATCTTAGAGCTTCATGTTCAACACCTGTTGAGCCAGCCAAAGGACACTGAGGTAGAAAGGTTTGGAACCTTTCAAGAATTAAGTGTAAAGATACATGTTGAGCTAAGACAACCAGAGATAAAGAGGAAAGTTAGAAGGGAAGTAGAGGAAATTGCTAAAAGATATGGCATATCAAAAGAAGTAGTTGATGCAAATAGAGAGAAAATAGAAAGAGCTAAGAAAGAGAAACAAGAAGCAAAAAAAGGAAGTGTTCCAGTACAAGCCTCCTCTCGGACTAGATCCTCCAAGAGCTCTACACCTGCCACTCCTAAGAGCTCAAGAGCCACCAAACCAGAAGTCAAGACATCCAGAAAAGGAGAAAAGAGAATGAAAACAAAAGCCACAAGCTCTTACACAAGTCACAAGGATGATGAAGAAATAAAGTCTGATGAGGAAGTTAAGAAAATGAAGAAGAAGAAGAAAACATCTGGGGAATCCTCTGCCGGTAAAAATAATGAACAAGAGGTAGAAGAATATGTTAAAAATCTCACTCTTTCTATTGATGATATCATCAAGGCAGTCACTATGGATGGGAACCTGCAACCAGTCACAAAATTCTATGATGAATATAGTGATACTGACAAGAGGATCTTGGAAGAAGCTACAGTCAGGTATCTGAATATCTATAATAAATCATTCATTGAAATCATTTCATTAATTCCCAAAAGTCTAGAGAAGGTACTTGAACTTAGAAAAGAGAATGCCAAGGTAAAAGATTTAGAGATCCAAGAACAAATTGCAATTAAGCTCTATCCTTCTATTACTCCAAAGCAAATGAACATGATCTTTAAGGACTGCAAGGATGAATTCCAGAGCAAAGCAAGAATGAACAAACTTATGCTTGGAGAAACTGATCAGGTAGCAAGAGAAACAGAAGACATCCTCCAGAATGCCTTCAAAAGATTCAATCTTCCTGTTATAGAGGAAATAGATGAAGAACCTTCTACCATGGATGTTGAAGGATTAAATGCATCAAATGAAGAATCTACTGACACAAATGTAGAAGGGTCAAAAGAGATAGATAAGGAGAAGTCTAAGGACTTGTATTCCTCTGTTTTAGAAGAGGACATTCATGAAGTAGTTAACATCTCTCCTCTAGATCTCTTTGCAGACATTCCAGATTCAAGAACTGAAGGAGAAGGAAGAAAAGAGGAGAAAGTGAGTCAAGAAGAGGAGGTAAAGGAAAGAGAAGAAGAACAAACAGAGAAGATTTCTAATGACAATTCTAAGGTTCCAAAAGAAAAGAAGACTTAGTCTTCGACAAGAGACACTACAGAGGCAGTGAAGAATTTCTTGAAAAAAGAGCTGATGGAGATAGATGAACTAGAACTATTCCAAGGACCACTAAATTTTGATTCCCTCTCTCCGGTCCAGACAATAAAAATAACATCTTTTGCCCAAGCTAAAGTAAAAGAAAAGATTCTAAAATCTCACATGGAAGACTACAAGCTATTAGAGATTGTATCTGATATGTTGGAGAAGATCATGCCATCTTTTCAAAAGGATCCTTCGGCCTCTCCATCCAGTAATTTGAAATCTCTGGTAAACTTTGTTAGCACTCATTTTGATTCTTTAGAAAAATTGCTAGAAGAAAAGGTCTGGAAAGAGTTTTTGGGAAAAAGGTTCACTGAAGTATAGGGACTCATTACTAATGATAGGAGGACCCTAGATATTGGGATAAAGAGCCTTGAAAATGCTCTTAAAGATGGTGGGGACATGTACAAGTTTTGTCTATCTTGGTCTAAAGTGACAGAGGATATTGAAAAGAAGGTGAAAGAACAAGAAGGTAAACTATCTAGTTTATCTCAGAATTTTGATCCCTCAATACATCCATAATAAGTCAAGAATGCCAGGCTATTGTCCTTATAAATGAAATAAAGAGGCTGGAGAAAGAAAAGAAGAATATAATAAATAGGATGAGTGAACTTAGAGGGATAATTATCCCTAAGTTAGAGGCAATGCATGAGGCCTTAACAGATGCTCAGACCACAGCCCAGACCAGTGATCTGGTAGATCTAAGAAGGGTAGAAGCATATGCATTTTTGTTGAGTGGTCACATCTCCATTTTGGATAGGATGAAGCAGAGCTGGGCCACAGAGTATGTACAGTTGAAGGCCACTTTTTCAGATATACTCAAGTATATGTAAGTGTAACATATATATACATACTTATGTGGCTATGTATAGGTTAATTTTTGCAAATTTTGGTGTGCGAATTCTGCCCTTTGCCATTGATGTCAAAGGGGGAGTGAGGAGTAGGAAAAAATGTGGAATCCAACTAAGGGGGAGCTCCAGTAAAATAGTGCATAAGACAGAGCATCAGCCAAGGGGGAGTTTGCTACGACACTTAGTCATTTTTCACTAAGTGTTGCCATCAATGCCAAAGGGGGAGATTGTTGGAAAGAGACATTGTGTGGCTTCATGGGTGTTGTCATTGATGGCAACAAAGTCTATCCCACACATCCGCAACACATAATATGCCTATACCAAAAGTCAAATTAAAGATTGTTTTGGTCCAGTAAACAAGAACAGAGCATGCAACAAGGTTTGACAATCAGGTCTGGATCTCTCAGATGGTGTAACTCAGCAAGTTGCGGACTTGGACAAGTCAAGAGGAGTATCATGACTACTATATTCCAGAGATTGAGCCTCCAATGATAAAACATGGAAAAGATATGAGCATCTGAGTGTTGGGTTGCAGATAGGCAAAGCAGACTGATGAAGAACTGACTGGCAGAGTATCAGACTTCAATCTGGATGAGCAATTGATAATGATCAAGCTAATTGAGGGATCATACATTGTTAGCTGACATGATTGATGACTTCAATGCCTATGTTTTTGATACGCACCACAAATCAAGCATGGATTCAGCCAACATATCAATAATTTGTAAATATCTTGAGTATTCTGGTTGCCGACTAGAAAGATGTTGAAATCCTTGGTGCAGATATTTATACCAGATGGATTCCAGTATGAAGGTGTGTGGATACAGATGTGATTAAATAAGGTGCGAAGAAAGGCTGAGACAAGTGTGGAAGCATCAATAGAAGTTCAGTATGTGACAGAGTAGCAACACTAGGACAGAGGAAGAATGAAGTGCATTAGATCAGTGTATTGAGCCTAACTAGAACTGAACCTCAGCATTTGCGGATGCCTCTCATTAGTTCAAACACTTGGTTACCTTCTATAAACTTTGTAGACAGTGAGTCTCTTGTAGGTAGTGTACTTCTTGTGAGCAGTGTGCTTGGGCAGTGAGCCCTAATTGGCAAGTGCCATTTGTACTTCTTATTCTTTTAACAGAGAATACAATCTTGGGTTAGTCACCCTATGGTTTTTCCCTTAACAGGGTTTTCCACGTAAAAATCCTTGTGTTATGTGTGATGATTTTATTTCTATGATCATGCATGCTTATATGTTTTGATGTTGCACTAATTATTAAAGAAGAAAAGAAAGTTAAGATATTTGAGATAACTGATTCACCCCCCCCTCTCAGTTATCTGCCTTGTTTCCAACAGATTTTTGATCCCTTTTTCACGAGTAGCCTCCATTTCGAGTAACAATGACTCGTACTCAGTGGTGTTATTAGTATTGTCAAATTCCAGCTTATAGGAGAAAGGAAAAATATCACCTTGTTGAGATATTAGAACTATTCCAGGCCCAGATCTAGTGGAAGAACAACTACCATCAAATTCTAAAATCCAAATATCATTTGAATTTTCCACTTTGATATTTCTATGACCAGTAGACTCCTCATCGAAGAAGGAAGAATCTGGCATCACTATGCTCTCGGCTAAACTTTCATTTAAATTTTCTTCTAATTCTTCATCTGAATTATCTAAATTTTGGTCTGACAAACTAGAAGTGTTTTCAATGGTCAAGAAATAATTACCCATCCCTAAAGACTCAAATAAAATTTGAGCTTTTGGATCTTCAGTTTGAGTAACAATATATTTTGCTTCCCTTTTAGGAAGCAATTTCTGCATGACACCTTTGACATGTATCCTTGCCTCAGACAAATCCATATTTAGTTCTCCTCCCACATCTTTACAAAAATTGCGTCTAAGCAAAATACCATAAGAAGCTAGAATGTTAGCAACCAGGATGGTCATCTTTATCCTCTTTTCTGGAAAAGCTGCGAATGCAAATTGTGCTCCTTAATTTGGCCTAACAAAGGCACTTGTTTATTTTCCATTGCAAAACATCTCTCGAAGGTCTTGGTCAAAGTGAGACTGAGAGCATCTGCCACCTTGGTAGGCATGACATTGTCAGAAGCTCTGGAGTCTATGATACAATTGCTTAGCTTGTGGCCATTGACTAACAGAGAAACATAGAAAGGTTTTATTTTCCCTGGAGCAACAAGGGGAGTAGTAACTAAGTTATTTTGGGTGGACCTGTTCTTCAAGGAGTCATGAACAGTCTTAAGAGAATCTTGCCCTGTGGGGCAGCCTTGTTTTTAACATACTTAGCTAACCTCTCAAATTGGTCAGGGTTAGCTTGTAAATATTCTAGCTTAGACATCTGGATTTTGGTTTTCCTAGAATGATCAATTATATCAAAGAGCTAAAATGAATTAGACACAGAGGCAGTAAATCCTTAATTCTAGGGTTTAATTGGGGTAGTACTGGTCTGAGGAATAGAAGTAGAAGAAGTAGGATTGTTAGAAGAACTTACTTGTTTATTGACAGTTGGGTCCTTTGATTGAAAAGGTAATGGAGTTCCTCGTTTGGCAATTGAAATCATAGGTTGAGGCTCTTCTCTTGACTTTCCTTTATCAGCCACTTGCTAATTTGATTGCTTTTGGGACCTGGTAAAAACAACATACTCTCCACCATATACTTCTTCTTCTCTTTCTACTTCATCTTATACTTCAGAAACCCAATAGTAGAGTCACCAACTAATTATTCTTCTCCTTCCATAAAAAGATTAGCATTATTTTCTTGATCCAAATCAGGTTGGAAAGAATTATCTTGTTCTACTTCATAGTAGCCAACTACTGAGTTGACCAGCGGTGCTTCAATGGAAAGCTTCCCCTATGTTGGCAGAAGATGATTTTGTTGCCCTTGATTTCTTGCAACATTGCCTTGATATGAATTGTTAGGGAATGTCCTTGGTATGTCCCTATAAGAAGGAGTGGACATACCCTGAGACATTTGCTTTTTCAAAGCTAGCAACCCATTTGCTAACTTCTGCACCATAGGATCTGTGGTGCTTGTGGAATAATTATCAGTAGAGGGTTGACCTCTATTTATGTTTGAATCCCTTCTTACCTTACCCACAAGGATAAGATCATCTTCAACCTCCATAGCCAATCTTTGAGCTAAAGGAAGATCAGTAGGATTAACCTGTCTTAACAAAAAACTTACCTCAGGAAGCTGGGTGTTGATGAAGAAACATTTTAGATTCTTTGTCATTGGTTGAGTGGTTGTTGGAATCCTATTTGTCAATTTATTGAACTTGGCGATGAAATCTTTCATGGGCTCATGTGGTTCTTTCTTTATTTGTGTTAGCTGGGATAATAAGCATGTGCATCTTCCGCGGGCTTAAACCTAGATTCAAACTTGGTTTTAAAAGTATTCCAATTGGTTATGGTTTGGGCTTGAAGATAATGAAACCAATCTACAGCAACAACTTGAAGTGTTTCTACAAAAAGTCTCATAGCTACATCTTCATGTTCCACCCCTAGCACATCACAAGCTATACAAAAAGCTACAATGTGTTCATCAGGATGGACTTTCCCATCACCATAGAATTTTGAGAAATTCTCCCTTGAACCACGAGGTAGTTCATGCAGTGGTGGTGTCAAATTTAGAGGTCCAAAAGTATTACCCCACGGGCCTTGAGCTGCCATTATGCTCTGATTAAAAGGTGGGATGAAAAAATCTTTGTGGAACTTGAATAGATAAAACTCTGTTAGTATTTGGGCTGGAAACTTCACTTTGTATAGGGGACCTGGTGCTGGTAGGAGGAAAACTCCTTATTCGCTAAAGCCGAGGTTTTGGAGGTAAAAGACCAAAATTATTTTGCTGCATTAACTCAAACACAGGATCAATAATTCCTTGAGCTCTCTTACTTCTTGTATACCTTGAGTCTTCTAGAATGCAATGTACTTAACAAAGATTTGGAAACAACATAAAACAATGGATGAGGACAAAATGCTTCAACTCAAAGCGTGAGGCTCCAAGTTGTGCGTTCTTCCCCAATAGAGTCGCCAAAAAACTGTTGGGTCAATATTTTGTTGTTAACTAACTAATGGCAAAATGGTTATATTGCCACAGCTATGATGAGAAATTTCTCTCCTCTCAGCAAGGGGAGGTTCCCTTTCCTAACTATTTTAAACTTATTTACACTAAAACTAACTTTGGGGTGATTTCATATCATCCATTTCTCTTTTTTTAGAAATGATGTTTACAATATTCAATACAAAACTCAAAACAATTTACTATCTACAAAGAACCTACTTGTGTTGATAACCAAGAAACCCATGAAAACACAAAGTTTCCTGCTGCTTCTTATGCCGATTGAAAATGAAAGATTTCATAATAGAGTGCAGTTCAAAGTCTTCACTATATGCTGAGGTAAAATGACATGATCTCAAACAATAATTTATAGCCCAAAGTCTTCAAATTACTATTCATTCACAAACTTAAACTCTAATCTCAAATATGAAATAGTAGCACAAAGTCTACAAATTCCAATTTGAATCACCTCCCAAACACTTGATATTCACGCTCACCATTCAAACATTCATATAAGATCATGTCATAGAAATGGCATAAGAACAATTCTATAACATTCACAAACTTGCTCCAAGACAAAGATTGGATGCCAACTTGCTTCTTAATATTGCTTGAAAAATGATTTACAAAATAAGCTCAAAGTCTCAAATTGCTCTTCAAAATGGCAGTGTTTCACTTCAATAGTCAAAACATAAATATTACAAAAGACGCCCTCTTTATTTATAGGGAGGAGCCTAGAGCAAAAATAGGAAATCTATAACTACTTTGACTTATTCAACAAAAGAGTCCTATTTGACTTGTGACTTCTTTTGTCTCACATGTAATTATATTTTGAGAAAATACATGTGAATATGTCCAAAACAAAATACAAATTGCATATACAAAAATGAAAATCAACTAAGGCATAAAAAGAATTTCAACTACCACCATCATTCTTTTTCAAAAAACTTTGGTACATAGTCTACACTACTGCCATCTCATATACATCAGGCCCAACTGTATTGTCTGAAATGGTACAAGCCCTGAGAATTGCATCCTTGACCACCTTTATGAATTTCTCATGTTTTTCAAGATTATCCTTCAGATTTTCAAAGGTTGAATGATGATCATAAAGACTATCCATTGAAACCACTGTAAGCACTTCATCTTCAAACTTTTGCTGAACCATCTTCTCAAAAGCATTAATCATCTCCTCTACAGATAGAAACTTGTGATCTTCACCTGTTAGAGTGCATGGTAATTCCTCTAACTTGAGTAAAAGTGAGACATCACTATCTTCACTGTTTTCTCGTACTTGGCACAAATCATCAAGTAAACCTCTTATGACATTGATGCGATGAGTTAGAGATTCTTTGGTCTTGAGATAAGACTCTCGGTTTGAAATGACTCCAATGGAAATCAAATTCTTTATCTTGATTTTCTTCATCTCAATCCATTCCTCTAAATTATCTTCTTGATCTTGAAGTTCTTGAGATGATGAATCAAAAATATTATCTAACTCAGCTTTTGCCTTCGCCATTTTTTCCTTTCTTTCCACTGTGGTCTTCAAGAGAACTCTGTCTTGTGCCAACAACCATTCCACAATATCACCAACCACTCTTCCTCTAGCTTGAACTTTCTCAACCTTTTGAATCAAAGGGTCTTCTACAGTAACTTCCATTGGCTCCATGATCTCGGATGATTTCACTATCTTCTGAAGGATAGTAGCAAGTTGCTCAACCTTTGCCTTGTATAGTTCTTTTTCCTTCTTTACCTCGTCAAATATTACAAGCAATGAGCTTGTTGTAGCTTGAAAATCTGACTTGATACCTTCATGAGTCAGCTTACCTAACTCAACTCTGGAAACAATATAATCATTCACATCAAAGGTATCTATAATAGCATCATCCGGTGGCTTAGCAATTTTTGCATACCTGACTGCTTTTTCATCAATTAGCCTTGAAATAGTCTTAGGCTTCTTCTTCTGAGTTTTTGGTTTAGTAGGCAATAATTTCTCAATGTCAATATCATCTAGTGAAATGACCTTCTTTTTCCTTTTGGGGGTATAAGAAGACAACCATGGGGGTAGTGTTGGAGTACTAGCATTTGAAGAAGAATCAACTACCTGCTTAGCAGGATCCATACTAACACCTTTTATAGTGACAATAGGAGAGGTGTTGGTAAAAATTATACTTGTATCAACATTTTTCTCTAAACCATCAAGTAAATGATCTAGAATAGTTTGTTCTCCAATATCAAAAGAAGGAGAAGATAGACTAGGAATAGAACTAGAAGAATCAAAAATAGTTCCAAAGCTTGTTCTCACAGAAGGAGGAGTATTATAAGAAGATACAATGACAATAGGGGAAACAAGAACATTAGAAACTATTAGAGGATTATCAAAGATAGAAACATGAGGCAAGGTTGTAGAAACTTTTGGCTCTTGTGAAAGATCTTTTTGAGGAGATTTTAATGTGGCACCAAGTTGTTCCTGTTCCACATCTTTCTCTTTTCTTTGTTCTTTATTACATTCCTCATTGGGTTTCTCACCCATTTCCACCTGCTCAGTATCAAGTTCTTCAACATTTTGTTGTTCCATCTTAGTATTTTCAACCTCCATTTTATCAACATTTGCTTCTTCAACACCTAAATCTGTAACAGTAGAAGTTCTTGCAATCTCTTTTGCCTTCCCTCCTTTAGAGACAAACTTGATCTTTGGTTTGGACCCCTTGGAAGAAGTCAGAACATCACTTTTATTTTTAGTTCTATTTTCTACCTTCTTTTCGGTCTACTCCTGAATCTTTGTCTTTGATCTGGTGAGGAACTCTTTCAAACTAAGACCTTTGCTTTGCAACCATATATTAGTGTTAGCCAGTATAGGTTGAAATCTCTTCCTGATAGAAATTTCTTCTTTCACTAACCATTTGATTTTTGGCAAAGCTAATGTTTCAATATTATTGATATTATACTTGGGATCTAAAATATCACCTTCATCTTCCATACCTTCTAGAACATCAACCAATCCTAGTTCTTCTATCTGACTTAGATGTAACCTGTAGTAATCAAGATTTCTTATCTCATTCTGGGTTCTCAGATCAGCCCAAATATCCTCAACCATAGGAACATGAAATACTGCCTTTCTTTTGATCTTGTCTTGTACCCTCTAGAAATCAAAGTGATATCTTTCCTTGAACTATTTCATTGTCACCAGCTACATTTCTGATTCAACGACCTTAGTCTTAGTAGCTGATTGCATTGAGTACCTACCAATTTCCACTAGAAACTTGATTCCTGACTTCTTCAGTTCCATCTGTTTATTATGCACAACAATCAATTGTCTACATAATTCCATCAGAACAACCTTATCACTGGGATATCATGGAAGCATGCATGGATATCCAGGATAATATCCAACTCTTAAATAAGTAAAAGTTAGAAATTGGAGAAATAAACAACCAAAAGAATTAACCACTTCCCAAGCCTCATCTGATACTCTCTTCTGCTCAAGCTCACTATCCCATAGGCACATAAACACTGAGAAGAAGGCATCATTTACCTTGCAGAAATGATGAATTGACCCTTTGAGAGTAATTTGTCGATAGTATTGAAACACTGGAACCAACCTCTGATCACCATCTTGAGTTAAACCTAGAAAAATTCTCATACTTGCAGCAACATATACCAGATATGAAGTCATATAAAACTTAAAAGTTGTATTGACCTTCATCAATTGATCATGTAGAGCATTGTTGATCTGCACTCCCCAGAAGATTTTCTATTGTCCCTTAAGAATCACCCTGATATATGTATACATCCATTCATGAAATCTGGATGAAGGAAGGCTTCTGATTCTACTCAACAATGTGATCAAATCACTCACTTCTTCTACAAAATCACTTCATGGGAGCTCCTTAGGCCATCTAGACAAATTAATCCTAAGAGTCTTCAGCCACTTACTATTGATATGTTTCTTTGCAGTTTCCACATCTTTCTCAAAATCTTTCTGACCTTTGGCAAAATCAATTTCCCCAACATTTATTATAGGTGGACACATGAAAATCTTGTCAAGAAATTCTACATCTAATCTCATGATTACATTCCCTTGAGAATCAGACACAGTCTTGGTATCCTTATTATAGTGGCTTGCCACTTGGAGAACAAATTCTAGCTTATGAGCTGCGATAGGAAAAATACTACCAGGTGTATATTGCTCTCAATAATCTTCTGCATGTAGCGAGGAGGATTAGACTATTTTATCCTTTCCATGAACTCAACCATAGCTACATGCCCAATTTCTATGTCTTTGATCTTGTCCACATTGGATTTCAATAAAGTAATGGGGAAAACCCCTTGGTACTTATACTTCTTGATCTTGGCCTTTGATGGAGATGGCTTTGACATCAACTTTGAGAAGAAAATTGGAAATGGTGTTGATCACAAATGCTCAAAGAAATTGAAAAATTTCATGATCTCACAGTTAGGGGAAAAATAGGCAAATTAGGGTTACTACAAACTAATGATCATGAACGTGGGAACATGCTTTGAAGGGCTTGAGAGTGCACAAGTCGAGAAAACAGGCGAAAGTAGGCCAAAGGTATCAAAAGGCAAAAATTTCAAGTATTAGGAAAATTTTCAAGATGACATGCATGGGCAGCCAAAATGACCGCTCTTACATTTGGGGTAGATCATTCGCATGCAAGGTCAGTCAAAATGACCGCCATTGTAGGTAGGGGAAAAATTGTTTTTGATGTAGGGGCGGTCATTTTGACCGCCCTTACACAAGGGTAAAATGCAAGTTTCATTTTGTGCACAAGCAGCTAATTTGCCTGCCCATACATATTGGAAGAATAAACTTAGATGTCAAGTTAGTCATTTTGACCGCTCATGCATCTAAATGTTGAAACCTTATAACACATGTAGAAGTAGTTATTTCAACAAACACTACATGTGTTTCTTAGATATTCAAGGTTTTCATGTAGGGGTGGCGATTTTAGCCACCCCTGCATCAGAGTAAAGTAGATGTAAGTTTATGTTGAGGTGGCAAAAATTGTCATCCTCACATAAAGGAATTAAGTTCACAAATGTCTAAGCGGTAGTAATCGCCGCTATCACATGGAACTCTATTATCAAATATAGGGAAAAACATATGCATCAGTGGAAAATTTTACCACCGATGAATCATCAAATAAACGTGAAAGTGGGGGCGATGATTTTCACCACCCCTATACCGGGAGATCAAAATCCTAAAACGAAAACAAGTTTAAAAAGATGCAAAAGACACAGTCGAGAAAAATCCACAACCCATCTAAAATGGAAAGCTAGGGTTTTGAAGGCAAACACTGACGATAAAACATATACAATATAGAGTTTCAAAATAATCCACAACAATCGAGAAAGATAAAAAGAAATTCTAACAAAGTTTAAAATAAAATAAAAGTATTTACAAAAATCATAAACAAACATCTTTGACACATGTGAAACCCTAGAAAGAAAATAGAAACAAAATGAAAAATAAAGACTCACCTATAAAAGTTGACCGGAACCCTAGATGTGACCTCTAGAAATGAATCCGCTCGATCCACAATCTATGCAATCGAATCAACCTTACAGGAGGGTTCGATGATTTGTCTAGAGATAGAGAATGAAAAATAAACAAAACACAAAGACTAAACACCTTTAAAAGGTTTTTAAAAGACACATTGATCATGGCACGAGTGCCATTAATGTCACTTAAGTTCACTTGATTCGCCAAGATTTACTCGAGCGGTGGTATTCACCGCCTCCGCATACCACTGAGATGACATGCACAAGCGGTTGTATTTGCTACTTATGTAATTACAAGAAAAAAGACAAACATGTCATGGCAGCGATAATTGCTGCTCATGCATGTTACTTAAAAGCAAAACAAACATGCAGTAGCTGCAAAAATAACTGACTATACATGTTGATGAAACAAGACATATGCATGAGCCGGTGAATTAGCTGCTTGTGCAGATATCCCTTGAAAAATGACTAACACCTTGAACAAGTTAGAATTGATATTCTAACAGGCTTATGACTTAATCGATTTCATGAATCTCAGAAAACCAACTGAGGGGAATGTCATAAGTCATTCCAAGGCATCAAATGACTTTGCATGAGGCCAAGAAGACTTGCCTTGATTTGCAAACTTAGAATGTAGGTTATGAAACAAACAAGTTTCGTAGGGGTCATCCTACAAAATGAATGCAGTTGATTTTGAGGACAAAAAAATGGATGGTAGAAGATACTAAGGTGGAAGATATGGTAGAAATATCTACAAAATTTAGAATATGAGAAGAAAGAGGTGGTGAAGAAGGGATGATAGTTACAACAATGGATGAGATGAAGATGGGTCCATAAATGGAAGGTTGAGGAGATGGAGAGGAAGTGGTAGTGACAACAACAAGGGATGAAGAAATGATAGAAGATGAAGCAAGGATAGGGGATGAGGCAATGGCAGTAGAGAAAATGACGATGGATGAAGTAGAAATAGGGGCATGGATGTAGAAGAGGCAATAGTAGTAGAAGGAATGGAGAGGGATGGTACAACAATAGTAGAAACCAGGGGCATTGGGTCTTTCCTTTTCCTTGGTTTCTTAAACTTTGGTCCCTTAGTTATCTTAACTTGATTTGATTTTCTTCGATAAATACTAGTTCTGGCAGCAGAAGGGAACACACTGCCTCTCATTCTTTTCTTCTTATCCTCCACCTTCTCTTTCCCATTTCCCCTAGCCTTAAGTATGGGGATTTCATCTTTTGTTTCTTCAAATATCTAACTCTACAGCCTTCCCTTTTAGATCAACAGTCCTTTCAGGCTCTTCCCCAAATGCTCCTTCAATGGCCTCTTCAATTATTCTCCTTTTAGGATCCAAGGGTGTATATGTCAATGGCACACTTGGGCTACTAGCTGGGCAACTTGGGCATTTACCTAATTTCTTCTATATTTGATGTTATCCTTCATTATTTCATCTAATGACCCAACTTCCTCCTTGGCCCAATTTGGAAGTAGGATAGGTTGATCAAAGACCATTCTCCATATTGCCTCTTGTACCAACTCTCCATCATCCACTACTTAGTCTGGCACTAGAGATATTTGAAACTTCTTGATCATCAAGAGGAAGTCTAAAATACCTCTTCTTTTTTACCTTGTGCTCATCATCACAGTTGGCCCAGAAATATTCTAATTTCTCTTCGTGGGTGTATCTCTTGCTGACATGTTCTTCTAACTTATGCAAAGGATCAAAATTTGCTCTTGCCTTGTAGAACAAGAGATGATATTCTTGTAGCTCCACACCCGAGGCCTCGACAGCAATGGGAGTAATGCAAGTATATAGACCTCTTCCTACAATGAGGGGAAATAAAACTGCAACTTTATGTAACCCTTTCAATAGAATGTAATATGACTTTAGTACATAAGAAGTGGAGGATCATGACAATAAAACTTGTTATCTCTAGTGAGCATGACTCATTTTGTATTAACCATTATTCATATCCATCCGTACATATGCCTAGCATGATAATCTATATTTAAAGTATAAATAAGTATAATACTTCTCATAGGCTATGTAGATCTAAACACCATTTGCTAATATCATTTATCTCTAAACAATTAAGACCTATTCATAAGTTCAAACAATTATGAATACAATTAACCACATATAAAATACATGACTTATGAAAATAATGTAACCATTAATAACACACAATTGATCTTGACCAAAATAAGTATATCTTCATGGGGACAAGAGTGGAGAATCAAGGGGTGGGGATGCATCCCTGTAAATAAAGTGATTAGTCTATGAAATAAAATAGTAGCAGGGGATGTGATGGCAAGAGAAGAGATAAGACTTGAAAGAAATCAAAGAGAATAAATAATGGAAAGCAAGACGCAATTACACATTTTAATAAAGCTTAACTTGATGATATAATTAGAGGCACTTGCTCTCACATTTTGTGAAATGATGATAGTCTTTAGCATTTAGAACTAAAATTTCTCCTTGCATTAATACTTGTGAATTCCATAGCATGATTACTTGAAGATGTCTCTAAACTATTCTTTTATTACAACCCTAGAACTTTGACTATTCAACAAAAAGTTGTTAATAAAGTCTATGAGAAAATTGAAGTTAGTTACTATGGATATCAAATTAAATGAACTTTTGATGCAGGGTCTCCTATGGGGATTACTTAACACAAATCCATGCAATAGGAAGTTGTAACTTGCTTTGAAACATACAAAATAGTAATACTATGTTATCATGCATTCCCTGATAGACAAACATTTGCAAGGAACACCCTTCATTGAATGATGGAATTAGTTTATAGGGCAGGTATAGAAGCACATGAAAACTATCTCATTCACATATAGATCATGTTTAATTTTTAGTGTGCATCTTGCTTGACTTATTCTAGCAGTGACTGAGAGGAACCTCTTGCAACAATATAATGAAAAATGCACAAAATAATAGAAATAGATATGAATAGCAGAAACACAGAAGGAATTTACTGATTTTAGGCCACTTCAAGGGGGCAACCTCCTTTGAGCAAGCTCAATATAATAAATTCATGGATGCCTTCATTGGCCTCAATGTATGTACTTATATACTAAGTCTAATCTAAACAACTATTACTTCCCATGAATGTGGGATAATACAATATGCTCACGGGATGACTTACAAAGCATATGTGTCCAAATGTAATAAACTAGCAAAGTAAAGAGAAGGGTTAAACACGGGTTCCTAACATCCCCTCCCTCTTAGAAAATCTTTTTCCTCAAAGCTTAAGATGTGGAAATTGTTGTTGAATCTGAAGGAGTGGTTCCCAGGTAGCATCCTTTGGTTGCATTCTATGCCACTGAATTAAGACCTCTGTGATGGATTTGGAGCGAAGCTGATGAGTGCACCTGTCGAGGATTACCTCTAGCTCCAAAATGATAGATCCTTTGTTATCCAGTTCTGGTAAAAAAAATTGTGCTCTGACATTGGTGCCAAGAACTTTCTTTAGACAAGAGATATGAAATATTGGATGAACGCGGGAAGAAGGAGGAAGCTCCAATTTATAAGCAACCGACCCAATCTTCTGAAGAACCTTATATGGCCCATAGAACTTTGGAGCCAGTTTATGACACCCTTTGAGTTTTAGGGATGATTGCTTGTATGGTTGTTGATGAAGAAAAACCATATCACCTACTTGAAAAGTGCGCTCAGAATGGTGCTGATCAACTTGTTGTTTCATTCAATTTCTTGCCATGTGAAGATTGTCTTGCAAGGAAGAATCTAATCCCAAGATCAGAGAACTGTGTCGACTGCTTGAACTAGTGAACTGCTGGGGGTGTATGGAAGGAGCACTAGCAGTGCCTAACCATAGACTACTTCATATGGAGTCATTTTAGATGCAGTGTTGTAGGAGGTATTGTACCATCATTCAGTGAGAAGGAGCCACTTTTCCCACTGATGTTGTTGTTCTAAGGTGAAGAAACGAAGATAAGTTTCTAAACATTTGTTGATAAATTCAGTCTGACTATCTGTTTGTGGGTGATACCTAGAACTCATCTTTAGTTTGGTGCCAGTGTGTCAAAATAGTTCTTGCCAAAAATGACTGGTGAAAGTTGCATCACGATCTGAGACAATGGAATAAGGGATGCCATGAAGACAAAATATTTGGTCCATGAATATTTGTGTGACTGAAGAGGCTGTATAGGGATGGCTGAGGGCACAAAAATGACTATATTTGGAGAGGCAATCAACCACAACCAAGATCTATATCTTTCCTCTAGATTTAGGGAGCCCCTTGATGAAATCCATAGAAATATCTGTCCAAATTTGTGTAAGGATGGGTAAGGGTTCAAGCAATCCAGGAAGGAGTGTCATTTCACCCTTGTTGCATTGGCAGGTATCACATTCAACCACCATATGTTGAATTTCCCTTTTCATTCCCTTCCAATAGAAGTTACGCCGTACTCTCTCATAAGTTTTGAGGAACCTAGAGTGCCTTGCCGATGGAGAAGCATGGAGTTCATAGAAGATAGCCTACTGAAGATCTGTGCTCTGGGAAAGCACCAGACGACCCTTGTATCATAGAGAAGCACCATCCCAAGAGTAATATGATACAACAAAAGGGTTAGTGGCCAACTATTGAATGATTTGAGATAATGAAGAGTCATCAACATAGTCCTGCTAGACAGATTCCAACCAATTTGGAATAGGCATAGAAATACCGGAAAGGGAAGCTTGATCATCAAATGTGCAAGAAAGAGAATCCACCACAATATTGTCCTTACCCTTCTTGTAAGTGATCTCATAGTCATAACCCATGAGTTTTCTAACCCATTTCTGTTGAGCTGGGGAGGAGACTCATTGTTCCAAGAAATATTTCAGACTCTGGTGATCAGTCTTGATGCAAAAATGATTCCCTAATAGGTATGGCCGCCATTTCTGTACTGCATGCAAAATAGCCATCATTTCCTTCTCATATGTAGAGAGTACTAAATTCTTGCCAGAAAGGGCTTTGCTGGTGAATGCAATGGGATGTCCATCTTGAAGGAGAATAGCACCAAGTCCATTTCCGCAAGCATCACTCTCAATAGTGAAGGTCTTGGAAAAATCTGGCATAGCTAGAATAGGTGTAGTACACATAGCTTGTTTCATCTTTTCAAATACACACTCAGCAACATTTGTCCAGATAAAAGCATCTTTTTTTAACATAGCTATTAATAGAGCTGCAATCTTCCCATAATCCTTGACAAACTTGCAATAGTAGCTAGTTAGCCCCAAAAAACCATGGAGGCTCTTGAGTGTCTGAGGATGCGGCCAATTTTTCATGGCATCTATTTTTGTAGGATCCACACAAACCCCTTGGGCTGAAACAATATGCCCAAGATACTCCACTTCCTCCTGGCCAAAAACACATTTAGACTATTTTGCACAGAGATGATTATTAAAGAGAAGTTCCAACATAAGATCCAGATGTTGGAGATGCTTAGCCCATGTTTTACTATAGATGAGGATATCATCGAAAAAGACCAGAATGAATTTTCGCAAGTAGGGCTGAAATATTTTATTCATCAATGCCTAGAATGTTGAAGGAGCATTAGTGAGGCCAAAGGGCATGACCAAAAATTCATTGTGGCCATCATGCGTGTGGAAAGATGTTTTAGGGATATCATCCTCATGAACCCGAATTTGGTGATACCTAGAATGAAGATCCAACTAGGATAAAAAATGAGCGCTGTGAAGCTCATCAACAACAGGAATCGAAAACTTATCGTTGATTGTGATGTGATTAATTTCTCGGAAGTCAATGCAAAGGTGCCATGACCCATCTTTTTTTTGGACAAGAAGAATTGGTGAAGAAAAGGAACTGGTGCTAGGGCGAATAATACCTTGCTTCAGTAAGTCTCGAACGAGCATAATCTCTGTCTTTTGGTGAAATGGGTAGCGGTAGGGCCTGATGTTGGGAGGAACGCTTCTAGGAAGGAGCTAAATACGGTGGTCTTCTGGTCGTGAAGGTGGCAATCCCACTGGTTCGGCAAAGACACATGCATACCTATCCAAAATTCTTTGTAGATCAGAAGGAGTAATGGAGACTGTTGATGGTTGCATCTGAATGGAATGGAGTTGAGAAATGACACCATGTGAATTCTTCTTAAGAAGCTTTTCCATGCGATGTGAACTTATGATGCTGAGAGACCCTAGTTGTAAGCCCTTCAATGTGTGTGTTTGCCCATTGTCTGAAAACTGCATCCAAAGTTCAGCAAAATCCCATAAGATGGGTCCAAGTGTGCATAACCATTGGGTGCCCAAAACCACATCACATCCGCCTAAGGGCAAGGCAAACATGTCAGAGCATAGGTTATAATCACCAATAGAGATACGCATATTGTGACACTTCCCTTTGCAAGGTAATGTGCCCCCATTGGTAATCATGACTTCAAAGCTGGAGCAAGGATGGACAAAACAATCAACCTGTTTGGCAATCCAAGGGTCAATGAAGTTATGAGTGCTGCCAGAATCAATGAGTATTGTAAGAGGGAGCTTCTTGAAGTAACCCTTGATCTACATGGTTTGTGGGTTGGTGACTCCTACTAAAGCATGGAGAGAGATCTCTGGGTGGTCTTCTTGAGAAGTAGGGTCAACAAGCGGCTGCTAAGTATTGACCTGATCATCCACTGTATCATGAGCATCTATAGAAACTTTAGTTTCAGGCAGAGAATCCACATTTAAGAGATAGAGCTTTTTCTCAACACATCTATGTCCCCGAGTGATTTTCTCATCACAATTATAACAAAGCTCCTTTTCTCTACGTGCCTGCATCTCTGCTTCAGTCAAATGCTTGATAGGAGTTGTTCTAGGAGCTGGTGTCATTTGAGGTCGTTGGGAAGCCATATTTCTAAATGGAACAAAATTAGATTTGGAGCGTTGTTGAGCTGTGATCTTGTCCTCTACCAACTTAGCCAACCCTAAGGCTTCCATCATTGTACTTGGACAGAACATTTTAACCTCAGAGTGAATTGCATCCTTCAGACCACTGACAAAACAACTCCTAAAGAATTCATCAGACAATCCCTCTATGTGATTGGCCAGTTTTTCAAACTCTATCTGATATTCTCTCATAGTGCCTGTTTGGCGCAGTTTAGTGAGTGCTCCTGTGAAGTCATCAAAAGCACTAGGGCCAAATCGTTACAAAATGAGTTTGCAAAAATCTGTCCATTTTGGCTCGTCATGAGCCTTGATGTACCAAAAGAACCATTGAAGGGCTTCATGTTCCAAATGAAAGGATGCAAGGGGGACTTTGTTGACATCAAAAGTATTATGCAGACTGAAATATTGTTCTGCCCAGTATATCCATCTAGTCGGATCATCACCATTGAAGCGAGGAAAATCTAGCTTCGGCCCACGAAAATTGCTGGAAGAAGAGAACCCAGTGTCTACAGAAGAGTTTGGCTACCGTCTATTGTTCATGGTTGAATGTTGAAGATTGAGGCTGAGGATTTTTTTCATCTAGATCTTGGAGTTTGGTCTTGAGAGCTGTAAGTTCATCCTCCATGTTTTTTGCTCCTACGCAGGTGACAACCATAACCAGGATTTATTTATTTATTTTGGGAATGGGTAGAAAAACAAAAACAAAAACTTTTTTACTAAAGGAAAATTTGGATTTGGGAAAAACTTTGATGGGTAATTGGGGTTTGACTAGGTTTTGGACACTTTTTTAGGGAAAGGGGAGAAGAAAATGGAGATTTCAGAAGCAGGGTGAAAGAATGGGAAAATTTGTCTAAGAGGGACAAAGAAGCAGAAATATGAAATGAACACTGTGGCAAGATTTCAAGGCTATTGGGTGAGAATCAAAGAAGTTATGGTAAACCCTAAAAATAAACAAATATGGGATTTCTGGCTTCGATAAGTGGAATTTGGGATAGGGTCCTTAAGGAAGGAAATATGTGAAATCATGGAAAATCGATATGAAGGAAATGACAACAAATGCAAACCTCCACATCGACTCACAATCCATTGATAGGGTTGAGAATGCTGCACCCAAAGCACTAGCTTTACCCAAAGAGATGAATGTTGGTTGCTCAATTCTGTAGCATAACAATGATATGGAGATTGATAGATGAATGATTGGATGAATGCAAGATAGATAGATGAGAGATTGAGAAGAAATTTTGACAGCATAAGGATACTAGAAGAAGATTTGATCTTCAAATGGCTCAAGAGAGGCTACCTTTATAGAAAAAGGCAAATTCGAATGGACGGTTGTGATTAAGAGTTATGTTGAAAGATATGGAGGGTTAAGATTGATTAGGGTTGGATTAAGGTTTCCTACTCAAAGAGGAATTGTAGTCACATGACAAGTGTGCGATGGAGAATAAAGGGGAATCTAATTCAAAATATTTGAATTAAATTGACATGTGAAGGCATATTAAGTGGAAGATGGAGACATGCGACATGTGTCATAATGTGATGAGAGGTGAGGGAATAATTCAAATTTTTAATTTGAATTATGTGAGACATGTGAAGGGGGATTATTAACTAAACAAATGGAATTTATTTAGTTAATTGGAATGTGATCAAGTGGGTTTATTTAATCAATCAAGAAGGTGATTAAGATGGGATGAACTAGGACCTAGGGATAAATGGGATTAAGTGGGATGAGATTAGATGAACTAGGATGAACTAGGACCTAGGGGACATATACAAGTTCACGTCGACAATGTGTTGTGTAACCAGGACCTAGGGCAAAGACATACAAGGTCATGTGTAAACAAGACCTAGACAATTTTTAGTGTCTACATTTGCCCCTCTTTGAGATGATGTTGTGAGATGATAAGATTTATGTCGAGTAACATCATTTCAAAGAAGCTAAGGAAATGGATAGAGGAAAAGGATAGAGTGATGATGAAATGGGATGATAGGATAATGATGCCCCCTTGAGAGGATAGGTAGGTTGGACAAACACGAGTAGGCTCTCGAAATGAAATGGATGGGCTAAGGAAGAAAGATAAGGGAAGGGATAGAAGAAATGGAAGGATGTGTTATGCTGCAATGAAAGTGAGCAACTGTGATGTTTGATGTAGCACAAGACGTTAAGCACCAAGGTATAAGGAGCAAGGTGACGATGTGTCTTGTGCCCCAGCATAATACGACCTTGTCTAGATACAAGATATGAATATTAGCTGGGTTGGATTCAGATTTGAAACAAATGCAAGATAAAATGATAACACATACAAGCAAGAAAGCATGCATGCACAAATGATACAAAAACAAACAAGGTATTGCCCTTGTCAAGTTGTAAACCAATGATTAAGTGATTGATTGATTGATGATTTGATAAAGATAGTGTTGTCATGGCGGGGAATGATATATCCCTAGATCAACACAAAGATGTGGGAACGATATATCCCATTGATGATGATAATGATGATGATTGATTGAATTGGCTTACAACAAGATTAGGATCAAGACCATTGATTGCTATTGGATAGTTTGACTTGATTGACTTGACTAGTATGGATTAAGGATGAATTACATTTGGATCATTGCTTAGAATTGATTTGATGATTGATGAAGTGATTGAAGAATTGATTAGAATGAATGTGATGAAGATAGATGATAGAAGAATGATGAAAGAAGAAAGAGGAATATCGTCTTAGTGAAGATTAGAAGAAGGATAGAAGAAGTCTATTGTCTATGCTTTAATCTAGGCACTTCCTTCGTATCCTAGATTGCCTACATACCCATATCCTTGGGATCAAGGCACTTAACGATAAAGATGAGATGTAGTTCTAATTTGTGTTTTATTGATGGGATGATATGGATTGGATTGATCAAGTTATGGATTAATTGAATTTTGTTATTTGATTTTATTTTGATTATTGATAGAATTTGTTTGGATGGATTTGATGTGATGGATTGATTGATAGATGATTGATTTTGATGATTGGATTTTGATTTTTTGTATATTTGATTTTTTTGTCTTTTGGGAATATTTAAATTTTTTGGATTTTTTGAAATGTTTTGATTTTTTTGGGTGTTTGAAATGTTTTGATTTTTTTTTGTATTTTTGACTTTTTGAACGTCAATGGATTTACAATTTGAGTAGCCTCTATGCTAGATACCATTGACAAGGGAAACTAAGTCGAGGTGTAAGGGAATGCATGGGATTGGACAAAAGGATGGACGATAGTGGATGAAAGGATCATGATAAATGGATAGGATAAACGGATAGGCTATGGAATGGAATGGATGTATGTGTAAGAGAGCAAGGATGTGATCTCCAAAGGCTATGTCGTACATGAATAACATGCCCCATACTAGGTAGAAGACTTAGGATTTTTACATGACAATGCTTAGGACAATGGGATGATAGGATGGATTGGATAAGATGGATAAATGGGTAATGACTAGAGGATAATGATAGGATTGGATTAGAAAGGACCATAGGATAATGTCAAGATAAGGAATGTCAAGAAATACCCAAAGACATGTTTCAACATTGTGCCCCCAATCTTTATCAAGATCAAAAGAGGAAGGGAGCATGGATGGGTTTGATATGATAGGAATGTGGGCAGGTGTAATGGATAGGATATGAAAATGATATGTAGGATGAGACAAGGTTCCCCCAAGTGTAAGTGGCATAGAAGATCAACCTACACATGACACCTGTTTACCAGGTTTTCATCATGGTACTTATCCAAGGCGCCTGTTTACCAAGTTTTCACTGTTGGACGAAAGGATTTCTCTTTACTTTTTTGATTTTTTTTTTGACTTTTTTGAATTTTTGGATGGGAAAGGGGGGGTATGGATGAGAGGGACTCAAGTGTCTAGTGCCATGAAAAGTAATAGTCCCATTGGAAAGGAATGTCGTCGCATGGGCCATGTCAAATGTGCTCATTGATGTTGGTAGGGAGATGGCATGAAAGTGAGATGGATAAGGTAGATAGTGGATTATGATGTGGATTATGGAGGGATCAAAAGTGGATTATGTAGGGGTGAAAGTGGATTATGATGTGGATTATAATGGACTTATGCAAAAGCATGGACCATAGGAAGGTGATGGGGGAGATATGTAGGATAATGAATGAATGATGGAGTGATGGAGGTGTGAAAAGGAATCATGACCAATGGTTGCACACATCATGATAAACATGGAATATTTTGAGTGGATGGAGGTGTAGGAAGCAATGGCAATGTTTGCTTAGGAGATGGATGATTTAGGACTTTTGGAACCCACATGGACTTAGTATTTTTCTGATTTTTGATTTCCATGTGGGATGTTTGAAATGTTTGAATGGAATGACATTTTTGAATGGAGGAGGATGGTTGAGAGTTTTGAGAGGTGGATGCCTCATTTGACTTAATTTTTTTTTTTTGGGTACCCATACCATTTTAGTTTTGGACTTTTGTTTTGGAGGTATGGGCTTGGATGGATTTTTAAATGTACCTTGCTTTGAATTTTTGGATTGATTTCCTAAGGCATTAGGACCCTTAGGATTTTTGGATTTATGGAAGGAGGCATCCAAATGTTGGTTTTTGAATCCTATGTGGCAAGTGGAATGAGTGGAAGCTTTATGTTCGGACAATGTGTACATTTGTTGGTCATGACGAGGAATGTGAGGGAATTTATGGATGGTAGGTATGTTAGGTGTTGGAAGAAATGGTGGCAAAGTGGATGGAGGGATCTTAGGAGTTGGAAGGAGTGGAGGTAAAGTGGATGGTGGAAGGTGAATGGTCGCATGCTTTTGACATTTGTATAATGATGGGGGTGGAATGGCCACATATGTTTTAGGAGTATGATGGTGTTTATGATGGAAGGAAGTGGATTTACGAAGTGTGGAGGAAGTACTAACATCTTTTGATTGTTGACCTTGGGGTGTGTATCCAAGGCTAAATGAGCGAGGAGGGACTTTGACATGGATTGGCTCCAAAATTCCTTGTTCATGTAGGCCTAAACCTTTGCCTTGATAATTCATGTTTTGGAGCGTGCGATTGACTATAGGACTAGGTGTAGTTTGGACACTAGACTTGAGTTGATTATTGGATGGAGAGGGTGAGGTGGATAATGGTTGTTGCTGTTCTAAGGAGGAACACTCATGAATGAATGTGGATAGACTAGTGGGATATGGTGGATTTGAAATGGGATCAATGGTGGATGTGGAAGGATCATTGGGATCTTGCTTATGTTCATTCGGATCCAAATTATTTGTTCAATCTTCTATGTTTTCTTTGGAGGCACATGTCTCATCATGACAAGTGGAAGGTGTAGGATCATGGCTAGGTGGAGAGGTCTCTTTGCTTTGAATGAAGGCCATGAAATAGGGTGAATGCTCAAGTAAGTCAACAAGACTTTCATTAGATGGAGCATATAGGTCTTGGGTGTCTTGTTCATGAATAGTTGTGGGGGTATGACTAGGATCAAGTTGTTCATGGATAGGTTCTTCATAGGTATCATCTTGATCATAGAAAAGGTGCATGTTATGGATAGATTGGATGGGGATGATTTGATCTTGATTAGGACTAGGGCTTAATGTTTTCACATGATTAGGATTAAACTCTTTGACATACCTCTTGACTTGCTTGAATGGAAGTGGAAGGCTCTTTAATAAACTTGATAGCTTTTAGATCACATTATGGGGTTAGAAGACTAGACAAAGTGTTTAAAGACTCATGGGGAGGTTCAAGAATGGGTGTTTGATGACATGGCAATGTTTTATTCCTTGCTAGTAGCCAATGGATCACATCCTTTACAAGGGTATGGGTGAATGGGCAATATAGTGGATGGATGATAATAGTGGAAGTTGAAGGCTTAGGATTGGGATTTGTTGGATGGATAATGGGATTAGGATTTGGGCTAGATGCAAAGATAATGGAATTAGAGGGATTGGTTTTATCCAAGACAATCTTACCACAATCTTCTAGGTTCTTGACCAATCTTTGAAATCAGACAGAAGTGGATATGGTATGGCCCCTAAACCTATGGTATGCACAATAATGGTTTTCATTATACCCTCTAGGTTTAATCATAAATGGAGAATATGCTTTGAGAGGGTATAGCTCAATCAAATTTGCTTGGACCAATTTCTCTAAATTATCTCCATAAAATCTTTTAATGAAGGATTAGTGTAACATGGGGATGAAGGTGATGAAGGCGATGAAGGGATTGATAAAGGTGTTGGGATAGGACTAGTTGGCTTATGTGTTGGCATATGGTTAGATGGAGAAGGTAACTCAAAGGAGGCACTTGCTAGGTTGGTTTCTTCCTTGTCAAAGGATTTTAGGCCTTACATAAGATGACTTGGACTTTCTTGATTTATGTACATAGGGCCATTTGGACTTGCTTGTTGTTCATGTAAGGACATTTGATTGCCATGCAGATAGGTTTGGTGATGAGGTGGCATGATAGGATATGTAGGTGAAAGGTTTGGTGAGGTGGATTGTTGTGGACATTGGTTGATGTTGGAGGTTTGTTGAGAAAGCAGTTGGGATATGATGGCAATAGAGTTAGGATCGTTGGATGGTAGACTTATGGAAGTACTTGCGTTGGGGTGTTGCTAAGAATAGTGAGGGTGATTTGTGGTATGGATGTGGCAGCATTAGTGTTTTGATTATGTGCTTGTTGGGCTTGTGATGGAAGGTGGGAGTGTTGATATTGGCCTAAGACTTGATGTTGTGGGAATTGTTGATGTTGTGGTGACATAGGGTCTTCTTCTTTTCTATATAATGGGCTAAGTTGAGGAAGTTGATTAAGCATTCTTTTGGTGCCATAAGGATCATTCTCATAGGTGTTGTTTAGAAATGCCCTATCCATGTTTACAAGTGGTAGATGTGGAGTGATTTGGGTGAATATTTGATGATTGGATGATGTGTGATGACTAGGATGATGTTGATGTGGAGAGATTGGGTTCAAACGTCAAGATTGTAGGATGATTTGATTTGTTTTATTTTTTGATGGATGGCTCTCTATGCTTGAGATCGACTAATGATATCAAGTAAGAGGGTTGATTGGATTGATTCTCTATACTTAAGGTAGACTAATGACACCTAAGTAAGAGGGTTGATTGGATTGATTTGATTGGTTGACTTACTTAAGATAGACTAATGATATCAAGCAAGTTTGGATAATGGTTAATGATGATCAACTAAGTTCTTGATTTTTGATTGGGTTGATTTGGATTTGGATTGGGATGAAAGTAGTTGGGATGTGATTTGGCTTGGAATGATTGGATAATGTGTAATGACTAGGATGATGACTAGGATGAGTAGAATGATGTTGATTTGCTGATGTAGAATGACAAGGATATGATTAGGATTGATTAGGGTTTGATATGGAAGGATTAGGGATGATTAGGATGAATGTGATTGGATTTAAATGTGTTCTGAGGAATGAGTAGAATGACTTGTCTTCATGTGCTTGGTGTTTAGCTTGAGTTGGCAATGTTCAATCAAATGATCACACATGTACAAACATGAATCACTCACGCAAGACACATAAGCAATTTTGAATTTGACTTTGAATGAATATGATGATGATTAAACAAGCACACGTGGAGGACACATCAACAAGCCCTAATGTCTAGTTTGAAATAGGGTATGGCCAATTAGGTTTTGGGCTATGTTTACATGAGGTTGACTAGGAATTGAAAGAGAAATTGTTGGTAGGTGGCGATTGATTAGGAAAGTACTGTACACTAGCCATGTATCCTTGCCGAGGTTCGGGGGCGCAGCCCCCGAGAAATTTTTTTTTTAGAGCCAACATAAAAAAATCCTATTTTTGTGACCGACATAAGAAAACCCTATTTTTGTAACCGATAAAAAGGCTTGATAAAAAGCGGCTAAGGGTTAGAGTTTTGATATATTGTATTGTAGCATTTGCAACAGTATTGAGTTGCAGGGATTGCTGGTTGTAATCAGTTTGATTTATTGGATAATAATATTAGACTCTCTGTTTGGTGGATGTAGCCCGAGTTTTGGTGAACCACATTAAAACCTGTCTCTCATTGTTATTAATTCTGTGTATTTCTATTTCTCTGTTTAATCTTTATTTGCATTTAATTGATATCTTTTGCTAGCTAACCCTAACAAGTGGTATCAGAGTGGGTTGTGTTCGATTATCATCTGCAGGAAAGTCTCACGGTTGAGTGGGAGCAATGGCAGACGAGGGTAAATTGAAGGTCGATAAATTCAATGGGCAGAACTATCAGTTATGGAAGATGCAGATGGAGGATTATCTCTATCAAAAGGATTTATGGATGTCGTTGGAAGGAGTATCCAAGAAATCAGCAACAATGTTTGATGAGGATTAGAATCTTCTTGACAGAAAGGCACTGGGAACCATTCATTTGTGCCTGGCACCATCGGTGGCATTCAATATAATGGAAGCAAAGACAACATATGGTCTAATGAAAGTTTTAGCTAAATTGTATGAAAAACCCTCAGCCTCAAATAAGGTATTTCTCATGAAGCGTTTGTTTAATTTGAAAATGGTTGAAGGTGGATCTGTGATAGGTCATTTAAATGAATTTAATACGATTCTTAGTCAATTGACTTCTTTAAATGTAAAATTTGATGAAGAAGTTAGAGCTCTCTTGATATTATGTTCATTGCCTGAAAGCTAGGATAGTTTGGTAATGGCGGTTAGTAACTCTGTTTCTGGTTCAAATACCTTGAAATTTGATGATGTTGTTGGTGTTATTCTAAGTGAGGAAATTTGTAAGAAAAGCTTAGGTGGATCCACATCAGGCAGTGTTTTGAATTTAGAAAGCAGGGGCAAATCAAAGGAGAGAGGAAAAGGTTTTGGAGGTCATGGGAAGTCATGAGGAAAATCAAAGGACAAAAGATCCCAAACCAGAGGATAAAAAGATTGCTGGTACTGTGGGAAACCAGGTCATCTAAAGAAAGATTGCTGGTCTCAGAAAAATAAAGAAGGAGACAAATAAGAAGGCGATAAGGAGGCAAATGTGGTAAGCAACAAGTCTGAAGATGATGCTTTGATTCTTTCCCTAGATAATGCTGATGATTCATGGGTTTTAGATTCAGGGGCCTCATTTCATGCTACACCCCATAGAAGTTATTTTCTTGATTATGTCCAAGGGGATTTTGGGCTAGTTTATTTGGGAGATAACGAACCCTGTTAGATTGTTGGAAAGGGAAGAATCAAGATTAAGTTGCAGAATGGGAATCATTGGATACTACAAGAGGTAAGGCACATTCCAAGGCTCAGTAGGAATTTAATTTCAGTAGGGCAGCTAACTGAACAAGGTTGCACTGTTACATTTACTGATAAAAATTGGAAGGTTTCAAAAGGTGCCTTAGTAGTAGCAAAAGGTGTGAAAGTAGGCACCTTATATCTTTGTACAGGTCATACTATTCTTTCTACTTTAGTTGTTACAGAGAAAAAATAAACAGGTTCAAGAACAGTTGCTATAGGTTTGCAGGAAGAGACTGGAAAAGTTGCTGTAGGTTTTGAGACAACACTGTGGCATAACAGACTTGAGCATATGAGTGAAAAAGGTATGAAGGTACTTCATTCTAAGAAAGTTTTACCAGGTCTGAAATGTATTAATATGGATTTTTGTGAAAGTTGTGTGTATGGTAAACAAAAGAGATTCAATTTTCTCAAGGATGGGAAGCAAAAGAAAAATGAAAAGTTAGAGCTTGTGCATATAGATGTATGGGGACCAGCTCAGGTATCTTCTCTCGGTGGTTCTTAGTATTATGTTATATTCATAGATGATGCAACTAGGAAGGTCTGGATTTATTTCCTTAGACAAAAATCTGATGTATTTGAAACATTTAAGAAATGGAGAAGCTTGGTTGAGAATGAGACGGGTAAAAGGTTAAAATGTCTTAGATCTAATAATAGCAGTGAGTATTGCAGCAAAGAATTTGAGGATTATTATTCCTTTAATGGAATTCGTAGGCAGAAAATGGTTCCAGGGACTCCACAGGAAAATAGAGTGGTTGAACGCATGAATAGGACAATAATGGAGCATGCAAGGACCATGAGATTGCATGTTGGGCTGCCTTTAAACATGTGGGTAGAGGCTGTCAACACTGCTATATATTTAATTAACAGAGGTCCTTCAGTTCCTTTGGGATGTGATATTCCAGAGGAAGCATGGATAGATAAGAAGGTGAGTTATTCTTTTTTGAAAACCTTTAGCTATGAAGCATTTGCACATATAGATTCTGAAAATAGAACCAAGCTAGATGCAAAATCAAAAAAATGTACCTTCATTGGATATGGCATTGATGAGTTTGGTTATAGGCTTTGGGATTTTGAAAATCAAAAAAATGTGAGAAGCAGGGATGTTATATTCAATGAGAAGGTGTTCTACAAAGATTAGTTGCAGCAGCATGAGAAGAAAGAAAAGGATTATGTGGTGCTAGATGATACTCCAAATAGTGATGTTCCAGTGGTTCCTCATGCTCCATAACAGCAACCAGAAATACCACAAACTCCAGTGAATGTTAGATGATCAACAAGGATAAGTAGACCTCCTGAAAGGTTTTCTCCCTCTTTGTATTCTATTTTGTTAACAGATGCTGGTGAACCAGAAGGGTATGATGAAGCTATGCAGGTGGATACACAGGTTCAGTGGGAGCTTGCAATGAAAGAAGAAATGGACTCCTTGCTGAAAAATCAGACTTGGGAATTATGTAAGTTACCATCAGGTAAAAAGGCTTTACCAAACAAATGGGTTTACCAGCTGAAAGAAGAAGATGGAGGTAAGAAAAGATTTAAGGCCAGGTTAGTTGTAAAAGGATTTGCACAGAAAAAGGGCATTGATTTTGATGAGATATTTTCTATGGTTGTCAAGATGACTTCTATTCGTACTGTTTTAAGTATTGTGGTTGCTGAAGATTTGCATTTGGAACAGCTAGATGTGAAAACTGACTTTCTCCATGGTGATTTGGAGGAGGAGATATACATGGAATAGCCCCAAGGATTTGAGGTCAAAGGTAAGGAGAAACTGGTGTGCAAATTGAAGAAGAGTTTGTATGGCCTAAAACAAGCACCTCGGCAATGGTATTTGAAATTTGATAGTTTTGTGACTGAGCAAGGCTACAGTCAGTGTAATTCTGACCATTGTGTTGATAGTTACCTAAAAATTCCATCATGGCTGAAAAGTGCTTGGATTCCTCTTTCCAATGACTATTCATTTGCAAAATTTTGCCTCTATATGTAAAAGTTATGAAAAATTGAAAAAAATAGTCTCCTTCGGCATGCAGGAAGCACTAGGAGACCCTAACTGTTTGATTTGACTGTTGGTGGTTATTGTCTGCCTAGTCACATGGTTGCTGTCAGGCTGGGTGGTTATGGTTTGTTTCTGGCAGTTAATGTCTTGGACAATGCCCCTGGTCACTCATATGACCAGGGGCGGAGCGCATGTAAAAATAAAAAATCAAGTTAAGGGAGGCCGATAGCTCCTAGCACCCCCTCCCCTGGTCACAAATGTAACCACGAGCATAAACTAGGATGCGGCCCCTCAAACCTAACCATAAAGCACCAATTATTTAGAATGGCAGCAGTTATATAACCAAACCACATAGTTTAATAATAACTGTGATGGCCTTTTTCTTAACAACGACCAGCCTTCCTAAACGGTTACAAGCCCTTTCAAAGTTAGGGTTTTGCAGAGGAGATGGCACCTAAGGTTTCTAAGGAGTGGGCAGTGGTCTGGCTGTGACGAAGGTAAAGTGACGAAAGGGGGAAACCAGGGTGGCTGCACTAGTAAACTGAAGGCTGAAGGGAGGTAAAGAGATGTCGACCCAATCCTAAATGGAGCAGTGGAATGGTAGAAAAGAACCGATTGAGTGGTGACTTCGGGGGATATGTGCTTAGCAGAGGTGGAGGGAAGTTTGAGATGCAGCGGTGGTGAGAAGGAGCGGCGGAGGTAAAATGCTGATGGGAGTTATAAGGGCTTTTGGCTATGGCGATAGGGCGGCAGTTGGATATAGGTTGGAAGAATGGGAATAAAGATCAACTTAGGGTTTTTGATGGGTGCAAACTTAGAGATACCCCAAAAACAGTCACCTGTAACAAATCAAAACTGAACCTGCAAACAACAGTGTTAACATGGAATTTGACCCGCGACCACCAAAGAAAAATGTTTGCAGTGAAAATATTAACACTCAATTAGTGATTCAACTCAAGGTCCCTGCACTTGAATGGTACGGTATGTCCATATGGTATAGATCCATACAGTACAGACTGCCGTACTAAAAAAATTTCTGTCAAAAACAAAAAATTTCACAATGAGCAAAACTAGTTGAATTTTATGTCAATTTTCATTTTTTAGGGCTCCTGATCACAACGGTGCAGTTAGTTTTCATTTAGGATGCAACCTACAAAAGCTCACCCCAAAACTTACAAATTTTGACAAAACTAGGGTTAAAGAGATGAAATTTTTTGCAACAAAACCCTAGAAAAATGATTGATTAGATCGAAGAAACTGGACGTGCCAAATGAAATCATGGAAAATTGACATGAAGGAAATGACAACAAATGTAAATAAAACAAATGGAAACCTCCACATCAACTCACGATCCATTGATAGGGTTGAGAATGCCACACCCAAAGCACTCTAGCTTTACCCAAAGAGATGAATGTTGGTTGCTCGATTCTGCAGCATAACAATGATATGGAGATTGATACATGAATGATTGGATGAATGCAAGATAGATAGATGAGAGATTGAGAAGAAATTTTGACAGCATAAGGATACTAGAAGAAGATTCGATCTTCAAATGGCTCAAGAGAGGCTATTATAGAAAAAGGCAAATTCAAATGGACGGTTGTGATTGAGAGTTATGTTGAAAGATATGGACGGTCAAGATCGATTAGGGTTGGATTAGGGTTTCCTACTCAAAGAGGGATTGTAGTCACATGACAAGTGTGCGATAAAGAATAAAGGGGAATCTAATTCAAAATATTTGAATTAAATTGACATGTGAAGGCATATTAAGTGGAATATGGAGACATGCGACATGTGTCATAATGTGATGAGAGGTGAGGGAATAATTCAAATTTTTAATTTGAATTATGTGAGACATGTGAAGGGGGATTATTAACTAAACAAATGGGATTTATTTAGTTAATTGAATGTGATCAATTGAGATTAATTAAATAAAGTGGGTTTATTTAATCAATCAAGAAGGTGATTAAGATGGGATGAACTAGGACCTAGGGATAAATGGGATTAAGTGGGATGAGATTAGATGAACTAGGATGAACTAGGACCTAGGGGACATATACAAGTTCATGTCGATAATGTGTTGTGTAACTAGGACCTAGGGTAAAGACATACAAAGTCATGTGTAAACAAGACCTAGACAATTTTCAGTGTCTACATCCCACTTTGATGTTTCTGAGACCAATAGACTCTTCCTCATCAAAGAGAGAAGAATCCAACATCACTATGCTCTCGTCTGAACTTTCATCTAAATTATCTTCTAATTCTCCATTTGAAATATATGAACTCTTTTATGATGAACTAGAATTATTTTTAGTAGACAAGAAATAATTACCCATCCCTGAAGACTCAAACAAAATTTAGGCTTTTGGATTTTCAGTTTGGGTAACAATATATCTTGCCTCCTTCTCAGGAAGCAACTTTTGCATGACACTTTTAAAAAGTATCCTTGCCTCAGATAAATCCATGTTTAGTTCTCCACCCACATCTTTACAAAAATTATGCCCAAGCAAAATGCCATAAGAAGCTGGAACATCAGCCACTAGGATGGTCATCTTGATCCTCTTATCTGAAAAGGCTACAAATGCAAATTGGGCATCCTTGATTTGGCCTAACAAAGGCACTTGCTTATTCTCCATTGAAAAACATCTCCCAAAGGTCTTAGTCAAAGTGAGACCAAGAGCATCTACCACCTTGGCAGGCATGACATTGTTAGAAGGCTCAGAGTCTATTATACAATTGCTTAACTTGTGGCCATTGACAAATAGAGAAACATAGAAGGGTCTATCTTCCCTAGAGAAACAAGGGGAGTAGTGACTAGGTTATTTTGGGTGGACCTATTCTTTGAGGAGTCATGGATAGTCTTAGGAGAATCTTGCCCTATAGGGGCAGCCTTATTTTTAACATACTTAGCTACCCTATCAAATTGTTCAGGATTAGCTTGTAAATACTCTACCTCAGAAATCTAAATTTTGGTTTTCCTAGCATGATCTATTATGTCAAAGAGCTGAAATGAACTAGATACAGAAGAAGGAAATCCATCATTCTAGGTTTTGGTTGTGGTAGTATTGGTCTGAGGAACAAAAGTAGAAGAAACAGGATTGTTAGATGAACTTACTTGTTATTGAAAACCAGGTCCTTTGATTGAAAAGGCAATGGAGTTCCTCACTTGGCAATTGAGATCATAGGTTGAGGCTCCTCTTGACTTTCCTTTATCAGCTTGCTGATTTGATTGATTTTGGGACCTGGTAAAAACAACATATGCTCCATCATATACTTCTCCTTCTCTTTCTGCTTCATCTTGGTAATTCAAAAAACCAATAGTAGAGTCACCAGCTAATTCTTCTTCTCCTTCTATAAAAAGATTAGCATTATTCTCTTGATCCAAATCAGGTTGGAAAGAATTGCCATGTTTTGCTTCATAGTAGCGAACTGCGGAGTTGACCAGCGCTGCTTCAATGACAAGCTTCCCCTGTGTTGGTGGAAGATGATTTTGTTGCCCTTGATTTCTTGCAGCATTGCCTTGATATGAATTGTTAGGGAACATCCTTCTTGGTATGTCCCTATAATAAGGAGTGGACATACCTTGAGACATTTACTTTTTCAAAGCTAGCAACTCATTTGCTAACTTCTGCACCATAGGGTCTGTGGTGCTTGTGGAAGAATTATTAGTAGAGGATTGACCTCTATTTTTGTTTGAATCCCTTCTTATCTTACTCGCAAGGATAAGATCATCTTCAACCTCTGTAGCCAATCTTTGAGCTGCCAGAAGATTAGCGGGACTAGTCTGCCTTAACAAAAAGCTTACCTCGGGAAGCTATGTTGATGAAGAAAAATTTAAGATTCTCTGCCGTTGGTTGAGCAGTTGCTGGAATCCTATTTGTCAATTTATTGAACTTGGCAATGAAATCTCACATGGACTCATGTGGTTCTTTCTTCATTTATGTTAGCTAAGTTAACAAAGCATGTGCATCTTCTGTAGGCTTAAACCTAGATTCAAACTTGGTTTTGAGAGTATTCCAACTGGTTATGGTTTGGGCTTGAAGGTGGTAGAACCAATCTATAGCAACACCTTGCAATGTTTCTACAAAAAGTCTCACAACCACATCTTCATGTTCCACCCCTAGCACACCACAAGATATACAAAAAGTTGCAATGTGTTCATCCGAATGGACTTTCCCATCACCATAGAATTTAGGGAAATTCTTCCTTGAACTACAAGGTAGTTCATGCAGTGGTGGCATTAAATTCAAAGGACCAAAAGTATTACCCCACGAGCCTTGAGCTACCATTGTGTGCTAATTGAAAGGTGGATAATAAACCTTCGTGGAACTTGAACAGATAAAAATCTATTGGTATTGGAGCTGGAAGCTTCACTTGGTATAGGCGACCTGGCGTTGGTAGGAGGAAAACTCCTTGTTCACTAAAGCAAGGTTGTGGAGGTAAAAGACCAAAGTTATTTTGCTGCATTAACTCAAATATAGGATCAATAATACCTTGAGTTCGCTTACGTCATGTATACCTTGAGTCTGCCAAAATGCAATGTACTCAACAAAGTTTTGTAACAACTTAAAACAATGGACGAGGATAAAATACTTCAACTCAAAGTGTGAGGCTCTAAGTTGCACGTTGTTCCCTAGCAGAGTCACCAAAAACTGTTGGGTGAATATTTTGTCAACTCACTGATGACAAAATGGTTATATCAACCATAGTGTGATGAGATAAATCTTTCCTCTCAGCAAGGGGAGGTTCCCTTCTTACTATTTATTGAAACAAAATCAAACTACTTTAAAATAAAAGTATTTACACTAGCTTTGATCATTTAGGGGGTGTGTTACATTCATCCTTTTCTCTTCTTTCAGAAAAGATGTTTACAATGTTTCATGGTAATATTCAATAATGCTTCTACACTTCTAATATTAACCTAGATAGTAATCACCAATATTCTTGTGAGTTAAAGCACAAAGTCTTTCAACTCACTTCACCAAAAGATTCACGAACCAAGTGAATAATCTCAAGCACAAAGTCTTTAAATTATCCCTAGAAAGATTTTAAAAGTAACTGTATCACCAGTTGGAGCATAAAGTCTGTGAACTAACAATACCACTAGTCCATGCTAATGTAATTGAAAATCATAGCAAAAAGTCTACAAGTTCTCAACATGATTCATATACAAAGTGAACAACTACAAGCTCAAAGTCTTTATAATTCTCCACCAAGAAACGCTTTCAACACACATAGATTCAAGGAAATAATATAACATAAAGTTTATATAATTTATCTTGAACATCCTCTAATCATGATAACCAAACACCACTTTATCCATTCTATCAATAAGAGAAATCAGAAAAAATGCCATATGTACATCCTCACTAATACAAATTTGATTCAACACAAAGTTTGATATCAAAACTTGCCTTCTTTATTGATTGGAATTGATTGTGCAATTTGAACACAAAGTCTCAAAGTTGAGTCTCAATCTAGGCAGCACTTCGATGCATAAGATTAAAGACAAAAATTACAATAGAGGCCCTCTTTATTTATAGGGAGAGGCCTTGAGAAAATTTAGGAAAAACTTAACTACTTTGACTTATTCAAAAATAGGAGTCCTTATTGAGTTGGGACTTCCTATGTCTCACATGCAATTACATTTTGAAAAAATACATGTGAATATGTCTAAAACCAAATACAAATTGCATATACAAAAACTAATTGAAAAATATGCTAAGGCATGACAACTTTCATCAACTCCCATTCCTGGTAATCTGCACACATCTTCATGATGATCAGTCCACAAACCCAATTCAAGAGTAACTTGCCAGGTTTGATGACTCAGCACCTTTGTGTGCCACTTCCATTGTCACTGCTATTTGATCTCTAATGTCTATTACACTGTCCATACATGATTGCACCTTCAACTGTCCACTCCATCCTGCTCATCTCTAAACACAACTACTCCTCCTTGACTACAAGTGGCTCCAACACATCATTCTCATTGTCATGACTATGAATTGAATTGTCATGCCCACATTTCCCATGCGGTCATGACACGTAACCCATGTGTCATGTCCACATTTGTCATTTGGTCATGACACTATCAAAATTTTTTTTGCATGTCCCTAGAAACCCCCTCGCACGCGTCCGCATGCTCGGTGGCAATACGCATAAGGCGTAAACATGTCAATCAATAATCAGGGAAGTGCGTCTACCTAGGAAAACTCCTGCATGATGATAGCCGACTAGGGGGTTATGTGGCACGATGTGTGCTGCTTCTAGGGTTAGAACAATTTTAATTCAAACCCTAAGCTTCCTAGGCGAAAGAGGTGATTTTGATCGAATCAAAATCAAATCCTAACTCCAATGCATAAATGAAATCAAATATAATAACGCATTCAAAGGCATGATGGTTGCATGAAGAAATGGAGTGATTAAAAGATGTTGCAAAAAGTGCCATAAAAATGAAAACCTAAAATCTGGGAAAAATTCGACAGCATAATGCGTTTTCAATAATTGAAATAAAAATTTAAAAAAAAGAAACTCCAAGAAAAAATTAATGCAAAAATTAAAATAATTAATCATAAGGATAAATTAAATAAATTTCCAAGGTCGAATAAATTTGACCACTCAACAAAATTATAAAATTTTGAATTAAAATAAATGACCAAATTAAAATTCAATACTTAAGCCCATTAATAAATGTAAGCTCGACAATTACATTTATTAATTAACTCAAGTTAAATTAATTAAAAGGAGGATAAATTAAAATATCCCCTCTAAGATAAGATTGATTAAATTCAAATAAAATTCAATAAAAGGTTTCCCAATAAAATTAATTAAGACCACTAGAGCTTGATTAAGGGTGCCCAAAATAAATATAGGGCAAGGGGATAAAGAAATGCAATAAATCAAAAATCCCAACCCATCAAAATAAATTCCACATGAAATTAAAATATAGACCCAAAGAAATATTAAATCAACTAAATTTAAGCACAAGGAAGGTCAAACAATTGAAAAGGGCCAAAAAGGCAAAGGAGAGGGAAAATTAGTTTCTCGTGCACATGAGGAAATAAAGGAAACAATAAAATTAAAACTCTAATATCCTACTCACTTAGCAACTAAGCCCTATTCTAATATTTTATTTGTTTCCTAAAACGATTGCCCTAACCCTAATACCTCTTCCATCCTATTGTTTTGTTTTGTTTGTCTTCCTCTCTTCTCACTTTTGTTTCTCTTTGTTTCTCTTTTGTTTTACACCATTTTTGTTACAGGTTGGTTTTCTTCTCCAATGGCTTGGCAACCATGGGAATACCTCTTCGAGGTATATATTCATTTAGAATCTACATGGTTTTTTTTTTTAAAGTTATATATATATTCACAGATTTTAAATATATATGTAGCTGGGAGTGTGAAGGCCAAAGGGTAACATAGGAGGTAGGCATGACGGGGGTGGCGTGGTCCACACAGCACCGCCACTGTGTTTTTTTTTGGTTAGCTTTAAAGACTGCGAGGAACAATGTATAAGGGGCCTTTGGGGGGGTGATCCTTCCACCCACTCCCTACTATAAGATGGGGGGTGGGTGGGGGGCTCGTCCCCCTCACTCCATTCTCATAATACACAAGTTTTGGGGGGGGGAGGGGGGGGGGGCAGGGCTGCCATCCCCCCACCTTAATTCTTTTTTTGTTTAAGGGTTTGAAACAAAAATAAAAATCTAATGGGCCATTCGGCCCTAAATCCCTTGGTGCAGTCCCACCCCATATTCAAAATAAAATAACGTTATTTGATTTGTTTTATATATAAAACCATTTGTTTATTGATTAGTACAAATATATATATGTGTGTGTGTGTGTGTGTGTGTGTATTTTCTTTTTTTTTTGCATAAAATGACACCAGTAAGTATACAATGGGTATAAATCAGGATATATATATACAGTCAATAAAAGGGATAGCAAAAACCATATTTGTAACTTAAACTAACCCAGTAGTATATATTTTTCTTGAACATAAAGATACAACATTACTATTTCTTCTTTTCTCCATTTTAATTTTTTTGTTGACAGAAATAACTAAAGCAGATTAATCTATTTTAACATTGAACCAACTTTTCCATTTTCAACTACCTTTTCAACAGTAATAAAAGGACAGTTTCTATTTCCATTTTTCTTGACAAAACAAAAGCATAATAATGGAAAATAAAACATATTTATTTGTTCCAAAACTTATTTCCAACAACACTATTTGTTTACTATTCTATTTAGCATACAAACATTCAAACTACATCATATATAATTTCTTGGATGAAAGAAAACAAACAACAAGATATAAACATTTATTTTGTTTGAAATACATAACAACAATTTATATTTTCTTAGGGAGATTTCTATAAACACTTAAGAACAATAACATGGCATAATGAACATCTTTTTGAATAAACAATAAAAAAGCAACTCACATCAAAATTTCCTTACAACACCAATTACAATAAGGAGTACAAATTTTACAACTCCAAACATTAAGGCCTCCAAGGCCATGGCTCACAATAGCCAACCATAAATAATGCAAGGTAAAAATGTACTTCTCCAAAGCTTCATTTCTTCAATAAAAACCTGCAATAATGCAAACACCAAAATGGGGAACCAAGCCACAAAGGAATACCCTCCTCCCTACCATAGACCTGCTAGTGGGTAACCCTCGAGCTAGGGAGGTAGGAATCACATGGTTTTACACACACACACCACAACAAAAGAAATTTTCCAAACACACAAAAATTACTCCCAAGGATTTGCACAAGACTAAACTCATGAAAATGAGTTTGAAGGGGGTAGGGGAGTGGACCCCTCAACTCAAGAGGTCCCTCCAAGAACTCAAAATCACTATATCTCAAGGCCTCAAGCCAAAACCAAAATAATATGTCTCCAAGAATCTCAAAACCATCATGGAACTCTTGCCATCAAAATACTCTCAACACCATAGAAAAGCCCTCAAGGCTAAAATAGACTACAAGAGGTGACCTCGAGGAGGTTCACTCTCCGCCACCCCATACATGTTGAGCCTTTTCTCCAAATGTAGATGATCTCACAAACACCCAACCCACATAAAAGAGAAAATAACAACCGACATCATTTCACAAGCACAAACACTAAATAAGAAAATACATAGGGAAATGGCTAATGCCATGGAGCTTACCTTCAAAAGCCCTCAAATGGAAGCACCTTTTAAGAAGAGCCCACACTTCTCCAAAATCTCCAAGCTTCCAAGAATTTCTCCAACACTCAAAACCTCCAAAATAGAAAGAAATTGCAAAAAGCAAGAACCCCACACTCCTCTCCAAGAGGAGATAATATAGGCCTTCCAATTTGGCCTTGAGGAATGAGAAGGTGACACTTGTCACCTTATCCTTCCTCATCCCATACCACTTGCAAGGGAGGAGTGTGAGGGTGACAAGTGTCACCCTCCAATCCATTCAAACCCTCACCTTATCCACTTGTGCTCTCACACATGTGTGAGAGACCAAGTGGAGAGGTGGAAACTCCCTTCAAGCCTCCATGAGGATAAGGGATGCCACATGGCATTCTCTTATTCTCCAAGAGAGACATCTCCCTCCAAGATGCTCTCACACATGTGCAAGAGTCTTGGAGGGAGATCCCACACACTTGGGAGTCTTGAAGACCTCCCAAGTCTTCTTGATGAAGGGATCCCCAAACTTTGGGAAGGGAGATGGGTCTTTCCCAAAGCATGACTCATCTCCCACCCTTAGCCATTTCAAAATTCGTCATTTTAACTAAACCCCAATTTAGAGTGACTAGATAAGAGTTACCCTAGGGTTTAGTAAGTCCAAATGGACCCTAGACCCTAGGGTTACCACCTAGGGTAAGTTTGGCACCCTAATAAACACCTAGTGAGGTATAAAATCACTTTTAAATGGCCCAAAAATAGAAATAATACCAAATGGTGTAAATCAAATATAAATATACAACACATGATATAAATCAATTTAAAAAGGGTGAATTAGGCCAAATTAATAAATCAAACATGTACTAAAACATCATCTGATCAAATGTGATCCTCATCCCTCTTGCGAATGGATCAACTTTACAGGGAATTACAAAAGTGTGAAGACTACCTCTGATTTCCCATGGCCTGGGAATATAACCTACGCAAGCTAGATCAAGCGTCAATCACATCATGGATAATCATAGTCGAAGCAACAGAAATTAAAGTCATGTCAATGCATACAACATTAATCATTCACATCATAATTAAGAATAAAATTGCATTTTCTATCTAATGTCACATGATCATCATCAAATAACAAATCCACATAATGAACTTGTAATCACATCAATAATCATCATCAAATATATCTCACATGTCTAACATCATCAAAACATCAAAGCATGATCTAATCAAATCACCACATGTCTAATCAATGCTAAACCAAAATCAGGAGACATAGTCTAAATCTACATAATAAAAAATAGTAGTCTCAAAATATTTGATAATGTCACCAACTATAATGTGAAATGATCAAAATAGGGAAGTGAAAATAATTAGCCTCACATCCTCCCCCCCTAAGACTAAACTTCCTCCTGGAAGTCATAAAAAAGGTGAGGATAGAGTGCCCTCAAACTAGCTGCATCCTCCCAAGTCACTGTGACCTCATCATAATGATCCCACTAGACCCTAACCTAGTTCAGCTCTCAACCTTGAAGGCCCAGCGTCTGACAAGCCAATATGCGAATTGGATCCAAAGCCAACTACCCTTCTTCCTCTACCTGTATAGCACTCCAATCCAATACATGAGATAAATCAGATATATATCGTCTCAATACAGAAACATGAAAAATATCGTGGATGCGTGATAGGCTAGGTGGCAATGCTAGACAGTAGGCTATAGGTCCTATCCACTCCAAGATCTCAAAATGTCCTACAAACCATGGTGTGAGCTTAGAGCCCTTTCCATAATGGATTGGACTCTTGTGTGGCTGCACTCTAAGGAATACTCTATCACCAATTGAGAAGCTCCAATCTAATCTCTTAGCATCAGCATACTTCTTCTGTCTATCCTATGCCTCCTGAAGTCTCTGCCTAATCAGTGTGACCTTCTGCTCCATATCTTGAACTAAATTTGGACCAATGGCAACTCTGTCCTCTATCTGATCCCAACTCAATGGTGTCCTACATGGTCTGCCGTATAAAGCCTGAAAGGGAGGCATACCCAATGAGCTGTGATGCCCATTATTGTAGGCAAACTCAACCAGATATAGATACTCCTCCCATCTAGACTGATGGTCCATTACATACATACAGAGCATGTTCTCCAATACTTGATTCACCTACTCTGTCTGTCCATCTATCTCAAGGTGATAAACAGAGCTAAAGTTGAGCTGTGTGCCTAACGCCTACTGCATAGACCTCTAAAAGGCTGAAGTGAACACTGAATCCCTATCAGAAATGATGCGGTGAGGTACTCCATGTAATCTCACAATATCATCCAAGAATATTCTTGTCACTATTGGTGCATTGTACGTCATGCATACTGGTGAGAAATGTGCTACCTTGGTCAACTTGTTGACTGTCACCATGATGGCATCATGGCGACACAAAGACATAGGAAGACCAACAATAAAATCCATGGAAATGGTGTCGCATTTCCACTTAGGTATCTCATGAGGGTATAAAAGACCCACTGGATGCTGATGCTCAGCCTTGTCCCTCTGGTACTCAAGGCATCAAGCAACAAACTCTGCAATATCCCGTCTCATACTTGCCCAATGGTATAGTTGTTGTATGTCAGCATGCATCTTCTTCACCCCCAAATGTGTTGCATATGGTGCTCTGTGAGCCTCTAATAACACTACAGTACGTAGGTTGCCTATGCATGGTACATAGATGCGCTGTCGATGAGAAAGTAACCCATATGCCTCAAGTGAGTATCCTACAAACTTATCCACTAGGGCCCTCTATGAATGGATCTCTTGCTGCACCTCAAGAAACCACTCATCCTCAGGCAGATCCTGAATAATGCATCCTCTCAAGTCCACACTCAGAGTCAAGGTCAGGATCTCATGGCGCCTCCGACTCAATGCGTCAGCAACCACGTTCTCCTTTCCTTTGATGTAGTGGACATCAAAGTTGTACTTGCAAAGAGACTCCATCCAATGCCACTAATGGGTGTTTAGATTTAGCTGTGTGAATATGTACTGAAGGCTATGATGATATGAATGAAGCTCAAAGTGACGACCTAGTAAGAAATGTCTCCAATGAAGTAGAGCATGAACCACTACTGCGAGCTCCAAATCGTGAGTGGAGTAGTTCAACTCATGGGTCTTGAGCTTTTGCGACTCATATGCGATCACTCTACCACCCTGCATAAGTACAGCTCCCAAACCCTCAAGTGATGCATCGGTGCAAACCATAAAATCCACTGCTGGATTAGGAACCACTAAAATGGGAGCACTAGTAAGATGCTCCTTGAAGTCCTCAAAGGTCTTCTCACACTGCTCAGTCCATAGAAAACTCTTCCCTTTCCGCTGAAGGGAAGTGATGGGGTGCGCTATCTGAGAGAAACCCTCCACAAATCTACAATAATAACCAGCTAATCCGATGAAACTCCTGACCTCTGTCACACTAGTGGGTGCTAGCCAATCTCTGATAGCCCTGATCTTCGATGGATCTATGAAGATTCCATCACTAGATAGGATGTGCCCCAAGTACTGTACCTCTGTCCTAAAAAATGCGCACTTCACCAAGTTCCCATAAAGATTCTTCTCCCTCAAACACTGTAAAACCTAACATAGTTGCTCCTCATGCTCCTCCTCAGTCCACGAATAGATCAAGATGTCATCAAGAAAAATAATCATGAACCAATCCAAGTAGGTACGGAACACCCCATTCATGAGACTCATGAACACTGCAGGGGCATTTGTCAAACAAGGGGACCACAGTGAACTCATAGTGGCCATATCAAGTCCGGAAGGTGATCTTATGGATGTCCACCTCTGTGATACACAACTGATGGTAACTGGACTTCAGGTCAATCTTAGAGAACACCTTGACTCCCTGCATCTGATCGAAGAGATCATCAATCTTGGATAGAGGGTAATGGTTCTTCATCACCACCTTATTCAACTGCCTATAATCCATGCATAATCGAAGTGACCCATCCTTCTTCTTTACGAAGAGAATCAGAGTGCCCCAAGGTGAAACGCTCGGTCAGATGTGCCCCTTCTCAAGCAAGTCCTCAAGCTGTAACTTGAGCTCTGTGAGCTCATGAGTGGTCATCCTGTAGGGTGCATGAGGCACTGGCTTGGCACCCATCACTAAGTCAATATGAAAGTCTACCTCATGGCGGGGTGGCATCCCTGGTAACTCTACTAGAAACACATCGGTAAACTCTTTCAAGATGGGGTGGTCATCTAATGATGCCTCATGCTCGTCCTCTGATCTGTCACTAACTATGATGACAAACATCTGACATCCCTTCTGTGTGCAACACTTAAGCTGCTAAGTGGATATCATACAAACTGTCATGGGCTTCTACATGCCCACTATCTCAACTGACGTACCATGATCATCCAAATAGCTAATCGCCTTTCAGTGATAATCTATCTTGGCTCAATGAGCCGCAAGCTAGTCCATACCCAAAACTACACTATAGGAACCTAAAGGCATAACCCTAAGGTCACATAAAGTAGTAAAGTTCCCCAAGGATATCTCACAGTCGTGGACGAAGGTATCTACTGCCATCTTGGCCCTAGTGGCCAATTCAACCTCCCACCTATCACCCTACCTAGGGGCCACCAGCCTGCAATGCTCTACTACCAATGGAGATATAAAAGAGTCAGTAGCACCAAAGTTAAAAAGAATAGAAATGGGGACACCCCCAATCATACTTGAGGTCTCAATAACTGATGCCTAAAAATTAGCCTAGCGGTTATCAACCGCTGCAAACATACAGTGGGACCTACCCACATCTCCAACTGTCTGCTCTAAACCTCCTGCACGAGGCTGTCCGCCTGCTATAAAGCCCTGTGGACACTCTCTAGCTAGATGTCCTGCCCCATCACATATGTAGCATGGGCCCCGAGCATGTACCTATCCAAACTAAGTCCTACCACTCTACTGTTGTCCAGATCGACCTGTGGACCCCTGTGAACCCCTATAAGACTGCTATGATCTCATAGGTCTTGTAGGTGGTCTCTGCTGCCTCTGATCCCTATGTGGACCTTGCTACTACCAACCTCGATAATGACCCCCGTGTGCCCTCTACTATGGTCTGGATCTCTGTTACTACTGTGGAGGCCTAGGAGGTAATGGCGCAGAACTAAACCCTCCTCTCTGAGGTGGTGGTGGTGGTCTACGATAACTCTGCTGATGCTGCTGCTGCCCATGATCCTAAAAATGAGGGTGTGAACTCTACGCTCATCCCTATATCTCCTCAACTATGTATGCCTTCTCAGCAGCATCACTTAATGTTTGGGGGTCTGCCATGCGCACAGGCCCTACTATCGCATGGTTCAATCCTCTAATAAACTTATGAACCAGGAGTTTCTCATCATGGAGATACTCCGCATATCGAGACAACTTGGTGAATCTGCCCTCATACTAAGCAACAATAAGCCCTCTCTACTGAAGGTCATGAAACTTGTCTATGCGATGCTGTCTATAGTGGTTTGATAAGTATCGCACATTAAAGCGCTCAATGAAAGTCTCCCATGAGAGTTTATCTAATGACAAGCGACACTTGCACTCCTGAGTGTGCCACCAAGTAGCTACTGCATCTTGTAACAAGTGGACTACCGTGCGTGCTTTCATATTGCCCTCATAAGGGCACACACAAAGCATCTATCCAAACTGATAAGCCAGGTCTCAGCCTCAGTACCCTCTGTAGTCTTGGTGCAAGTAGGTGGATTAAGCCTCAATAAGTCCCTGATAGGATCTCCTGAGTCTTCGTGCCCTCTGATAGGCTCATCTCCACCATAATCGTAAGGCCCATGATAATACTTCTCTACTCTCACTACCTCATCTCACCTCACTTGATGCGGAGGGTTTCTGCTATGACCTCTAAAAGCTAAACCAACCTCCTCTACAATAGTGTCAAGACTCTCTACAAAGGGCTCTATGCGTGGTGCCACTCGCGGCTTGACGCAGGGCTCAACACGTGGCTCTGCATGCGGATCCTCATGTGGTTCCTCTCATGAATCAATGTGGGGCTTAGCACGCGGTTTAGCTACCACTGGTGGTAATCTCTCCAACACTGCCTGTAACACTTGTAAAATCTGTGGCCCAATACTGGGCACTGGTAAGGCCTGCGGTGCCTGCTGCACTAGTGGTGCTAGGGGTCCCTAACCCTCTACTAAAGACTCATGCTCCTCTCGTATCTCTATGCATGTTGTTCCGCAAGAGCGCGCTTGCCTAACCCGTCGGGGAGGCATCCTATAAGAGCAAGGTATTTACAAATTGATCAAAATCGTAGAATTAATAATGTACTCAAACAAGCCCAATGTTTAAACTTGGGCTCTGATACCAAATGTCATGCCCACATTTCCCATGTGGTCACGACATGCAACCCACGTGTCATGTCCACATTTGTCATGTGGTCATGACATGAAATATCAAAATCTTTTTTGCATGTCCCTAGAAACCCCCTCTCACACGTCTGCGTGCTCGGTGGCAATACACATAAGGCGTAAACATGTCAGTTGGTAATCGGGGAAGTGCGTCTACCTATGCAAACCCCTGCATGATGATAGCCTACTAGGGGGTTATGCGGCACGATGTGTGTCTCTTCTAGGGTTAGAACAATTTTAATTCAAACCCTAAGCTTCCTAGGCGAAAGAGGTGATTTTGATCGAATCGAAATCAAACCCTAACTCCAATGCATAAATGAAATCAAATATAATAACGCATTCAAAGGCATGATGGTCACATGAAGAAATGGAGTGATTAAAAGATGTCATAGAAAGTGCCATAAAAATGAAAACCTAAAATCTGGGAAAAATTCAACAGCATAACACGTTTTTAATAATTGAAATAAAAATTTTAAAAAAAGAAACTCAAAGAAGAAATTAATGCAAAAATTAAAATAATTAATCATAAGGATAAATTAAATAAATTTCCAAGGTCAAATAAATTTGACCACTCAACAAAATTATAAAATTTTGAATTAAAATAAACGACCAAATTAAAATTCAATACTTACGTCCATTAATAAATGTAATCTCGACAATTACATTTATTAATTAACTCAAGTTAAATTAATTAAAAGGAGGATAAATTAAAATATCCCCTCTAAGATAAGATTGATTAAATTCAAATAAAATTCAATAAAAGGTTTCCCAATAAAATTAATTAAGACCACTAGAGCTTGATTAAGGGTGCCCAAAATAAATATAGGGCAAGGGGATAAAGAAATGCAATAAATCAAAAATCCCAACCCATCAAAATAAATTCCACATGAAATTAAAATATAGACCCAAAGAAATATTAAATCAACTAAATTTAAGCACAAGGAAGGTCAAACAATTGAAAAGGGCCAAAAAGGCAAAGGAGAGGGAAAATTAGTTTCTCGTGCACATGAGGAAATAAAGGAAACAATAAAATTAAAACTCTAATATCCTACTCACTCAGCAACTAAGCCCTATTCTAATATTTTATTTGTTTCCTAAAACGATTGCCCTAACCCTAATACCTCTTCCATCCTATTGTTTTGTTTTGTTTGTCTTCCTCTCTTCTCACTTTTGTTTCTCTTTGTTTCTCTTTTGTTTTACACCATTTTTGTTGCAGGTTGGTTTTCTTCTCTAATGGCTTGGCAACCATGGGAATACCTCTGCAAGGTATATATTCATTTAGAATCTATAGGGGCTTTTTTTTTTAATTTATACATACATATATATATATACATATATACATATATATATACATATGTATATATATATACACATACATCTTTATACAAGATACAGATCTAAGGAACTTGTCAAAATAATAGTGAACAATATATATATATATATATATATATATATATATATATATTTCACAGATTTTAAATATATATGCAGCTGGGAGTGTGAAGGCCGAAGGGTAACATAAGAGGCAGGCACGATGAGGGTGGCCTAGTCCACACAGCGCCGCCACTGTGTTTTCTTTTTTGTTAGCTTTAAAGACTGCAAGGAACAATGTATAAGGGGCCTTTGTGGGGGGTGATCCTTCCACCCACCCCCGAGATTTTCCCCCTCACTCCAATCTCATAATACGCAGGGTTTGGGGGGGGGGCAGCGGCAGGGCCGCCATCCCTCCCCCCTTAATTCTTCTTTTGTTTAAGGGTTTGAAACAAACAAAAAAATCAAATGGGCCATTTGGCCATAAATCCCTTGGTGCAGACCCATCCCATATTCAGAATAAAATAATGTTATTTGATTTGTTTTATATATAAAACCATTTGTTTATTGATTAGTATATATATATATATATTCTTTTTTTTGCATAAAATGACACCAGTAAGTATACAATGGGTATAAATCAGGATATATATATATATATATATGTATGTATATATGTATATATATATGTATATATATTATATCTTAAATATATATATACACAATCAATAAAAAGGATAGTAAAAACCAGATTTGTAATTAAACTAACCCAGTAGTATATATTTTTCTTAAACATAAAGATACAACAATACTATTTCTTCTTTTCTCCCTTTTAATTTTTTTGTTGAGAGAAATAACTAAAGCAGATTAATCTATTTTCACATTGAACCAACTTTTCCATTTTCAACTACCTTTTTAACAGTAATAAAAGGACAGTTTCTATTTCCCTTTTTTTTTTGACAAAATAGAAGCATAATAATAGAAAATAAAACATATTTATTTGTTCCAAAACTTATTTCCAACAACACTAATTGTTTACTATTCTATTTAGCATACAAACATTCAAACTACATCATATATAATTTCTTGGATGAAAGAAAACAAACAGCAAGTTATAAACATTTATTTTCTTTGAAATACATAACAATAATTTATATTTTCTTAGGGAGATTTCTATAAACACTTAAACACAATAACATGGCATAATGAACATCTTTTTGAATAAACAATAAAAAAGCAACTCACATCAAAATTTCCTTACAACACCAATTACAATAAGGAGTACAAATTTTACAACTCCAAACATTAAGGCCTGCAAGGCCATGGCTCACAATAGCCAACCATAAATAATGCGAGTAAGGTAAAAATGTACTTCTCCAAAGCTTCATTTCTTCAATAAAAACCTGCAATAATGCAAACACCAAAATGGGGAACCAAGACACAAAGGAATGCCCTCCTCCCTACCATAGACCTGCTAGGGAGGTAAGAATTACACGGTTTTACACACACACACCACAACAAAAGAATCTTTCCAAACACACAAAAATTACTCCCAAGGATTTGCACAAGACTAAACTCATGAAAATGAGTTTGAAGGGGGTAGGGGAGCAGACCCCTCAACTCAAGAGGTCTCTCCAAGAACTCAAAATCACCATAGCTCAAGGCCTCAAGCCAAAACCAAAATAATATATGTCTCCAAGAATCTCAAAACCATCATGGAACTCTTGCCATCAAAATACTCTCAACACCATAGAAAAGCCCTCAAGGCTAAAATAGACTACACCTCGAGGTGACTTCGAGGTGACCTCGAGGAGGTTCACTCTTCCCCACCCCATACATGTTGAGCCTTTTCTCCAAATGGAGATGCTCTCACAAACACACAACCCACATAAAAGAAAAAATAACAACCGGCATCATTTCACAAGCACAAACACTAAATAAGAAAATACATAGGGAAATGGCTAATGCCATGGAGCTTACCTTCAAAAGCCCTAAAATGGAAGCACCTTTGAAGAAGAGCCCACACTTCTCCAAAATATCCAAGCCTCCAAGAATTTCTCCAATACTCAAAACCTCTAAAATAGAAAGAAATTGCAAAAAGCAAGAACCCCACACTCCTCTCCAAGAGGAGATAATATAGGCCTTCCAATTTGGCCTTGAGGAATGAGAAGGTGACACTTGTCACCTTCTCCTTCCTCATCCCATGCCACTTGCAAGGGAGAAGGAGTGTGAGGGTGACAAGTGTCACCCTCCAATCCATTCAAACCCTCACCTTATCCACTTGTGCTCTCACACATGTGTGAGAGACCAAGTGGAGAGGTGGTAACTCCCTTCAAGCCTCCATGTGGATAAGGGATGCCACATGGCATCCTCTTATTCTCCAAGAGAGCCATCTCCCTCCAAGATTCTCTCACACGTGTGTGAGAGTCTTAGAGGGAGATCCCACACACTTGGGAGTCTTGAAGACCTCCCAAGTCTTCTTGATGAAGGGATCCCCAAAATTTGGGAAGGGAGATGGGTCTTTCCCAAAGCATGACTCATCTCCCACCCTTAGCCATTTCAAAATTCGTCACTTTAACTAAACCCCAATTTAGAGTGACTAGATAAGAGTTACGCTAGGGTTTAGTAAGTCTGAATGGACCCTAGACCCTAGGGTTACCACCTAGGGTAAGTTTGGGACCCTAATAAACACCTAGTGAGGTATAAAATCACTTTTAAATGGACCAAAAATAGAAATAATACCAAATGGTGTAAATCAAATATAAATATACAACATATGATATAAATCAATTTAAAAAGGGTGAACTAGGCCAAGTTAATAAATCAAACATGTACTAAAACATCATCCGATCAAATGTGATCCTCATCCCTCTTGAGAATGGATCGACTTTACATGGAATTACAAATGTGTGAAGATTACCTCTGATTTCCTAGGAATATAACCTGCACAAGCTAGATCAAGCATCAATCACATCATGGATAATCATAGCCGAAGCGATAGAAATTAAAGTCATGTCAATGCATACAACATTAATCATTCACATCATAATTAAGATTAAAACTGCATTTTCTATCTAATGTCACATGATCATCATCAAATAATAAATCCATGTAATGAACCTGTAATCACATCAATAATTATCATCAAATATATCTCACATGTCTAACATCATCAAAACATCAAAGCATGATCTAATCAAATCACCACATGTCTAATCAATGCTAAACCAAAATCAGGAGATATAGTCTAAATCTGCATAATGAAAAATAATAGTCTCAAAATGTCTAATAATGTCACCAACTATAATGTGAAACGATCAAAATAGGGAAGTGAAAATAATCGGCCTCACATGAATCACCTACCTCCATGAGCAATGGCTTTCAACATCCTTCTTTACTGTCAAGTGCATGCTCCTATTATCAGACCCCTACTAGCTTGTGCTTCATTACTTTGGCCTTCTTAGGTGATTGGTTTGTCATTTGAAAGATAGATTCCTTCGGATGACGTGATGACCTCTGCAGCTCGCAAAAGAAACTGCAACAAAAATTCACGATCTTGCAGGTAGCAGAAAGAATGGGCAACTTTGGGAAACTGCATGTCGTCGATCATGACCAGAGGAATGAGTTTGAAAGGGATAAAGAGTGAGCAAGTCGAGAAAATAGATGAAAGTGGGCTCGAGATAGCTCTTTGGAAAATTCTCTAGAGTTAGAAAAATTCTGAAGAGTGATGCACAAGCGGCAATTTTTTCTACCCTTGCATGTTAGGAGGAATAGTATTTCATGTTTGAGCAGAAAAAAGTGTCGACTGTGCATACTCGAGGTAAAGCTTTTCGCAAAGTGTTCAAGCAGTAACTTTGCCTTCTTGTGCATCTAGGAGGAAATTCTTATCAAAGTGCTTGAGCAGTGAAAATGCCTGCTCAAGCATATGGTGAGATATTTTATTATAATCTGTAGGGGCGGTGAAAATTTCTGCCCTTACACTTAGGGTAAAATGCAAACATAGATATGGGCGGTGATTTTTGCCACCCATACACTTCTTGATCAAGTGTACCACATGCATAGGCGACTTAATAGATTTGTATAAAGAAAAACATTATAAATCAGCTATTATAAACGAGGAGGAAACAAAAACAAGAATGATTTATGAGAAGAAATCATGAAAATGGAAGAGAGGAATAAACATGCCTGGGAAACAAGAAGATGATGAAAACCTAACACAAACATGTGATAAATCCAATCCAATATGCACGACGAAAACTTCTGAGGGTTTTCACAATCTCATAGGAACTTCAGAGGTTAAAAGCAAAGGTAAAAATAGAAACTACAAGTAATAAAAACATATATAATGTCTTAATAAAATTCACACGAAGTGCATTAATTTCACTTGAGTAAACTCGAGATGTTGTAGCAAAAATGACCGCTCAAACATGCTACGCTTAAAATTTTCTAACTCCTTCACAATTAAACTTACTGATTTAATGAGTTTGCTCACTTATTCAAATTTTGTAAACCTTAAAGAAGAAAAATGAGGAGATGCTCAAAATGATTCCCAAGAGTTAGAAGATCACACATGAGGGCAAAAATTTGCCTCGAAAAATGTGCTTAGAGTTGTAGGCTACGAAATGGGCAAGTTTTGTAGGGGTCATCCTACAAAATGAGTGCATCTAATTTTGAGGATAACAGGCATGTAGATATGGCTGAGTTTGTGGAAAGGACAAAATAGTCTAATCCTCCTCACTACATGTAGAAGATTATTGAGAGCAATATACACCTAGTAGCATATTTTCCTATCACAACTCATAACCCAAAATTTGTTCTCCAAGTGGCAAGCCACTATAATAGGGATACCAGGACTGTGTCTGATTCTCAAGGCAATGTAATCATGAGATTAGATGCAAAATTTCTTGACAAGATTTTCATGTGTCCACCTATAGTAAATGTTGGGGAAATTGATTTTGCCAAAGGTCAGAAGGATTTTGAGAAAGATGTGGAAACTACAAAGAAACATATCAATAGTCAGTGGCTGAAGACTCCTAGGTGTAATTTGTCTAGATGGCCTAAGGAGCTTCCACAAAATGATTTTGTAGAAGAAGTGAGTGATTTGATCACATTGCTGAGTAGAATCAGAGGCCTTCCTTCTTCATCTAAATTTCATGAATGGATGTATACATATATCAGGGTGATTCTTAAGGGACAACAGAAAATATTCTAGGGAGAGCAGATCAGTAATGCTCTACATGATCAATTGATCAAGGTCAATACAACTTTTAAGTTTTATATGACTTCATATCTGGTATATGCTGCTGCAAGTATGAGAAGTTTTCTAGGTTTAACTCAAGATGGTGATCAGAGGTTGGTTCCAGTGTTTCAATACTATCCACAAATTACTCTCAAAGGGTCAATTCATCATTTTTGTAGGGTAAATGATGCATTCTTCTTAGTGTTTATGTGCCTATGGGATAGTGAGCTTGAGCAGAAGAGAGTATCAGATGAGGCTTGGGAAGTGGTCAATTCTTTTAGTTGTTTGTTTCTCCAATTTCCAACTTTTACTTATTTAAGAGTTGGATATTATCCTGGATATCCATACATGCTTCCACAATATCCCAGTGATAAGGTTGTTCTGATGGAGTTATGTAGACAATTGATGGTTTGCATAATAAATAGATGGAACCGAAGAAGTCAGGAATCAAGTTTTGAGTGGAAATTAGTAGGTACTTAGTGCAATCAGCTACTAAGGCTAAGGTCGTTGAATTGGAAATGCAGTTGGTGACAATGAAATAGTTCAAGAAAAGAGATCACTTTGATTTCTGAAGGGTACAAGACAAGATCAAAAGAAAGGAAGTATTTCATGTTCCTATGGTTGAGGATTGTTTGGCTGATCTGAGAAACCAGAATGAGATAAAAAGTTTGATTACTACAGGTTACACCTAAGTCAGATAGAGGAACTAGGATTGGCTGATGTTCTAGAAGGTATGGAAGATGAAGGTGATGTTTTAGATCCCAAGTATAACAACAATAATATTGAAACATCAGCTTTTCTAGAAATTAAATGGTCGGTGAAAGAAGAAACTTGTATCAGGAAGAGATTTCAACCTATACTAGCTAACACTAATATATGGTTGCAAGGCAAAGGTCTTAGTTTGAAAGAGTTCCTCACCAGATTAGAGATAGAGATTCAGGAGCAGATTAGAAATAAGGTAGAAAAAAGAACTAAAAATAAAAGTGATGTTCCTGTTGGAAACAAGGTAGATAACTGAGAGGGGGGGTGAATCAGTTATCTTAAATATATTTAACTTTATGTTCTTCTTTAACAATTAGTGCAGCATCAAAACATATAAGCATACATAACCATGAGAGCAAAAATAAAATCAACAGACATAACACAATGATTTTGACGTGGAAAACCCTGTTAAGGGAAAAACCACGGGGTGACTAACCCAAGATTGTATTCTCTGTTAAAAGAATAAGAAGTACAAAATGGCACTTGCCAATTAGGGTTCACTGCCCGAGCACACTACTCACAAGAGGCACACTGCCTATAAGAGACTCACTATCTACAAGGATATAGAAGGTAACCAGATGTTTAAACTGAAGAGAGGCACCCACATATGTTGAGATTTAGTTCTGGTTAGGCTCAATATACTGATCTACTGCACTTCATACTTCCTCTATTTTAGTGTTGTTGTTCTGTCACATACCAGACTTGTATTGCTACTTTCACACTTCTCTCTACCTTTTGTCACACACTATTCCATACACCACACCACTTCATACCAAAATCCATCTGGTATATATATCCACATAAGGATTTCAACATCTTTCTAGTCGGCAATTGGAATACTCAAGATATTTACTAAATACTGGTCTATCAGCTAAATCCATGCTTAACATGTAATGCATATCAAAAATATACACATAGAAGTCATCAATCATGTCGGCCAACCATGAATGATCCCTCAAGAAGCTTGATCACCATCAATTTCTCATCCGGATTAAGGTCTGATGCTTTGCCGGTCAGTTCTTCCTCAGTCTACTCTACCTGTCAGGAACCCAACACTTAGGTACTCATATCTTTTCACTCTTTCATCACCGGAGGCTCAATCTCTGGAATATAGTAGAAATGATACTCCTATTAACTTTCCCAAGTTCGTACTTTGCTGAGTTAGACCCTCTAAGAGATCTGGACCTAATTGTCAGACCTTGCTGCATGCTCTGTTCTTGCTCACTGGATCAAGACACTCTTCAATCTGCCTTCCGATATAGACATACTATGTGTTGTGGATGTGTCGGATAAACTTTGTTGCCATCAATGACAACAATAATGAAGCCACACAGTGTCTCTTGCCAACAATCTCCCCCTTTGGCATTGATGGCAACACTTAGTGAAAAATGACTAAGTGTCATAGCACAATCCCCCTTGGTTGATGCTCTGTCTTATGTACACTTTTAGCGGAGCTCCCCCTTACCTAGATTCCAAATTTTTTACTACTCCTCACTCCCCCTTTGACATCAATCGCAAAGGGTGGAATCCGCACACCAAAATTTGCAAAAAGTAACATATACATAGCCGCATAAGTATATATACAAGTTATACTTACATATACTTAAGTATATCCACAAAAGTTGTTTTCAACTGGACAAATTCCGTTGCCCAACTCTGCTTCATCCTGTCCAAAATTGAGATGTGACCACTTAACAAAAATGCAAAAGCTTCTGCCCTCTTTAAGTCTACTGGATCACTGGTCTGGGCTGTAGTCTGAGCATCAGTTAGGGCCTCATGCATTGCCTCTAACTTAGGGATAATTATCCCTCTTAGTTCACTTATTCTGCTTATTCTATTCTTCTTTTCCTTCTCAAGCCTCTTTATCTCATTTATAGTGGCAATAGCTTGGCACTCTTGATTCATTATGGATGAGGTGAGAGGATCAAATTCTGAGATAAACTTGATAGTTTACTCTCTTGTTCTCCCACCTTCTTTGCAATGTCTACTGTCACTATGGACCAAGATAAACAAAATTTGTACAATTCTCCACCATCTTTAAGAGCATTTTCTAGGCTCTTTATCCCAATATCCAGATTTCTCCTATCGTTTGCTATGAGTCCCTGTACTTCAGAGAATCTCTTACCCAAAAACTCTTTCCAGACTTTCTCTTCTGCTGATTTCTCCAAAGAATCAAAATGTGTGCTAACAGAATTAACAAGAGATTTCAGATTACCAGATGAAGAGGCCGAAAGATCCTTTTGGAAGGATGGCATGATTTTCTCTAGCACACTAGATGCAATCTCTATCAACTCACAGTCTTCCATGTGAGACTTTAGAAGCTTTTCTTTTTCTTTAGCTTAAGCAAAAGATGCTACCTTCATTGTCTAGACCAGAGAGAGGGAGTCAAAATTGAGTGGTCCTTGAAATAATTCTAGTTCATCTATCTCTAACATTTCTTTGTTCAAGAAGCTCTTTATTGCCTTAGCAGTGTCTCTTACCAAAGACAGAGTCTTTTTTCCTTTTTCCACCTCAGAACTGTCATCTAGGATCTTCTCTGTTTGACCTTCTTCTCTTCCCTTTACCTCTTCTTCTTGACTAATTTTCTCTTCTTTTCTTTCTTCTCCTTCAGTTTCAGAGTCTGCTGGGGGATCCGAAAGAGAGATGTTTACTTCTTCATGGACTTCCTCTTCCGAAACAAAGGAATCCAAGTCCTTAGTCCTCTCCTCACCTAACTCCTTTGGCTCTTCTGCATTTTTGTTAGTAGATTCTTCTTTTGATGTACTTAATCCTTTATCATCCATGGTAGAAGGTTCATCATCTATGTCCTCTATGAAAGGGAGATTGAATCTCTTGTAGGCATTCCAGAGGATGTCTTCTGTTTCTTTTGCTATGATCCATCTCTCCAAGCATAAGTTTGTTCATTCTGGCTTTGCTCCGGAACTCATCCTTGTAGTCCTTAAAGATCATGGTCATTTGTTTTGAAGTAATGGAAGGATAGAGTTAAATTGCAATTTGTTCCCAAATCTCAAGGTCCTTTGCCTTAGCATTCTCCTTTCTTAGTTCAATTTCCTTCTCTAGAATTTTAGGAATTAGAGAGATGATTTCAATGAATGCTTTATTATAGATGTTTAGATACCTGACTGTAGCATCTTGCAAGATCTTCTGGTCAACTTCACTATATTCATGATAGAATTCTATCATTGGTTGCAGATTTCCATCCACAATGACTGCCTTGATGACATCATCAATAGAGAGAGTAGGCCTTTCAACAAATTCTTCTACCTTTTCTTCTATATGTTTACTGGCAAAGCATTCCATGGATGTTTTCTTTTTCTTCTTCATTTTCTTGACCTCCTCATCAGTCTCTGTCTCTTCATCATCCTTTTGACTTATGTATGACCTAGTGGCCTTTGTATTTTTTCTCTTCTCTCCCTTATCGGATGTCTTGGTTTCCAGTTTGGAGGATCTTGAGCTCTTAGAAGTGGCAGGTGCAAAGCTCTTGGAAGATCTAGTCTGGGAGGGGGCTTGCACCAGATCACTTTCTTTTTCTGCTTCTTGTCTCTCTTTCTCTGCTCTTTCTACTTTCTCTCTATTTGCATCAATTGCCTCTTTCAAAATGCCATATCTTTTGGCAACTTCCTCTACTTCTCTTCTCACTTTTCTTTTCATCTCTGGTTGTCTTAGCTCAACATGAATTTTCACACTCAGTTCTTGAAAGGTTCCAAACCTTTCTACCTCAGGGTCCTTAGGCTGACTCAGCAGGTGTTGGACATGTAGTTCAAGGATTTTCTCATCTACCTCATAGCCCATTGGCCAAATCCAGATTGTTCTAGGTTCTACTACCTCCATTAGGCATTGATCAGTGTCTACCATGAAGCACATTGTATCCTTATATTTTTCAACTATTGTCTGAGAAATTCCTTCTCTAGCCTGCATCATACCTTGGAAGTTCTTGAAATAACCCCAGAGTGTTGTGCTTTGAGCCTTGGCATCACCAAGCCCATACATATAATCTCTTATTTGTATTGCAACCGGTATGTCATTTTGCCATACCTAGCCACTTGTTCCAAGTAGCTCATTCATATAGTAAAAGAAGAGACATAGTATTAGCCCACCATACTTAAATGAGTTCTTCTTATCCTTCTTTATTTTCTACAAATTTTCTAAGAGTTGGCTCAGAAGAAGTTCGCATAGATCATAGTCTGCATTTTCCTTAGCATCTGATATGCAGCATAAATTACAGTTCCGGATACAGAGTTCTCCCTACTGGAATGATATATTTTGTAGCCAATTATCATAGATGAAAATTTGATATCCAGATCTGTGATATCTTCTATTGCCATTTCTCTCTTGTCAAACTTTGATCTGGTAGCCTCACTTACAATTTGGTTCTTGACCGATTTGAGAGCAGGCAACCCACCGGATGAGTGCAAACCAGTTACTTCCCTAATGGCATATTTTGTTATCTTGAATGGCCTCATCAACCACATGAAGTTGTCATGTATTCTGCTAAGAACATACTGGACCCATTCATCCTCTGTAAAATAGGGAAAGTGGATGCAATGTCCAAAATGCTTATCCTGGATGGCCTTGTATTGAGGTTTAAGTTCAAATGTTTCATCTATTAATTGCTTCTGATAGATATCCATCAGTTTGGATTCCCCAAATTCCTCAATATTAGCGTGTATGTATACCCTAACATCTTCTACATGCAGAACCCCATGCAGAATGCTAGAAAAGGCGCCTAAGGGATCAAATTCTAGGGATTTGTAAGGATGTTTCTTGAACTTAGGGCGCGACCTATTAGTCATCTTAACAACATTTGGAGTAGCCATCTTGCAAAAGATTCAAAGAGAGATATTCAAGAATGGAAATACCTTTTTACGTTTCTAGGGTTCACGATATGAGCCAAAAAAGATCGCTGGTTGAATCAGATTCTGTGGTTGATCTTTGAGAGGGTTGAAGCAATCTTGTTTGCAGAGCTCTTTCTTTCTTCTTCTCGAATGCAAATGTCCAAGTGATGAATAAAAGAACCCTTATATTTCTGTGCAAACCCTAATTTCATATTGCAATAAATGCACACCTTAAGTCATTTCAGTTTCCTTGTTCTAACCTTGTTCTGAGAGAGATCCTTTCGAATCACTGAGATGCACTTAGAATTGTTCTTGGTGATAATTGACAATGTTTCTCCCTTTCTCCAATCATTCCATTTATCCGCAGATCAAGATATTTCAATTTTGAATCATACTGGATCTAACTGTGAAAATCCTACTTTTATCAGATGACTGTCAAACTGGATCAATCTTGGATGATTAACCTCTTCAAACCCCTTGCGGATCTTTCATATTTTTACCAAGGGTTGTTTAGATATTTCTTTGAGAACCCTTTAAACTGCAACTTTCCATGTGCCAATTTTAGGCACCGATTGACTAGCTAGGGGAATTTATTTTCCTTTGTGACTCCCCTTGAGCCAGAGCTCATCTATTTAGTTTTTGGAAGGAATATCAGCACCAGATTCTGGTACGGATCCATCCCCAACATTTTTTGTACTTCTCTTCACCCAAATATTGTTCATCTCCCTTTGAACTTCATCAGCATTCACTTTTCCTTTTCCTTTGTCTTGATTTTGATTATGATTCATTAGACCCTTTTTTATCCTGATTCTTACTTCTGCAGAATTTGGCAATATGACCAGATCTATTGCAATTGTAGCAAACAATATTTCTTTGTAAATTTGAATGATATCCTCTTGATCTGCATTGATTAGCCATATGTTCCATTCTATTGCATGCAAAGCATCTACCATTGAATGAATTGTTTGTTTGCATATTTCTACATTCATGAGATTTGTGACCATACCTTTTGCAGTTAAAACACTGTCTGAAGAAGGATGAATTAGTCTGATTCATTCTTCTTCTACACTGATTTGCTTTATGACCAAAGTTATTGCAATTGTAGTAGTATCCATTGAAGGATGGATAGCTTTGAGCATTTGGTTGCCTTATCGGAGGTCTTCTAGGCATGTTCCTTGGATTTCCTGATCCAGAGTTCTTCTGACCGGATCCAGAGCTTTCACCTTTATCATACCCCAAGCCATGCTTTTCATGTACTCTCTTTTGGCTTTCAAGAAGAACTTCAAGTTGAGCAGAGCTTATCTTGAATTTCTCTTTGTATCCATTTGCTATTTGAAAATCCCTTTTAAGAGTGTCTATCTTATTCTCAAGTTGTTCTTCATTATCTCTAGCTTCTTCAAGATTAGATTCTAGATGCCTGATTATCCTATCCATTTTGTGGTAGTCTTCTGACTTCTCCTTGAGAGATTGTTTTAGATTATCTTCAATTTTTCTTTTCTCTTCAATTTCTTGGGTGAATTTCATAACCTCTGATTCCATTTCATGTCTCACCATAATGACCTCTTTTGATAGCTTCTCAAATAACTTGTTTTTCTCATTCAGATCCTCATTAGTATCATTGGCTTCACTTTGACTTGCTAATTGTTGAAGTAGTTCCTTTCTCTTTTTCACAGAGATACTCAGTTTCTCTTTTAGTTCATTTATGAAATCATTAGCTTGTTTGAGTCTTTCCCTCAAGTTTTTGACTTTAGAGTGAGATTTCGCAAGATCATCTAGGGCAGACTTAAGTTGTTCCCTCATACCATACATATCCATTGAGATTCCCAGATCTTCCTCAAGCTATTAGGCTCTGTTTGGAGGAACTTAGCTCTGATACCAATTGTTGGAAACAAGGTGGATAACTAAGAGGGGGGTGAATCAGTGATCTTAAATATTTTAACTTTATGTTCTTTAACAATTAGTTTACCATCAAAACATATAAGCATACATAACCATGAGAGTAGAAATAAAATCAACACACATAACACAATGATTTTGACGTGGAAAACCCTGTTAAGGGAAAAACCATGGGATGACTAACCCAAGATTGTATTCTCTGTTAAAAGAATAAGAAGTACAAAATGGTACTTGCTAATTAGGGCTCACTACCTGAACACACTGCTCACAAGAGGCACACTACCTACAAGAGACTCACTGTCTACAAGGATATAGAAGGTAACCAGATGTTTGAACTGAAGAGAGGCATCCACATATGCTGAGATTCAGTTTCGGTTAGGCTCAATATACCGATCTACTGCACTTCATACTTCCTCTGTTTTAGTGCTGCTGTTCTGTCACATACCAGACTTGTATTACTACTTTCACACTTCTCTCTTCCTTTTGTCGCACACTATTCCATACACCACACCACTTCATACTTAAATCCATCTGGTATATATATCCGTACCAAGGATTTCAACATCTTTCTAGTCGGCAACTGGAATACTCAAGATATTTACTAAATACTGGTCTGTCGGCTGAATCCATGCTTAACATGTGATGTGTATCAAAAATATAGACATAGAAGTCATCAATCATGTTGGCCAACCATGAATGATCCCTCAAGAAGCTTGATCACCATCAATTTCTCATCTGGATTAAGGTCTGATGCTCTGTTGGTCAGTTCTTCCTTAGTCTACTATGCCTGTTAGGAACCCAACACTTAGGTGCTCATATCTTTTCACTCTTTCATCACCGGAGGCTCAATCTCTGGAATATAGTAGACATGATACTCCTATTAACTTTTCCAAGTTCACACTTTGCTAAGTTAGACCTTTTGAGAGATCCAAACCTGATTCTCCGACCTTGTTGCATGCTCTGTTCTTGCTCACCAGATCAAGACGCTCTTCAATATGACTTCTGGTATAGACATACTATGTGCTGTCGATGTGTGGGATAAACTTTGTTGCCATCAATGACAACAATAATGAAGCCACACAGTGTCTCTTGCCAACAGTTCCATCTTCTTCCAAGGGGTCCAAACCAAAGATCAAGTTTGTATCTAAAGGAGGGAAATCAAAACAGATTGTAGGAACTTCTACTGTTACAGATTCAGGTGTCAAAGAAGCAAATGTTGATAAAATGGAGGTTGAAAATACTTAGATGGAACAACAAAATGTTGAAGAACTTGATACTGAGTAGGTGGAAATGGGTGAGAAACCTGATGAGGAAGGTAATAAAGAACAAGAAAAAGAGAAAGATGTGGAACATGAACAACTTGGTGGCTCATTAAAATCTCCTCAGAAAGATCTTTCACAAGAGCCAAAAGTTTCTACAACCTTACCTCATGTTTCTATCTTTGATAATCCTCTAATAGATTCTAATGTTCATGTTTCCCCTATTGTCATTGTATCTTCTGGTAATACTCCTCCTTATGTAAGAACAAGCTTTGGAATTTTTTTTTATTCTTATGGTTCTATTCCTAGTCTATCTTCTCCTTCTTTTGATATTGGAGAACAAACTATTTTGGATCATTTACTTGATGGTTCAAAGAAAAATGTTGATACAGGTACAGTTTTTACCAACACCTCTCCTATTGTCACTATAATAGGTGTTAGTATGGATCCTGCTAAGCAGGTAGTTGATTCTTCTCCAAATGTTAGTACTCCAACACTACCCCCATGGTTGTCTGCTTATACCCCCAAAAGGATAAAGCAGGCCATTTCACTAGATGATATTGACGTTGAGAAATTGCTGCTTGCTAAACCAAAAACTTAGAAGAAGAAGCCTAAAATTGTTTCAAGGCTAATTGATGAAAAAGGAGTCAAGTATGAGTAAATTGCTAAGCCACTGAATGATGCTACTACAGATACCTTTGATGTGAATGATTATTTTGTTTCCAGAGTTGAGTTAGGTAAGCTAACTCATGAAGGTATCAAGTTAGATTTTCAAGCTACAACAAGCTCATTGCTTATAAAATTTGACGAGGTAAAGAAGGAAAAAGAACTATACAAAGCAAAGGTTGAGTAGCTTGCTGCTGTCCTTCAAAAGATAGTGAAATCGTCAAAGATTGTGGAACCAATGGCAGTTACTGCAGAAGACCCTTTGATTCAAAAGGTCGAGAAAGTTCAAGCCAGAGGAAGAGTGGTTGGTGATATTGTGGAATGATTGTTGGCACAAGGCAGAGTTTTCTTGAAGACTACAGTGGAAAGAAAGGAAAAAATGGCAAAGGCAAAAGCTAAGTTAGATAATATTGTTGATTCATCATCTCAAGAACTTAAAGATCAAGAAGATAATTTAGAAGAATGGATTGAGATGAATAAAATCAAGATAGAGAATTTGATTACCATTGGTGTCATTTCAAACTGAAAGTCTTATCTCAAGACCAAAGAATCTCTAACTCATCGCATCAATGTGATAAGAGGTTACTTGATGATTTGTGCCAAGTATGAGAAAACAGTGAAGATAGTAATGTCTCACTTTTACATAGGTTAGAGGAATTACCATGCACTCTAACAGGTGAAGATCACGAGTTTCTATTTGCAGAAGAGATGATTGATGCTTTTGAGAAGATGGTTCAACAGAGGTTTGAAGATGAAGTGCTTACAATGGTTTCAATGGATAGTCTTTATGATCATCATGCAACCTTTGAAAATCTGAAGGATAATCTTGAAAAACATGAGAAATTCATAAAGGCGGTCAAGGATGCAATTCTCAGGGCTTGTACCATTTCAGACAATACAGTTGGGCCTGATGTATATGAGATGGCAGTAGTGTAGACTATGTACCAAAGTTTTTTGAAAAAGAATGATGGTGGTAGTTGAAATTCTTTTTATGCCTTAGTTGATTTTCATTTTTGTATATGCAATTTGTATTTTGTTTTGGACATATTCACATGTATTTTCTCAAAATGTAATTACATGTGAGACAAAAGAAGTCACAAGTCAAATAGGACTCTTTTGTTGAATAAGTCAAAGTAGTTATAGATTTCTTATTTTTGCTCTAGGCTCCTCCCTATAAATAAAGAGGGCCTCTTTTGTAATATTTATCTTTTGACTATTGAAGCGAAGCACTGCCATTTTGAAGAGCAATTTGAGACTTTGAGCTTATTTTGTAAATCATTTTTCAAGCAATATTAAGAAGCAAGTTGGCATCCAATCTTTGTCTTGGAGCAAGTTTGTGAATGTTATAGAATTGTTCTTAGTCATTTCTATCACATGATCTTATATGAATGTTTGAATTGTGAGCATGAATATCAAGTGTTTGGAAGGTGATTCAAATTGGAATTTGTAGACTTTGTGCTGCTATTTCATATTTGAGATTAGAGTTTAAGTTCGTGAATGAAAAATAATTTGAAGACTTTGGGCTGCAAATTATTGTTTGTGATCATGTCATTTTACCTCAGCATATAGTGAAGACTTTGAGCTGCACTCTATTATGAAAACTTTCATTTTCAATTAGCATAAGAAGCAAAAAGAAACATTGTGTTTTCATGGGTTTCTTGGTTACCAACACAGTAGGTACTTTGCAGATAGTAAATTGTTTTGAGTTTTGTATTGAATATTGTAAACATCATTTCTAAAAAAAGAGAAATGGATGATATGAAATCACCCCAAAGTTATTTTTAGTGTAAATAAGTTTGAAATAGTTAGGAAAGGGAACCTCCCCTTGCTTAGAGGAGAGAAATTTCTCATCATAGCTGTGGCGATGTAACCATTTTTTTGTTAGTTAGTTAACGAAAAAATATTCACCCAACACATTTGTCTTCCGTTATCCCTTCCATTCTAGTACTAACTTCATTGGCACTCCCTTCCATCTCCATTCTACTCATTCATCTTTTGCCACTACATTCCTATATTCCTCTTTGCCACATTTACACATACCACTTCCTATCGCCATTCCCATCATATCTACCTATCCTTCCATCCTATTGTCTCTTCCATCTCCTCCTTTCTCTCATTTGACCCAAGTCTTTGTACTTGAGGAGGTAGCCTCAACACTGTGATATCAATAAGACTTTGGCCCCTCAACTTAATATTAGTCTAGATGCCCCTTTCTCTCCCAAGGTTCCATCCTTAAACGGAATAGAGAAAGTCTGCGAAGAATTGGACATCAAGAATAGTCATGATGAACTTGCCTTGGCCATTTATGCAGATCACATTTCCCTCCAACATAGTCAACTAGTTTTCTCTAAGTCCCAAACTAATCACGATCAAATATTCTTTCTAGCTTCACCATTCCTCGGGGAATAGTATTGGTCTTGAGGTTTAGAACACCCTCCAAATCCATTTCAGAGGCCTATGTCTCTTCTTCATCTATTGTTTGAGCAGCAAACACATCTAAACATATGAGAAAGTCAATTATGTGCTTATCATCCTTAAAGAATTGCAAATGGGTACATTATCAGGCACAGAGGGGGTAAGAACCAACTCCATAGAAAACTTCTTCAAATCAGACATGGCTAAAGGTTCCAAGGTGCTAGCAGCCTATGCTAATGCATAAGCAACATGGTTCTATTTTCTTGGGATCAACTAAATATTAAAACCATTAAGACACTCAACAAGATCTTAGGCTTGATTTTGGTAATAGTTAAGTCTTTTGTCATGATATGAGTATTGCTTCCTGGCCTGCTTAACCACCAGTTTTGAATCTTTGAAGACTTGAATTATTTGAGCTTTCTTTTGAATAGCAGTCAGTAGCTCATGTACCAGTGATTCATATTCTATAACATTGTTAGTGCAAGGGAACTGAAACCTATATGCAGCCAAATAGGATTCTCCAATAGGGCTGATCAATTCAAATCCAGCACTAACCCCTGCTTAGACTTAGATCCGTCAAATCGTAATGTCCAAATCTAAGGGTCTTCAAACTCCCCTTTATTAAGAATAGTCGTAGCTCGACTATCTCATGGTTCAATTTTTTCATTAGCCCTGAATGGCAATTTGGTCTTATCTTCACCCTTTGTGGAACACGATTTCAAATGTTTTGAACCTAATACACTGCTTCCTGGCATAGAGAGCACTTAAATTCAAAATGAGATGCATTATGGATGACACCAATTTGGCATCAATAACTCCTCCATTTGTATATTTTTCCCCACAGCTAATTGATCACTCATAAATCTAGCCATAAAATCTCTGAAACCTTCAAAGATTCTAGGCTCTTCATTAGAGGAAGAGTTGTCATCTGACTAAACAAATGCCTTAGTGTTGTCTTGTTGTCTATCCAAAGGTGGTTCAGGATACCTACAACTATCCAACGACTATCCAACGCCAGTATTTCTTCTACTTGATTTATCTAAGGTAGATAAACTCGCAAGTCTACTTTAGAGTACAAGATTTTGTTTGTCTGATTATACTCAGTTATCATGTGTTTCATTTTTGGTTCCCTCTCAATACAAATTTGGTTGGCAATGCCTCTCCATGCTAACCACATGTGTGAAAATTCAGTGGCCATATAGCCATTCAGAGATTTGGACCAATCCCTACCAAGAAACATACCATAAGTGTCAGGAATATCCACTACTTGTATATCTATGTACTGCTGCACTCGAGGATCTGAGGCTAACTGCATATGAATTTGATTCAATTCTCCAACAACTCTGACTTTGGTTTTATCCAATTGAGTAACTTTCCTAGAAGACTTGGCAGGGGTAAGACCTACAGCCTTGCAAATGGACAAAGGCATCACATTGGTAGAGGCCCCTGAATCCACTAGACAGTTATGAAGATTTTTGTGAAATATCCTTAGGATCAATAGGAAGGAAGGTGATTCCCTTTTCTCTTTGTATAATGTGACCTACTGACTGGTATCTGTGACATGGACTCTGTCCTTGCCCTTACCTTGAACACCCTTTTGTGGGGTGTCTTACGGAGCAAGATCAGTCTTAACTTGCATCCCAATGTCTTGGAGGAATGTTGTCCTAACTTTAGGAATCTTCATCAATTTAAAGACCAACAAACTGACATTCCTTTTTCTAAGTTCATCTACCAAATATTGAACTAGCTTTGCCACTTCATACCTTTTGGATGATTCTATATTGTCATTTTAGTTTATGGCTTGTGGTGCAACCTTAGGAGGATCAGGATTGTTGAAGGCCTTAGGATCAAGAGGAACTTGATAGTTATTAGGGGGAATGGAGGTAGTGAAGGGCCCCTCAGGCTTGTTACTTCTAAGATTATATGGAATCCTATTATACTATTTGTTATCACTCATTTATGTTTAGGGTTTTAAGTTCATACACTTGCAGGTTTTTTCCATTCGAACCCTGAAATTTTTGAGTCATGGGATCTTGCACTATTTTATTTCTTCTGGTATTGGTTTTCTGTGGTGGGTTCCTAGTTTTTTGTTTTTCATCCTCATGCTTTAGCGCTCGAGAGTTGACCTGTCCTCATGCAATGTGGTGGTGCCCCATCTATAATTAGAGTTTCAAATTAAAAATTAGTGGACACTTTTCATTTCAAACCCTCAGGATTTATTGGTCCATTGGTGTGAGTTCATCTTTGTCTTGGCGACTACATTCTTCACAATAGTATGCTCATTCCATCACCGAGAATTTTTCCATCGGCAACTGTGCTACATGTCTCTCCGAAAGGCCGATGGGGGTTGTACAGGGTGGCCATCGGCAAGAGTAGTGATATCGGCAGAGGAATTTTGGGATCTGCCGATATGTTTGAGTTACACCAACTGGGATACCATCGGGGTGATATGGTTCATTGGGTGGATCGCAGAGCGTTGGGCCGATGGTCTTAGCCATGCCAACCAAGGTGTACATTGGTGTGATATGCGGCATCAGCATGTCCGATAGAGGTTGCACCGATAGGTTGAGGTCTGGCCGACAAGGGAATGTTGAGGCTTCATCGGTAAGAGCAGTGTATCAATAGGAGAATTTTTGAGTTGGCCGACAGTTTATGGTCTCCCCGAAGATTGAACAAAGGGATGTCCATAGGTGTAATGGGTGATGTCGGTAGATGGATTTTTGGTTGCTCTGATGGTGTGGGTCACACCGATGGAGGCAGGAGCTACACCGATGGGCTATTGGCAGATGGTTCAATGGTCATACAGGGCAAAAGCACATGACACTAGGTTTGCTCATGGCTTGGTTTATATGATAGTCAAGCAAGCATTGTAGGATGAATGTGGGACTATTAATCTTGCATTTTTTTAAATGGTCAGCGATGGATGCATGGGGTGCCTGCGTGGCATGTTTTTATTTCTTCTTGACTTTTCAGACTTTTTTGGCACCGCGGATCTCAGCAATAGGTAGGATTTCGACGGTCAGAGTTCAAAATTTCATCAGTGTGGGATTTCCCAGGCTTGATGCATCTTTCTTGGCAGGAATTCTCAGATGCAGGTCGTTGCTACGTCCTACGGGTTGGTGTGCCATTAATGGCACAGGAATTGCAGAGGTATGGCCTGATTGACTTGATAGCAACCCGATTGAAGAAGAAAATCCTTAGGTAGCGGCATGGGGCTCGAGCTTAGCTACTCCTCGTCCTTCTCTTGCTTATCCATGTTTTGTCCCCCACTATATTTATTATTTTTGAGTATCATTTCTAGTATTGCATATCTGACGGGAAATTTGGACCTTGTCTTGTAATTAATTTTTGCTGGGTACACAGTCTTGGTATAAAGACTAAACTGTGTTACCCATTTTACAGGTTGGAAAACTGGACAAACTTCTGGCTCTTTGACACAATACAACTTAGTTGGCGGCCTTGTCTTGAAAGTTCTGTGAGTTTATGAGTCTCATGTTGTATGTTTTCTATATTGACCTACTGATATCATGTTAATTTAAATGAGTAATGCCATATTGCATGTGTTCTGTTATCTATCTCCAAACTGAGTATGTTCTTCTTCTGAGTCTAAGCATCTAAGGGGTGTTTATGATTGTAGAATACAGGTTTGTTGTATTGAATGCTTAATTTCTTACTTCTACTCAATAAGTAGATTAAATGTTTTAGATCAAGGATTGGGAAAAATATATTGCAGTAAAGATATTGTAAGTAGAGATAATAGGATACCCTATCTTGGAGGTATCTATAAGGTAGATACTACAAAACCCCTTGATATCTAGTCTTTGGTATATGTTCATGCAGGCTATTCACATGTGTACGTCTACTGACTATGAGCCCTGGATAGGCACCAATCTAGTCTTGTATTGGGGTTATACTCAAGGTCCTAGTTTTGTATCCACATAAAATCAAACTTAAATTTTAAGATCAAACCTTTTAGGACTTTAGAAATAGCTTTAGGACCAAAATTCTCTGTCTACAACTGAACATAAGCCCAAAGCTAGCCCCTTTGCATTTATCTCACATTTTTGGTCTGCATAATAGAGGATTTAGCTGCTTTGTGTCAGCATCCCAGCCTATGTGTAGTTGTATCTCATGGATGCTGAATAGGGAATACCCCCCTTTGGTCTTGCAGAGCCATAAAGAAGAAGAGGAGATATTTATAGATTTTATCTCCTATACTGTTGGCCCCTGGCCTGGGAATCCTGTTGATCACCGATGGCTACCTTGTAGGGATAACTGGGAATAAGCATCCAATCTAGGAAAATAACCAACAGATTTTGGTGACTCCACTGGGGATGTGATGTGAAAGAACCCTAATTTTTAAAAGAAAACAATTCCTAGTAATAGGTGGCGACTCCAAGCCAATCTCCCAACCAGTGAAGAAAAAAATTGTATGCAAGGGAGAAGATCCCAGCGTAATACTCTGTTTGAAGAGTTACCCACAAAAATGATGTATAGGAAAAAGGGGACTATTTGAGCCAGTCAAGATGGTTCTCCTAGCCCTAGGAAAAATGAATTTATTCAGAACAACCCAGGATCTTCAGAGCAGACAATACCTTTTCTTTCAAACACTGAGGTTGAAATTCAGAATGTGTATGAGATACATTCGGGTGGTGGATTGAGAATAAGGTCAGAAGTGTTTCAAGAATGCCCTTTCCACGACTCCTCTGATAGATTTGAAGAAGCTAAATCTCTAAGGGATGATGATAATGATGATCAGGATGTGATAAAACCATCCTCTTCTATGCCTAGAGAGGAGGAACTAGCCAATGAAATTAAGAGCTTAAGGGCAGAATTAGAATATCTACAAGCAGTGAAAATTAGAGATAACATGAGACAGAAAGTGCAAGCCCTAAGGATTGCTCAGAATGATTCAATTCCTACCCTTGAAAATACAAATGTGCAGAGAAATCAGCATAGAAATGAAATCCATGATCAGCGTAATGATCAAAGACAGAATGCAAATAACATAAGAGCTCCATTAAATAATGTAAGAAATCAGAATGCAAATAGAAATGCAAATGTTAATCAATGTGGTAGACAGCCAATGCAGTTGGACAGATTCAGACAACTAGTTTTTGATGGCATTCTTGGTTATCCAAATCCTTTTGACAAACATGTGAGGCTGCAAGTGCCTAAGTTTTCAGGAAATAATACTGTATCAAGTGAAGACCATTTGAAAGCTTTTCAGAATATCATGGACAACTTTGAGGTTGAGCATGAGGATATTTTCATGAAATCATTCATGCAATCCTTAGTTGATGAAGCCAAGGAATGGTACAAAGGTCTACCTGACAGAAGCATTTCATCATGGGATGAATTTAGGAGAATATTTAAAGAACAGTATGGTGACAAAACTGATCCTAGTTTCTTCATTAATGAATTCACTGGCATTGCCAAAGGATCAAATGAACAAGTTGCTGATTTCAATGCTAGATTCATTAAAGTATTGAACAAATTTGCACAAGACCTGAGGCCTAATGAACCTATGTGCATATTGTTGTACATAAATGCTTTTGATACCAAAATTGCCTATGGATTAAGAGATAAGGGTCCTCACAGCCTCAGAGATGCGTTCAAGATTGCAACAAATATTGAAAATAACAGGAAAGCGTCTAGTAAGACAAACAGGAGGGATGATGTGAAGATTTTGCAGAATCCAAATAATAAGCCTCAGAGTATCCAAGGTAATGCATCTTCTCTTGAGGATAAACTAGATAAATTAACAAATGTTGTTAAGGACCTGAGTTATAGAATAGCTAAAAATGAAAAGGGAATAGGTCCTGACAGACAGGTTTACCAAAGGCAAGAAAGAAGACCAACATTACATGATGTGCCGTATCATACTAATTGGCATAATGGTAAGCCTATTCTTCCACATAACAACTCAAATCAGAGGACTCAGAATGCAAAGGAAACTCCTGATCCTTTGAAGAAAGCTATAAATATTATAAACGACACCCCATGGTGTATAATCTGCCAAATGCCTCACTCACAGTCACAATGTATGATTGCTCAGTCTTTATATGATAATGCTGTCGCCTGTGATGAATGTAATGAGCCGCATTGCATGGAAGATGATAATGTCAATATGCTATCTAAAAACAGAGAGTATCCCTCTCTTGATGTTGATGCAAGTGCAAGTGATGAGATTCAGGTCTATCAGTAGTTTCCCTATGATGAAGATGAGGGAGATAGCTACGCTTATGCTCAGGGTTCACACAACTTTCTGAATAGTTTGAGGAGACCTTCTGATGAAGAAATTAGAGCCCTCACAGCCACAGCAGTAGCTCAGGTCAAAAGCAATTATAACCTCAGAGGTAGGGCTTAGGTAGGAAATCCATATCAATAGGAAAGCACCCCTGTAAGTTAGCCAGTGCATGATCATAAGGGGACCAAAACATATAAGAAACAATGGAACAATAATAGTTAGGGTAAAATGCAGTTTAATCAAATGAACAATAATAAACCCCAAACATCAACAGAATAATGAAAACAAGAAGAGCAATAAGTAACACAATGCAAACCTCCCTTGAATCAAAGCTTCTGTTGTTCGCCTATTACGACTATCCTTTGCTGATGAAGTAGGCCCTCAGTGAGTGCACTCTTTTAGCTGTGTTGTAGGATGTTGATAGTAAATGGCCGTGATAATGAATATGCCAAGAAGATGAGCTTCGAAGCAACAATGGTGATCTCAAGCAAATAGTATTGGGGTGCCAAAGGCGCGTGGGTAGAATTCTGCAGAGTAACAATACGAATAGCCTGGATGAATAGAATGGAGGGATGAAGCTTCTTTTATAGACTCAGAAGAATGAGAATCAACGGTTGAGAGGAAGTGTGATGATCAACGACTAAGGATGGTTGAGGAATGTGCAACCAGTAGAAATATGACAAGTTTCTCATCTCCATCATGAAAGAGGGGTTTTGACAACATTGATTGGAGAGTTAACTCTTTTAACTGAATAGTTAACAAACTTGATTAGTCAGTTGCAGGAATGAATTATGGAATTGACTGAATTGATTGAGGGATTAACTCAATTGACTGGTTAGTTAACACTTTTGATTGATCAGTTAACTAACTTCTGATTTGAGAAGAAATAGGACATGTGGGTGAGGGGGAAAATAGGTAATTAAATATTTCATATATTTAATTACATGTGCAACCCAATAAGGTGGACAAGGTGAGGTGGAAAAGTGAGGTGTAAGTGTGAGGTGGATTTTTGGAATTAGAACTTAGGATAGAGGAATTTGGATTGATTAAATAATTTATGATTATTTAATTGTGTGAGACATTTAGAATAATTTTAATTAAATAAATAGATTTTATTTAATTATGGAACAGTGAATCTATTAAATAAATTTAGAATATTTATTTAATTGATGGAAGAATGGAATAAATATTTAGAATATTTATTTAGTTGAATTGTGTCATTTTTAGGCGTATACATTTTGCCCCTCTTTGATGTAATGCAGTTTACAGTGTTGCTTCAAAGAAATCGATAGTTTGACAGTGATACATGCCCCAGTTTGCCCCTAGTACAAGAGTAATGACAAGAGGATGCCCCCTCAGGAGATTGGACGGGAAAAGGGCGAAAGACTTGGAGATGGACAATCTCACGAAGATGAAGGGGTTAGGTTGGAGGAAAAAGGACTCATTTTAGGGAAATAGGAAGAAAACTAGAGGAAAAACAGACGCGGGAAGTAGTCACAGTCATCACCTAGCCAGAATTAGGGTTTGGAGGCTATAAATAGGAGCTAGCTCCACAAGATTATTCATTTGTACACTTGTTTGATCTGGATTAGATATAGAGAGCTTAGAGCAACTTGGAGCAGCATGGCAGCTAGAGCAGCAGACATTCCACGCGAGGAGCATCGATTCGAGCGAGTCCATCGATTTAGGCGGCCAGCAGAGGCAAGACCCCCAGTATGTGCTTCAAAAAATTTTCCCTAGAGTCGCATTAGGGTGTCATAAATGCAAGTAGAAAATAGGTCAAACAGATGCGCCGAACTGCAGAACGGCGCATATGCAGTACGAAACGGCACATTGGTCATTTTGTAGCGCATATGTGTAGTTTGGCTGCGCATCCGTGGAAGCTGCACATTTGTCAATTTTGGCAGCGCTTTTATAGTTTGGCGGCGCATACGTATAGTTTGGCTGCGCATCTGTGAAAGCTGTGCATTTGTCGTTTTTGGCGACGCTTTTGTTGAATGGCGGTGCATACATTGAATGTAGCTGTGCATATGTTGAACTTGCGGATATGTGCAATGTAACGGTGCATATGTTATTCGGCGGTGCTTTTGCTAATTTTAGCGGTGCATATACCAGAAGCGGCGCATCTGCAAAGAAATGGTGCTTTTACCACCTATAGTGGCGCATTTGCTTTAGATAGCAGATTACTTAGCCAAATTGATTCGATTAGCATCCTGTTTGATGCAAAAATCGATGAGCTATCTCTGAGATTGCAGGAATCTAGTCAAGAGGTGTAGTGTGCTGTTTTGATCAATTTGAAATGCTAAGTCTAGTTGATATAGTTCAGTAGATATGTTGAGTATGGTATATGCAGCTTTAGATTGACGCTTGGCTTTTGCATGTTTGCAAGAGGAGATACGAGATGTATTGCAGTCTAGGGAGACATTCCCTATGCCCCTATTACAAAGATACATGTTGATAGAGATCGACAGAGAGGCACTTGGTGCCATCAGTCTAGACTACATTTGCTTCATGCCTGAGGTGCGGGCGAACCGTGGATTGCTGACAGCTACCGTGGAGAGATTCCACAGTGAGGATGGGACCTTCCATTTTCTGACTGGTGAGATGACCGTGACATTAGAGGACGTGTACAGGATACTGCACTTACCTATTCAGGGTGAGTTGGTAGAGTACAACGCACAGCGAAATGCGGGACTCGCCGAGTATAAGCGAGTGTTCAATGACCCTGAGCTAGTTGGATAGGTCATCCCGTGGCATGATATACATGATTGTTATGACTACTTCCCTGGGATCGTGGCTGGATTGATCAGAGGCATTGTATGCCCCGACAGGAGATCGCATGGGTTCCCCATTGGATGGGGCAGGATCATGGAGCGAATGCTAACTGAGCGCACCTGATATGCATGGGGAGTGTGCGTACTGGCCCACCTGTACCATGACATGCACCAGGTGGTGTACCACCGCAGCACGAGTCTATCGGCTGGGGTACTACTCCTACAGTTTTGGCTGTGGGAGCACATAGCGGTGACGAGGCCGATATGTGTGTTTGCGAGGTAGCGAGGGGAGCCATACAGTTATGGCTATGCAGGAGTGATTTCCCAGCACAGGTTGGGGAAGTTGGAGTATTGGAGGCACACTTTGGATGGGGTAGATGTGCTCGTCTGGCGACCCTATCTGGATTGCAAGCCCTGGGATGATGAGGGAGATGAGCTGCCCTACTATTTTTAGACGCGGTGGCTGATAGGTCGCACACGACACATTTTAGAGAGACAGATGGTGGGCCGAGTGTTGAGACAGTTTGGTAGGAGACAGGGTATGCCACAGGGACAGGCACTGTTCGCACGGACACATGCAGAGAGGGTCCGATGGGGGCCAATGGCTTCATATGAGGAGGCCCTAGCAGAGTTCTGGCAGACTCCTTATGTGGCATGGGACATGAGGACGGAGATTGCTGATGCAGGGATCACCTAGGAGTATGAGGATTGGATTACTACACATCCCTTTCTAAGATACTCAGGACCTGGTATGCTGGTGCCTCGTATTAATGAGGCAGATTCAGAGGAGGAGGGACAGGTTGGCCGGGGGCAGAGGGGAGGTAGAGGAGGATGGGGTGATGGAGAGAGGCCGAGACAATGGAGGAGGGTAGCTCAGGCTGAGCAGGCAGTGCCAGGACAGGTTGCACAGCAGCAGATACCGTAGTAGGCACAGATGCCACCACCCTAGTAGCTACCACAGCAACAGGTGCCCCAGCCACAGGGGCTAGTGCAGGTAGAGGTGCATGAGAGGGCCATAGCCAGCCTGAGGGGACAGGTGAGAGAGCTGCAGGCACAGTTTAGGAGGGCCGACGGCCGGAGAGAGACTGATGCCACAGTGATTGCAGGGCTGACTCGTGAGAGGGACATGGCAGATGCACGGGTACGCATTATCTGTGTGGAGCGAGACACTACACTGGTAGCTATGGGGACAGACACAACCAGCTCCTTTTTGGTTGGGCAGGTGCAGCAGGCACAGGCACAGGCACAGGTGCAGTATTACCAGGGCTTGTATCATGGGGCAGTGCCAGCGAGTCAGAGGGCTTCAAGTTTTAGGAGTCAGTCTGGGGCTACTTAGAGAGCAGGTCCATCACGGTCAGGGGCTTCCGTGATGGGTCCCCAGCAGTCAGGGGCTGGCAGTGGTGGCCGACAGCAACAGGGGTAGACTTGTACCAGATTTTGTACTTTTTGGGACATGTATCACCATCCTTTTGGATGTATATTATATATGACATTTTGATTTAGAGAGGGAGATGATGATATTGTACATTTGGACCTCTTTTTATGATTGTATATATGATGATGCAGCCTTATGAGCTATTCCACATGTTATGAGATGATGAGTCACTTTTATTGAACGATACAATGCATGTGTAGACTTAGATGTTCTGTCTGATGTTATATGAGATGCTTTTGATATGATGCTATGTAATGTAATATGTTTCGAATGTATGCAAATGCAACATGATTTCTATGTGATTATGTAGCTTTTTGTATGTGATGCACTTAGCTATGTTTTTGATTTCTTTGCTTTAAGATGTGATATGATGATGATGTATAGATGACCTAATGCATTGTATTATGTATGCAACTGATTTAATCATGTTCATGACTAGCTCTAAATGTGATATGATATGCACCTATATGCTGTGTTTGTGTGATGTCCAAATGTACTCTATCAACACAAGGATGACAGGATGATAGATAGAAGAATGGTTTTGATGTGGAAATACTTAGAAGTTTCATTTGATATTGTTACTCTGCATAGTACGGGTACTGATGATTGTATGGGATATGGATGCGTGGATGTGTAAATGGATATAGGATGGATGTTTTTCTTTTTTAGAGTGCTTTATTTCATCATTGGGCAATTTATTTTTGGTACATTTTATGAAATGTTGTAAGTGAATACAAGCATCTAGGTATAATTGAACTGAGATGACCTGAGTACCGTTTACATGGATTTTGATTTGGCAAGTAAATACAAGCATCTAGTCAAAATTGAACCTAGATGACCTGAGTACTTCTTGTGTGTCAACAAACAAGGATTGCCCCCATTCATGTTAGACCTTTGATATCCTCGATGATCTTTTGCCGATCATGTCCTTAGACAAGGTGTCACATTACTAAGGTGGAATCCATAGATAGCAAACAAAGAAAAATGATCATGCCCCCATTATAGCATCTCTAGCTTTTGGCATCCTTGAGTAGCATAGAAAGACATGATAACAAAAATCAAGACTCTATAACATAACCATGATTTCAATCCGCAAAACATTCTAGCATTTAGATGTGTTTTCCTTGCTGTAATTTAGATAGAATCAGTTAGAAGACCTTGGGTATTTGCTTTGCCTTAGATAGGTTAAGATGTTCATAGTCAAGATTTCTGCTTGAAGTGCGGGTTCTGCTTGCATTTGCTTGTTTGGTGAGAAGATTGCACAATCCTTATTGGGGAGATGGACTCTAAGGGACTAACCTAGTGCCTCGGGGGCACATTGCTAAATGGCCTTGCCTACGTGATGACACAGAGGCAACATAGTTTGGGGTAAACCCTAATGGACCTAAGACCTAGGTGAGAGAAAGTGGAGACAGACTCAGATTGATAGAGGGACTAGATATGGGACAGATGGGACAAACAGAAGCCTTAGGGGTGCATTAGAATAATGGCCTTGCCTACGTGACGGCGCAGAGGCAACGTAGTTCATAGACTTGGACCATGGAAACCGATGAGAGACACTATGCTAGGCTCATACTGAAGAGATGATATGGGACAAAACCTTGGTTGACAAGGCCATAAAGAGGGAGAGTTATCAAGCCATGATAGGTAACTGACAGGTGTTTATTATGGGACAGATATGGGTCGAATGGAAAATGAGCGAAGGAAGAATGGACTCAAGGTGATTGGATTCCCAAAGATGGAGAAGGTGGTTTATCACAAGTAACGCTTGTTTACCAGGTTAACATCACTTGCTTTTATTTGCACGAGAAGCTAGAAAGTAAACATGATGCCTGTTTGCCAGGTTTTCATCATGCTACCTATCCAAGGCACCTGTTTGCCAGGTTTTCACGAAAGGATGAATTTTTTGTATGCTTTCTATTTTTCTAATTTTTTTGTTGTTTTTCCATTTTTTTTGTATTTTTGTGCCCCCTTGCATTGGGGTTCTCCTAGGTATAGAACCGGCGAAGGTGCATGCTGTTGATTGGATCATCGAACAACTCACCTTTTGATGTTGCCAACTGATATGCCCTTGATCCGTAAGTAGCTACAATCACATAGGGCCCAAGCCAGTTAGGTTCGAACTTGCCTTTCTTTTCTCTGTCTTGTTGATTGCGAGGATTCTCTTTGAGAACGAGGTCCCCAACCTTAAAGCATCTTGGGCAAACCTTGTAGTTATAGCTTCTTGACATCATCTATTGATATGCTTTGAGATTATCAAAGGCTTTTTGGTGCCTTTCTTCTAGCAGCTCTAGTTCTTGTAACCTGGAGACTCTGTATTCTTCATCTGATATGAGACCTTTCAACGACACCCTGAGAGATGGTAGTTCGACCTCAATGGGGAGGATGGCTTCTGAACCATAGACGAGGGCGTAGGGTGTAGCACCTGTGGGAGTGCGTATACTGGTTCTATAGGCCCATAGAGCGGGATTGAGTTGGACATGCCAATCACGGCCAGCATCGTTGACAGTCTTCTTTACGATTTTCAGAATGGTTTTATTTGATGCCTCAGCTTGACCGTTACCTTGGGGGTAGTATGGAGTGGAGAAGCGATGTTGGATTTTGAAATGCTCACAGAGTTCCTGGACATCCTAATTTTTGAATGGTCTTCCATTATTCGTGATAATGGATGAAGGAATGCCATATCTACAGATAATGTAATTCAAGATGAAAGAGGAAATTTGCTTGCCTGTGACGGTGGTGAGGGGAATGGCTTCAATCCACTTTGTGAAATACTTAGTGGCGGTTATGATGAATTTGTGGCCATTGGAAGAGGGTGGATGAATCTTTCTCACAAGGTCAAGTCCCCACTGGCAAAAGGGCTAGGGTGTCGTTAAAGGTCTCAACTCTTGAGCAGGTGCATGGATCAGGTTTGTCATGCCCACATTTTCCATGTGGTCACAACACACATTGCACGTGTCATAGCCACATCTGTCATGTGGTTATGACACGAGATATGAAAAACTTTTCTCACACTGTCCTAAAAACCCCCTTCGCATGCGTACACATGCTCAACGGTGTTCTCTCATGGCGAAACGCTACACTCTTCAGCGGAATACAAGTACAATTGCGTGCAACCAGAAGCATATAGTTCAACAAGAGGGTCTATACAACGCTGCTAACGTCATTGCAAGAGTGAGATTACCAAAGTTCTTAAATCGAACCCTCGGCTATTTTCAGTAGCATAATGCCTTACGGCGTTTGTGGGAATTACGCTGCACTCATTTACGCACGTGGTTCGCTGTTAGAGGAACAACTTCCCACGACGCCTTGTTCCGACTAAACCGACTAGTGATCTCCCTATTTAGTCATTTTTTCAGCCAGGCACGGTTGTCTGTCTCCTCTCTTGTTTCCTGAAACATACTCCTCCTATGACTTAGCATTTTCAACAAGGCGGTTTGGTTGCTCTCTCTTCCCTTTTCACAAGTTCTTAATTTTGATTATATCTTTATCGCCCTTACCTTAACTATTCCTCTGTTAATTTAGTGTGTTTATATTTCGGTCTCTCTCTCTCTTTCGTTTTCTATGCTTTCTTTATCTGCATCCTGACCTTTCTTCATGATTTACGTCAATCAGGGTTATCACTGCAGCTATTGTTGATATTAAACCTAATTTCAGGATGATCTAGGTCACAAAGGCTGGTTTACTATTTCGCTGGACTCGGTCTCCTAATCTTCCCCGATCTAGGTTCCTCCTCTTCGTATATACTTAGTCAACTTGTTCCTAAGCAAATTTGGCAGAAGGGTCCGTCAACTTAGTTCTCTTATCCCATGTGAGAAATGTCGCGCATTTTCTCCTCTGTGTTTTCCAATGTTAGTTTTTCTTCTTCGGACCCTCTTACAGGTTTACTTATGAGGTCGTTTGCTACAGTTGAGATTAATATGGCCACATGGATTGTCAGTGGTGGCTTCTTAAGTTTATTTCTAGTGTTCTTTTGAACAAGTGATCTGTAATTTTCCTCTTCATTTTCCGGGTGATTGGTATTACGTTGATAGTTGAAACTTCCGAGAAACTCTTTCCAAAGTATCACTGAATATTCTTTAACTCTCTTTTACATTATAATTTTATTTTCTCTTGTTTATAATTACTGTTGTTACTATTACTGTTGTTACTATTAATGACTATTAATCCACTGGTTGTGACTCGTTTAACGTTGTAAATAGATGTAGGTGGTTCACCACTTTATAAAACTCTGTTCATGGTAATATATCTTCTTTGGTTGTTGTGTTCAACACTTAATAACATCTACTGTGAGAATATAATTTGTTATATTTTTTTTTCTCTATATCCATGAGACATGGTTTATAACGATTTAAAACGAGGGCCCAATAAAATGGTTCATAGATTTACTCCTATGTATATTATATATATATATATATATATATATATATATATATATACATATATATATAATATATTTATTTTAATGTCTATGCATAGGACGAAATTGGTTTACCACGACTTATATATCTATATCTCTATATATATATATAGATATAGATAGATATATAATCATTATTATATTATATATATAGCTATATACATAGACATATATAGTATATATATATGCCTATATATAGAGCTATATAAAAACTGTATTTATATTCAAATAAACCGATCATATGTTAGGGCCCAAGCCCTAACATTTTATTGCTTTAGATTCCACAGCCGACGACGGCCATGGGCGGCGGTGGCCGCAGTGACAGAGCGGCGGACAGGATCGGCGGTGGCCGCAGAGCGGCGGACAGGATCGACGGTGGCCGCAGAGCGGCGGACAGGATCGACAGTGGCCACAGAGCGGCGGGCCTGTGCAGGCCGCGGGAGGCATAAGGGATTGGGGGGGGATGTGGAGTGGGGCGGAGCCCCACCCACATTCCCACGACGTGGGGTGTGGGTGGGGCTCCGCCCCACTCCACACCTTCATAAATATGTATGAGGGTCTGCGGTGGGGATTTCTCCCCACCGCCTATTCTAAACCGCGACTGTATTTTAATCCGCGGCTTAAACTTTGACAGTCTTTCACAAGATGCTAATCGTTGATTATTATCAATAATAATATATTTACAAGTATATATATATATATATATATATATATATATTTATATATATTCATATATAAAAATATATATATATATATGTATATATCAACGATAATATATTTATATATATATATTTCATATATATATATATATCCCCCTTTTTTTTATATTGATATATAACATTCAATTTCATAACAATTATAATTACTTTCAATTTCTCTATTATTCTGAAAAATGATAATTACTCAAAATGAGAAATATATATATATCTCTATATATATTTATAAATTTACTTAGAGAAAAATATTCTTTATGTATTTGTATAATTCCAATTCCTAAAAAAATTTCTCAAATTCACTACTTTATGCATTTTCTCCAAATCAACCTGTTATAAAGAAATTGTCATAACAATTAGATATAAATATATATATATATATATATATATATATATCCCAATTTCACTTAATCGGTAGAAATGGTAAATAGCTATCCCTTTATTATAAGTATAGATTTCCATTTTCATAAACATTTAAGACTTCGTAAATTTACAAACAGATTATATTTACATGCTAGATTTCCTCTAATCCTTCTAAATTAACAGAATCCATTAAATATGGAGAATAACTCAAATATTTAAAACTGTCTTTTCCATTTTAGCATTGAACTATAAAGAAAATTAGCATTTCAACTAGTTAAGCAATTCCAAACTTTCAAATGTAAACAACTCAGATTAGATTGCAAAAAAATGAACTTTTTCCTTTCAGTAATACTTGAAACACAAAAATTGCTATTGAACAAAGTTTGCAACATCAACTTAAAATTTAAGCACATTCATATTACAGCTTCTCAATCATGAATACCACCACTTAATTTCCCAGATATGAACTTTCTCCTCCCAAACAGTAGACAACTGAGAACTTACGACAACCAAATAAAAGTCCAATAATAACAAGATCAGGGAGGTGATTTTCTTCACTCCCAGAGTATCATTAATATTACAACAATAACAAGAGAGGTGTTCTCTCTTCATCTCTATGAAATGAACCAGGCCTAATTCTCATGACAAGAAGATGAACTGTTTCTTCATAAATAGCCAACCAGAAGCTCCAAGAGAAAAACCTGCGTATCAAAGACAACAAAGAAGAAAATACCACTCATCTAGCTCTCCTCCCTACCGTAGACCCGCAAGAGGGTCACCCCCGAGCTAGGGAGACCATACTCACACCTGGGTACTCAAACACTCCACTTCACAACAGAAACAACAACAATCCCAAAGCACACATACACCCGTGGGTATTTTACACAATACGGAAACTCAACTACAGTGAGTTTCATAAGGGGCAGGAGAGTGGACACACTCGACTCCAGAGTGTCACCCTGACAGATAAATGAACTAATATAAATTTCTCTTGGTCTCAACCAAGTGTGATCACAATTTGTAAGAAATCTGTATATGACTCTCAAGTCAAAAATACAGTCACAGATACATGCCCTCAAGGCTTTCAACATCCCAAAAGATGGAAACAGGTATGCACCCGAGGAGGATCTCTCCTCCCCTACCCCAAACTTGATGAGCATTTCTCCCAAGTGGGAGACGCTCTGTCAAACAACCCGACAAGAACCCCACAGAAAACAAGTCTAAACACATATTTCACACACATTTCATACACGTTTCAAGTCTACAAAATCAAAGGTAAAATTCAGACCAACCTTGCAAAGCCCTCCTGGAATGAAGTTGTTGCAGAGTCCACAGAGTTCACTTCCAACCTTAGCCACCAACTCCCTCTCCCTTCTCTATCTTCCAAACTAACTTCTCTATTTTTGGTAAGGCCAAAATGAAAGTTTTTCCCCAAAATTCAACTAACTCCCTCTCATCCCAAAATTTGAAAATAAATAACCCAAATTCTCTTTCTTTTTAATTTTGAGAAATGGGGAAGTGACACTTGTCACCTCCTCACCCTTCCCAAAAACCACTATTCTGTCCAGGTGGCTTATGTCACTCTCCATTCCCAAGGGTACTCCTTATTCCTCTCATGTGACTCCACTTTCTCATGGGAGAAATAAAAAAAAGAGTTAAATGGGAACAAGACAGGTGACCCATGCCTCTTTCTCCTTTCTTCACATGGGTGTCCCCATAGTACATGGGGGAATCTCACTAAAGAAGAGGTGACTTTCACTAATGGGTGGCATCTCTTATCTAGGGAAATGTAGAGGGGATGGGTTGAGTGTTGGTACAACCCATCATGTCCCCTCCTACCTCCAATTTTCGCCACTTAACTTCAGGGGAAGGTTAAGTTGACTAGATGGAGGTTACTCAAGGGTTACCCATGCCAAATGGGCCCCTGGACCCATGGGGTATAACCCAGGGTCAACTTTAACCCATACAAGACACCCCTGGTCAAGGTAAAGCACAAGAAAAGGGCCTCATAATTTAAATAAAATAAGAAATTTCAAATTCAATCTCTTTACAACACTTAATTATAAAAATAATGTTACATGAGGGTAACCTAACCCACTCGACCATACGAAAGACCACATTACATCATGACATCAAACACAAAGAGATCTTGGTTCCTCGTGGGACCAGATCGGCTTAACCGGGAATAACAATTAACAAGGTGTGGAATGATCTCCAAAATCTGTGGTTCGATTAGTAATCCCTGCACACTCAATTACAAGATCAGTAACCACATAAATTCATCATAGCCGAAGCAACTTAAATAAAACATGCATTCTCATGCCCTAGTACAATTTAACATAATTAAAAATCATATTACAATTTTCCATCATTACCTAATTCATTTTTCTGAAAAGTAAACTTATCCAAACATCACCCAATTAGTTTTTCCGAAAACATAATAAAGTTAAATAGTCTGACAAATTCCGGGAACTGCTATCCCACAAATATGAAAGTAACAATAACAGTACTGTAAATAGTCATAACAACAGTAGTAAAAAGGGCGGTCCTCACATCCTCTCCCCCTAAGACGGTACTTCCTCCTGGAAGTCGTCAAAAAGGTGAGGATACAGGGTCTTCAATCTCTCTGCATCTTCCCATGTTGCAGTGACTTCGTCGTATAAGTCCCATTGGACTCTAACCTGGTCCAGCTCTCGACCTCGAAGGGCCAACGTCTGACGAGCCAATATGCGAATTGGCTCCAACGCCAGTTGTCCGTCTGCCTCTACCTGAAGAGCACTCCAATCCAACACATGAGATAAGTCAGAAATATATTGACGTAAAACTGATACATGAAATACATCGTGGATACGTGACAGGCTAGGTGGCAAGGCTAGACGATAGGCTACTGGTCCTATCCGCTCCAAGATTTCGAAAGGTCCTACAAATCGAGGTGCGAGCTTAGAGCCTTTTCCGTAACGGATTGGACTCTTGTGCGGCCGCACTCTCAAAAATACTCTTTCCCCCACCGAGAAGCTTCGGTCTGTCCTATTAGCATCGGCATACTTTTTCTGCCTGTCCTGTGCTTCCAGAAGCCTCTGTCTTATCTGTTTAACTTGCAGTTCATATTCTAAACTATCTCTGGGCCGATGACTATTCTGTCCTCTATCCGATCCCAACTCAAAGGTGTTCTGCATGGTCTGCCATATAATGCCTGGAAAGGAGGCATACCCAACGAGCTATGATGCCCATTATTATAGGCGAACTCAACTAGATACAGGTACTCCTCCCATCTAGACTGGTGGTCCATCACATACATGCGAAGCATGTCTTCTAACACCTGGTTAACTCTCTCTGTTTGTCCGTCGGTTTCCGGATGATATGCTGAACTGAAGTTGAGCTGTGTGCCCAACGCCTGATGTAAGGATTTCCAGAACGATGAAGTGAATACGGAGTCTCTGTCAGATATAATGCGGCGAGGTACCCCATGAAGTCTAACAATCTGATCAAGAAACACCTTTGCCACTGATGGTGCATTGTATGTTGTACATATTGGTGAAAAATGCGCCACTTTAGTCAGCTTGTCCACTGTCACCATAATAGCATCATGGCGACATGATGACATAGGTAGACCAACGATAAAATCCATAGAAATGGTGTCCCATTTCCATTCAGGTATCTCGTGAGGGTACAACAGTCCCGCTGGATGCTGATGTTCGGCCTTGACCCTCTGACATTCCAGGCAATGAGCAACAAATTCGGCAATGTCACGCCTCATCCCAGCCCAATGATAAAGCTGTCGTAAGTCAGCATGCATCTTCTTCACTCCTGGGTGTGCTGCGTAGGGTGCTCTATGAGCCTCTGATAGGATTACTGCACGAAGATTACCCGCATGGGGTACATAGATGCGTTGCCGATGTCGAAGCATACCATCAGACTCAAGGGTATATCCTGTAAATTTGCCCTCAAGGGCCTTCTGATTTAGTACTGCCTGCTGCACTTCAAGAAACCATTCGTCCTCCGGCAGATGCTGTAAGATGCGATCCTTCAAGTCCATCTTCAAGGTCAGGGTCTGGATCTCGTGGCGTCTTCGACTCAAAGCATCAGCGACCACATTCTCCTTCCCTTTGATATAGTGGACATCGAAGTCATATTCGCATAGGAATTCCATCCAACGCTGTTGGCGGGCGTTCAAATTAGGCTGTGTAAAAATATACTGCAAACTATGATGGTCCGAATGGAGTTCAAAGCGCCGTCCTAAGAGAAAGTGTCTCCAGCGAACCAAGGCATGAACAACAGCTGCAAGCTCTAAGTCGTGCGTCGGATAGTTTAACTCATGTGTCTTTAGTTTCCGCGATTCGTATGTGATCGCTCGACCATCCTGCATAAGCACGGCTCCCAAACCTTCTAATGATGCATCCGTGCAAACTACAAACTCCTCTGAAGGATCTGGAACTGCTAAAATAGGAGCGCTCATAAGACGCTCTTTGAGGACTCCAAAAGCCTTTTCACACTGCTCGGTCCAAGTGAAACCCTTCCCTTTTCGCTGAAGGGAAGTAATGGGATGTGCTATCCTGGAGAAACCTTCGACAAATCGACGATAATACCCGGCTAACCCCATAAAGCTTCTGACCTCTGTCACGTTCGTGGGTGCCGGCCACTCCTGGATTGCTCTAATTTTAGATGGATCTATGGAGATGCCATCGCCTGATAAAATGTGGCCCAAATACTGCACCTCTGTCCTGAAGAAGGCACACTTCGCCAAGTTGCCATAAAGTTGCTGCCCTCGTAATTGCTGCAAAACTTGACGCAAGTGCTCTACATGCTCCTCCTCAGTCCGTGAATAAATCAGAATGTCATCTAGAAATATGATCACGAACCAGTCTAGGTATGTACGGAACACCCCGTTCATGAGACTCATGAATACTGCAGGAGCGTTCGTCAACCCGAAAGGTACCACTGTGAATTCATAATGGCCATATCTGGTTCGAAAAGCAGTTTTATGAATATCTGACTTCGTGATGCGCAATTGGTGATACCCAGATTTTAGATCAATTTTTGAGAACACTCTGGCTCCCTGCATTTGATCAAAAAGGTCGTCAATCCTAGGTAGAGGATAACGATTCTTCACCGTCACCTTGTTCAACTGCCTGTAGTCCATGCATAGACGAAGAGACCCATCCTTCTTCTTCACGAAGATAACTGGTGCGCCCCATGGTGAAACGCTAGGTCGGATGTGTCCCTTCTCAAGTAATTCTTCTAACTGCAGCTTAAGTTCAGTGAGTTCATGGGTCGTCATCCTATAGGGTGCACGGGATATCGGCTCTGCACCTGGCACTAAGTCGATGTGGAAGTCCACTTCTCTACGTGGAGGCATACCAGGTAATTCTGGCGGAAATACATCGGCAAACTCTCTAAGGATAGGGTGATCATCTAAAGTAGCCTCAGGTTCATCCTCTGCTCTATCACTGACTGTGATGGAAAACATCTGACATCCCTTCCGCATACAGCGCTTAAGCTGCTGAGCGGATATCATACGAACAGCCGTGGGCTTTTGAATGCCCACTATCTCAACCGACGAACCATGATCGTCTAAACAGCTAATCGTTCTCTGGCGACAATCAAGCTTGGCTCTATGTGCCGCAAGCCAATCCATACCTAGAACAACACCGTAAGACCCTAATGGCATAATCCTAAGGTCACATGTTGTGGTGAAGGTTCCCAATGTGATCTCACAGTCTTTAACTAAGGTATCTACTGACATCCTGGCCCCTGAGGCCAACTCAACTTCCCACCTAATATCTTGCCTAGAAGCCACCAGCCTGCAACGCTCCACTAACGATGTAGACAAAAAGGAGTCAGTAGCTCCTGAGTCAAAAAGGATCGAGATGGGAAAGTCTCTAATCGTACCTGCTGCCTTGATGATAGAAGCCTAGAAATCGGCCTGGCGGTTGTCAATCGCTGCAAACATGTGGTGAGATCTGCCCACGTCACCTACGGTCTGTTCAGACCCTCCTGATCAGGGCTGACCCCCTGCAGTAAATCCCTGCGGGCACTCTCTAGCCAGATGCCCTGCCCCACCACATACATAACATGGTCCTCTAACCTGTAACTGCCCTGACTGTGTTCTGCCCGATTGTTGTTGCCCAGTCCATCCGGTGGATCCCTGTGAGCCTCTGTAAGACTGCTGGGACCTTGCGGGTCCTGCCGATGAACCCTGCTGTCTCTGATCCCTGCGTGGTCCCTGCTGCTGCCATCCACGGTTCTGTCCTCCCTGTCCCCTCTGTTGAAATTTGGATTTTTGTTGATGTTGCTGCTGCTGTGGAGGCCTAGGAGGTAATGATGAAGGATTATATCCTCCTCTCTGTGTTGTGTTTTGAGGCCTTCAAAAATTTTGCTGTTGTTGGGGATTCCGTTCCTGGTACTGTGGGCGTGAATTCTGTCCTCGTCCCTGAATTTCCTCTAATATAAGGGCCTTTTCAACAGCTTCGCTCATGGTCTGGGGATTTGCCATACGAACGGGTCCTGCTATCCCGTGATTTAGCCCTCTAATGAATTTGTGTATTAAGATTTTCTCGTCATGGAGGTATTCCGCGTAACGAGAAAGCTCTATAAATCGGCTCTCATACTGAGTAACGGTGAGTCCCCTCTGCTGTAGATCATGAAACTCATCGATTCTGCGCTGTCTATAATGTTCGGACAAATATCGCACATTGAAGCGCTCAATGAAGATGTCCCATGTGAGTGTATCCACGGAGAGTCGGTGCTTGCACTCCTCTGTGCGCCACCAGGTGGCTGCTGCATCCCTAAGAAGATGAACTGCCACTCGTGCTTTCGTGTTGCTCTCATACGGTCGCAAGGCGAAGCACCTGTCTAAGCTAATTAGCCAAGCCTCGGCCATAGCTCCCTCTGTAGCTCCTGCGAAAGTGGGTGGGTTGAGCCTCAGTAGATCTCTGATAGGGTCCCCTCTGTCTCTAAGTCTCCCAAGTGGCTCTTCCACACCATCCTCATATACTCCCTGCTGAACCTGTTCTTGTCTCAAAAGTCTCGGAGGACTCCTGCTCCGTGCTCGCGAGGCCGACCCTACCTCCTCTACTATTGTGTCAGGAATCTCAATGAAGGGCTCCACACGTGGCACCTCTAGTGGATCAACGCGGGGCTCCATACGTGGCTCAATACGTGACTCGGCACGTGGCTCCTCTCGCGGATCAACACGAGGCTCTATCCGTGGCTCAGGAATCACTGGTGGTAACCTGTCTAGCATAGTCTGTAATGCCTGTAAGATCTGTGGACCTATATCCGATATTGGTGTCGCCTGTGGTACTAGTGGTGCTTGTGGTACAGGTGGTGCAGGTGGTGCTGCTGAATCTGCGGGTGCCAGTCCCTCGGCTGAGGAATCGCTGTGCACCTCGACTGACGCTGTGTGGCGTGATCGCGCTCGTCGAACACGTCGGGGAGGCATCCTACAAAACAAGGTAAAAACTAATTAGCCAAAGTTGCGGAATAATAACGTGCCCAAATACGCCCAGTGTTTAAAACTTGGCTCTGATACCAAATGTCATGCCCACATTTTCCATGTGGTCACAACACACATCGCACGTGTCATAGCCACATCTGTCATGTGGTTATGACACGAGATATGAAAAACTTTTCTCACACTGTCCTAAAAACCCCCTTCGCATGCGTACACATGCTCAACGGTGTTCTCTCATGGTGAAACACTACACTCTTAGGCGGAATACAAGTACAATTGCGTGCAACCAGAAGCATATAGTTCAACAAGAGGGTCTATACAACGCTGCTAACGTCATTGCAAGAGTGAGATTACCAAAGTTCTTAAATCGAACCCTCGGCTATTTTCGGTAGCATAATGCCTTACGGCGTTTGTGGGAATTACGCTGCACTCATTTACGCACGTGGTTCGCTGTTAGAGGAACAACTTCCCATGACGCCTTGTTCCGACTAAACCGACTAGTGATCTCCCTATTTAGTCATTTTTTCAGCCAGGCACGGTTGTTTGTCTCCTCTCTTGTTTCCTGAAACATACTCCTCCTATGACTTAGCATTTTCAACAAGGCGGTTTGGTTGCTCTCTCTTCCCTTTTCACAAGTTCTTAATTTTGATTATATCTTTATCGCCCTTACCTTAACTATTCCTCTGTTAATTTAGTGTGTTTATATTTCGGTCTCTCTCTCTCTTTCGTTTTCTATGCTTTCTTTATGTGCATCCTGACCTTTCTTCATGATTTACGTCAATCAGGGTTATCACTGCAGCTATTGTTGATATTAAACCTAATTTCAGGATGATCTAGGTCACAAAGGCTGGTTTACTATTTCGCTGGACTCGGTCTCCTAATCTTCCCCGATCTAGGTTCCTCCTCTTCGTATATACTTAGTCAACTTGTTCCTAAGCAAATTTGGCAGAAGGGTCCGTCAACTTAGTTCTCTTATCCCATGTGAGAAATGTCGCGCATTTTCTCCTCTGTGTTTTCCAATGTTAGTTTTTCTTCTTCGGACCCTCTTACAGGTTTACTTATGAGGTCGTTTGCTACAGTTGAGATTAATATGGCCACATGGATTGTCAGTGGTGGCTTCTTAAGTTTATTTCCAGTGTTCTTTTGAACAAGTGATCTGTAATTTTCCTCTTCATTTTCCGGGTGATTGGTATTACGTTGATAGTTGAAACTTCCGAGAAACTCTTTCCAGAGTATCACTGAATATTCTTTAACTCTCTTTTACATTATAATTTTATTTTCTCTTGTTTATAATTACTGTTGTTACTATTACTGTTGTTACTATTAATGACTATTAATCCACTGGTTGTGACTCGTTTAACGTTGTAAATAGATGTAGGTGGTTCACCACTTTATAAAACTCTGTTCATGGTAATATATCTTCTTTGGTTGTTGTGTTCAACACTTAATAACATCTACTGTGAGAATATAATTTGTTATATTTTTTTTTTCTCTATATCCATGAGACATGGTTTATAATGATTTAAAACGAGGGCCCAATAAAATGGTTCATAGATTTACTCCTATGTATATTATATATATATATATATATATATATATATATCTATATATATATATACATATATATATAATATATTTATTTTAATGTCTCTGCATAGGACGAAATTGGTTTACCACGACTTATATATCTATATCTCTCTCTCTCTCTATATATATATAGATATAGATAGATATATAATCATTATTATATTATATATATAGCTATATACATAGACATATATAGTATATATATATGCCTATATATAGAGCTATATAAAAACTGTATTTATATTCAAATAAACCGATCATATGTTAGGGCCCAAGCCCTAACATTTTATTGCTTTAGATTCCACAGCCGACGGCGGCCATGGGCGGCGGTGGCCGCAGTGACAGAGCGGCGGACAGGATCGGCGGTGGCCGCAGAGCGGCGGACAGGATCGACGGTGGCCGCAGAGCGGCGGACAGGATCGACGGTGGCCGCAGAGCGACGGGCCTGTGCAGGCCGCGGGAGGCATAAGGGATTGGGGGGGGATGTGGAGTGGGGCGGAGCCCCACCCACATTCCCACGACGTGGGGTGTGGGTGGGGCTCCGCCCCACTCCACACCTTCATATATATGTATGAGGGTCTGCGGTGGGGATTTCTCCCCACCGCCTATTCTAAACCGCGACTGTATTTTTATCCGCGGCTTAAACTTTGACAGTCTTTCACAAGATGCTAATCGTTGATTATTATCAATAATAATATATTTACAAGTATATATATATATATTTATATATATTCATATATAAATATATATATATATATGTATATATCAACGATAATATATTTATATATATATATATTTCATATATATATATATATATATATATATATATATCCCCCTTTTTTTTATATTGATATATAACATTCAATTTCATAACAATTATAATTACTTTCAATTTCTCTATTATTCTGAAAAATGATAATTACTCAAAATGAGAAATATATATATATCTCTATATATATTTATAAATTTACTTAGAGAAAAATATTCTTTATGTATTTGTATAATTCCAATTCCTAAAAAAATTTCTCAAATTCACTACTTTATGCATTTTCTCCAAATCAACCTGTTATAAAGAAATTGTCATAACAATTAGATATAAATATATATATATATATATATATCCCAATTTCACTTAATCGGTAGAAATGGTAAATAGCTATCCCTTTATTATAAGTATAGATTTCCATTTTCATAAACATTTAAGACTTCGTAAATTTACAAACAGATTATATTTACATGCTAGATTTCCTCTAATCCTTCTAAATTAACAGAATCCATTAAATATGGAGAATAACTCAAATATTTAAAACTGTCTTTTCCATTTTAGCATTGAACTATAAAGAAAATTAGCATTTCAACTAGTTAAGCAATTCCAAACTTTCAAATGTAAACAACTCAGATTAGATTGCAAAAAAATGAACTTTTTCCTTTCAGTAATACTTGAAACACAAAAATTGCTATTGAACAAAGTTTGCAACATCAACTTAAAATTTAAGCACATTCATATTACAGCTTCTCAATCATGAATACCACCACTTAATTTCCCAGATATGAACTTTCTCCTCCCAAACAGTAGACAACTGAGAACTTACGACAACCAAATAAAAGTCCAATAATAACAAGATCAGGGAGGTGATTTTCTTCACTCCCAGAGTATCATTAATATTACAACAATAACAAGAGAGGTGTTCTCTCTTCATCTCTATGAAATGAACCAGGCCTAATTCTCATGACAAGAAGATGAACTGTTTCTTCATAAATAGCCAACCAGAAGCTCCAAGAGAAAAACCTGCGTATCAAAGACAACAAAGAAGAAAATACCACTCGTCTAGCTCTCCTCCCTACCGTAGACCCGCAAGAGGGTCACCCCCGAGCTAGGGAGACCATACTCACACCTGGGTACTCAAACACTCCACTTCACAACAGAAACAACAACAATCCCAAAGCACACATACACCCGTGGGTATTTTACACAATACGGAAACTCAACTACAGTGAGTTTCATAAGGGGCAGGAGAGTGGACACACTCGACTCCAGAGTGTCACCCTGACAGATAAATGAACTAATATAAATTTCTCTTGGTCTCAACCAAGTGTGATCACAATTTGTAAGAAATCTGTATATGACTCTCAAGTCAAAAATACAGTCACAGATACATGCCCTCAAGGCTTTCAACATCCCAAAAGATGGAAACAGGTATGCACCCGAGGAGGATCTCTCCTCCCCTACCCCAAACTTGATGAGCATTTCTCCCAAGTGGGAGACGCTCTGTCAAACAACCCGACAAGAACCCCACAGAAAACAAGTCTAAACACATATTTCACACACATTTCATACACGTTTCAAGTCTACAAAATCAAAGGTAAAATTCAGACCAACCTTGCAAAGCCCTCCTGGAATGAAGTTGTTGCAGAGTCCACAGAGTTCACTTCCAACCTTAGCCACCAACTCCCTCTCCCTTCTCTATCTTCCAAACTAACTTCTCTATTTTTGGTAAGGCCAAAATGAAAGTTTTTCCCCAAAATTCAACTAACTCCCTCTCATCCCAAAATTTGAAAATAAATAACCCAAATTCTCTTTCTTTTTAATTTTGAGAAATGGGGAAGTGACACTTGTCACCTCCTCACCCTTCCCAAAAACCACTATTCTGTCCAGGTGGCTTATGTCACTCTCCATTCCCAAGGGTACTCCTTATTCCTCTCATGTGACTCCACTTTCTCATGGGAGAAATAAAAAAAAGAGTTAAATGGGAACAAGACAGGTGACCCATGCCTCTTTCTCCTTTCTTCACATGGGTGTCCCCATAGTACATGGGGGAATCTCACTAAAGAAGAGGTGACTTTCACTAATGGGTGGCATCTCTTATCTAGGGAAATGTAGAGGGGATGGGTTGAGTGTTGGTACAACCCATCATGTCCCCTCCTACCTCCAATTTTCGCCACTTAACTTCAGGGGAAGGTTAAGTTGACTAGATGGAGGTTACTCAAGGGTTACCCATGCCAAATGGGCCCCTGGACCCATGGGGTATAACCCAGGGTCAACTTTAACCCATACAAGACACCCCTGGTCAAGGTAAAGCACAAGAAAAGGGCCTCATAATTTAAATAAAATAAGAAATTTCAAATTCAATCTCTTTACAACACTTAATTATAAAAATAATGTTACATGAGGGTAACCTAACCCACTCGACCATACGAAAGACCACATTACATCATGACATCAAACACAAAGAGATCTTGGTTCCTCGTGGGACCAGATCGGCTTAACCGGGAATAACAATTAACAAGGTGTGGAATGATCTCCAAAATCTGTGGTTCGATTAGTAATCCCTGCACACTCAATTACAAGATCAGTAACCACATAAATTCATCATAGCCGAAGCAACTTAAATAAAACATGCATTCTCATGCCCTAGTACAATTTAACATAATTAAAAATCATATTACAATTTTCCATCATTACCTAATTCATTTTTCTGAAAAGTAAACTTATCCAAACATCACCCAATTAGTTTTTCCGAAAACATAATAAAGTTAAATAGTCTGACAAATTCCGGGAACTGCTATCCCACAAATATGAAAGTAACAATAACAGTACTGTAAATAGTCATAACAACAGTAGTAAAAAGGGCGGTCCTCACATCCTCTCCCCCTAAGACGGTACTTCCTCCTGGAAGTCGTCAAAAAGGTGAGGATACAGGGTCTTCAATCTCTCTGCATCTTCCCATGTTGCAGTGACTTCGTCGTATAAGTCCCATTGGACTCTAACCTGGTCCAGCTCTCGACCTCGAAGGGCCAACGTCTGACGAGCCAATATGCGAATTGGCTCCAACGCCAGTTGTCCGTCTGCCTCTACCTGAAGAGCACTCCAATCCAACACATGAGATAAGTCAGAAATATATTGACGTAAAACTGATACATGAAATACATCGTGGATACGTGACAGGCTAGGTGGCAAGGCTAGACGATAGGCTACTGGTCCTATCCGCTCCAAGATTTCGAAAGGTCCTACAAATCGAGGTGCGAGCTTAGAGCCTTTTCCGTAACGGATTGGACTCTTGTGCGGCCGCACTCTCAAAAATACTCTTTCCCCCACCGAGAAGCTTCGGTCTGTCCTATTAGCATCGGCATACTTTTTCTGCCTGTCCTGTGCTTCCAGAAGCCTCTGTCTTATCTGTTTAACTTGCAGTTCATATTCTAAACTATCTCTGGGCCGATGACTATTCTGTCCTCTATCCGATCCCAACTCAAAGGTGTTCTGCATGGTCTGCCATATAATGCCTGGAAAGGAGGCATACCCAACGAGCTATGATGCCCATTATTATAGGCGAACTCAACTAGATACAGGTACTCCTCCCATCTAGACTGGTGGTCCATCACATACATGCGAAGCATGTCTTCTAACACCTGGTTAACTCTCTCTGTTTGTCCGTCGGTTTCCGGATGATATGCTGAACTGAAGTTGAGCTGTGTGCCCAACGCCTGATGTAAGGATTTCCAGAACGATGAAGTGAATACGGAGTCTCTGTCAGATATAATGCGGCGAGGTACCCCATGAAGTCTAACAATCTGATCAAGAAACACCTTTGCCACTGATGGTGCATTGTATGTTGTACATATTGGTGAAAAATGCGCCACTTTAGTCAGCTTGTCCACTGTCACCATAATAGCATCATGGCGACATGATGACATAGGTAGACCAACGATAAAATCCATAGAAATGGTGTCCCATTTCCATTCAGGTATCTCGTGAGGGTACAACAGTCCCGCTGGATGCTGATGTTCGGCCTTGACCCTCTGACATTCCAGGCAATGAGCAACAAATTCGGCAATGTCACGCCTCATCCCAGCCCAATGATAAAGCTGTCGTAAGTCAGCATGCATCTTCTTCACTCCTGGGTGTGCTGCGTAGGGTGCTCTATGAGCCTCTGATAGGATTACTGCACGAAGATTACCCGCATGGGGTACATAGATGCGTTGCCGATGTCGAAGCATACCATCAGACTCAAGGGTATATCCTGTAAATTTGCCCTCAAGGGCCTTCTGATTTAGTACTGCCTGCTGCACTTCAAGAAACCATTCGTCCTCCGGCAGATGCTGTAAGATGTGATCCTTCAAGTCTATCTTCAAGGTCAGGGTCTGGATCTCGTGGCGTCTTCGACTCAAAGCATCAGCGACCACATTCTCCTTCCCTTTGATATAGTGGACATCGAAGTCATATTCGCATAGGAATTCCATCCAACGCTGTTGGCGGGCGTTCAAATTAGGCTGTGTAAAAATATACTGCAAACTATGATGGTCCGAATGGAGTTCAAAGCGCCGTCCTAAGAGAAAGTGTCTCCAGCGAACCAAGGCATGAACAACAGCTGCAAGCTCTAAGTCGTGCGTCGGATAGTTTAACTCATGTGTCTTTAGTTTCCGCGATTCGTATGTGATCGCTCGACCATCCTGCATAAGCACGGCTCCCAAACCTTCTAATGATGCATCCGTGCAAACTACAAACTCCTCTGAAGGATCTGGAACTGCTAAAATAGGAGCGCTCATAAGACGCTCTTTGAGGACTCCAAATGCCTTTTCACACTGCTCGGTCCAAGTGAAACCCTTCCCTTTTCGCTGAAGGGAAGTAATGGGATGTGCTATCCTGGAGAAACCTTCGACAAATCGACGATAATACCCGGCTAACCCCATAAAGCTTCTGACCTCTGTCACGTTCGTGGGTGCCGGCCACTCCTGGATTGCTCTAATTTTAGATGGATCTACGGAGATGCCATCGCCTGATAAAATGTGGCCCAAATACTGCACCTCTGTCCTGAAGAAGGCACACTTCGCCAAGTTGCCATAAAGTTGCTGCCCTCGTAATTGCTGCAAAACTTGACGCAAGTGCTCTACATGCTCCTCCTCAGTCCGTGAATAAATCAGAATGTCATCTAGAAATATGATCACGAACCAGTCTAGGTATGTACGGAACACCCCGTTCATGAGACTCATGAATACTGCAGGAGCGTTCGTCAACCCGAAAGGTACCACTGTGAATTCATAATGGCCATATCTGGTTCGAAAAGCAGTTTTATGAATATCTGACTCCGTGATGCGCAATTGGTGATACCCAGATTTTAGATCAATTTTCGAGAACACTCTGGCTCCCTGCATTTGATCAAAAAGGTCGTCAATCCTAGGTAGAGGATAACGATTCTTCACCGTCACCTTGTTCAACTGCCTGTAGTCCATGCATAGACGAAGAGACCCATCCTTCTTCTTCACGAAGATAACTGGTGCGCCCCATGGTGAAACGCTAGGTCGGATGTGTCCCTTCTCAAGTAATTCTTCTAACTGCAGCTTAAGTTCAGTGAGTTCATGGGTCGTCATCCTATAGGGTGCGCGGGATATCGGCTCTGCACCTGGCACTAAGTCGATGTGGAAGTCCACTTCTCTACGTGGAGGCATACCAGGTAATTCTGGCGGAAATACATCGGCAAACTCTCTAAGGATAGGGTGATCATCTAAAGTAGCCTCAGGTTCATCCTCTGCTCTATCACTGACTATGATGGAAAACATCTGACATCCCTTCCGCATACAGCGCTTAAGCTGCTGAGCAGATATCATACGAACAGCCGTGGGCTTTTGAATGCCCACTATCTCAACCGACGAACCATGATCGTCTAAACAGCTAATCGTTCTCTGGCGACAATCAAGCTTGGCTCTATGTGCCGCAAGCCAATCCATACCTAGAACAACACCGTAAGACCCTAATGGCATAATCCTAAGGTCACATGTTGTGGTGAAGGTTCCCAATGTGATCTCACAGTCTTTAACTAAGGTATCTACTGACATCCTGGCCCCTGAGGCCAACTCAACTTCCCACCTAATATCTTGCCTAGAAGCCACCAGCCTGCAACGCTCCACTAACGATGTAGACAAAAAGGAGTCAGTAGCTCCTGAGTCAAAAAGGATCGAGATGGGAAAGTCTCTAATCGTACCTGCTGCCTTGATGATAGAAGCCTAGAAATCGGCCTGGCGGTTGTCAATCGCTGCAAACATGTGGTGAGATCTGCCCACGTCACCTACGGTCTGTTCAGACCCTCCTGATCAGGGCTGACCCCCTGCAGTAAATCCCTGCGGGCACTCTCTAGCCAGATGCCCTGCCCCACCACATACATAACATGGTCCTCTAACCTGTAACTGCCCTGACTGTGTTCTGCCCGATTGTTGTTGCCCAGTCCATCCGGTGGATCCCTGTGAGCCTCTGTAAGACTGCTGGGACCTTGCGGGTCCTGCCGATGAACCCTGCTGTCTCTGATCCCTGCGTGGTCCCTGCTGCTGCCATCCACGGTTCTGTCCTCCCTGTCCCCTCTGTTGAAATTTGGATTTTTGTTGATGTTGCTGCTGCTGTGGAGGCCTAGGAGGTAATGATGAAGGATTATATCCTCCTCTCTGTGTTGTGTTTTGAGGCCTTCGAAAATTTTGCTGTTGTTGGGGATTCCGTTCCTGGTACTGTGGGCGTGAATTCTGTCCTCGTCCCTGAATTTCCTCTAATATAAGGGCCTTTTCAACAGCTTCGCTCATGGTCTGGGGATTTGCCATACGAACGGGTCCTGCTATCCCGTGATTTAGCCCTCTGATGAATTTGTGTATTAAGATTTTCTCGTCATGGAGGTATTCCGCGTAACGAGAAAGCTCTATAAATCGGCTCTCATACTGAGTAACGGTGAGTCCCCTCTGCTGTAGATCATGAAACTCATCGATTCTGCGCTGTCTATAATGTTCGGACAAATATCGCACATTGAAGCGCTCAATGAAGATGTCCCATGTGAGTGTATCCACGGAGAGTCGGTGCTTGCACTCCTCTGTGCGCCACCAGGTGGCTGCTGCATCCCTAAGAAGATGAACTGCCACTCGTGCTTTCGTGTTGCTCTCATACGGTCGCAAGGCGAAGCACCTGTCTAAGCTAATTAGCCAAGCCTCGGCCATAGCTCCCTCTGTAGCTCCTGCGAAAGTGGGTGGGTTGAGCCTCAGTAGATCTCTGATAGGGTCCCCTCTGTCTCTAAGTCTCCCAAGTGGCTCTTCCACACCATCCTCATATACTCCCTGCTGAACCTGTTCTTGTCTCAAAAGTCTCGGAGGACTCCTGCTCCGTGCTCGCGAGGCCGACCCTACCTCCTCTACTATTGTGTCAGGAATCTCAATGAAGGGCTCCACACGTGGCACCTCTAGTGGATCAACGCGGGGCTCCATACGTGGCTCAATACGTGACTCGGCACGTGGCTCCTCTCGCGGATCAACACGAGGCTCTATCCGTGGCTCAGGAATCACTGGTGGTAACCTGTCTAGCATAGTCTGTAATGCCTGTAAGATCTGTGGACCTATATCCGATATTGGTGTCGCCTGTGGTACTAGTGGTGCTTGTGGTACAGGTGGTGCAGGTGGTGCTGCTGAATCTGCGGGTGCCAGTCCCTCGGCTGAGGAATCGCTGTGCACCTCGACTGACGCTGTGTGGCGTGATCGCGCTCGTCGAACACGTCGGGGAGGCATCCTACAAAACAAGGTAAAAACTAATTAGCCAAAGTTGCGGAATAATAACGTGCCCAAATACGCCCAGTGTTTAAAACTTGGCTCTGATACCAAATGTCATGCCCACATTTTCCATGTGGTCACAACACACATCGCACGTGTCATAGCCACATCTGTCATGTGGTTATGACACGAGATATGAAAAACTTTTCTCACACTGTCCTAAAAACCCCCTTCGCATGCGTACACATGCTCAACGGTGTTCTCTCATGGTGAAACACTACACTCTTAGGCGGAATACAAGTACAATTGCGTGCAACCAGAAGCATATAGTTCAACAAGAGGGTCTATACAACGCTGCTAACGTCATTGCAAGAGTGAGATTACCAAAGTTCTTAAATCGAACCCTCGGCTATTTTCGGTAGCATAATGCCTTACGGCGTTTGTGGGAATTACGCTGCACTCATTTACGCACGTGGTTCGCTGTTAGAGGAACAACTTCCCATGACGCCTTGTTCCGACTAAACCGACTAGTGATCTCCCTATTTAGTCATTTTTTCAGCCAGGCACGGTTGTTTGTCTCCTCTCTTGTTTCCTGAAACATACTCCTCCTATGACTTAGCATTTTCAACAAGGCGGTTTGGTTGCTCTCTCTTCCCTTTTCACAAGTTCTTAATTTTGATTATATCTTTATCGCCCTTACCTTAACTATTCCTCTGTTAATTTAGTGTGTTTATATTTCGGTCTCTCTCTCTCTTTCGTTTTCTATGCTTTCTTTATGTGCATCCTGACCTTTCTTCATGATTTACGTCAATCAGGGTTATCACTGCAGCTATTGTTGATATTAAACCTAATTTCAGGATGATCTAGGTCACAAAGGCTGGTTTACTATTTCGCTGGACTCGGTCTCCTAATCTTCCCCGATCTAGGTTCCTCCTCTTCGTATATACTTAGTCAACTTGTTCCTAAGCAAATTTGGCAGAAGGGTCCGTCAACTTAGTTCTCTTATCCCATGTGAGAAATGTCGCGCATTTTCTCCTCTGTGTTTTCCAATGTTAGTTTTTCTTCTTCGGACCCTCTTACAGGTTTACTTATGAGGTCGTTTGCTACAGTTGAGATTAATATGGCCACATGGATTGTCAGTGGTGGCTTCTTAAGTTTATTTCCAGTGTTCTTTTGAACAAGTGATCTGTAATTTTCCTCTTCATTTTCCAGGTGATTGGTATTACGTTGATAGTTGAAACTTCCGAGAAACTCTTTCCAGAGTATCACTGAATATTCTTTAACTCTCTTTTACATTATAATTTTATTTTCTCTTGTTTATAATTACTGTTGTTACTATTACTGTTGTTACTATTAATGACTATTAATCCACTGGTTGTGACTCGTTTAACGTTGTAAATAGATGTAGGTGGTTCACCACTTTATAAAACTCTGTTCATGGTAATATATCTTCTTTGGTTGTTGTGTTCAACACTTAATAACATCTACTGTGAGAATATAATTTGTTATATTTTTTTTTTCTCTATATCCATGAGACATGGTTTATAACGATTTAAAACGAGGGCCCAATAAAATGGTTCATAGATTTACTCCTATGTATATTATATATATATATATATATATATCTATATATATATATATATATACATATATATATAATATATTTATTTTAATGTCTCTGCATAGGACGAAATTGGTTTACCACGACTTATATATCTATATCTCTCTCTCTCTATATATATATATATAGATATAGATAGATATATAATCATTATTATATTATATATATAGCTATATACATAGACATATATAGTATATATATATGCCTATATATAGAGCTATATAAAAACTGTATTTATATTCAAATAAACCGATCATATGTTAGGGCCCAAGCCCTAACATTTTATTGCTTTAGATTCCACAGCCGACGGCGGCCATGGGCGGCGGTGGCCGCAGTGACAGAGCGGCGGACAGGATCGGCGGTGGCCGCAGAGCGGCGGACAGGATCGACGGTGGCCGCAGAGCGGCGGACAGGATCGACGGTGGCCGCAGAGCGACGGGCCTGTGCAGGCCGCGGGAGGCATAAGGGATTGGGGGGGGATGTGGAGTGGGGCGGAGCCCCACCCACATTCCCACGACGTGGGGTGTGGGTGGGGCTCCGCCCCACTCCACACCTTCATATATATGTATGAGGGTCTGCGGTGGGGATTTCTCCCCACCGCCTATTCTAAACCGCGACTGTATTTTTATCCGCGGCTTAAACTTTGACAGTCTTTCACAAGATGCTAATCGTTGATTATTATCAATAATAATATATTTACAAGTATATATATATATATATTTATATATATTCATATATAAATATATATATATATATGTATATATCAACGATAATATATTTATATATATATATATTTCATATATATATATATATATATATATATCCCCCTTTTTTTTATATTGATATATAACATTCAATTTCATAACAATTATAATTACTTTCAATTTCTCTATTATTCTGAAAAATGATAATTACTCAAAATGAGAAATATATATATATCTCTATATATATTTATAAATTTACTTAGAGAAAAATATTCTTTATGTATTTGTATAATTCCAATTCCTAAAAAAATTTCTCAAATTCACTACTTTATGCATTTTCTCCAAATCAACCTGTTATAAAGAAATTGTCATAACAATTAGATATAAATATATATATATATATATATATATATATATATATATATATATATATATATATATATATATATATATCCCAATTTCACTTAATCGGTAGAAATGGTAAATAGCTATCCCTTTATTATAAGTATAGATTTCCATTTTCATAAACATTTAAGACTTCGTAAATTTACAAACAGATTATATTTACATGCTAGATTTCCTCTAATCCTTCTAAATTAACAGAATCCATTAAATATGGAGAATAACTCAAATATTTAAAACTGTCTTTTCCATTTTAGCATTGAACTATAAAGAAAATTAGCATTTCAACTAGTTAAGCAATTCCAAACTTTCAAATGTAAACAACTCAGATTAGATTGCAAAAAAATGAACTTTTTCCTTTCAGTAATACTTGAAACACAAAAATTGCTATTGAACAAAGTTTGCAACATCAACTTAAAATTTAAGCACATTCATATTACAGCTTCTCAATCATGAATACCACCACTTAATTTCCCAGATATGAACTTTCTCCTCCCAAACAGTAGACAACTGAGAACTTACGACAACCAAATAAAAGTCCAATAATAACAAGATCAGGGAGGTGATTTTCTTCACTCCCAGAGTATCATTAATATTACAACAATAACAAGAGAGGTGTTCTCTCTTCATCTCTATGAAATGAACCAGGCCTAATTCTCATGACAAGAAGATGAACTGTTTCTTCATAAATAGCCAACCAGAAGCTCCAAGAGAAAAACCTGCGTATCAAAGACAACAAAGAAGAAAATACCACTCGTCTAGCTCTCCTCCCTACCGTAGACCCGCAAGAGGGTCACCCCTGAGCTAGGGAGACCATACTCACACCTGGGTACTCAAACACTCCACTTCACAACAGAAACAACAACAATCCCAAAGCACACATACACCCGTGGGTATTTTACACAATACGGAAACTCAACTACAGTGAGTTTCATAAGGGGCAGGAGAGTGGACACACTCGACTCCAGAGTGTCACCCTGACAGATAAATGAACTAATATAAATTTCTCTTGGTCTCAACCAAGTGTGATCACAATTTGTAAGAAATCTGTATATGACTCTCAAGTCAAAAATACAGTCACAGATACATGCCCTCAAGACTTTCAACATCCCAAAAGATGGAAACAGGTATGCACCCGAGGAGGATCTCTCCTCCCCTACCCCAAACTTGATGAGCATTTCTCCCAAGTGGGAGACGCTCTGTCAAACAACCCGACAAGAACCCCACAGAAAACAAGTCTAAACACATATTTCACACACATTTCATACACGTTTCAAGTCTACAAAATCAAAGGTAAAATTCAGACCAACCTTGCAAAGCCCTCCTGGAATGAAGTTGTTGCAGAGTCCACAGAGTTCACTTCCAACCTTAGCCACCAACTCCCTCTCCCTTCTCTATCTTCCAAACTAACTTCTCTATTTTTGGTAAGGCCAAAATGAAAGTTTTTCCCCAAAATTCAACTAACTCCCTCTCATCCCAAAATTTGAAAATAAATAACCCAAATTCTCTTTCTTTTTAATTTTGAGAAATGGGGAAGTGACACTTGTCACCTCCTCACCCTTCCCAAAAACCACTATTCTGTCCAGGTGGCTTATGTCACTCTCCATTCCCAAGGGTACTCCTTATTCCTCTCATGTGACTCCACTTTCTCATGGGAGAAATAAAAAAAAGAGTTAAATGGGAACAAGACAGGTGACCCATGCCTCTTTCTCCTTTCTTCACATGGGTGTCCCCATAGTACATGGGGGAATCTCACTAAAGAAGAGGTGACTTTCACTAATGGGTGGCATCTCTTATCTAGGGAAATGTAGAGGGGATGGGTTGAGTGTTGGTACAACCCATCATGTCCCCTCCTACCTCCAATTTTCGCCACTTAACTTCAGGGGAAGGTTAAGTTGACTAGATGGAGGTTACTCAAGGGTTACCCATGCCAAATGGGCCCCTGGACCCATGGGGTATAACCCAGGGTCAACTTTAACCCATACAAGACACCCCTGGTCAAGGTAAAGCACAAGAAAAGGGCCTCATAATTTAAATAAAATAAGAAATTTCAAATTCAATCTCTTTACAACACTTAATTATAAAAATAATGTTACATGAGGGTAACCTAACCCACTCGACCATACGAAAGACCACATTACATCATGACATCAAACACAAAGAGATCTTGGTTCCTCGTGGGACCAGATCGGCTTAACCGGGAATAACAATTAACAAGGTGTGGAATGATCTCCGAAATCTGTGGTTCGATTAGTAATCCCTGCACACTCAATTACAAGATCAGTAACCACATAAATTCATCATACCCGAAGCAACTTAAATAAAACATGCATTCTCATGCCCTAGTACAATTTAACATAATTAAAAATCATATTACAATTTTCCATCATTACCTAATTCATTTTTCTGAAAAGTAAACTTATCCAAACATCACCCAATTAGTTTTTCCGAAAACATAATAAAGTTAAATAGTCTGACAAATTCCGGGAACTGCTATCCCACAAATATGAAAGTAACAATAACAGTACTGTAAATAGTCATAACAACAGTAGTAAAAAGGTCGGTCCTCACAAGGTTCCCATGTATTTGGCACTGTTTGCACTTTTTGACGAACTGATATGAATCCATTTCCATGTTTGGCCAGTAATAACCCAAACGCATGAGTTTCTTGGCTAAGGAAGGACCGCTGGAGTGTGTTATGCAGATCCCTTCGTGTACGTCTCACAAGGCAGTTATGGATTCTTCTTGTTCTAAACAACAGAGCAAAGTACCATTGAGACCACGTCGGTACAGGGTATCGACTATGATAGTGTAGCGGGAGGTTTGTCGTATGAAAGTTCACTTTTGGTTGGAAGAGAGGTCAGGTGGGAGAATGTTGTCCTTGAGGTAAGTGTAAGTCTTACTGTACCAAGGTGAATCAGATCCGACTAGAAGGCAGATGGAATGGGTCTCAAGAAGATCAGAAGCTGGTTGTCGGATAGTTTCCACTAAGAACTCATACCGTGACTCATTTTCAGGTATTTCCAGAAGAGAGGCTATGGTAGCCATTGCATCTACCGCCTTATTCTCAATCCTAGGTATTTGCTCGAAGGAGATGGTCCCGAAGTGTTCTTTGAAGTCGTCAACCATTCATTTGTATGGGATGAGCTTTTCATCTTTGGTTTGATACTCATTGTTGACCTGGTTGATGATAAGCTGAGAATCACCATAGACATGCAGTTCTTGGATTTTGCACTCAGTCGCCATCTTGAGACCAATTATCAAGGCTTCATACTCCGCTATGTTATTGGTGCATGGAAATAACAAATGGTAGGACTTCAGAATTGTGTTGCCTTGAGGAGTTATAAATAGGATACCTGCCCCCAATCCATGGTGTGTATAAGACCCGTCAAAGTAGAATTTCCAGAAAGATGTTGACACATTGAATAAGGATTCATCTGGAAATTCAAACTGCATGGGCTTGCTGTCTTATAACGGTGCATCTGCTAGTTGGTCAGTTATGATTTGTCCCTTGATGGCTTTTCTGTCCACATATTCGATGTCATACTCACTGAGAAGCATTACCCACTTTGCTAGGTGACCTGTGAGAGCTGCTTTGTTGAGGAGATACTTCAGTGGGTCTATTTTTGCAATGAGTTTAACTGGATGTGCAAGCATGTAATGTCAGAGTTTTTGTGAAGCAAAAACTACCGCGAGACATGATCTTTCTACTTGTGAGTATTGCAATTCGTAGCCCACTAAGGTTCGACTGATGCAGTATACAGCTCTTTCCTTGTTCTCATAATCTTGCTGTGCTAGAAGAGCTCCAAGAGCAGTAGGTGTAGTGGATATGTAGAGAATTAGAGGTTTTCCTTGGATCAGAGGCATGAGAATGGGTGGATTCATAAGGTATTCCTTTAGTTTGTTGAATGCTTCTTCACACCGCTCATCCCATTTAAATGGAATGTTCTTATGCAGGAGATGGCTGAAAGGTTGGCACTTGTTTGCCAGCTGTGATATGAATCTGCGGATGGCCTGCAGCTTGCCCTGTAGGGATCTCAACTGAGTTAGAGTCTTGGGTGGTGGCATGTCCATTATAACTTTGACCTTTGCAGGGTCTACCTCTATTCCATTTGCCGACATGATGAAGCCTAGCAGCTTGCCTGAAGTTACCCCAAACACACATTTCTTTGGGTTCAGTTTGACTTGGAATTGGTCCAATCTTTGAAAAACTTTTTCTAAGACATCTAGGTGTGAGTCCCTTGTGAGAGACTTTGCTAGGATATTGTCGACATAGTCTTCCATTGTTACATGCATCATGTCATGAAATATAGTAGTCATAGCTCTTTGATATGTGGCACCTGCATTTTTTAGCCCAAATGGCATGACATTCCAGCAAAAGGTACCCCAGGGGCAAGTGAAAGCTATCTTGTGTTGGTCATCTGGTGCTATTTTGATTTGATTATACCCTGAGAATCAGTCCATGAGTGATAGCATTATATGTCCTGCAGTTAGGTTGACTATGATATCGATGTTTGGCAATGGAAAATTATCCTTGCGGCATGCTTTGTTTAAGTCTCGAAAATCATTGCATAGTCGAACTCGGCCATCTGGTTTGGATACTGGCACTATGTTGGATATCTATTCTGGGTAATCTATGGCTCTGATGAACCCCACATCCAACAATTTCTTGAGTTCTTCTTTGACAAAAGTGCTATGTGAGGATGCATTTTTCTCAGCTTCTGCTTTATTGGTTTTACTCCTGGATCCAATGGTAGATGATGTAGAATTAAGTTTGGGTCTAAACCCGGCATGTCTGCATATGACCAAGCAATGCTGCCTGTCTTCTTATTAAAGAATGGTACAAACCTAGTTTTCTCTGGTGGTGTAAGAGATTTGGCAAAGTGGATAATTTTGGGCTGTTCTTCTATTCCAATATTCACAGGCTCCGTTGGTTCCACAACAATCTGTGACCTTTCCTGATACATATCACTAGGGAGAATGTCAAGCATTCCATCGTCACGTGCCACAGTTGGGTTTTCGCCTTCGGATATGTCTTTTCTTTTTACTGTTTTGTGATCTGACACTGCCGCAAGGGGGTTTTCACTGTCAGATCTATTTTTGATCTTGATATTCTTGCGACTGGAAGGCTTGGCACCCTCCCCGAAGTAAGCCACGGTATTCAGTTCAATAGAAAAACTAGCTTTATGATCTCCCTTGGGTAAGTGGTCCCTAAGTTCCATATAATCAATGTAAGCATCATCGTTTTGGAACATGTCTAGTTGGGGAGTCCTTGCAGATCTCAGTCAATAAATTTAGGGTGCAAGAGGGGAAGGGAGTCGGATGATAGACCTGATTCATTGATGGTGTGAATGGAAATGTTAGGAGCATTGGCGGGGGTAGTGTTCAGGGTGGTACTTTCCTCCAAGTTGTTTATTGCAATGGAATTTAAACTTTCCTCGAAAGCCATAATCCCAGGGATGGGCAAATCAGACTCTAGTGGTCTGTTCCATTGCGCTTGTTCCTCATGGTAGGGGCTTAGAGTTTGGATGGTGTCGACCTCTTTGTCGTCATAGGAGTGCTCTATTAGCTCATTCCACTCATACTCATTTGAATCTGTGTCGCTGTCCACTTGGAGTGTTTGAATTGTTTCTACAAGGCAAGCATTTTCCTTAGCTTTGCCCTTGCCTTTGTATCCTAGGCCACTTGTGTTTCTAGCCGATGAAGATGAAGAAGGTTGTATAGGTTCAATGATTCCTTCTTTTCTGAGGCTGATGGGGCCTTGTCCTTCATACCCCATCCTGTGCAGAATAGTCTCACCTCACCCATAGAGTTCTGTTGGGAGTCTAGGCGGATCTTGGGGTGTGTTTTCTTCAGCATAAAGCCATTGCAGGAGGTCTCTCTCCTTTGTTTCATCGGATAAGGTCCCCCATTTTACAAAGGGAGTTGCGGGAGTTACAGGAGGAGCAGATGGCTTTGGAAAATATTTGGGTTGGCCAAACGAGCGAGGAGACAAAGGCATTTTGGCAAGATTGAGGCTATGCTCAATGGAGTATTCCCCCACTCCACTTTCTTTTATGGTAATCTTCTGTGCTTTGGGTCTTGAGGAGGAAGCTTCAGTAGTATGGTCCTGTTGCGGGGTAGGGGAAATATATGCTCTATTGTTGGGTATGACACATTCAGGTTTTGCACGGAAAGAATTGCAGTGTTGGTAGGGGTCAGGGTCGCCTTGAATGGTGACTTGCTTGCCATTGTGCGGGAACTTAATGCATTGATGATAGGTTGAGGGGACAGCCTTCATGGCATGAATCCATGGTCTCCCTAGTAGGATATTATAAGTGAGCTCCCGATCAAGGACTTGACACACCACATCTTTTATTACTGGTCCCACTTGAATGGGTAGGACAACTGTTCCCTTTGTGGTTCTTTCTTCCTCGTCATATGCTTTGATGGTAATTTTCCTCCTTGGATCAACTGCCTGTTTGGAGAACCTCAGTGCAAGGACTAGCTTTAGTGTGCAAATATTTAAACCAACACCTCCATCAATGAGAACCCTCTTGATGCAGTGCTTGTGTATGAAGGCGACAATGTGCAAAGGGGTGTTATGAGGTTGGGATACAGAGAGGTCATCTTGCTCAGTAAACGATATGGAGTTGGAGGATGTCAGATTGCCTACCATGGTCTGGAACTTCTCTTGGGCCAAGTTAGTGGGGACAGTGGTTTCCACTAAGGCTTTCTCAAGAATCTCCTTATGAGAAGGAGATAGACGCAATAGCTCCAATATAGAAATGTGAGCCAGAGTTTTCTGTAACTGGTCGATGACATTGTATTGATGGGAGTTGGATGGGGAATGTGATGACCTTGGAGGGGCGGTATTGAGCATGACTTTACCACTGTGGGTAATTATACTACAACCAGTTCTGTTAGGCCCTGGTTGTTGGTTGGGTGAGATGACATTGACCTGCAGGATTTGCTCAGAAATGTAGTTTATGGTGTAGTCAAATGGCACACTTGCATAGTTGGCATTACTAGTCCCGCTGTTCTGATTTGGCCGGTTGCGATTATTGTTGTTGTCGTTACTGTTGTTGCCGTTGTTGTTGTGGCCATTGTTGTTGTTGTTGTTATATGGCCTATTGTGATTCAGAAGTGGATCCCTGTAGGCCACATGAGTTTCATTGGAGGTATGCTGTTGTGTCCCTCCCTGATTCTGATCTAGTATATCTTGTATGACATTTTTGAGGCGGATGCAATTGTTAGTTGTATGCCCCCTTCCTCGATGATATTCACAATAGTCTATGTCCTTCTAGTAGGGAGGTTTGACTATAGGCTCGTAATCACTTGTTGGCGGTAGAGAAATCTCGTTGTTAGCCAACAACTTCCTTAGTGCAGACTCTTGAGACTCACCCAATGGTGTGAATTTTCTCCTTGGATTTGAACTAAACCAAGGTCTGGGCTCCTGAGGGGGTGGTTTGTTGAGTGTACCATTATTTGTTTCTCCCTTAAGAGTGAATATGGGTTGTTGCTTGGGAGCTGCCGCCTTGGCATCGACTACCCCATCGTTGACCACATTCTTGTTCTTGGTCCAAAATTTTGATTTATCCATTGTGTAATTGGAAGTAGGTGTGTCCTTGTATAGCTTGATAGCTCCTTTAGTGATTATAGCCTTTTCGATGAATAAGCCCATTTCAATGACTTTTGAGAATTATGTAGGGCACTGTATCTGAATTTGATAGCTAAGATCAGTGTTCAGGTTATGGACAAACATCTCCAATAGCTACTTCTTAGGTATATCATAAGAACACTTACTAACTAGTTGTCTCCATCATTGTAATAAGGTGGCGAATGACTCACCACTCTTTTGTTTGGTGTTGCATAGATCTAGCATAGATACATCGTGTTCGATGTTATAAGAGAAGTGCGTTATAAATTTATTGACAAGTTCATCAAAAGTTCTAATTCTTGGTGGGAGATGCGAGAACCACTCCATAGCTTGACCACCTAAAGATCTTGGGAATAGTCTCATCAAGTAGGTCTCGTTGTGAGCTACTTCTAAACATGCGGCATTGAATTCCCTGATATGATCTCTAGGGTCCCCCTTCCCTTTGTATTTGTCAAACTTGGGCACCTCGAACCTGTAGGGGAATGGTCTCATGTCCAGACTTTTGTCAAAGGGGTACGGTGCTATATCCTCCAAGGAGTAGTTCTTGGTATTTGTACCGGTCTTAAGGTCAGATATTTGTTGTGTGAGGCTCTCAAGTTGCTTCTACATTTCTTCCATGGGTTTCTTTCCTCTATCATTTGCATGTGGGACCATGTCATTTGTACCCCTCTCATGATTATTGTCTACATTGTCCATTATTGTACTTATATCAAAGTCTGTGGGGAGTTTAATTCTAAGACTAGCGAGATGATAGAAGTATTTATGGGGGTCCTCAACAAGTACCTTTTCTATTAGGCGTTGGAATTTTCCATCTTGGATGTGTGCTTCATACTCTTCACGAGAAATTTCTTTGTCACTATCATGTGGTGTGACAATGTGATTGGATGAGGCAGCCATTTCTATTTGCTTTTTGTACTGGGATCGAGTAAGAACCATGCAAGGTGACGCGAGATGGAGTGGACTAGGATTAGAAATTTTAGCAAGGTGCTGACTGAGACTATTGTGAATAGGATACCTGAAACAAGGTTTGGACAAAGGATTCTCTCGCTCAATGACTTCAGGTAAAGATGGTTGACACAAGACATTAGCCACTAGTAAAGGTAGTCGATACTAGTCTTACTGTGTAGGGCCTAGTCGTTCAACAAGACTACTAGCAAAGGTATTGTGACCTACTAGGCTTACATGAATTCACTAATGATACGAGAAAGGGATCTATGTTGAACCGGTATGGAATAAACTGACTTTGCTTTGACCAGAGGTGAATGGGTGATTGACGGAAGAGAGACACTTTGGGTGAAATAGATGAAGACTGACTGCAAGGCTGAATCTGACCTCAAAATGTGAAGCTAGGCTAAAATGGGTGCTCCAAACAGGTAAAAATATTTCCTCAAAAGTAGTGCAAGTGGTCACTGTCGTGTATGCGTAGATACAAATGCACAGCAGAAATGAGTATATGCACAGGAAGTCGCAGTATATGTGCAGCACTGGTGAAGTATAAATGCGCAGTAACAGTGTGTATATGCGCAGCAAGTTGACATGTATGCGCAGCAAGTCGACACAAATGCGTAGCAGAAATGGATATATGCACAACTCTGTTTTTGGGAAAATTTTTTGGATTTTTCTGTTGTTTTTTGGTATTTTTGGCTGGAAAAAGGCCTTCTTGATCTAATTTTATGAATTAACCACAAGAAAACACAGCAAGCAAAAAAGAATATTTTATAGTTTTTCATTATTTTTGTGGTTTTTCTGACTCTATTTTGGATGAAACTGAACAAAAGCAAGCACAAATATCCTAGGCTAGAAATGGATTACAAGGGATTTTGGCCACTAGAACAAGATGTATTTAATGCAGGCAACCGTTCAAGTGGTTACATGTGCGACAGCACTACTCTCCTTTGTGGAGTCTCCTAGCCTCAAAGGGTTGCGCCTGAGAGGGTTTTGGGGGAGGTTGGCCATCAGTGTAACATAGCAGCACTTATTGCAGGAAGTTTTCACCTCAAGCACAATTTATTTTAAGTGGCTTGGTAGGGCTTGGCTTTAGCCTGTTACCACTCAGGGTCGTTCCCACTTGGACAAGCGTGCATCCAAGGGTAGGCCCCTCCTAAAGGTTAAACAAATAGAATGACAAGTCTGGCACTCTGATCACCTAGAAAAGGGGAGAGCATAAGCCTATTGTCATTCGTCAAGCACAGAAGATACTGATTAATCCAACCTAGTTAAAAGTAGAAAAACTAAATGGGCTAATCTACTTGGGCAAGCACAGAACTTTGAAGTGATTTTAGCAAGATAGCATTAGTTTAATTTTAACCCCAGAAATCAATGGTGAGTTCAATTTTAATCCGTGTAGCACGAAATAGTTAACTTTGAAGTTTTGGTCCAACGAGATAGCAGTAGTTCAATTTTAATCCAGAAGTCAACGGTGAATTCAGTTTTTAATCTTCGTAGCACGAAATAGTTAACTTTGAAGTTTTGGTCCAACAAGATAGCAGTAGTTCAATTTTAACCCCAAAATCAATGGTGAATTTAGTTCTAATCCCAGATAGCAATAACTTGGAAAGTGTTGCAATGCAAGAAACAAATGATCCAGTTACTTCTTCCCTAATTAGAGCTAGGTGAGGATTTGAATGAACATCAGTTTTATTATCCCTTAGAAAGTGAAGTGTGAACTATTTAAATGCAACTATATGGAACTAAACCTGAGCCTATCCTGCAAAACAGCTCCAGAGAACACCTGCGAAAAGGTTAGCATTAGCAAACTTTCCTAGAAAAGTACTAAAACCATAGCTGATTACAGATGCGCCGCTTTAGTGACTAAATGCACAGAGATAGTCAACAGAAGTGCAGCAATAACAAATGCGCTGCAACAGTGCGTAAAAGCGTAGCTAGAATACACAGAAGCACAGAATGGACAAATACATAGTAACAGTACTCAAATGCGCCATGGAAATGAATAGATGCACAGGAATTGTGAATGCGCAGTAACAGTGGACACATGTGCAGCAAGAATGAATGTATGCGCAAGAATAGCAAAAGCGTCGTAACAGTGCGCAAAAGCATAGCAAGAAAGTACGGATGCGCAGGAATAATGGAAGCGCCGTAACAGTGGGTATATGCACCACAGAAATGTTCAAATGTGCTGAAGTAGCCTGTGCGTGAATGTGCGTGACCTGTACGGAATCTACCTTCAAAAAAGCTCAGATTTTGATGAGATAAAGGGGCAAGGGCCCCACGGTGGGTGCCAAAAATGTTAGGGTAAAATGCAGTTTAATCAAATGAACAATAATAAACCCCAAACATCAACAGAATAATGAAAACAAGAAGAGCAATAAGTAACACAATGCAAACCTCCCTTGAATCAAAGCTTCTGTTGTTCACCTATTACGACCGTCCTTTGCTGATGAAGTAGGCCCTCAGTGAGTGCACTCTTTTCGCTGTGTTGTAGGATGTCGATAGTAAATGGCTGTGATAATGAATATGCCAAGAAGATGAGCTTCGAAGCAACAATGGTGATCTCAAGCAAATAGTATTGGGGTGCCAAAGGCGCGTGGGTAGAATTCTGCAGAGTAACAATACGAATAGCCTGGATGAATAGAATGGAGGGATGAAGCTTCTTTTATAGACTCAGAAGAATGAGAATCAATGGTTGAGAGGAAGTGTGATGATCAATGGCTAAGGATGGTTGAGGAATGTGCAACCAGTAGAAATATGACAAGTGTCTCATCTCCATCATGAAAGAGGGGTTTTGACAACAGTGATTGGAGAGTTAACTCTTTTAACTGAACAGTTAACAAACTTGATTAGTCAGTTGGAAGAATGAATTATGGAATTGATTGAATTGATTGAGGGATTAACTCAATTGACTAGTTAGTTAACACTTTTGATTGATTAGTTAACTAACTTCTGATTTGAGAAGAAATAGGACATGTGGGTGAGGGGGAAAATAGGTAATTAAATATTTAATATATTTAATTACATGTGTAACCTGATGAGGTGGACAAGGTGAGGTGGAAAAGTGAGGTGTAAGTGTGAGGTGGATTTTTGGAATTAGAACTTAGGATAGAGGAATTTGGATTGATTAAATAATTTATGATTATTTAATTGTGTGAGACATTTACAAGAATTTTAATTAAATAAATAGATTTTATTTAATTATGGAACAGTGAATCTATTAAATAAATTTAGAATATTTATTTAATTGATGGAAGAATGGCATAAATATTTAGAATATTTATTTAGTTGAATTGTGTCATTTTTAGGTGTATACAATAATAAGCAAGGTTTTAAGCAAAAAACAGGTTATGATTCTCAAAAAATAGAAAATACAGTTTCCCAGGGTGAGAATCCGAATAAAAATTCTCAGAACAACAATGACAGTCAGGGAGCCATAAAAACTAAAGCTGGATCATCTCAGGATAGAGGTAAAACGGTGGAGCAAGCTACAACTGTTATTCAAAATTATGCTCCATTCGACATCACTCAGGTCTTGTCTCAAATAAAAGTCTCTGTTCCACTAATGGAACTGATGAAAGTAGAAGAGTTCAGAAACAAGGCTGTATCTTTGATCTCAACAACACCATGTCAAGCCAAGCAGATTGATCAACCTCAGGGTAAGAAACAGGCCCTATATATTGATGAAGATGAAGTTCCTGAAGTATATTTGGGGATGATCATGACAAAATGTCCTTCACAAATGGAACCGTTTTATGTCTCCCTGGTTATAAATGGAAAAGTGATTAAAAATTGTATGCTTGACTCAGGAGCATCAACGAACATCATGCCTTTGGCCATCATGCAGCAAGTTGGATTAAAGATTGATAAGGCATGTGGGAAATGCTATGCCATGGATGCTAGAGAGGTACCTGTCATTGGAATCATGAAAGATGTTGATTTTAGACTAGAAGCATATCTCAAAAAAACCTACAAAATGAACATAACGGTTGTTGATATCAAGCCACAGTATGGCATGCTGCTATCAAGAAGATGGGCAGCATTGATTGGTGGGAGTATGCAACTGGATCTGTCATATGCTATGATCCCTATGAATGGCAAGGATGTCAAATTGATCAGAGAAGAAAGGTCATTGGAGACAGTTGAGGATCAAGAATCAGAGGAACATATATGTTTTGTGAACACTGACTGTGATAATTTTAGAGTTGTCTTAGATGATAAAGAGGGTAAAGGGGGAGACACATGCATTGAAGAGCTTGACCAACAGGGTCTCTGGACCATGTATTTTGATGGAACTTGTTCGAAGGAAGGCTCTGGTGCTGGGATTGTATTTCTGTCTCCATCTGGTAAACTTCTAAAATTCTCTTTCTTGTTGAAGTTTGCCTGTACAAATAATACTGCAGAGTATGAGGCTCTATTATTAGGATTGAATGTAGCTTTGAAGCATAGAATCAAGATGCTCAAGGTGTTTGGTGATTCAGAGCTTATTGTTTCCCAAGTTAGAGATAAGTATGCATCAAAGAATAAAAGGTTAAAACAATATAAGCATGTTGTTTGGGATACAATAGAATTGTTTGATGCATTTGCAATAAATTGGATAGAGAGATCGAAAAATGTCATGGTAGATTTTCTAGCTAATGTAGCCATAAGGCCAGATGACATCACTCTATCAGATGTCACAAATGTTGAGGTCAAGCTTAGACCTGCAGTGCCAGACAATGTATGCAGCTGGCAGGTATTTAATGATGATAAGGATTTACTGAGATTTCTGCATTGTATTGATGAATATGAGAACCAGGAAATGGATTTTCATAATTTTGTAGAGGTAGTAGATGGGAAAGAAACTCTCCTAGGGAAGGAAGTAATTCAGCTAAAAATAAATAAAATCCCTAGAGGGCTGGTGGCTTTAGAGAGGGCTTTTGACAATAGGGATCAATTTATTACAAAGGCAGCTCCAACAAACAAGAATGATTTAGAAGAGATAAATTTGGGGACATCTCATGCTCCCAAAAAGGTATACATTGGCAAATAGCTCAAACCACATATCAGAATTATGTTGATTGCATTGCTAAGAAGGTACAAGCATGTCTTTGCCTGGTCATATGAGGACCTTAAAGCTTATAGAGAAGATCTATTCCAACATGAGATCCCATTGAAGCATGAAGCTAAACCATTTAGACAAAAGCAAAGGCATATCAACCCAACTTTAGCTCCTAAAATGCAGGAAGAACTCATGAAGCTTAGGGAGGCTGGAATAATCATGCCTATCAAACATTCAACTTGGGTGTCTAACCTTGTCTCAGTAAAAAAAAAGAATGGTGACATCAGACTTTGTGTGGATTTTAGAAATTTAAATGTGTCTTCTTTGAAGGACAATTATTCATTGCCAAACATGAAGGCCATGTTGCAGAAGGTAACTGGCTATTAGCTTCTATCTATGATGGACGGATTCTTAGGATACAATCAAGTGAAAGTAAAGGAATTAGAACAATTCAAGACCACTTTCACTACTCCATGGGTAACCTATGTTTATGTAAGGATGCCATTTGGACTGACGAATGCAGGTGCTACATTTCAGAGGGCCATGGATGTGGCTTTTGCAGGATTGATTGATTCGGCCTTGGCTGTGTATCAAGATGACCTAACTACCTTTTCAAAGAAAGAAGAATAGCACTGTTTGCATTTGGAACAAATTTTTATTAGAGCATTAGAGTATGGAATCTCACTCAACCCAAAGAAATGTGCCATTGGAGTTATAGAAGGAAAACTGCTTGGACACATTGTTTCCAAGGATGGAGTCAGGATTGATCCTGAAAGGGTAGCTACAATTGACAAAATCTAGATCCCTAAAATGGTAAAAGGTGTTCAGTCCTTCTTTGGACAGATTAATTTTGTTAGGAGATTTGTTCCTAATTTTGTAGAGACCACCAAGGAGATCTCTAAAATGCTGAAGAAGAATGCAATTGTCAAATGGGAAGATGAAGCAACCAAATCATTTCAGGACATAAAGGAGGCGATAAAGATGGCTCCTGTTTTAAAATCTCCAAATTTTTCTAGGCCATTTCAATTTTTTTCATTTGCTTCTTTCCATACTGTTGTTGCATGCCTATTGCAAAAAAATGAAGAAGGGTTTAAACAGCCTATAGCTTTCTTTAGTAGGTCGTTGTAGGCTGCTGAATTAAAGTATGATATAATGGAGAAATAGGCATATGCATTGGTTAGAGCAGTCAAAAGCTTTAGGCCATATTTGGTAGGCTCACAAGTAGTTGCATATGTACCTCATGCAGCAGTCAAAGATATATTTACTCAGCAGGAGGTAACTGGAAGAAGATGCAGATGGATAAACAAGTTGCAAGAGTTCAACATAGAGATGCAGATCACAAAATTGGTAAGAGGACAAGGTTTAGCAAAGCTAATGACACAGTCAAATTTAGAGGCATGCCAAGTGAATGAAGTGCATAGTGAAGTTATTAAATACATCAGTGATATCCAGAAGAGAACCCTGAAGCTGCAAGCTATTAAATACATCATTGTTGAGGGAGAGCTATATTGGAAAAATCCTGATGGTGTATTACTCAGATGTGTGAATGAAAATCAGGCCAGAGATATTTTAAGTGATATGCACAACGAGGTATGTGGTGGGCACTATGCTGCCCGGACAATAGCCCACAGAATTCTCAGAGCTGGCTATTGGTGGCCAACTCTTTTCTCAGATGCACATAGAACGGTAAGAAGATGTGAGTCTTGGCAAAGGTTCTTAGGAAAGCTAAGATATCAAGGTGCATTACCCCTTAGGACTATAACTATAGAAGCACCATTTCAACAATGGGGGATTGATTTTATAGGGGAAATCTCAGAAAAATCAAGTGGAGGGCACAGTTGGATTCTGGTTGCCACCGATTACTTCACTAAATGGATTGAGGCCATTCCAACTAAAAAAGCTACAAGCAGAGTGGTGATGGACTTTATTTTGGAAAACATTATTGTCAGATTTGGAGTACCAGCCAAATTGGTCATAGATAATGCAATGTGCTTTAGGTCTGGTGAGTTTATTGATTTTTGCAGCAATTACGGAATTGATTTGTCTCATACATCACCATATCATCCACAAGGGAATGGTCAGGCAGAGTCGAGCAACAAAAGTCTTATGAAAATCATCAAGAGGACGATAGATAAAAATAAGAGGTCCTGGGATTCAAAGCTAAAGTTGGCATTATGGGCTGACAGGGTGACAGTAAAAAGAGCAACTAGAAGGTCACCCTATGAATTAGTATATGGCACAACAACTAGATTGCCTGTGAACAACCTCCTGCCAGTTTACAAATTCATGCAAGAAGATGAGGAGGAGGTTGAGGACTCAATGACAGAAAGAATAAATCAGCTGGTTGCACTAGACGAAATGAGAAGGGAAGCACAGAAAACAAACATCAAGACACAGCAGCAAGTGAAATATCTGTTTGATAGAAGGGCTACAGAGAGAAGGTTTCAGATAGGTGATTTAGTCCTTATGTGGAATGCTAGAAGTCAGGATAAGGGCAAACACGGTAAATTTAAGCCCTTATGGATGGTCCCGTACCAAATTAGCAATGTCTATGGGGATGATTCTTATTTTCTCCAAGCCCTCAATGGTGAATTAATAGAATTGCCAGTGCACAGTAAATTCCTTAAGACCTTTTTCTCATAAATGATCTTCCTCTATGCACACTGTAAACTAGGTGTAAGTATTTTGTACATGCCTTGTATAGTCAGTCGCGTTTTGAATTTTGGATTTTGCTCTGGTTTACCCCAGAGTATTCTGGTCCTCACTGTAGCCTTATGCCTACACGTCCCCAATCGGAGCCTATGTTAGCACTCATTTATGTTTAGGGTTTTAAGTTCATACACTTGCAGGTTTTTTCCATTCGAACCCTAAAATTTTTGAGTCATGAGATCTTGCACTATTTTGTTTCTTCTGGTATTAGTTTTCTGTGGTGGGTTCCTAGTTTTTTGTTTTTCATCCTCATGCTTTAGCGCTCGAGAGTTGACCTATTCTCATGCAATGTGGTGGTGCCCCATCTATAATTAAGGTTTCAAATTAAAAATTAGTTGACACTTTTCATTTCAAACCCTCAAGAATTATTGGTCCATCGGTGTGAGTTCATCTTTGTCTTGGCAACCACGTTCTTCACAATAGTATGCTCATTCCATCGCCAAGACTTTTTCCATCGGCAACTGTGCTACATGTCTCTCCGACAAGCCAATGGGGGTTGTACAGGGTGGCCATCGGCAAGAGTAGTGATATCGACAGAGGAATTTTGGGATCCGCTGATATGTTTGAGTTACACCGACTAGGATACCATCAAGGTGATATGGTTCATCGGGTGGATCGCAGAGCATTGGGCCGATGGTCTTAGTCACACCGACCAAGGTGTACATCGGTGTGATATGTGGCATTGGCATGTCTGATAGAGGTCACTCCGATAGGTTGAGGTCTGGCCGATAAGGGAATGTGGAGGCTTCGTCGATAAGAGCAGTATATCGGTAGGAGAATTTTTGAGTTGGCCGACGGTTTATGGTCTCGCCGAAGATCAAACAAAGGGATGTCCATCAGTGTAACGGGTGATGTTGGTAGATGGATTTTTGGTTGCTCCGATGGTGTGGGTCACATTGACGGAGGCGAGAGCTACACCGATGGGCTATTGGCAAATGGTTCAATGGTCATACAGGGCAAAAGCGCATGACACTAGGTTTGCTTGTGGCTTGGTTTATATGATAGTCAAGCAAGCATTGTAGGATGAATGTGGGACTATTAATCTTGCATTTTTTTAAATGGTCAGCAATGGATGCATGGGGTGCCTATGTGGTACGTTTTTATTTCTTCTTAACTTTTTAGACTTTTTTGGCACCGCGGATCTCAGCAATAGGTAGGATTTCAACAATCACAGTTCAAACTTTCATCAACATGGGATTTCTCGGGCTCAATGCATCTTTCTTGGTGGGAATTCTCAGATGCAGGCCATTGCTACGTCCTACGGGTTGGTGTGCCATTAATGGCACAGGAATTGCAGAGGTATGGCCTGATTGACTTGATAGCAACCCGACTGAAGAAGAAAATCCTCGGGTAGCGGCGTGGGGCTCAATCTCAGCTGCTCCTTGTCCTTCTCTTGCTTATCCATGTTTTGTCCCCCGCTATATTTATTATTTTTTAGCGTCATTTCTAGTAGTGCGTATCTGACGGGAAATTTGGACCTTGTCTTGTAATTAATTTTTGCTGGGTACACAGTCTTGGTATAAAGACTAAACTGTGTTACCCATTTTACGGGTTGGAAAACTGGACAAACTTCTAGCTCTTTGACACAATACAACTTAGTTGGCAGCTCTGTCTTGAAAGTTCTATGAGTTTATGAGTCTCATGTTGTATGTTTTTCTGTATTGACCTACTGATATCATGTTAATTTAAATGAGTAATGTCATTTTGCATGTGTTCTGTTATCTATCTCCAAACTGAGTATGTTCTTCTTCTGAGTCTGAGCATCTAAGGGGTGTTTATGATTCTAGAATACAGGTTTGTTGTATTGAATGCTTAATTTCTTACTTCTACTCAATAAGTAGATTAAATGTTTTAGATCAAGGATTGGGAAAAATATATTACAGTAAGGATATTGTAAGTAGAGATAACAAGATACCCTATCTTGGAGGTATCTGTACGGTAGATACTACAAAACCCCTTGATATCCAGTCTTTGGTATATGTTCATGCAGGCTATTCACATGTGTACGTCTACTGACTCTGAGCCCTGGATAGGCACCAATCTAGTCTTGTATTGGGGGTATACCCAAGGTCCTAGTTTTGCATCCACATAAAATCAAACTTAAATTTTAAGATCAAACATTTTAGGACTTTAGAAATAGATTTAGGACCAAAATCCTCTATCTACAACTGAATATAAGCCCAAAGCTAGCCCCTTTGCATTTATCTCACAGTTTTGGTCTATATAATAGAGGATTTATCTACTTTGTGTCAGCATCCTAGCCTATGTGTAGTTGTATCTCATGGATGATGAATAGGGAATACCCCCCTTTGGTCCTGCAGAGCCATAAAGAAGAAGAGGAGATATTTATAGAGTCTATCTCCTATACTGTTGGCCCCTGGCCCGGGAATCCTGTTGATCACTGATGGCTACCATGTAGGGATAATTGGGAATAAGCATCCAGTCTGGGAAAATAACCAACACTATTGATGGGCCTAAACCTCATCAAATTCTTCTTCCTCAAGTTGATTATCATCTTGAAAAGCAAAAAGGTACCTTTCCAAAACCAAAGAAGTATCATACCTTTGAGTAGGGACCAACTCATATCCTATAGGAGGTGTGGTTTCATGTGCTTTAGCATTCTAAACTTCTCTTTGGAAGATGTTGGATGCAATTTGAAACTTTTGACAATCCAACTCTGAGTGAGCATTAGTGTTATGTATCCTACACCAAGAGGATAAAGTAGCTTTTGCCAACATTACTCATCCTGGAAGACAGTTGTCTACATTTTGAGACTCCAATGGTGATGGGACACCTCCATTATTAGGTCTAGCATTCCAAGTTTTGTTAGGTCTCTAATAACTCTAATTTTGATTTTGATTATGATTTCTTTAATACAGATATGCATTTTGGTTCCTAAGGTGAGCGACCTCAGCTGTGAGCTTCTTCATTTACTCTGCTAATTCTCTGATGTCATCCCTATCATCTCTGGCTTTGAGAGTTGCATTTTCAGATGATTGGAGGAATGGGAGTTGGACCAGAGGTAACTCTGATATAAGAACTCTAGAATGGACAACCAAAGCTTGAGTTGTAGCTAGTACCAAAATGGGGTTCATAACTGGAGTGTGATTAGCCAAGGCTTGGTTGATCAATGGTACTTGATTGGGCATGCCTACAGGGCTGATATGAATGACAAGACCTAAGCCTAATTGCCCCAACTCCATGTTCACCTTAACTGCTTCAGTGTAGGTAGTTGTCAAAGTTGTTATTTGGGGGTTCACTCTCCTAACGAACATTGATTTCAACTTATCCAGTGCATCATAATAGATAGGCAATGCAACAACTACAACAATATTGTATGGGGCTTGAAGATGATAATAAGCCTTGTGGAATCTATTATTAAATGTACTTATCATCTCATCTTCTACCCTCTGGATCTCCACAAAAGATCAATAGAGATTAGCTGAGGATGTAGGCATCCTGAATCGATCCAGAAATGCATCCTTAAGGCGTTGCTAGGAATCAATAAGGGTTACAGGTAGATTAGCAAATTGGTAGTAGGCCTCATCTTGGAGAGAGTATGGGAATAGTCTATGGATTACATCCTCATATTGAACTTGCAACATGTACATATTACCTTTGAAGATCTTTATGTGTTCATCTGTGGTCCGCTCAGGATCATTAGGACATAATTTCAAACAAAACTTGTCAGGATTTTTGGGCATGTCGTGATAATTGGCAAACTAGATAGGAGAGGGGTTTGTAAAAAAGAAAACCATATTAAGAAAATTTACTTGAACTATAGCAAGATTCCTAGGAATGGATCATGACCTTGGAGTTCTGGGTATCCCTTGATCTCTTCTTATTTTTTTGAACTAGATCAAAGACAAAAGATCTTCCCTAGTTGAGTTGGATCTTGTGTGTCTCTGTCTAGTCCCCAACCTTGTTTATCTTGATGTGAAGGGCTAAATAATGACAATGTTGGCCCTCCTTCTAGTTCCAATCTAGTGAGGGGAGTTTTACCACGCAACAATGCAGGTAAGATGTTGGGTATCTCTCCTCTCTTGAAAGGAATCTTATCCCAGTAAATCTAGAATAAGATTACCCAATGTTTCTAATGTCAGGTCTTGACTTGCAAGATAACTCAATGGATATGTACTTTTCTTTTCCAACCAAGGGGACTTGCATGCAATGTAGGGTTTATAGAATATGACGGCAATTGGTACTTTGAAACCCTGGGATAATGCAGACTATAAAGTCTAAAATTTTCCAATAGATGATCAATGTAATGTTGCTCAAACCTAAATCTACCATATTTGTGTAAGAAAATTCAAAAAGATTAGGGATAAAGAGGAATGAAAATAAATCCAAAGGATAGATCACAGAGAGTTTGAATGTTGCAGATAGACAGATGCCTTAAGTAAAACTAATCTTTGCTTAACTAGGCCACAACCATAGTGCTATAGAAATAATGCAATCTCCAATGGTAATTAAAAATTTTCAAGGGTAAGTGCACAAAGATGGGGGACCAAAAGGGGGTCTTAAGATGCCACTTTTTTTCTAAAATTAGGAAAGACTAATGCTGGATAAGAAATTGAAGATAGTTACACTCAAAATTTGAAGATACAACAAAAACAAGCGTCGTAGTGCTCAGAATCTAGTTTCTAAACTACTAATTTTTTTCAAAAATGGTTGATATTAAGGGGTTCAAAAAGGGGGAGCACACAAATTGGTCATATTTTTTTCAAAAAACATAACATAGCATCTGGTGTGCTCTCCCTAAAATGTTAACTTTTTTTTAGTATTTCAAAAATTGCTTCAATGAGAAATTATCTAACACTATGTAGTTTGCCCCTAATTTGTTTTTAGATAATTTTTTCATGAATAATTAATTTTGTACTAATTTCCAAAGTGGACACATCCTAAAAAGTAGGAATTTAAGTGTGCTCCCCCCTAAATTTTTTGAAAACTAATCAAAAATCCAAATTTTTTCTTTTTGAATACGTGTAGAATGGAGTTTAGTTTCTAAAAATGTAATTTATTTGAAATTTTGATAAGCGGTTTAAAAAAAAGTTAAAAATACCACACACTAGTTTTTGACAAAAAATAGATACACTAACAATAGAAATTAAAGATGAAATCCTTAACATACTCAAAATATGAAAAAAATTATATGGTTGGAGAGCTAAGAGATAGATTAAGATTATGGTGGTATTTTTTTGACTTGTCATTGAAACATGTGCAAACCTAATGGGGAGCACGCTCCAGATTATGTAATTTTTTGTTACAATCTGGAAAAAATATGTCTTTGGATGTCCAAAACACAATCCAAGCCTTTGGTTTGGAATCCCAAGGCAAATCCAAGCCAAAGGCTTAGAAATTACCAAAGCAAAGCATAATGTGAGCGCATTATAATGCACTCGCATTATGGTGAAATGAAATAATCTCTCCCTCCCTCCTTACCCCTCTCTATTATTCTCTTTCTCCCTCCCCTCCTCTCTCTCTCTCACCTCTTTACCTCCTACCCTCTCTCTCACTCTATACTTCCCTTCCTTCTCTACCTCCTACCCTCTCTCACTCTCTACTTCCCTCCCCTCTGTACCTCCTACCCTCTCTCTCACTCTCTACTTCCCTTCTCTCTCTACCTCCTACCCTCTCTCACACTCTCTACTTCCCTCCCCTCTCTACTCCCACTATCTACTTCCCTTCTCTTTCTCTCTCCTAGTTTTCCTTTTCCTTTCCAATTTCCCTTCAGCTCACACCGTTTTTTCCCTATTTTACTATTTTACACCTCTCCTGTCACCATTCTTCCCATCCAATGGACTTTTGTTTTATCTTGTTTCCATTTTATCCTCCCAATTTATATCCTCATCCATGTTTTCATGTCCTATTTTTTCGTGTTTCCATTTGCTTTGTCGATAAGGGAGAGAGAGAGAGACAGAGAGAGACAGAGAGAGAGAGAGAGAGAGAGATTTGTTGTTTCCATTTCCTTCATTAATAAGGGAGAGGGAGAGATAGAGGAATGATAGGGGAGAGAGAGGCAAGAGATAGGGAGAGATAGATAAGTAGAGAGAGAGGAGACATAAGGAGAGATAGATGAGATAGAGGGGAGAGATAGGGAGATAGAGAGTGAGCAAGATGTCTAGAGAGATAGGGAGAGAGATTGAGAGGCAGAGGGATGATAGAGATAGGAAGATATAAGGGAGATATAGGGAAATAGAGGTTTACGATTGCTCAGGTTTACGGGTTCAGAGAGAGAGAGAGGTTTAGGGTTTAGGGGTTAGGAGAATTATTTAGAGTTTATGAGTTTGGGGTTCCTCAAGTTTAGGGTTTAGGGGTTAGGGTTTAGGGTTTAGGGTGTAGGGGTTAGGGTTTAGGGGTTTAGGGTTTAGAGAGAGATAAAGAGGGGACCAATAGAGATTGGGAGAGATAGAGATAGAGGAGAGAGATAAGGAGATAGAGAGTGAGGGACATGTCTAGAGACATAGGGAGATAGATTGAGAGGTGGAGAGACGATAGAGATAGGTAGATAGGGAGATAAAGGTTTAGGGTTTCTTGGGTTTAGGGTTTAGGAGTTTGGGGTTTAAGGGTTTAAGGGTTTAGGGTTTATCAGATTTAGGGGTTAGGGTTAGTGTTAGGGTTTAGGGGCATTATTTAGGGTTTAGGTTTTATGGTTTAGGGGTTAAGGGTTACGGTTTAGAGGTTTAGGGTTTAGAGAGAGAGAGAGGACCTATAGGGAGATATAGAGGAGATGAAGTGGAGAGATAGGGAGATAGAGAGTGAGGGAAATGGCTAGAGACATAGGGAGAGAGATTGAGAGGTAGAGGGATGATAGAGATAGGGAGATTAGGGAGAGATAGGGCGATAGTCAAGGTTTAGGGTTTAGGGGTTACCGTTTAGGGGAATTATTTAGGGTTTAGAGGTTGAGAGAGAGAGGTTTAGGGGTTAGGGATTAGGGTTCATGAGAATTATTTAGGCTTTATGAGTTTAGGGTTGCTCAAGTTTAGGGTTGCTCGGGTTTAGGGTTCAGGGTTTAGGGGAATTATTTAAGGTTTATGGTTTAGGGGTTAGGGTTTAAGGTTTGGAGGTATAGGGTTTAGGGTTTAGAGAGAGTGAAAGGACCAATATGGAGATATAGAGGAAATCAAAGGGAGATATAGGGAGATAGAGAGTGGGGGACGTGGCTAGAGACATAGGGAGAGAGATTGATAAGTAGAGGGAGGATCTAGATAGAGAGATAGAGGTTTAGGGTTTCTTGGGTTTAGGGGTTAGGGTTTAGGGGCATTATTTAGGGTTTATATGTTTAGGGTTGCTTGAGTTTAAGGTTTAGGGGCATTATTTAGGGTTTAGGGGTTTAGGGTTGCTCAAGTTTAGGGTTGCATGTCAAAAGCAGTCTCTCCATCTTTACCTCTCTCCCTCCCCTCTTTACCTCTCTCTCTCTCTATCTCTCTCTCCCCTCTTTACCTCGTACCCTCTTTATCCTCTCTATACCTCCTACCTTCTCTCTCTCACCTCTATACCTCCCTACCCACTTTCCATGCACTTAAAGCACTTATAAGTTTCCATGCATGACACCACTTAAGACTTTTGATGCATGAAAGCACTTAAACTTTCCATGCTTGAGAAAACACGCTAGTGTTATAATGTGAACGCATTTTTGTGAACCAAAAAATGGACAAAAAGCATGTGGGATTTGTGTTTCAGTCGCACATGCTCTATTATTCCTTGCTTTTCATGCACAATCAAACAACAAAATGCTTTTTAACTAGTTGACATTTTGAGAATCATTTTTGCTTAATCTACCACCTTTTTTTGGGTTTTCAACGTAGAAGAACTAAATTGCATGTTTTTAGACAGAATTTGACTGTTTAAACTAATAGTTTCATGTTTCATATTGTTTCAATGTTAATTTTAATGTATTTAGATTGAATTTGATGATATATGTATTTTCACTAATCTTATTAGAGTTATATAGAATTCAACGTTGAATACGAAGAAACTTGCCAAAAAGATCAAATTTTTGAGGATTTTGAAGCCAAATTTTTTAAGATTGGGCAACTCAAATCTTGAAATCTAAGGTATGTTCTTTAAATGTATTCACTTAATTCACTTTATGATTATGTTAAAGAATGAAATTTCATGTTATAGGATAGTCATGAGGGAAGTGAGAGGATTATCATTTTGACAAGTTAAATTATCATGAGAAAGTTAAAATTATCACATGTTGCTATTATCCTAATTCAAACACTAACCTAAACAATTAGAAGGTGTTCAGTAGTAAAAAGAGGATGGTATGGTGAGTGAGGGATGGGGTTTGATTAGTTGTTTATAGTTTTAGATCCTCCTTTCACTACAAACATTCAAGGACTTATCCACCGAGTTGAATCTCTACTAAGCGAGAGCATTCACCTAACATGTTGGGCTGTCACTTGGAATGATGTGGAAGATCAGATGTTATCAAACAATATCTCAATTTAATGCTTAAGTACTCTTAAAATCCTGAATAAGAAAAATAGTAAGCAAATTGATGAATTGCGACAGATCCTTTCAGATTAAGGTGAAGGACAAATATTGTTAACTCACTTTTTTTGAAGTTTGAAATACAGAATAGTCAAGGACACTGGGACTAGCACCCTTGTCCAAGGTTATATTTTCTGCATGGAATTTGGATCTCCTTCTAACATTGATCTTCACTGTATCTTCCATTTCTACCCTAAAAAAGGTGGAGGACACTAGGACTAGAGCCCTTGTCCAAGGCCAGGTGTTTTCCTTTGTGTCAAAATCTCTTTGGATGCTGATCACCACTATCCAATTTGTTTCTATGTCTGTAACTCCGAAGGACATTAGTACGTGCACCTGTTTCCTAAAATGTTGAACTCTGTCCTCTTTCTTTCAGATCATGTATCCTTGTTGTCTGCAACCTCCTTCTCCAACTCCACTCCGTGAAACTTGGTACCTGTAACCTACAATCACAAAGGAGTGTGGGAGGGGGTTGTGGTGTTTAGAGGCTTTCCTCGATCAATCCCTGGAGAGACATTCAAGTCTTTCAAACACTGTTGTTAGATGAGAGTGCGTATCCTGGTGGGATAGAGATAAAATCCAAATGATAAATTATTTAAAACACAATAAATGTCATCTTGAAGTGTAGATCTCACATAAATGAAGGATCTTCAATCACATGAGAGGATGAAGTCAAATTTGTAATCACAAACACAATAACAATGTTCTACTCTACAATAATGAATGTCTTGAAACCACAAATATGCATAAAGTTTGCAATCATCTCCTCTAGTTAACAAATGAAAACCTAAACATGCTTATATCTGAAACTACAAAGATTCCCACTAAGAATTTTGTAATTCAAACTTGAGATGTCAGCATAGGATCTAAATAACGGTCATAAAACCAACATTGAAATTTAGGGCAGACCCAAAATAGGGTAGGACTAGGGCACTAGCGCCTAAGTCCACCCTCCCATTTTTGTTTAGGGATCATCAAAATAGTACCCCTAGGTCCTATTTTCCATAAGACTTTAGGGTTTTCTCATCGGGATGCAAAATTAACATGCAAGATGCTCTAAATACATTCCAAGGACTTGGGAGCTAAACCTTAAGAGGGAAAAGCCCCCAAGGGGACATTTTCTGACATAACATTTAGCCCCCACTTTAATGTATGTATAAACACAAGGCCAATACATGCATTAAAGTAAGGTCAACAAACACATCAAACATGCCAAGAATGGTGAAGACACACCAAACACATTGAAGACAATAATAGGCATGCAAAACACGAAGAAGATAGTTACAGTCATGCAAAACATGGAGAAGACAACATTGAAGACACACAAAACACAATGAATACAGTGAATGTAGTGATTATTTATTTATTTATTTTCATTTTCTCATATATGAATGCAAATGCAAGTACAAGGAAAGTAAACGCACAACCCAAAATGTAGGAGGGACTCATCGCCACACATCTTTAGACTACATATGGGGGAACATACACACAATACAAATCTTAGAGTGTAGGAGGGACTCATTGCCACATGTCTTCAGACTACACTTGAGAACAAACATTCCATACAAATCCCACAACATAGGAGGGACTCATCGCCACCAGTCTTTAGACTATGCTTGGGAACAAACACTCCATACATAGAGAAAACACGACAAACAAGCGATGGAAGAAACCTATTGCTAGGTTCACAGCCATCTCAAGCACATTACAGGCACACACTGACGATTGGGCTTTGCCACAACAATCACCGAAGACACACTTAAGGGTTAGGATAGTCTCAGATCCGCCCCGCCTGCTTGGAGGACTTTTAAAAAATAACAGGATGTGCAATCTCCTCAAGAAATACACCAACCCTACCTCTGTAGAGGGCTTAATAATTGCAATATAGAAAAGAAATATGTGCACTCGCTCGGAGATACAACATCCTACCTCTATAAAGGACTTCAAACATGCTTCATTAGTATCAAAATCATTAGACAACTTACCTTATATGCCCCCACCTTAAGGTGGTTGATATCACGTTCTGATATCAAGCACGTTAAGGTAGGAAGAAAACACACAAGGGAACACTAGCTCTTGCAAATCCCATGCCCCCAAGAGGTGACATGTACTTTACGATCGCGAAATGTTTCAAAAAATACAATTTCTTGCAAGAAAAGGTGTTAGCATCCATATAATCATGATAAACAACAATGCAAGGCTAGATCCAAGATAAACAAAGTGCACAGAGTAGCAATTTTGTTATGTTTTGTAAGTGCGATAAGACAACATCAAAATATCACATAGAGTGATTCTACTAGCCAAGGTTCGGATAATATATATCAACCCTATCATCATGTATAGACTAGGTCCATTTTTTATTTTTTGTTGAAGGGACACTAGGTTCGTATCAGTATGATATGTTTTTCATCATCCACCAGCTAGATAGAACCACTAGAGGAAGGGAAACAATAAATCAAGAGAGGAGAAACAAGTGCCTTAGGGACAGTCACATAGGAGGGTACCCCCAAGTCACCAACCACAACACTGTCTGTAAGACACAACACACAACAATGAAAATAGAGGAGAGGTAATATAGAAGAATGATGATACAAATAGAAGAAGGGTCATAATAGAGGTGGTCTCCCAGTATCCTTGACCTTACAAGAGAATCAAGGGTCATCCTAGGAGGCCTAAACAACACATAACACATCATGGGGGAAACACAACATGGAGGTAAAGGGTTAGAAATACTTACCTAATACAACACAATGCTAACAAAATATATAACTAGGAGGAGGCCACCCTTGAGATAAACTATAATAGATGCTACAACGAGTGTGGCTTAGGGAGGGATAAATACACTTATTCACTATCCTCTTAGGAGGTGGAAGAAGTGATTTGTTTTGAGTGCTCTCGAGATCCATCCGTAAGGGATTTAATGTGAGAGACCTTTCCTCATCCACTAGTGTTGCATCTTTTGAAGAGAGAGCATAAGAATGAAGGGAATGTAAGGTGTTGTGAGGAGAATTGTTGATGATTGTATCTCTAGTGGTGTTCAAAGAATATGCAATCAAGTTTTTCATGTCTTTAGTGATATCTAAGGGACCTAAACATTCAACCAAAGGAAGGGGATCAACGGTCTTTACTTCCTTAGTGATGTCCCAAGTACATGAATATTCAACTAAAAGAGGAATATTGATAGTATGATCCATAGAGGTTTCATGCACTATGATAGGGAGAGAGTTTTTATTGTTGCTAGATGAAATCTTATTGTCTACCCATGGAATGTTCTTGGTTGGAGAGGCTTCTTTATTCACCAATGCTTCATCTTGGCCAGAGAGAGCATTGTAGTAAAGAGGTGGTGGGAGCTCTTCGTTCACTAATGCTTCACCTTGGCCAAAGATAGCATTGGAATGAAGAGATGGTGGTATCATGTTGGGAGATGTGTCAATGAAATCTTCCTCTTGTGTCAAAGTGTCCTCGTAAGGAGGAACGACTTTGGGAGAGGGATCATAAGGTAGACCTAAGTTATCATCACATGTATTATCAATACGAGGCATAGTGGAATGTCCAATAGAGATAAAGTCATCTAGGGCTTCCTCTAACATACTAAAGTCATCATTACTAAATGTATTATTAGCTATAAATTTAGTGAGATCATGTAATATCGAAGGATATATTCCCATGAGATTTGTGAAGTTATCAAAATTAGATATATAGCAAAGAATTTCATATGTGGAACACAGAAATATCAACATCATATATGCATGCTATTTGTTTCAAGACTTGAGGATATTCATGAGTAAATTTGGAAAAATTATCAATATCCATGATGTGTGCAAACAAAGCTTCCAAAGATGAATAAAAAAAATTATCCATGATGCTAAATTGAAAAGAGATCAAATATACACGAATTTCACAATGATCAACAAGGCAAAATAAGTGAGACTATTTCGCACCAAAGCACTTGTTTGAGGAAAGCAGGTTCTAAAAGACACACGAAGTTCACAACAAACAAAGTGGGTAGGAGGAAAGAGTATAACAAAACAAGGCTCAATTGATGATTTTAAATATTTTGATCAAAAGATGTGAACAAAGTGTACAAACATATAGTGTTCAAATACACACCATGTAATTAAAAAAGATGCCAATTTTCACACAATTTAATGAAATAATGCCAAATTTTCAAATGATAATTGAATGAATGCTTTAATATGAATGAAATATCTGAAATTAAAGAGATTTAGGGTGATTGTAATGAAACAACACCAATTTATATTTGCTTATGTGCCTAAAAATGCTCAAATTTGTAAGTTTGTTCAAAGAAAGTGTATACAACCTTTGATGTTAAAATACATAATGTGTAATTGACATGATGCAAAATTTTAAACAAGGTTGTCCAATGATGTCAAATTTATTCTTTCAAATGTATACAAGATCAGATTTAAAATATTTTTGGTATGAATTCAAAAAGTAATGCAAAACTATCTGTAAATATGACCTAAAATGCTTGACTTTTTTCACTTTTTCCAATGCAAATGACAAAATGACATGGTGTTGTAAGGAAAATGAAGAGGGGAAATGAATAATAATTCTGATATCAGTCCAATAAAGAAACAAAATCCTTCACAGCACACCTATAGTGCAGTCCTAGAGTGATGACAAGTCAAAACCTAGTGAAAATACACCTAAAAATGTAAAATTTCAGCAATTTTCAATGTAAATACCTAATAGAAATGGTGTTGTAAGAAATTTGAGGAGGGGAAGAAGATTATAACCCTGATAACAGTCAATTAGTGTAGTAAAATCCTTCACAACATGCCTATGATGCAACCCTAAGGTGATAATAAGTCAAAATCTAGTGTAAAATGCAAGTTTTTCAAACCCTTGGTATGAAATTAAAGCATGAATGCATGAAAAATGATGGATGAATGTTTTCTAACCTGATTTATGATGCAATATAACTCAGATCAGATCTGAAAATGATTTTCAAACCCTACAATGCTCAATGCAAATGCAAATTTTATGAAAAATCAATGAAAAATGCTAATTTTTGAAATATAAATGCAAAATTTCACTAAAATGCAACACTACAGTCAAATTAAGATTTGAATGAGTGCCTAAGATGAATAGAAAAATCTGAAACAAGATTTTACCTACAAACCCTAGTTTTTGAAATCACTAGGTTATATGAAAAATTCAAAATTTCAACCAAATCCTAGCAATTTTATGATGAAAATGCAATGCAAAAGATTGTATGATGTTAATTTTCTGTAATTTAAATCAAATCTGATGTGAAAATCATAAATTTAATGAAATTTATAGTTATGGGTATCCATGATATGTATGGGTGAAATTTGTTGTATGAAGCCTTGTCCATTTATGATCATACCACAGATATCCAACAACTAACAAGTGTTTAAAATGACAAGAAGACATTAAATGCTAACATTACATATTTGGACTAAAGGAAAACCACACCTCACATAGATATATATGAATACACATATCGAATCAACCTCTTTCCTACCAGCATGGGGCTTGGTAAAACACAGAGACAACAACTCATGGCATGCCAAGATTTTAGAATTTTACACTATATATAACGTCTTAGAAAACTTTCAAGCAAAAACAATGATATCAACTAATGCATCAAATAGATGGCATGCAACAAAACATTGAAGCACATACAAGGCATGTAGACTATTTGGCAGAATATCCCAAAGAAGTACCAGAAATTAAGTGAACAATACCTTTATATAACTCATACAACATGGATAGGGTAATGGAAATATTAATTGCAGTGTTAACCGACTTAGACAAATTCAAAATACAAACAGGAATCAAGAAAAATGTGGGGCGACAAATCAAATAACGAAGACTATAAATGTGAGATCACATCCAAAAATAAAATAGTCGGATCACAACCTCACTAACATACATGCGTGAATGAATAAATTTAAGATGGCTAGACTAGGTATTTATTTATAAAACCTTAATAATTCCTACTGATGATTTTATAACCAATAAAACTCTCCTAACATGTAATCAACAGGTGTTAACCAATGATATAAACTCTTATATAAATAACAAGATCTATGTGCAAGGAAATTGGATTAAATAAACTTAAATTTCAAAAGAAACATAATGTTAGTTATCTGATAGAAATATGGATGATTAATGCAATACAATCTAAGAAGTAGTTTTGGAAGATATATTTGATAGTAATGATAAGAATTACCTTGTTCCACAAGTATTGATTTAAGGCTACTGGATTGCATAGAAACCTGTGAATGTGGTATATCAATATATTTTCTCGGATGTGTCCCTTTATTTCTTCCTCCATCAATCCGATTCCACAAAATATCAAATTTCATACAAAGAAAGAAAAAGATGTAAGTGAAGAATGCACAAAACACCCCTTTTTAAAACTAATCAACATGACTCTTTGTTTTCCAAAAGAGAGTGACTCTTCATCTGCCAATATTGTAACTCTTTTTCTTGTAAAATAAAAATAGGTTAAAATAATTCTAAAACATAAATTATAATTTCTAATATAATAATAAATCTATTAATTACATAATAAATGATTAGGCCTTACACCATAGATGTCTATTCCACTCTAGGCAACCTTTGAGCTATGGAGAAGAATATCATGGCAACACTGCTATCAAGGCCAAAATTCATACACATCCAAGGAATACATGGCTACACTCATGCTAATCAATACACACATGACAATTTGATTGCTTGAGGAGTTTCCACTTATTCTAACCTTCACATTACTCAAGAAACATAATAATAACTATACATTATTATTTTAAATAAGATATTTTTATAATTATTTAGAAGTTTCCAATATTTTATTGAAGATTGACAAAAGAATCATTTAATAGGAGTATGATTTTATCTAGCCAAATATGTAATCCAAAGAACTAGCATTGGAGGGCACACTATATGCACCTAATTGACAGTGTTAGTTTCTACTTATAAATGCACATAGAATCCACACCTTTGATGGAATTATTTACTTCACACTTTTCTTGTAATAAAACATGTTCGCTCAATTTAATTTTGAAGAGTCGAGTCATATTTTTAATTATTAAAGGTTGGATACAAAGTGGGCTCTCTCCAAGTGCCATGCTTCTAAGTTTTGATAGAAGCTTCCATAATGAATAGGGTCGGGCATAATCTATTATATTATTATAAAGAAGTTCTAGTTTAGCTTGCAATAATTTTAGTACACATGAATAAATGTACTTTTCTTACTATGTATCTCATACAAAGTGCAAAGTTGCCACGTATAGATAAACCAAATTTTTTATAGCTATCACTTTTACAATACAACATTACAAAACAAAACAAATTTTATTACAAAACAAGTTCCATTATTATAATATTTCAAAGACAAGTACCTTGCCACTACATAACACTTATTTAATTGCATAATCACTTATCTACACATATTAAATCTCTTCTTTTATTCTAACCTTTCAAAATATAATTTATAACAAATATATTTTACTTTATCCTTTTAAAAAAACTATATTTATATCATAATAATATGAATAAACTCAAGTCTGCAATTTTAAGAAAAAATAACCCCCATTTTTTTTAGTATGAACTTCAAAACTAAAATACATAAATTGATTTTAGTATCAACTTGATGTTGCAATTATGTGCTAATCAGTGTTGTCATTGATGTCAACATGCTTGTGTTGTCATTGGTGTCAATTGTATCTTCTAATGTTGTTGTTATTGGTTGATTGAGTTATTGTGTCAAAGTGATTTGAATGGCTTGTAGAAGTGCTGATGATGTTAATATATTGTTCTTATTTCTGGGTTTCCAAGTTCTTTTGAGAAAATTTGATAGAAACTAAAGAAAGTGTTGTGAAGAAGTATTCTAACTTGTCAGATACTGTCCAAGTTTTTTCTCCATATTTCCTCTGTGTTGAAGACCGGAATGTGAGAATTTTATATGTGTTAGAGAAATGGTTGAAGATGTTAAATCTAGAATTTGGTGCTCCAGAACATTGTGGCTTGAGAATTATGTTTACTAGTTTGAAGATTGTGCTTGGCAGCATTTGCAATGTGACTAGGAGAAAGTATTTTGCTCCGCATTTCTCCAAGTTTGGTCTTTGGTCTTACAGTTATAGATGAGTATTTATAAGGTCCATATCTATACTAGATCCAAAGGAATTGTGATTTGGTGCTCTAGAATGTAGTTTCCATGAGTAGCAGAGCTTGGCAGTGTTGGTTCTGAGCAGTCTATGATCTGTCTTCAAGTGAGATTTGTTTTAGATGAATTTGTTGACTCCCAGGTGATTTCATGTTGTTTGTGGATGTTTCCAGACTATGTTAAAGGCCTATTCTTGATCCGTAAGTCATGATTGTGTTCTTGGAAGCCTGTGCCTAAGTGTTTTTGGTGTTTACACAAGTTTAGCCGACTTGGGTATTAACACTAATTGTGGATTGAGGAAGCATGTTGAAGCATGTGAAGATGTATTTAGGTCCAAACTAAGCTGTGAAATGATCTACCTTCATTCCTTTGCTTCGTAAGAATGTTTAGGTCCAAACCTAATTTGAATTATGTATGTTTGCTGACCTTCAAAATTATTTCAAAGGTTGAAGAATGTGTTGCCGACCTTGGTGAATGTTTCAAGGTTGATGATTGATATAAATAAGTGTAAATGACTCATGTATAAGTGGGCATGTGTGAAGATGAGGATGTTTGTGTTGCAAATTTGAATCAAAGGTAACAAAGACTTTCATGTAGTAGAAGACCTAATGCAATGAGCATAAGTCATCTACAATTTTCAGGAAGGTTGTGAAGGTGATGATTGTTGTGCTTCATTGGAACTAAACTTAGGCATGTGGTAGATGCTATCATATCAGTTCATGGCAATGAGCCCTTTTTTGTAGTGAGCCCTTTTGTAAGTCAGCATTTCTTTGGACAGTGAGTTCTTGGGTAGTGAGCCTCTTTGTAATTTGGTATTGATACTACTTTATATTGTGAGCTAATCCTCACTGTGGTTTTCCCTTTTAGGGTTTTCCACATAAAAATATGGTGTTCTCTTGTGCATGGTGTTGATGTGATTAAGTTTCTGTTACCTATTTTTCATGTTTAATCTTCATAATAGAATAAGGGTTTAAATGAACTAATGTGGATGTGATTATGTTTGTGAGGGCTTAAAATTTTTGATACAACTGATTTACCCCCCCTCTCAATTGTCTTATACACTCAACAATTGGTATAAGAGCAAGGGTTCCTTGGAATAAAGTCTAACATCTTAAGGTAGATTTGGGATGGCACACAAGAAAGACATTCCTCAGTTTGATGGAACTGACTATGCCTTCTAGAAGGTAAGAATGAAAAGTTATCTTATTTCTCTTGGTTATAATGTGTGGAGAATGGTTCAAAAGGAATACAAGATACCTGATAATGGTCCAGAGACTTCTATTGAGATTAGGGCTTATGAAACTAATGGTAAAGCTAGAAATGCCCTACTAAATACTCTATCTAACATTAAAATGGTGAAAGTTTTGGATCTGGAAACTGCTCATGAGATCTGGGAAAAATTGAAGAATATTTATGAGGGTGATGAATCTGTCAAGAAATCCAAGATGTATAACTTGAAGTCCAAATATGAAACTATGTGGATGTCTGAAGATGAGAACATAATAAGCTATATGCAAAAGGTTGATGAAGTTGTTAATGGCATCAAAGGTCTTGGTGGAAATTTGGATGATGAAGAAGTTGTGAATAAGATACTCAGAACACTTCCCAAATATTATATTCATAAAGTGTCTGCCATTGAAGAATTGCTAGATATGGGCAAGATTTCAAAAGACTGATTGCTTGGTAAACTGACTGCTTTTGAGATGAGAGAATTTCGTACTACTGATGGTCCTGTGAAAGTTGAGACTGTTGTTAAATCCAAATTAGAAAAGACTATTAGATCAGATAAGTATGTTGTGGAATTAGATGAGGAAGACTGATGAGATTGAGGCAAAATTTGTAAACAAAATGAAAAAGGGAACTGAAAAGTTAGAGGTAAGTTACCTTTCAAATGTTTTAGTTGTGGTAAGACTAGCCATTATGCTTCAAGATATTTGATAGAACTTTGAAGATCAAGAACAAAGAAGGTAGAGGTAAGATGGTAAGGAAAAGTTACTATGTTAAAGATGAGAAGGTGTAACTGATGATGAATCTGATTTTGAAGATGGTAGTGCTAGTGAATGCTTGTTTATTTTCCTAAAAGAAGAACCTATTTCTACTAACCTTGCAAGCTATGTGGGGGAAGGAAGTCCAAGAGAAGAGAATGTGATGTCTACATTTCATGCTAGAAAGGAAAAGGATGAATGGATCATTGACAATAGATTTTCAAATCACATGATAGGAGATAAGACTAAGTTTGTTAAATTGGAAAAGTATGATGTAGCTGGTAAGATTTGTAGAAAAGGGTCAATTAATTTTGATGGCAAGCATAATATAGATGATGTTATTTATGTCAAAGGATTAAAGCATAATCTTCTAAGTATTGGACATATGTGTAACAAAGGATATAATCTCATGTTTAAGGACAATGGATGTGAGATAAGGAAAAGCTCTGGAATAATAATTGTTGCTGGTAAGAAGACTCATGGTAATGTTTATCAATTGAAAGGCATTGACAATTGTTGTTTGTTGGCTCACACAAATGAAATTTGGTTATGGAATATGAGAATGTGTCATATTGACTTTGTAGTGAGAATAAGCTCAGTTCAAGCTGTAAGAGACCTGCCTAAGATTGTGAAGCCTACTAATGTCATTTGCAAAGAATGTCAATTTGGGAAGTAAACAAAGACAAGTTTCAAGAGAAAAGAACAAACCTCTACTGGTCTATTGGAGTTGGTGCATATAGACTTGTGTAGTCCTACAAGAATAAGAAGTCTACAAGATGACATGTATTTCATGTTACTTATTGATGATTATTCAAGAATGACTTGGGTTACTTTTCTTAGAGAAAAATCAAAATCCCTAGAAAATTTCAAGGCATTTAAAGAAATGGTTGAAAATGAAATGGATTTGAGAATCAAATGTCTGAGGTCTGACAGAGGTGGTGAGTTTACTTCAAATGAATTCAATGCTTTTTTTGAAGAACATGGCATAAAGAGACAATTGTCTATCTCCCAAACTCCTCAGCAAAATGGAGTAGTTGAAAGGAAGAATAGAATAGTTCAGGAAGCTGCTAAAACAATGATCAAAGAAGCTGATCTACCAGAAGTATATTGGAAAGAAGAAATCCACACTGTTGTCTACATTTAGAATAAAGTGCTAGTCAAAGCAAATGGAATGAAGACACCTTATGAGCTATGGTATGGAAGAATTCCTACTGTCAAGTATTTCAAAGTTTTTGGAAGCAAATGCTATATCAGAAGAGATGAAGAGTTAGGAATGTTTGATGCTAGATGTGATGAAGGTAGATTCCTTTGGTACTCTACTGAAAGCAAAGCTTATCGGTAATACAAAAAAAGGTTGAGGAATATTGTTGAAAGTGCAAATGTGAAGGTAGTTGAAGATATTTAGAAAATCTCAAAGCCAAATGGATATGAGTCAGATAAGTTTGTGGATACAGAAGAAGTTGAAGAAGAAAAAGACAAGGAAGTTTAGATTGATGAAGAAGAAGCTCCAGAAAGAGTTCCTAAAACCCCCAAGTATGTGCAAAATAATCACTCAGAGGATCAAATCATTGGTGACAAAAGCAAAGGAGTTTTGACAAGAAGAAGAGTTGTAGAAGAATAGGTAAATCTTTGTTTATTTTCAAAGGTTGAACCTAAGACAGTTACTAAAGCATGTGAAGATGAACATTGAGTCAAGGCAATGGAAGAAGAATTGATACAAATTGAAAAGAACAAGACTTGGGAACTTGTCCCCAAGCTTGCAGATAATAATGTGATTGGAACAAAGTGAGTTTTCATAAATAAGTTGAATGAGAATGGAGAAGTGGTAAGAAACAAATCTAGACTTGTATGCAAAGGCTACTCACAAGTGGAAGGAATGACTATGAGACAACTTTTGCTCCGATGGAAAGACTAGAAGCTATTAGGTTGCTTCTATCTTATGCAACACATAAGGATTTCAAAGTATATCAAATGGATGTAAAGTTTGCTTTTTTGAATGGCGAGTTTGAAGAGGAAGTATATATAGAGAAAGCTCATGGATTTAAGTTATCAGACAAACTAGATATGGTATGTAGATTGAAGAAGGCATTGTATGGATTGAAGCAAGCTCCTAGAGCTTGGTATGCTAGGCTAGATAGGTATTTATTGCAGCAAAGATTCAGTAAAAGGTCTGCAAACAATGATTTGTACATCAAGGAAAGAAAAGATCAAATCATAATTATTAAGGTCTATGTGGATGATATAATCTTCAATGGAAATGAGGGTATGTGTAAGAACTTTGCAGATGAGATGCAAAAGGAATTTGAGATGTCAATGTGTGGTGAGATGAACTTCTTTCATGGGCTGCAAATTAATCAGACAGATAAGGGCATTTTCATTTCACAATCAAAGTATATCAAGGAGTTGTTGAAGAAGTTTGGAATGGAAGAATCTAAACCAATTTGTACTCCCTTGACACCTAGTTGCAAGCTGAGAAAAAATGATGAATCCCCTAAGGTTGAGAAGAGCAAATATAGATCAATGATTGGAGGACTGCTATACCTAACTATTACCAGACTAGATATCATGCATGCAGTCTGTCTTGTGGAAAGATTTCAAGAAGATCCTAGAGAGTCCATGTCATGGTAGTAAAGAGGATATTTAGGTATTTGAAGGGCACTCCAAACCATGGTTTGTGGTATCCTAAGAATAATGACGTCACCCTAAATGCCTACATAGATCTAGACTGGGCTGAATGTGTAGATGATAGAAAAAGTACAAGTGGTGGTGTGTTCTTTCTTGGAGATAGAGCTATGCCATGGAAAAGCAAGAAGCATGATTCAATATCCTTATCTACTACAGAGGTAGAGTACATTGCAGTAGCTGTTGCTAACTGAGAGGGGGGGTGAATTAGTTATCTTAATTATTTCAGCTTTCTGAACTTTCTTAACAATTAATGTAGCATTAATTCAATTAAGCAAACATAACCATGAAATGGAAATACACATGACACAATATTTTTGACGTGGAAACCCTGTTAAGGGAGAAAACCATGGGGTGATTAACCCAAGATTGTATTCTCTGTTAGAAGAATAGAAAAACAAAATGGCACTTGCCAATTAGGGCTCACTGCCCGAGCACACTGCTCACAAGAGGCTCACTGCCTACAATAGTTTATACAAGAAAACTAGATACTTGAACTAATGAGAAGCATCCACATATGCTAAGGTTTAGTTCTGGTTAAGCCCAATATACTGATCTGCTGCACTTCATTCTTACTCTCTTAGGTGCTGCTATCCTGTTACATTCTGGACTTGTCTTACTATCTTTGCACTATTCTTCTGCTTTTATTTGCACAACATAATCCACGACACACTACTTCATACTGAAATCAATGTGATATATATATCTGCACCAAGGATTTTATCCACTTTCTAGTCGACATCTAGAATAGTCAGTATTTATCTAAATTCTGATCTGTCAGCTAAATCCTTACTTAGCAAGTGATGCGTATCAAAGAGATTCTTATAGAAGTCATCTAACATGTCAGCCAATCATGAATGATACCTTAAGAATCTTGATCACCATCAAAATCTCATCTGGAATAGTGTCTGATGCTCTGCCAGTTAGTTCTTCCTCTATCTGCTTTGCCAAACAGGACCCCAATACTTGAATGCTTGTATCTCTTCACTCTTTCATCACCGAAGGCTCAAATCCTGGAATCTACCAGTCAAGGTATTCCTCTTGACTCCCCCAATTCTACACTTTCCAAAGATACTTTCTCTTAGAGATCCAGACCTGACTGTCGGACCTTGCCACAACACTTTGTTCTTGCTTACCGGACCACAACACTCTTCAATTTGACTTCCGGTATAGGTACACGATGTCTTGCGGATGTGTGGGATGAACTTTGTTGCCGTCAATGACAACAATCATGAAGCTCCAATGTGTATCTTGCCAATAGTAGCATCATGTTGCACACAGGTGCTATGGATGAGACAAACTCTGAAGGATATCAAAGTTGAGTATGATGATCCAATTCCTATTTTCTGTGATAATGCCAATGCCATTAACATTTCAAAGAACCCAGTGATGCATTCAAGGACAAAGCATATTTCTATCAGGTATCACTTTCTGAGAGAGAAGATTGTAGAGAGAAGTGAAGCTTGAGTATGTGCCTACAAAAAATTAGGTTGCTATCATATTCACCAAGGCCCTTCCTAAGGACACATTTGAGTATCTTCAGGAGAAATTAGGGGTTATTGCTCCTCTATTGAACTAGATGCATAAGGAAATACATCAGTCCAGTGTGATTCAGGAGTCATTCTTTTCTAGACTAATAATGGAGGCTACCTCTTAGGGGAGCAAGAAGTGGCACTGAAGAGTGTTATAGTCAAGGGGAGGTATTCAGAGTAGTTAAGAATAGTGCAAATATGTGCATTATTATAATCAGGGGGAGAAAAGTTGAGAAATATGTGTCACCCTTTGCCATTGATGTCAAAGGGGAAGAGAGTTCATGTGAAAAACAAAGAGAGAATAAGATGTATAAAAGAAAGGGAGAGAGTGAAATTAGTGTAGAATTGTGTCATGATGGTTTTTCACATCATTTGTTTCCATCAATGAAAAAGGTAGAGATTGTTGCAAGTATGTGCTAATCGGTGTTGTCTTTGATGTCAACATGCTTTTTTTGTCATTGGTGTCAACTGTATCTTCTAATGTTGTTATGATTGTTTGATTGAGTTATTGTGTCAAAGTGATTTGAATGGCTTGAAGAAGTGTTGATGATGTTAATATATTGTTGTTGCGGGGTTTCCAAGTGCTTTTGAGAGAATTTGATAGAAATTGAAGACAGTGTTGTGAAGAAGTATTCTGACTTGCAGGATATTGTCCAAGTTTTTGCTCCACATTTCCTCTATGTTGAAGACTAGAGTGTGAGATTTTGATATGTGTTAGATAAATGGTTAAATATGTTAAATATAGAATTTGGTGCTCTAAAATGATGTGGCTTGAGAATTATGTTCACCAGTTTGAAGATTGTGCCTGACAACATTGGCAGTGTGACTAGGAGAAAGTATTTTGCTCCGCATTTCTTAGCAGTTTGTTCTTTGGTCTTGTGGTTTTGGATGAGCATTTATAAGGTCCATATTTATACTAGAGCCAAAGGAATTGTTATTTGGTGGTCTATAATGTAGTTTTCATGAGTAGTAGAGATTGGTAGTGTTGGTTGTGAGCAGTCTGTGATATGTCTTCAAGTGAGATTTGTTGCAGATGAATTTGTTGACTCCTAGGTGATTTCATGTTGTTCATGGATGTTTCCAGACTATGTTAAAGGCCTGTGCTTAATCCAAAAATCATGGTTGTGTTCTTGGAAGCCTGTACCTAAGTGTTCTTGGTGTTTACACAAGTTTAGCTGACTTGGGTATTAACACTAATTATAGATGTGCTTTGTGGATTGAGGAAGCATGTTGAAGCATGTAAAGATGTATTTAGGTCTAAGCTAAGCTATGAAATGTTCTACCTTCATTCCTTTGCTTCACAAGAATGTTTAGGTCTAGACCTAATTTGAATTATGTATGTTTGTCGACCTTAGAGATTGTTTCAAAGGTTGTAGAGTGTGTTGCTGACCTTGGGTGAATGTTTCAAGGTTGATGATTTATATAAATAAGTATAAATGACTAGTGTGTAAGTGGGCATGTGTGAAGATGAGGATGTTTGTGTTGTGAATTTGAATCAAAGGAAACAAGGACTTTCATGTGGTAGAAAACTTAATGTAGTGAGCAGAAGTCATCTACAATCTTTAGGAAGGTTGCAAAGGTGATGATTGTTGTGCTTCATTGGAACTGAACTCGGGCATGTGGTAGATGCTATCATATCAGTTCATGGCAACGAGCCCTTTTTAGCAGTGAGCCCTTTTGGTAGTGAGCATTTCTTTGGACAGTGAGTCCTTGGGTAGTGAGCCCTTTGGTAGTGAGCCTCTTTGTAATTTGGTATTGATACTACTTTATTATGTGAGCTAATCCTCACTTTGGTTTTTCCCTTTTAGGGTTTTCCACGTAAAAATTTGGTGTTCTCTTGTGCATGGTGTTGATGTGATTAAGTTTTTTTTACCTATTTTTCATGTTTAATCTTCATAACAAAATAAGGGTTTAAATGAACTAATGTGGATGTGATTATGTTTGTGAGGGCTTAAAGTTTTTGATACAACTGATACACCCCCCCCCTCTTAGTTGTCTTGTACACTTAGCACTTCAAAGCCAAATTTTAACATGATCGATTCAACTTCATAAGTAAATAAATAAAAAATCATCATATCATATTCAACTTCATGTTATTTGAAATAGATAAAATCACAATATTTAAAGGGAAGAGATTATATTGTTGCATTTAAATGGAAATATTTTGAAATAACATTAAAATAAATTGAAGCTAGACTACAACTGTTTTGACTTGTGTTGTAGTTGATGTACGTCTTCATAGTGATTCACCTAATCCAAAGCAACATCCAAACTGTTGATGATATCTTGAGATACAGATTTGTGCATGAATCGGCTTCATCTAACATTGCTCTTCATCTTGTACATGAAGCACCTCAATATTTTTGGGGGTATTGATCATCTTTAGAGCTAAATTTAAATGCTTTAGGATTTATGTTAGATGGGAATTTAATGTTTTTAATCTTACATATTATCCAGTTAAATTAGAAGAATTCAAATTTAATAGTAGGAACTTTGGAAATGTAATGTCTTTTATCTTTAAAGCTTTCTTGCCTTCAACTTTCTCTTATATATATAATTTTTAAATTTTTTATTACTTTATTTTTATTTTTAATAAGAATATTTTTATTTTAAAGCGTTCTATTTTTTTATTTTTTATTTTTTTGTATTAAACATCTTTAAAGCTAGATTTAAATGCTTCATGATTTATGTTAGATGGGAATCTAATGTCTTTAATCTTTAAATCTTTCTTGTCTTCAACATTTTAAAACAACTTAAAATATTAAAATATATAAAAATTTATTTTAAATTAATTTTATTTTATTTTTAATAAAAATAATTTAAAAATAATATTTTATTAATACAATATTATTTCAAAAAATATTGACGTAGTCATGACCAAGGGGTCTTACTAGACTACCCAATCATGCAACCAACACAACAATAGCCACAACACAACAGAAGCCTAAACTCAGAAACAACACAACTTTCATTTGAATTTATTAAATTATTAAACTTACATCTCAATGCCATAACAATATCTACACTTACAACAAAATACCAAATTTATTTAATCATGTAGCTTCTACAGGAGCGCAAAATCAAATTACTATTCTACACAAACTTTGATCTATTTGTTTTTAGCCATCTTCATCAGCTGTCTCTTTCCATACATTCTTCTTCCATTATTTTGGCATCACAAGCCCATCAATAGTAGTTCCCTTTCCCAAGGTGACACCTCTTCTACCACCAGTAGCCAATAGCCCCAAAATACCATGATGAGGCTTTTATAATACATCACCCTTGTAAGTTGAACAGTTCAAGAGAAGTTCAACCACTTCATCTATTAAGAAACTAAATATTCATCATATCTCCAATGACCATAATGGATAATCCAACAATACCGTCAAATTTATATAGTTCCCATCAAAAAGTTTAGTACAATTTTGATTACACATATAATGTGGAAGAATGTATTTGAGTCCCAGCTAAGGAGTTATGTGATCCGCATTAATTATACTTGTTGATCCACTGATCGAGGTTTTGATTACACATATAATGAATGTGGATCACATAACTCCTTAGCTGGGGCTCAAATACATTCTTCCACATAGCTACATGCTTCCACAATCTTCAAAACATAACCACAAGTAGTGAGAACAACTGAATCATCTAAAACTGGTGTTAAACTAAAACCTTTAAGAACACGCTTCATGCATGATCCGGATTACACTTTACAGACAAATCAAAAGGTTGGAACATGATCTAGAGACATCCACAAGCACGTTATATTCATTAGGAACATCCGTACAACATCTAAACACTTTATCTAGAAGATTCTTCAAACCAGAGCACTTAAACTTTACTGTCAGCCACTGTCATAAAGAAAAGATCGCTTGCAGACCACCAAATCATGAGCCATTTAAGTTGAAGGCACATACCATCATCCCAGACTTAGCTCTAGAACCGTAGACCATAATACTTCAATGCGGAGGAATGAGGAGCAAAATACTTTCTCCCTATCACCACTTAATGCATAGAAAATAATTTTTACTCTGGTGAACAGAACTCTCTCAAATCTTCATAATGGAGTCTCAAACTTGGAATATAGCATCTAAAAACTTCCTTTTAAATAAATTTCAAACAATAGACAAAGATATGAAATCTACAAGATATGTGGAGAAAAACATTTTACTGCTCTTCTGCAAACCAAGATACTCTACAATAGACTGTTTCCACTAGGAGAGCAAATTTTCTCAAAAGCACTTGGAAACCCACTACTAGGAGAATTTTCTCATTATCTTCAATACTTATTACAAACCAATTATCTTAACACAAGAAAGCATAAAAAAAGAACACAATTGACATCAATGACAACATCGGTAAGCACATACTTGCAACAATCTCCCCCTTTATCATTGATTGCAACATTGATGTGAAAAACTGTAATCACCATCAAGACAAGACTCTGCACTGATTACTTTCTCCCCATTTCTTTTTACACTTCTGAATTCTTTCTCCCCCTGAATTTTTCACATGATTTCCTCTCCCCCTTTGACATCAATGACAAAGTTCGTCACTTCTCTCTCTGCACATACTTGCAAGCAACTGCTCTAGTGAAACTAGAATTTCTCTGTCAACAGCTCTGCAATACTTGTTTCTCTTTATTAGGAACTTATAGCAACATCTACCTTCTCCCCCTGAGATGTAGCCTACAAAACATCAATCTAGATCAAAAGATGAAACTTTAGCCACCACTAGACTGATACGTTCCTTATGCATCTTAGTTTAGAGCATGAGGGGTAAAAACCCCTACCTTTTCCCTGAGATACTCAAAAGTATCCTTAGGAAAAGGCTTTGTGAAGATATCTACAATCTGATCCTTTGTAGATACATACTCCATCTTTACTTTATTCTCTATTACCTTTTCTTTTAGGAAGTGATACCTTATAGATATATGCTTTGTACTTGAGTGCATCACTAGATTCTTTGAGATGTTTATAGCAATTGTATTGTCACAAAAGATTGAAATTAATTCTTCATACACAACCCTTATATCCTTCAATGTTTGCTTCATCCAAAGTACTTGAGTGCAACAGCATGCTACAACAATATATTCTGCTCTGCAGTAGACAAAGAAATTGATTCTTGCTTCTTACTCACCCATGACACCAATCTGTTCCCTAAAAGGAAAGCACCTCCACTTGTACTTTTTCTGTCATCTATATCTCCAACCCAATCTACATCCGTATAAGCACTAAGAGTGGAATCAATATCTTTGGGATACCATAATCCGTAGTCTAAAGTACCTTTTAAATATCTCATGATTCTCTTGACTGCCATCACATGTGACTCTTTGGGATCTTCTTGAAATCTTGCCACAAGATAGACTGCATGCATTATGTCAGGTCTGGTATGAGTTAAATAAAGTAGTCCTCCAATCGTAGACCTATACTTTTTTTGATTAGTTTTGGGTGAATCATCATTCTTAGTTAGCTTGCAACCGGTTACCATAGGAGTGCATACTAGCTTAGAATCCTCCATTCCATACTTTTTCAACAATTCTTTCACATACTTGGAGTGAGAAATGAAAATACCTTTTTCTGATTGAGTAATTTGCAGTCCTAAAAAAAATTCATTTCACCAAACATAGACATCTTAAACTCATTTTGCATTTCCTCTACAAATTTCTTACACATACCTTCATTTCCTTCAAAGATAATATTGTCAACAAAGACTTCAACAATCATAATTTGATTATCATTGATTTTGAAATGAAGATTGCTATCTACAATACCTTTGTTGAACCCTAGTTGCAATAAATATTTGTCCAACCTTGCATACCAGGCTCCAAGAGCTTTCTTGAGTCCATACAGAACTTTCTTCAATTTGTATACCTTGTCTCCTTGATTTGATAATTGAAATCCTTTCGGTTGTTCAATGTAGACTTCTTCTTCCAGCTCTCCATTCAAGAATGCAGACTTTACATCCATCTGATACACCTTAAAATCTTTGTATGAAGCAAATGCCAAAAACATTCTAATTGCTTCAATCCTTGCCACCAGAGAATAAGTTTCTTCAAAATCTATACCTTCAACTTGAGCATATCCTTTGCAAACTTTCATTCATTTTGTTTCTGAAGACCCATTTACTTTCAATCACCTTCTTATCAGCAAGTCTAGGGACCAATTCCCAAGTTTCATTTTTCTCTATCTGCATCAACTCTTCTTCCATGGATTTTACCCAACTTTCATCTTTGCAAGATTCATTTATAGTTTTAGGTTCAATTTGTGAAAGCAAATAGTAGTTCACCTATTTCTCTATAGCTCTTTTCCTAGTCAATACCCCTTTGTTTTTGTCACCAATGATTTGATCTTCAGAGTGATTAATCCTAACATACCTAGGAGTTTTAACAACACTTTTTGGAGCCTTTTCTTCTTCTACTTGACTATCCTTTTGTTCCTCTTTCTCTTTGTGGATTGTAGTAGTAGGTTCATCTAATTCATAGCCACTTAGATTTGATGTTGTCTCCCTATCTTCATCAACCTTCACATTAGCACTCTCAATGATCTTTTTCAATATATTATTGTAGCACTGGTAGGATTTACTCTTAGTGGAGTATCCAAGGAAAATTCCTTCATCACACCTTGCATCAAACTTACCTAACTCTTCATCTCTTCTGATATAACATTTGTTTCCAAAAAATTTGAAATATTTTACTGTAGGAATTTTTCCATACCACAATTCATAGGGAGTTTTAGTACCATTACCTTTTACTTGGACTCAGTTTTAAATGTAGACAACAGTGTGTATAGCTTCTCTCTAATATACTTCTAGTAGGTTATCCTACATCATCATTAACCTAGTAGCTTCTTGAACTGTCATGTTCTTCCTTTCAACAACTCCATTCTGTTGTGGAGTTCTAGGAGAAGACAACTATCTTTTTATCCCATGTTCTTCACAAAATGCATTGAATTCATTTGATTTAAACTCTCCTCCTCTATCAGACCTCAAGCATTTGATCCTCAAATCTAGCTCATTCTTAACCATCACCTTGAAAAACTTAAACTTGTCTAGGGCTTCTAATTTATCCTTCAAGAAGGTAACCCAAGTCATTCTGGAATAATCATCAATAAGCAACATAAAGTACATTTCTCCTTGTAGACTTCTTATCCCTGTAGGACCACACAAATCTATGTGCACTAGATCTAGTAATCTGAAAGAAGATTGTTCTTTGCTTTTGAAACTTGTTCTTGTCTGCTTTCCCAACTGACATTCCTTGCAAATAGTATTAGCAGGCTTTACAAGCTTAGGCAAATCTCTCATAGCCTATATTGAACTTATCTTCACCAAATTGTCAAAATTGATATGACACATCCTTCTATGCCACAACTAACTCTCATCTATCTAAGCCAATAAAAAGTAATCACTAGTTCCTCTTAATTGATAAATATTACCTCTAGTCTTCTTACCAGTAGAAATCACTATTTGGAGCTTTCCATGATCTTGCATCCATTATCCTTGAATCTTAGATCATACTCTTTGTCACACATCTGACCAACACTTAAAAGATTATGCTTTCCATATAGGACATCATCTTGTTGGAGTCCAATACAACACTGAGAGGGGGGGTGAATCAGTATTGTGAAAACTTTTAACTTTTTGCAAACTTTTAATTTACAAGACAAAGAAGGAGGAAGACATCAATGAATTGTTAAAAATATATGCACAAATAATGTATAAACATGAATCAGGACATGTGAGTAAAGCATTATAAAGTACACTCATAAAGACAAATTATGACATAAATTTTTGGAGTGGAAAACCCTCTTGGGGTAGAAAAACTACTCAAAGTTGCCTCACTGGCTTATTCAAAACCTCACTAGTTACTTGAAGGTCTCACTACCCAAAGAAGCTTCACTAGCTTTACAAGATGCCTCACTGGCACATACAGAGGTCTCACTTACCACAAGCCTCACTGGCATAGGAAGGTCTCACTGACCAATTCAATTGTCCTCATCAAAATAATGTGCAAGACATGATTGCTTCTCAATCTAATTTGTACCATTCATGACCTGTCTTCTGTGAGCACACTCAAACCAATCTGCATACTAGTCTCATTATCTTTGTTCAATCAATTCACAATTCATTCACTTGATTATTTCTACATAACAATCCACCTGATGCAGTCAATTGCATATTGTCTTTGTGATTCAATCTAAAAATTTGTTGCACAAGAAGATCTTCATCATATCATTTTTGATCCTTACACAAACTCTCATACAAACATCTGATGGTCTTGTCACTCTGTAAAACAATTATATGCAATTTGAATAACCCTTTACCTTTCACATTCATATTCTTCAATTCTCATCTTCCATGTAAAACAACACAACCATATATCTTCTCTTCTACTTCACTCAACAAACTGTTTAACAATCTCTACAACACTAACATAATGTTATCTTATTGATATCACCAAATTCATCAATGCTCCAATTTTGTGTATAAGATTGTCAATATGATCCTAATCATGCAAAAACAATTACATATAACTCCTCTTTGCAAGAACAAGCACATTAAAACTCAGATTATCAATGCATATGGAATATTATCTCTACAAAATTAAGTATCTCTGTATGGTCCTTGATAATCTCTTTGCAAGTTAAATCTCTTTACACTTTAAAGTTCACCTCTACTCATTAATTTCTTTTTTGTCCATCTTGTTTCTTTTTCAAAAACATTATACAAAACAAAACTTCTCAAAACATTTCCATATCATATGAAAAAGAAACATTCCACTGTTATATCTCAGGCACACAAGAACATACCATCTCTATCTATGCTCAAAATTAGAAACTCAATCCACCAAAATCTGCATCCATTTTTCTTGCTCACATAGCTTTGCTTCAAAAGTTCAATAACATCTTTTTCTTCTCAAACCTTCGTTAAAAAAAATAGTAAACACATATCCTCAATGAAATTTAAAGCATAAACTTACTCACAAAATTAGCAACTTCCATCTTATATACTCTGAATACTCGAACAACTAAAAAAGGCCAAAAAAATTAGCTTTTTGCCTTTTCAACACACATAAACCATCAAATAATTTGTAGAAGGTAGAATGTTAGAATTTAAAAGGACTTTAAAACCTGATCGTCAATCTATGTTTCCCACCATAACAATCTTTAAACAAGGACTGTTATATTTTCGACCCTACCACATCTTTTAAAAACAACTTTTTATAACCGATCTTCCTAGGGCGTCGGGGGCCATGGGGCTGGTGAACATATGTTATAACAAGCTTCAACCAGTCAATCTTTAAGTTAGAAACCTATAATCTCCAGTCACCAACGAATTATAACATAAAATGCGTAAATGAATGATGGGCAGGTTAGCATTAATCTTAATGTCTTAAGCACATAGTAGAGGGATAGTTTAGGTTTTATGATCATCATTTGAACTTTGTAAAGACTACCTTCATGCAGAATATAACAACCTTGATAATCATCATAGTTATAGTTATCACCAGGACTTCTTAGACAATTAACATTATGAATGTTTCATAGAAATTCCTTGTCATGTGATAGAAATCACTTAACACAATGAATGCTAACCCTTGAACACAGAAGCATAAACCTTGCCCTATTTTGTCACTGAAAGCATGAAGATCACTAAATGCTTTGTTGCAGAGAATACCATATCACTGACTACTCAAGAAACCTACCTTGATGCAGAGTATGCAGAAGATGTAATAATGATTGAAGATCACTGATTGCCACTCATGATATGCCACTTCCACTCATGAACCAAATCATAATGCCAAAATGAAATGTGAAGATCAAATCAACAATATATCAACACCACTAAACACCTCTATAGGAAATCTGCAATACTTATGACCAACTAACCTTGTTAACACTTTCCTCAACTTTTGTCATGAGAAAAAGAACCCAAATTGAAGTATAAACATGAAAGTCCTCCTTTTATTTTATCATTGCTAACATTATGAGCACCTAACACCTTCATAATACCAGATGACATCACCTGTCTACAAGTAACCATCATAACTCTTATCCTTATTTGAAGTAACTCTTGACAACTCTTGACTTGGATATTGAACATCATGATGCATGACACATAAAGCATTTATCAACCTGTCAAGAAACCATCTCCATCTGAGGTAGATATGAAACCCACCAAGCATCTGACTTGAACATCTACATTACCCTGAGATAGTATCAACAATATGTGATTAAATTGATCAATCAAGTCCTGTCATTAAACATGATCCAGATATCAAGAAGATAAGTATATCTAGCAGTATCCATCCTGAGACATCATAATGATAAACACCAAACATCAAGACAATGAGTATGAGAACACATCCTGAACAAATGTTAAACACGTCCTGCCATATCTACATCATCATCAACTCAACATCTTTTTGACATCAATGACAATCAGTCACCATCACATCTGTATTGTGCTTTCCATCAAAAGAAATAGATCATTTTCCACAAATCTTACCAGTTGCATTATCTCCAAACCTAACCAATCCTCCATCATACTTTTCCAAACTTACAAACTTGTTTTTATCACTAGTCATGTGATGTGAGCATCCGCTGTCAATAATCCATTCATATTTATCTTTCTCCACTTGAATAGATAAGGCACTTTCTTCCACTGGTTTTTCTTCCTTCATACAACTAGTAGGATTAGTAGATACATGTTCTTCCTTAATAGAAATAAACAAGCATTCATTTGCACTAGTACTAGCATCATTAGACTCATCATATGTTACACCATCATCATCAAGATCTCTGACAATTTAACATTTCTTTACAACTCTAGGTTTACTTTCAAATTTCTTTCTACCTCTTTCAATTCTTTTGGGACATGTAGAAGCATAGTGACTAGTCTTACCACATGAAAAGCATTTGAATGGTAATTTGCCTTTATACTTACTGGTACCTCTTTGCATTTTATCTGTAAAGTTGGCTTCAAAATCCTCAAAGTCATCACCAAATTCTACAACATACTTCTCAACTCTTAAAGTCTTCTCTGAAGTACTAGCTTTGAAAGCAGTCTCTATTTTAGGCAGGGAATCACCAAACTCTCTCATCTCAAAGGATGTAAGTTTTCCAAGCAACTGATCTTTTGAAACATCTTTCACAGTCATGATTTCTTCAATTGTAGATGCTTTGTGACTGTAGGATTTAGGCAATGACCTAAGAATCTTCGTCACAACTTCTTTATCATCAACAGTTCCTCCAAGGCCTTTGATTCCATTAACAATTTCATCAGCCTTTTGTAAGTAGATTGTTATGTTCTCATCTTCACTCATTTTCAGACTTTCATACTTAATTTTTAGGTTCTGCAATTTGGTGCCTTTTACAGAACCATCTCCTTCATATAAATTCTTCAAATTTTCCCAGATCTCATGAGCCATATCCAAATCCATGACTTTTATCAACTCAATGTTAGATAAGGCATTCAACAGAGCATCTCTAGCTCTTCCATTTAATTCATACTATTTGATTCCATCTTCATCTGTTGGTCCATTTGGAGGAATAATATACTTTTTCTCTGCCATTTTCTAAACATTATAACCAGGTGAAATGAGATAACTTTTCATTCGTACCTTCCATAGAGCATAGTCTATTCCATTAAACTATGGTGACTCCTTTCCATGTGCCATCTCAGACCTACCTCAAGCTGTTAGACTCTTTATAGAGGAACCTCCTCTCTGATACCAATTGTTGAAAAGGGCAATACAATTGAGAGGGGGAAGGGTGAATCAGTTGTAACCAATATTTCAAAACCATTAAAGTATAATCCACTTAAACACTTTTATTGTATTTTAACCATGAAAACATGAAACAAAAATTTAAACACTATTGCACATTCAACATAGGAGACACCAGAGTTTTACGTGGAAAACCTGATATGGGAAAAACCACAGTGAGTGTTAGTTCATAATATAATATGTTATAACAATATCAAAAATTAGAGGCTCACTGCCAAAAATGCTCACTACAAGAAGAGGCTCACTACCAATAGAGTGGCTCATTGCCAGATTTGGTGAACTGAGATATTAGCATCTACACTATGCCAGGGTTCAGTTCCATTGAAGCATAGTAAACATCCTCTGCTCTGCTCTACTTTTTACTTTACACTTATCTTCTCATCTTCACACTTTGATACACTTTGATGACTCAATTACAAGTATTTATACAATTTATCAAACTTGGAATGATCATCAAGGTCAGCATTACAATTATCAACCATTGGAATAGTCTCCAAGGTCGGCATTACAAACATTACAATCATACATTAGAATAGGTCTGGATCTAGATAGATTTGTGAGGAAAAAGAATGAATGTGGATCACATAGCTCCTTATCTGGGACTCAAATGCATTCTTCAACATAGCTACACACTTCCACAATCTTCAAAACATAACCACAAGTAGTGAGAACAACCAAGTCGGCTAAAACTGGTGTTAACACTAAAACCTTTAAGAACACACTTCATGTATGATCTAGATTACACTTTGTGGACCAATAAAAAGGTTGGAACATGATCTAGAGACATCCACAAGCACATTATAATCATAAGGAACTTCCACACAACCTCTAAACAATTTATCCAAAAGATTCTTCAAACTGGAGCACTTAAACTTTACTGTCAGCCACTGTTATAAAGAAAAGATCACTTGTGGATGACAAAATCATGAACCATTTGAGCTGAAGGCACATACCGTCATCCCAGACTTAACTCTAGAATTGTAAACAATAATACTTCAATGCAGAGGAATGTGGAGCAAAATACTTTCTCCATGTCACCACTGAATGCACAGAAAAATAGTTTTTACTCCGGTGAATAGAACTCTCTCAAATCTTCATACTGGAGGCTCAAACTTGGAATATAGCATCTAAAAAACTTCCCTTTAAATAACTTTCAAACCATAGATAAAGATATGCAATCTACAAGATATGTGGAGTAAAACATTTTACTATTCTTCTGCAAACCAGGATACTCTACAACACACTGTTTCCACTAGGAGTGTAAATTTTCTCAAAAGCACTTGGAAACCCAATACCAGGAGCATTTTCTCATTATCTTCAATACTTATTACAATCCAATTATCTTAACACAAGCAAGCATCAAATCAAGAACACAATTGACATCAATGACAACATAGATATGTTGACATCAATGACAACACCAGTAAGCACATACTTGCAACAAGAGCATCATCCAAGTGCTTTACCTCCAACCATAGACCGATGGTTCCCTGCTCACCTTCCTTCTTGGAAGTGGACCTACCCTTCACAAAGAGTACAGACATAAAGAACTAGTAGGTTGTCATATGAGTTCTAGTGTTGTGCCTAATGTATATCAATTGACCATACGACTCTAGACAATCTTATAGCTAAGTATTATCATTCTAACATGTCAGGCCATCTAGACATTGTAAACTAACTAATGCATGTAGAGACAATATAAATAGATGTTTGTAATAAATGTAGTCATGTGTTCACACACCTCTAACTTGACTTTTAAACTACTTCATCATACAGTTTGATTTGCTTGACTAGTAACTCTACACATGTATTGTCTTAGCTAAACTCAATTCCTAATCAATTTGACGCATAATTTAATCCTTAATCTAGGATATATACAAAGTATGTAAGGTTAGATGATTTTAACCTTTCATAGAGTCCCTAGTTTCATTCTTGCAAATATTAGGGTCTATGACTTCTTGTCATTCTACTCAAAGACTCAAAGATTAATAACTCTTGTGCTATATGTAAAGTTTCAACTCTATAAAGAAATCATTTGAATTTATCAAAGTGCTACTTAGACTCTTTTCTAATTTATACTTCCTTGATCTATGGTTTTTCGACCATTTACTGTTGACCATAATATACAATAGACTAAAACAATGTCATAACCAACTTGAGAGTTTAAGCTTTCTAAACCCTTCTAGGTTGATTCTAGGGTTTAACTTCTTTATCCCATACTCATTGTATAACAAATAATCTTGTTTTACCAAAAGTAAAAGTTTATAATTTTATAACATGATAACAAAAACCTCTAGTCTTCTCTAAACTACTTGGCATTGTTTGAATTCACATTTCTTGTAACATGTAAAAACATAGCTCTCGAAGTATACCCTCTTTATATATAATACTATTATTTGTTAGAATTAGGGCAGACAACTGAGAGGGGGGATGAATCAGTTGTTATAAAACTTTAACACTTGCTGCACTTAATTCTTCTTTACTACTTATTAGCAGATCATTATAATAACCATGAAAGCATGAATCAATAACATATGAGTAGAAACACAAATTACACACTTGACACCAAGAGTCTTTAATGTGAAAACCTGATTAAGGGAAAAAACATGGTGGGGGTTAACCCACAAAGATTATACTCTGTTAAAAGTATTACAAAAGGGGAATGCACATGCATTCAGGCTCACTGCCCAGAGCTCACTGCTTAAAAGAAGGCTCACTACCTATAGAAGGCTCACTGCCTAGAGAAAGAAGATTACAATGAGTTTGAACTGATAATTAGCATCTACCAATGCAAGGATTTAGTTTTGGTTAAGCACATAATACTGACTTGATACACTTCATCCTTACTCTACCCTGCTTACTGTTCTACTCACATCTGACTGAAACTTAGATCTCTGCTCTTTTCACACTTATTACATAGTCACATCACACACACACGAATCACTTAAATCCATCAGCTATATATATCCGCATCATGATATTCAATCAGTTTTCAGTCAGCTTCAAGAACACTTAGAACTTTGTTGAAGACTCTACTCTATCGGCTAAATCCATGCATAACTTGTAATGCGGACAAAAACTTGCATTAAAAAATCATCAATCATGTCAGCCACTATCATTGATCATCACAAATCGTCCAACTAACAACTTCTATTTATCCTGAACCAAGATTAATTACAAGGTTGACCTATTCTTCTGCTATTTGCACTATCAAACTGTAACCCTATACTTAGATGCAAATAACTTTTGAATCCTTCATCCCTAGAGGTTACAATTCTAGGTTTAGATTGCCCTGACAATCCTTATAACTCCTTCAGATCTGCAGCATACTCTGATTTGCCACCGGAGAGATCCAGACCAAGATACTAGACCCTGTCACATGCTCTATTTCTGGTTACCCAGACTTATATAAATTCTAATTCTGACTTCCAGTATGAACAAATTATGTTATGTAGATGAGTGGAATAGTCTTAGTTGCCATCAATGACAACACCTGTCATGCGAAGCAGTGTCTCTTGCCAACAATCTCCTCCTTTGGCATTGATGGCAACACTTAGTGAAAAATGACTAAGTGTTACTCCCCCTTACTCTATACTCTTATGCTCTCCACTGATTCTGGAGCTCCCCCTTTGTTGGATTCCTCATTTTTCACTATTCTTCACTCCCCCTTTGACATCAATGGCTAAGGATGGGGTCTGCAAGCCAAAAAATCTCAAAAATTTTGTATACAGTGCCGCATATGTACATCCAATCATTAAGTTATATTTACATGAACTTGAGAATATCTGTAAAACTTCTTTTCAATTGCTCAAGTTCAGAGGCCCAACTTCTTTTCATGCCATCCAAAATTGAGATGTGTCCACTTAGTAGAAATGCATATGCTTCTACTTTTGTCAGATCTGAAGGATCACTTGTCTAAATCGTAGTTTGAGCTTCTAATAATGCATTAAATATTGTTTCTAACTTGTGGGAAATCAATCCCCAGAGCTCACACATTGTCTTCACAATATTGCCTTTTTCTTTAACAAGCTTCTTTATTTCATCGGTCAAGCCGATTACTTGACATTCCTGACTTACAGGAGAAACTGTTAGAGGATCAAAATTTTGAGATAGATTTGATAGTTTTTATTCTTACTCTATCTTCTTCTCAATATCCTCATTGACTTTGGGCCATGATAGACAAAATTTCTATATATCACCTCCATCACTTAGAGCATTTTGAATACTCTTTATATTGATACCAAGTATCATCCTATCATGCCCTATTAGGCTCTTTATTTCACTAAATTTCTTATCCAAAAATTCATTTATGACTTTAGTCTCTGCAGACTTTTCAAAAGACTCAAAATGTGTACTTAAAGAACTTACAAGATTTTTCAGATTTCTGAAAGGAGAGTCAGATGGATTCTTCTGGAAGGTTGGCATTATCTTCTCCAATACTCTGATTGCAAGGCCTAGCAGCTCAATGTCCTCAATGTGAGATTTCAACATCTTTTCTCTTGCCTTGGCTTGTGTGAAGGATGCTATCTTCATTACTTGAACTGGAGAGAGAGCATCTAGATTGATCAGTCCTTGAAACAACTCTAGTTCATCAAACTCAAGCATTTCTTTACTCAGGAGAATTTTCACTGCATCTACAATGTCTCTTACCACCATTTCTAGACCACTTTCCTTTTCTTGAGTTTTCACAGTATCAGGACTATCAACATTTGCACCATTTTCTTCTGCTTTGTCTTCCTTACCTTTGACTTCTTCTTCACCTTTCTCTATGTTATCTGTAGCCAAATTCTTTCCTTTGACCTCACTATTTGCAATCTGTTCTTGAGGATCTTGTGTAGTAGCAATATTCTCAACATTATCTTCTTTTCTAGATTGAATCTCCTGCATCATCAGTTTGATCCACCATCTCTGTATCTTCTATGTTTATTTGTTCCTCTTCTGGAATAGAGGAGTCATCAACCTTGGTTTTTTGTTCATCAATTTTCATCTTTTCAATATCTTGGATTGATGAATCAATCCCATCATCAGTCTCCTCCTCCACAAATGGAAGATTGTGTCTCTTCAATGCACTTAGAAGTATTTCCTGAGTTTCTTTAACTATTTGGTCCAATTCTCCAAGCATCATTTTGTTCATTCTCTTCTTGCACCTAAACTCATCCTTCACTTCTTTGAATATCATATTCATTTGAACTTGAGTGATCTGAGGGCATAGTCTTATCAATACATGCTCTCTAAGCTCCATATCCTTGTTTTTTGCATTTTCTTTCCTCAATTCCAAAATGTTTGCCAGACTTGGAGGGATCTCAAAAGTTAGTTCAATCAGGGCCTTATTATAGATATTCAGATATCTAACAGTTGCTTCCTCTAACACCCTCATATCTGTGTCACTGTATTCATCATAAAATTCAATCATGGGTTTCAAATTTCCATCCATAGTGACTGATTTTATTACATATTCCATATAAATTGTGGGCTTCTCAACATATGTATCTATCTTCTGCCTTTTGCTTGCCTTTTTACTTTCAGAGGGCTTCTCCTTAGTCACTTTGGTAGCTTTTGTTCTAGAGGCTTTCAACTCCTTTACCTCAGCATCAGAATCTGTTTCTTCTTCATCAACTTTTGTGCTCTTATAGGTTCTTGTGGCCTTTGTTTTCACTCTTTTTCCTTCTTTTCTAGATAATTTGCCTTCCAGTATCTCAGGATTGGTAGGTTTTGGAGGAATAGGGGCAGTAACAGAGCTCCTAGTAGTCCTTGATGTGGAAGAGGGTCCCACCAGAGCACTTCCTTGTTTCTTATCCTGTTTCTCTTTCTCAGCCTTTTCAGTTCTTTCCTTGAATTGCCTCACATCCTCCTTGGTGAGACCTAGATTCTCGGCCAACTGCTCAACTTCTTTTCTTACTTTTCTTTTGGTTTCAGGTTCTCTGAGTTCAACGTGCAGTTTTAAACTTATCTCCTCATATGTTCCAAATCTTTCAATTGTTGTGTCCTTTGGTTTGCTCAATAGGTATTGAGCATACATATTCAAAATTTTCTCATCAACCTCATAGCCCATAGGCATAATCCATACAGTTCTAGGTTCCACAACCTCCATTAGGCATTGATCAGTGTCAACCATAAAACATATTTCATCTTTATATTTCTCCACAACTGCCTTGGGAATTATCTCTTGCATGCATCATGCTCTGAAAATTCTTAAGATATCCCTAGATTGTAGTTTTTTGTGTTTTGTAGTCACCAATGCTATTTAGATGATCATTGATCTGAATAGCAACTGGCTCATCATTAGTCCAGTGTATGCCTTTTACTCTAGGTACCTCATTCATAAAGTAGAAGAACAAGCATAGAACCAATGTACCATATTTAAAAGTGTTTTTCTTATCTTTCTTGATTTTGTTCAAGTTCTCAATTAGTTGGTTCTACAATAATTCACACAAATCATAATCTACATTTCTTTTAGCATATTGTATGCAACATATATGGCTATTCTAGAAATAGAATTCTCCCTGCTGGAGTGATAAATCTTGTAGACAATCACCATGGAAGCAAACTTAACATCTGGTTCTATAATGTCATTGATGCTCATTGGCCTCTTGTCAAACTTTGCACCGGTTGCATCGGTAACAGTTTGGTTTTTCACATATTTCAACATGGGTAATCCACTGGTTGAATTTAACCTAGTCACAATTCTGATAACATCCTTGGTAATCTTGAACGGTTTTAACAACCATATGAATTCACCATGCATCTAACTCAAAACATACCAGACCCACTCATCTTCATTGAATGTTGGAAACCCCATAATCTGAATAAAATGTTTATAATGTAGTGTCTTGTACTCAGGTTTAAGATCTTGATTTTCATCCATTAGATGACTCTCAAACAAATCTACAAACCTTGAATCCCCAAATTCATCTATGTTCGCATGAATATAAACCCTTATATCTTCAATATACATCACATCATACGGAACACTTGAAAATGCACTTGATGGGTCAACTTCTATTGATTTGTGTGGATGTTTCTTAAATTTGGGTCAAGGCCTTTCAGTAATATCAACAACCAAAGGTGAAGCCATTACAAGAAGATTACAAGTTCAAAGCTTCGCAGATAAATACCTTTTTCATAAAATTTGGGTTGATGGATAAATTCGCAGGTCGCACTGCAATTCCTTGTAATCTCAGCTTAGACACTATTCTTCTTGCTCTCTTCAAATGCAAAGTGATTCAAATGAAGAGTGAACACCTTTTTACACTCCGCAAGACCTAATTTGTCTTTGTAATAAATGCTCTGCCCTAACACATCCAGTTGCTCTATTTCTGTACACAGTTGACTTTTAATTGCTCTATAAATCATTAAATCCACTTCTTTTCTTTCAGAAATTCTTTCAAATTATTTTTAGTGACCCAAATTATCTTTTCCCTTCATGCCAAATTTAGGTACCCACTTACTAGCTGGGGGAATTTGATTTTCAATGCAGCTCCCTCTAAGCCAAAGCTCCTATTTCAATTCCCAGAGGAATTATCAGCACCGGATTCCGGTGCGGACCCATTATTATCGTTCATAATTGTTTTCTTGACCCATGTCTTGCTCATTTCATTATGGATCTCATTATACATCAATTTTTATTTTACCTTTGTCTTGTTTATGCTCATCCATTTTTCTGTTTACCAAACCTCTTCTTTCATTAATCCTACTTCTACAAAATCTTGCAATATGACTAGATTTATTGCAATTAAAGTACACAACACTTCTTTTCTTATATACTTGATTTCCTCTTGATCTGCATTGATTAGCCATGTGTCCAAATCCATTGCAAGCAAAATAGTAGCCATTGAAAGAATTGGCATTTCCTTTATTGTAGGGGTTATTCATTATCATACTTCTGCATTCATTTGATCTATGACCATACCTTTTACCCTTGAAGCATTGTTCGGAGAGGGATGGACTATTTTGATTTGCTCTACTTCTACACTGCATAGATTTATGACCAAATTTATTGCAATTGAAACAATTACCATTGAAGGATGGATATCTTTGAACATTAGGCTATCTTACCAAAGGTCTTCTAGGTCTGTTTCTTCCATTCCTTGGTTGGAAATTTCTTTGTTCAGATCCAGAGCTTTCACCTTTCTCATATCCAAGACCATGCTTGTCATCAACCTTTTCCTAACCTTCAAGCAGTGCTTCAAGTTTAGTTGAGCTAATCTTGAACTTCTCCTTGTATTTATTTGCAACTTCTAGGTCATTTATGAGAATGACAATTTTCCTTTCAAGTTCTCTTTCATTATCTCTTCTTTCTTGTAGATCAGACTCTAGATGGCCAGTTATTCTATCCAATCTACAACACTCTTTAGTTCTTTCTTTTAGAGCTTGATTCAGGTCTTCTTCAGTCTTCTTCCTTTGCTCAATTTCTTTGGTTAGTCTTATTGCCCCAGATTCCATCTCAACTTTCAGAACAACAAATTCTTTTGACAGCTTCTCACACTCCTTTATTTTTTCTTCCAAGGCTTCATTCATACCATTTTCTTTAGTTAAACTTGATAACTGTAGAAGCAAATCCTTTCTCTTTTCCATAGATTTCTTTAATTTATCTTTTAACATTTCAATGGTATCATCAACATCTTTAAGCTCATCTTTCATATTAGTTACTTCTACTTTGGACTAATCAAGATCTTCTAGGGCCAACTGAAGTTGATCTTTGAGTGAACCCATTGAAACTCCTTCCAAGATCTTTCCTTAAGTTGTTAGGCTTCTTTCAAGGAACCTTGCTCTGATACTAATTTTTGGAATTAGGCCAGACAACTGAGAGGGGGGTGAATCAGTTGTTATAAAACTTTAACACTTGCTGCACTTAATTCTTCTTTACTATTTATTAGCAGATCATTATAATAACCATGAAAGCATGAATCAATAACATATGAGTAGAAACACAAATTACACACTTAACACCAAGAGTTTTTAACGTGGAAACCCAGTTAAGGGAAAACCCATGGTGGGGGTTAACCCACAAAGATTATACTCTATTAAAAGTATTACAAAAGGGGAATGCACATGCATTCAGGCTCACTGCCCATAGCTCACTACTCAAAAGAAGGCTCACTACCTACAGAAGGCTCACTACCTAGAGAAAGAAGATTACAATGAGTTTGAACTGATAATTAGCATCTACCAATGCAAGGATTTAGTTTTGGTCAAGCACAAAATACTCACTTGATACACTTCATCCTTACTCTATCCTGCTTACTATTCTGCTCACATCTAAACCTTAGATCTCTACTCTTTTTGCACTTATTCCATAATCACATCACACACACACCAATCACTTAAATCCATTAGCTATATATATCCACATAATGATATTCAATCAGTTTTCAATCGGCTTCAAGAACACTTAGAACTTTATTGAAGACTCTGCTTTGTCGACTAAATCCATGCATAACTTGTAACACAGACCAAAACTTGCATTCACAAATCATCAATCATGTCGGCCACTATCACTTATCATCACAAATCGTCCAACTGATAACTTCTATTTATCTAGAACCAAGATTAATTACAAGGTCAACTTGTTCTTCTACTGTCTGCACTGTCAAACTATAACCCTATACTCAGATGTAAATAACTTTTGAATCCTTCATCACTGGAAGTTAAAATTCTGGATTTAGATTCCCCTGACAATCCTTATGACTCCTTTAGATTGCCCTGACAATCCTAATGACTCCTTTAGATTTGTAGCATACTCTGATTTACCACTGGAGAGATCCAGACCAAGATACCAGACCCTGTCACATGCTCTATTTCTGGTTACCCAGACTTAGATAAATTATGATTCTAACTTCCAGTATGAACAAATTATGTTATGCAGATGAGTGGAATAGTCTTAGTTGCCATCAATGACAACACCTATCATGCAAAGCAGTGTCTCTTGCTAACATTATTTTCATAACTAAACTCTTAACTAAGTCAATTTTTTCAACCTAGACAAGTTTGAGTCTACAATAATAATATTATCAACCTTTTGATACTCTCAAGTCCACCAACTCTCTATAAAGAATAGGTTTTGAACTCACAAATAACTCCCTTTGAATATAATGATAATACTTTACCATTGTTATAATGCTTATGTGAAATTATATCACTATCCTTATGTGTTTCTAAAGATTTCATTATCATTTATATGTGTCTCAGTGAGTATCTATCACAAAATCTTATGATTATAAACAATAGAACTATACAAATAAATCATCATGAGATTGTTAAGTAGAAAAGAGAGATCTAGCCTTAGGAGTCAAAATAGGTCAAAACCCTCTTCTACAAAACATTGAGACACAAACCAAGATTAACTTCTACCCTTGAGGAAGAGCTTAAGCTACAGGGGTTCTACCTCTTTTTCGTATAGATGAGTTGTGAACAAAATCCAACCAATCTAACTACGGCATAAGATCCAAAGCCTTAAATTAAGCCAAATCAAGCTACAAATGATTGTCAGAAATGAAATCAAAGCAAGAAATGGAACATCAGAGGTGAGGAAACTATTTAGAACCTAGACCAGGTGACATAAAGTCATAGGACTAGGGTGCTTAGGTGCGCCCTGGGCCCCTTTTAGGGTTTCTAGAAACTGTTAGCTTTGTCAGGTCTGCACTTGCAAGTTCTTTAGTCTTCCGACCTGGCACCTTCTGAGACCTATTTGTCTCTGCACATAAGAAAGAAGAGGAAAAGTGTTGTGGCTAGATAGGAGCTTGCCTTAGTCAAGCCCTTGTTTCGGTATTCCTACCTCAAAGATAGCCAAGATTAAATCTAGATGTTGTGTGTGCTCAAAAAACCTGTGTGAGCAGTAACATGCAAGATCTCACCAAATAATATCAAACCCTAGCCCTATATGACTCAAGCAAATAGAGAGGGATGATGTAAAGATTATCCACTCAAGGGAACTAATAACTTCACCTCAAGGACCAAGATTCATGGAAGGTGTGCAGAATAAGAAGGTGATGCAGCCATACCCTCAGAGGCTACTCAAGCCAAACTCAAGTTGGTAGTTCCAACCCTTCTCCCAATCATGAAAAGTGTTCCAACCTAGGATGTCATGATATATACTCAAGATCTCATGTCCTAGCCTTCATTCAAATCTTTCCAAGAGCAAAGTAGATCTCCACTTGATCAAAACCTGCAATAAATAATAGCATAGAGAACAATAACAATAGAGAGCTTGTTCACACCAAGAGAACTTCTAAAAAACCTTCTTTCAAAATGATTTAACTCACGTACCTTTATACAAAGCCTTATAAAAAGAGAGTTTAATTCAAATCAAAATATCAACATAATGCGCTCAAAATCAAATTTGGATTTAGGGTTGGCCTAAGCAACATTAAGGAATACTTGTAACTTAAAATTAGCCCTTCGAAGCACATAAGGGACCAAGAAACTCAAGCACCCTAGGCCCTGGGTCATTTCAAGGCCCAAGTTCACACTAAATGCGAGGCTAACACCAAATCTTTATTTATCTTTTAAGGTCATGATGAGATTTCAATCAGGATTATGACATATTCTATAAACAAGGTTAAAAGAGGGTTTTAAGGGTGCACCTAAAAAGGACTAGGTTTGAGGCCACTAAAAGGGAGGAGCTAAACATAGTGAAATTGTGCCTACACACAGGTGTACACAATTTATGACTCAACATTTAGCCCCCACTTTAGAGGCCATATGAAACTACATGCATATGCAAGCTAAAGGACAGGAGATTAAAATATATTACAAAAATGATATAAAAAAGGATAATGTAGAGGACGCAAATCATCACCAAACAAGAGGGTGAAGCCCCCAATCTATTACCTTGCAAACCACAACATTAGATGAGATAAACCTGCATTCAAGAGATGTATGTGTTAGTCCAAAAAACTCTAAAGGGGAAAGGTGATGAGAGTGAAATTCACGGGTAGATATATGTGCCCCCTATTTCTTCTTGCTACTTTAGGATGTAGAAATAGGGTGGCAATCTTTCCACTTTGACTTTCTAAAGAGAGAAGGTTGGTGAATATGCTTCGATAGGGTCATTCTAGAGAATAATGCTGAGATGCAAAGCATATGGTTGTGAAGATGGTAAAACTAGGATTCCAATGAGACAAATGACACTCAAATCTAAGCTCATTAGCCTAAGCTATTGATGCTTAGATGAAGAGATGTCTATAGAAAAAGTGAAATTTTGACCCTCAATAGTGATCGGGAGTTCTACTTTTTACTATTAATAGTAAAATTAGTTCTCACATTTTACCATTCCATTGTCATTTTTAGTTTTTGAGGAGGATCAAGGAGGAGATCCAACATGCCGAGATGAAGGCCATATCAACTGCCAAGGTTGGAGGTGTTATAGAGTCGAGTGGCGTAGGGACTTGACGAGCATGAGGTAGGTTGTTGTTCCTCTTGCAAATGATTAATTTAATGTTTTTGTTGAATTTTGAGGTAAGAATGGGCTTGGGAATACTTTTAAATGGTTCCCAAGGTACCATTGTCCTCCTGGGGTGCCCTACACCTACTAGACGCCTAGGTTCTTCTTGAGCGCCCCAAAACCTTTTGAGCGCCTAGGTCCCCCCGGAGTGCCCCAAACCTGGGCACCTAGGTCCTAGGACTAGGCTAGTTTTGATTTCTCAATGTGGTGATAAAGTAAATATGCTCAAGGTCTAATGTGTATTCTATTTTTTTGCTACAATATCTCCTAGGTATGCAAGAGCATGCTAGCGGTTGTCTATTCGCATTATTGTGTAGCTGATCAAGTACACTTTCTAACACAAAGATAAGACATCTGTAGTTAGGGTAAAATTGCAAATCAGGGCAAATGAATAAACAGCAATGATAAAAACCCTAGCAATGCACAATGAAGCACAAGACAACATGAAAATCAAAATAGCAAATGTAAATGCAAACCGATCTCCACGCTATGCTTGATTTATCTCCATTGCTCTTCTACACCTCGCATGAGCATGCAAGATTTTGAAGGATTATTGTTGGAGGAATGTTGGGTGCTCACTTCTACAGCATAACGTTAAGATGAAGATGCTTGAATGAATGATAGATGGAGGATGCAAAGGCTCTAATGATATTTCAACAGCATGTGGATACTTGAGGATCAATGCCTCTTTAGATAATTTGGCAGAATAATGTTACTTGAAGCTCAATGCATGCTAATGGCTTGTGAGGGGTTGATTTATAGAAAAGGCTTGGTTCAAATGGATGGTTGAGATTAAAAAGCTAAATGATTGATGTGGATGGCTAGGATTGATTCGGTTATCCCACTCTTCAAGGGAGTTGTAGTCATGTGACAAGTGTCAAGGAGGATAGGGCTCATGTATGCTTGTGTACATAAAAAGTACTACATGTGAAAGATATTAAATAAAAGACTGTAGTACCACTTATCTTTTTAAATGAAAGAGGCACACATGTCGGCTAAATGATAAGATAAATTAATTAAATAAATAAAATTTATTTAATTAATTGGAAAGTCAGCTTATAATGAAATGTGAGAACTTAATTCAAATAAAATATTTGAATTAGTTGGGATATGAGTTGGATATTAATTAAATAAATAAAATTTATTTAATTAATTGGATAGTGAGGAACTTAATTCAAATAAAATATTTGAATTAGTTGGGATATGATGTGGAAATTAATTAAATAAATAAAATTTATTTAATTAATTGGCTAATGGATAAATGGGATTAAGAGTGGGATTTAGGACAAAATGCTACATGATGTCTAAGTGATGTTTTTGACAAGGTGTTGCAAGACATGGACAAATTTGGGACAATTTTGGGTGTCTACATTTTGCCCCTCTTTGAGATGATGTTCGAGATGATGACCTTTATGTTGAGTAACATCATTTCAAAGAAGTTAAGATATGGATAGAGGAAAAGGATAATGATGATGTAGGATAGGATGAGGAAAAGATAGGATGATGATGCCCCCTCGAGAGGTTAGGCGGGTTGGACAAACACAGGTAGGCTCTCGAAATGAAATGGCTTAGACTATGAAAGATAAGGGGAGAGATAGAAGAAATGAAGGATGCAAAGGGTCTAATGATATTTCAACAGCATGTGGATACTTGAGGATCAATGCCTCTTTAGATAATTTGGCAGAATAATGTTACTTGAAGCTCAATGCATGCTAATGGCTTGTGAGGGGTTGATTTATAGAAAAGGCTTGGTTCAAATGGATGGTTGAGATTAAAAAGCTAAATGATTGATGTGGATGGCTAGGATTGATTCAGTTATCCCACTCTTCAAGGGAGTTGTAGTCATGTGACAAGTGTCAAGGAGGATAGGGCTCATGTATGCTTGTGTACATAAAAAGTACTACATGTGAAAGATATTAAATAAAAGACTGTAGTACCACTTATCTTTTTAAATGAAAGAGGCACACATGTCAGCTAAATGATAAGATAAATAAATTAAATAAATAAAATTTATTTAATTAATTGGAAAGTCGGCTTATAATGAAATGTGAGAACTTAATTCAAATAAAATATTTGAATTAGTTGGGATATGAGTTGGCTATTAATTAAATAAATAAAATTTATTTAATTAATTGGATAGTGGGGAACTTAATTCAAATAAAATATTTGAATTAGTTGGGATATGATGTGGAAATTAATTAAATAAATAAAATTTATTTAATTAATTGGCTAAGTAGGATAAGGATGGGATTGAATGGGATTTTAATTAAATAAATAAAATTTATTTAATTAATTGGCTAATGGATAAATGGGATTAAGAGTGGGATTTAGGACAAAATGCTACATGATGTCTAAGTGATGTTTTTGACAAAGTGTTGCAAGACATGGACAAATTTGGGACAATTTTGGGTGTCTACAACATCTACAAGATGTTGGACTATGGTGAGTGTACACTTTTCCCATGATGACATACCACAGTTCTATGTTGATGGCACTCATGGAGTAGTAGAACATGGATACGTCCACACTTCATCTGTTGACATGAGATATGATAGTGACTTTGGAGGATGTGTACAATATACTGCAATTATCTATGCATGGTGAGGTAGTTAGGGTCGTAGAGCACAATTTTGAGGACTATAGTCGCACAAGCTAGCTATGATGTCTTGGATGCATAGTACCATTGAGCTCTTGATGACACATCGATATCAGATACTTAGAGTAGGTTACAACTGTTATACCGACTGGTTGTCACATCATGATCGCTACCATCATACTTGTTGTTATAAAATATGGGTGAGGCACTCACCTACATAGGGGCTTGGATCATACCATTAGAGCAATGGAGGAGAAAAGAACAATATACTCCTGGGGATGGCGTATGCTTGCTCACTTATACTATGATTTGGGTTGCTATTGATGGTGACAGGTTGTCATTGATGTCAAATGTGTTGTTGCAAAAGTATATCATCTTGTGTGTTGTTAAATTATATCAGTTGGAGTTGTGAATATTATGATAAGATTCATTACTCAGGGTGATACAGATGACATACAGTATTCAATGGCTTGGTCATTTGATCTCAGTATTCAGTTTGTAAGTTGATTGTCATACAAACAAGTGTAGTTGCATGGAGGTTGAAATGTTTGAAGTTTCATTGTATGAAGTTCATGATCATATATGCAATTAGTATCTTGTATCAGGAGAATGTTATATGGCTATATAATGATGTCCTATGATCAATCTTGGAGTTGATTCTTAGGGAAGATGTTCAAGATATGTGTTGAGTTATCGACAATTCTTAATTCTTCATATAAGGTGCTTGCCAGTTACAATGACAGATTAAAGTATTGTCTTCACTATATGGTTGAGAGGATCTCAGTTGAACAATATATGATTCTTGTGCTTCAAATGTTGAATATTCATAATATAGGAGTTCATGTTGCTTGGAGTTGATTTGAGGAGTTGAGTTGTTGATCATCAAGTATTGGCAAATAAACATCATTTATGGTTTGGATTGTATAGAGGCATCAAATTTTTTATTCTCTGAGGTTTGTTTTTGGAGGCATCTCCTATTTAGGATGTGAGCACAAGAGAACAAAAATAAGTCAGAGGTATGAGCAGATGGCAATAAGAGTGTTATTACTTTAAGGTTCTTTTTGATTAATTTGTAGAATGCTTCATGTCATGATATTTGCCTGCAGATGTTGGTATAGGACATTGACTCTTTTAAAGTGTATGAAGTCACAAAATTTTCACATCCTTATTTGGATCCTATTTACAAAATCCTAAATATCCCATCATAAAACCTATTGCTTTTTGTTTTATTTGTTGTTGACTTGTAATTATAGGTCATCTCATTAAAAACAACCTGCTAGAGGGCTTGTGTTTCATGGGCAATCGGCCCCTTCAAGCTTATCAACCTATTCTATCGGTGGTCAGTGGTAATGTTTGAATTAAAAAAAAAGAGCCCGAAGGAGATCAAATTTTATTTTGAGACCATGACCTTGGTCGTGATAATAGTTAAAAGACCATTGTTTATTTTTTGAGCTTCTTTGAAGGTTGCTTCGTGGGAGTGCTTTATGCATAGAAAAAAAAAGGCTTTAGGAGGAACCTGACTACTAAGCCTTTTATGGCTTTGTTTCATATTTTTAGAAGCTTTGTTTAAAATGGTCAACCTCACTTTTGTGCCATTTTTATGACTTAAAAAATTAAAAAGTAATTTCTAATTTTTGCTTTGAGAAAAAGGTGGGTAAGTGAAGATTTTTTGAGGAGTTTTTTTTAGATGAAAAATTTATTTGGAAACAAATAAGATGCTTTTTCCTTTAGAAGGCAGAATATTGTGAAGAAGAAGATTTTTCTTAAAGAGGAGAAATGAAGTTGTTTGAAGAAGATTTTTTTAAGGAAGAAGTTGAAAAGATTTTTTATTTGCAGGAGATTATCTTTTGAAGATATTTTTGGGATGAAGTTTAAGGCAGATTGGATACAATTTTTTTGAAGACAAAAATGACGTATTGATTGAAGGCATCTTACAGATAAAAGGTTTAAAATGTTTTCTTGGAAAATATTTTTTGAGGAGATGATTTTATTGAAGGAATGTGAAAAGTTTTTGCAGATGGATTTTTGTGGGAAGCTTCAAATTGGAGAGTCATTTTTTATTTTTTATTTTTTTGTTTCATGCAAGAATATCAAAGAGAAGACAAAATATGAAAAGTCTTTTGATGCAGGTGAATGGATTACAAGATTGGTTTTATTACAGAGCAAGGGGAAGATGAATAGTTATCTAATATTTAATGAGCTTACAGGTGCTTTGATATGTGAGTTGAAGAGCAGAGCATCATACAACTATGAAGATCACTTTATAAATATTCTTTTAAAAGGAAAACACAGAAGAATGCATGCATGAGCTAATTTGTAGTGAAAAGTGTTCTTGATACAGGATCAAAATGATATGCAGAGGAAGATATTGATATTGAATTGTAGAGATAAGAGTGTTGAATTTTTGTTCACAGGAAGTTGTTTTCAGAGAGGTGTGTAAAAAGAATTATTTGTATGGTCTTGACTTGAAAATCAAACAGGAGAAATTAGGGTGTATGACGAAACACAGAGTGTAAAAGGTGCAAATCAGATTGAACAAGCAATCACTTCTTGCACATGAGATTTTGTTCTGATTGATTGAGAAATGCCAGTGAGGCACAATAGTATGCCAATGAGGCTTGTAGGTCGGTAAGACCATTTGTCAGTGAGACACTTACATCAGCCAGTGAGGCTTGTAAAGATATTTTCAAGGTTAAGCCAGTGAGGCAATTTTGGAGTGGTTTTTATACCCCAGGAGGGTTTTCCACTCGTGCAAATTTGTGTTATGTGTCATATTGTTTTCATCTGTATGTGTGTATGTTATTACATTGCTTATAAGGTTTTGTTCTCCTTCTTCATTCTTAGTTTTGTGCATATGTGTTTGACAAATCAATGATAGCATTCTCTCCTTTGTACTCTGCAAGTTAAAGTTTGAAAAAGATTTGAAAATTCACACAACACTGATTCACCCCCCTCTCAGTGTTGTCCTTGACTCCTACAGCTATGTACATCAGGAGACACATAGCTTGATGATATGCATGCTCCTATAGGTGTGGGCATTCAAGCACATTACATGCACTAGGCCGGTGGGTTATCTGATAGATACTATCGAGACCAACCCATGAGCACATGCCTATGAGCTGAGAGGACTATGGAGACATGATGATTTACTATTCTGGAGGAATGTATTCGATGGGCTACACCAAGAGGTCGTCACATGGAGACCATACATACGATGCAATCTATGGATGGGTCAGATGGTGTAGCTAGCAAGGATGCAAAGGGATTCGCTATTGATCAGTCACTAAGATCGCATCGTAGTAGCCTTCTACTATGATAGGGTGATGAGGTAGTTCAGACAAGTGCAGTGGGTTTCTGCCACACAACCATTCTATGCAAGGTCATCACATTGCAGAGTGTAGCCTTAGGATAGGGCACAAATCACCATCACAGACGTGGTGCCAAGTGATCTTGATTATGATATAGAGGATGATGATCCTATCTTCGAGGCTAATGATGTAGGAGTGACTCCAGCATATACAATGTGGTGGGAGAGCATGCCCGACTCCTATCTTCCCCAATGACTATCCTGATAGCAATCCTAGACCCTGCATCAAGTGAGGAGAGGATTCAAAGGAGGGAGAGGGAGAGAGGACAGTGATGATGATGAGGAGGATCCCCTAATGTGTTGAGGAGAGGTAGATGATGCCATCTAGTGGGTGGTGTAGATGTCGACAAGGAGGGACCTGAGGCCCAAAGGTCATAGTCTATGACTATGATGCGTAGCCAGAGTATCAGAGTGTCACTTCAAGTGTGGGGAGTTGAGTGGTGGTGTCACTATGATGCCCCCATCAGCTGGAATGACCATGGATACTAGCATAGTCATTGTATCACATGATTCATTATGGCAGGAGGGTGATCTAAGTGATGATTATATTGTGTTATTATTATTAGATTAAGATGCATAATATTGATTTGATTAAGGTGTTGACATGATGATTACTTATACAATCTGTAGTTGGTTCCAGTGCATGGTGCGACTTTGTGAGTCAAGTCATAGCAGGATGATACCCACTAAGTTGACACAGCGTGTAGGCCTATTATAGGCCACCACATGAAGCAGGTCAGCATATAGAGTTATTTTATCCTATCAACCAACTTAGAGTAGTGTATGAGGCAAGACAGATTGAGCAAGATGAGATAGTACTTGAGAGGGATCAGCTAGCAGCTATGAGAGATTAGCTAGTAGCTGAGAGAGACCAGTCGATTTAGAGAGCATATGTTCTCTAAACTTAGCTAGATCAACATAGAGTCATGGTGACATTGGGTACTGAGTGTGGTCTATTGAGTTATGTACAAGCTGAGTTGGACCAGTTATGAGTTGAGAGAGATCAACTCCAATAAGAATACAGAGAAGCCAGGGAGGAGGTGGGGAGCTTAGAGGTGTACTTAGGAGCTTATAGGCATGAAGCATCTCTAGGAGTCACTCATGATCTATAGCTTCACATAAGTAGGCATTTGTCACTTAGGCACCTCTAGGTCCTGAGGGATATGGCTATCATGGTCCAACACAATAATGAGATTTATTGTATTATGATTGGATTCACCACATTTTGATGTAGTGGTGAACTTATGTACTTAAACTCTTGTGATTTATATATATATATATTTTTGAATCATGATTTAGCATGTTTACCCTAGATGTTGTAAAGAAGATTAGACAATAAATAATAATAATAATCAATGTTAGGAATTAAGGTGTCTCAACCTTTGCAAGTTTCTGGCATTTATTATTTAATTGTATTTATTATTTTGCCTATTATTGTAATTTGGATGCAAATCCTATTTCGTCACTTTGTGGGAGTTGGCACGGTGATGTGTCATCCTACATGGAAGGTGACCACATGTATTTTTTTCCTCATATGAGGAGATAGGCATTCCACCTTGTGGTAGAAGAGTTTTTCCATGTGTCAACATCTTTCGGGTGTTGTAAGAGGTTTATGATGCATAAGAGTTATGATAGATTCCTATGACAGAATCTATGACATGTAAGGGCCAGAAATGGAAGATTATATGACAGGTGAAGACAAGTGTCTGAAAGCATCTTGCATGGGGAAATTGGCACCCAAGTTTGACTATGACAAGGTTGTAAGATAATTTGCTATTAATAGACAGTTATGACAGATTCTCTTACAACTGTAAGAGTTGTCATATATGACAGATTTTATGACATTGTAAGAGCATCTGTCATACCTTAATTGGGTAAATTTGGGGTGCCCAAGTTGGGGGGTTGTAAGGGATGAAAGAGAATCACTTACATATGTCATACGCATGTTTTATGGCCTTAGAAATTGGGCCACATGGATTTGGACGAGTTCCTTGTGTGACTTGCTCTAGAAGCTACCTCCATTCATACTACTTCTCTTTATATACAGGTGCTTAGAGATGGAGTTTGTATCATAGGTTTATAGGTACTGTTATGCTACCGGATTGACTCCAAACATGAGTGTTGAAGACCATTGAAGCTTGCATTGCAAGTGTATTGTAAACATTCTTTCAGATTTGTTAATACATTGTGCAGGTTTCTGAGTGTGGGGTTTTTCACCCGATAAGGGTTTTCCCCACTATAAATCTTTGTCTATCTTCTTCTGTTTACTTTATGGTTCTTGTGTTTTACTGCAATATCTCATGTTAATGGTTTAACATTACTGTAATAGTTAGGATAAAGTTGAATTTGCATAACCCTCTCCTCAATAGATTAGTGTAGGAAGCATTTTCCGCACACCTAGCTTCCTTTCAGTTGGTATCAGAGCTTGATCACCTTTGGTCCTAATTGTTGGGTAGGCATTTTTTGAAATAATCTTAGGTTGAGTGGGAGTCTGTGTAGAGAATTTTGTATCTTATTGCAGCAAGGAGATGGTAGGTACATAAAGAAGGTTTGAAGTAGAGAAGTTCAATTGCAGTAATTTTGAGCTGTGGAAGCTCAAGATGGAAGACATGCTAGTTGACCGAGACCTTTGGGATAGCGTAAATGGAACTAAACCAACTGCAATGTCACAAGCTGACTAGGATCTAAAGGATCGGAAGGCTAATGGTCTCATAAGACTTAGTCTTGCCGATTTTGTGTTGTTAAATGTCCATGAGGAGACTACTGCAAAACTCCTTTGGAAGAAGTTGGGGGATGTGTATCAAGCCAAATCCCTAGTTAATAAACTTTTTCTAAGAAAGAAGTTGTATTCTCTTCGAATGGAGGATGAAGGATCCATTGCTGAACATATGAATGCTTTCAACATGTTGGTTGCACAATTGACCTCTATTGGTGTAAAGATAGAGGAGGAGGATCAATGTCTGACCCTACTTTGTTCTCTACCAGACTCATGGGATCATCTTGTCATGGCAATCGGAAGCACCACATCCACATTCAAAATGGAAGAAGTGGTTTCTTCACTATTATCTGAAGAGATGCGGAGAAAGTCTTCTGAGGCAGACAAAGAGGCCCTTGCAGTTCATGGAAGGCCCAAGGAGAAAGGGAAGAAGAAGGACAAGAAAGCTAAGAAGGGTAGATCCAAATCCCATGGGAGATCCAAATCTCCTGGAAAGTCTAAGGCTCTTTGTTGGAACTATGGCAAAACTGGGCACTTCCGAAAGGAATGCAAGGAGGAGAAGAAGAAAAAGAAGAAAGCTCCTGATTCATATTCTGACAAGTCACAAGATGACAGTGATGCTTTCATCGCAGCCCTAGAAACTCATGCATCTGATGATGTGTGGCTAATTGACTCTGGTGCATCATTCCACATGACCTCACATCGACACTGGTTCACTAAGTATGAGGAGTTCGATGGTGGAAAGGTGTATCTGGGTGACAACTCTCATCTGAAGATCATTGGTCGTGGAAGAGTGTCTATCCAATTCCTTGATGGTCAAGTGAAGGGGATCTCTAGGGTTATGCACATCCCAGGCTTAGCACGGAACCTAGTTTCTGTAAGTAGTTTGAATGATGCAGGTACGCAGGTTGTCTTTTTGAAAGAAGGATGCAAGATGACTAGAGGAGCTATGGTGCTTGCTAAGGGTACTCGAAGAGGTACTCTGTTTCATCTAGAGGCATGTATTCCACAATGCAATAGTTCTTCTGACTCAAGGAAGAGGGCAATAGTCACTTCATCCCCACCATCTGAATGAGCAGTGAAGAAATCTGTTGTTTCTAGTCTTGATGGTTGTAATCGTGCATTGGAAGTTAAACTTCCTGCTGAAAAGACAATGTTATGGCATAAGAGATTTGGCCACATTAGTGAGAAGGGTCTGCGTACCCTAAAAAATAAGAACCTTGTTGAGGGGTTAGATGATTGTAATCTTGAGTTTGACTTTTGCAAACATTGCATTTATGGAAAACAAAACTGTGTTTAGTTTTAGTCGAGTTCTCATAAGTCTTCTAGTGTGTTAGACCTTATTCATTCTGATGTGTTTGGTCCTGTTAATGTTCCTTCGTTATCAAAATTTGTATACTTTGTATCTTTTATAGATGATTACAGTAGAAGGACATGGATTTATTTTCTTAGAAGCAAATCTAAAGTCTATAGCAAGTTTAAGGAGTTTAAAGCCTTTGCTGAAAATCAAACTGGTAAAAAGATTAAATGTTTGAGAACTGACAACGGTGGTGAGTTCTGTTCTACAGAATTTGATAAGTATTGCAAGGAACTTGGGATTGAAAGACATAAGACAACTCCATACACACCACAACAAAATGGAGTTGCAGAGAGGATGAACAGGACACTGATGGAGAAGGCTAGGAGTATGCTTAGTGGAGCTAGTCTAGAACAAAAGTTTTGGGCTAAAGTTGTTGCCACTGCTTGCTATCTGGTAAATAGATCTCCTCCATCAGCTCTTGTTGGAAAGACACCCATGGAGGTGTGGTCTGGTAGAAATCCTTCAGTAAGGCATCTTCATCTTTTTGGTTGTTAGGCATATGCACATGTGCCTAGGGAGAAGCGGTCAAAGTTGGAGAACAAAGTTGTTAAGTGTGTCTTCATCAGCTATGGTGTTGGTGTGAAAGGATACAAGCTTTGGGACCCCGTGCCTGAAAAAGTTTTGTATAGCAGAAGTGTCATCTTCAGAGAGCTTACACCTTCTTCCACTGTTTTGCAGCCAGAAGAAAAAGAAAAGAAAGAGGATGTTGTTCAATTTCCTCTCACCCCTGAGAAGACTGAACATAAAGACAATGTTGGACCTGATGATGAGGAGAGCTCCAACAGCTCTGAAAGCTCAGATGAAGAAGCTAAACCTCAACTTTAGCTCTTGAGGAGGTCTACACGGATAAGAAAGCAACCTAAAAGGTTTGGTTTTACATTGCTTGATTCTAGTTGTGCTTATGCTTTAATCACTAATAGTGATGAACCTAGAACTGTATTAGAGGCTTTGGATATGAAGGATGTAGGTTCCTAGAAGAAGGCCATGGAGGAAGAAATGGCTTCTTTGGAAAAGAATCAAACTTGGGACTTGGTGCCTTTGCCTTCTAGATGGAAACCCATTGGATGCAAATGGGTGTTCAAGAGGAAAATTAGTGCAGATGGCAGTGTTGAGAAGTATAAGGCCAGATTGTTTGCAAAGGGGTATTCACAAGTGGAGGGTATAGATTATGGTGAGATCTTCTCTCCCGTTGCAAAGCTGACATCCATTCGATTCCTATTGTCACTCGCAGCAGCTTATGACTTGGAGGTAGAATAGATGGATGTGAAGATAGCTTTCCTTCATGGTGACTTGGAGGAAGAAATCTACATGTCACAGCTAGAGCATTACATGGTAAAAGGTAAAGAAAATTTGGTTTGTAAACTTAAGAAGTCTTTGTATGGTTTGAAGCAATCCCCTAAGAGATGGTACTTGAAGTTTGATGCCTTTGTGTTGTCAATTGGATTTGTGAGATCAAAATTGGATCACTGTGTGTATTATAAATTTGATGGTGATCGTATTCTCATTGTTACACTGTATGTTGATGATATGTTGCTCATTGGGAAGGGTAAGAATATGATTTCTAAGTTTAAATCTCAATTGTCAGCTCAATTTGAAATGAAAGATTTAGGGACAACCAGGTACATTCTAGGAATGGAAATTAGAAGAGATAGAACCAACAAAAAACTTTGGTTAAGCCAGAGTAAGTATGTGAAGACCGTGTTGGATAGATTCAACATGGCAGATTGTAGACCATTGTGTGTTCATGTTTCTTTGGGGACAAAGTTGTCTATTGAGGATTGTCCAAAATCTCCTAGTGAGGTGGAGGACATGAGCAGAGTACCTTATGCTAGTGTTGTTGGTAGCTTGATGTATGCTATGGTCTACACAAGACCAGACATTGCCCAAGTAGTGGGAGTCCTTAGTCAATTTATGGCTAATCCTAGATGAGTTCATTGGGATACAGTTAAGCAAGTGTTCAGGTATTTGAGGGGTACTTCCGAGTATTCCATTTTTTATCATGGTAATGTTTCAGGACCTCCACATTCTGTTGATATTCATGGATTTGTGGATTCAGATTGGGCAGGTGACATTGACAGTAGGAGATCCACCAGTGCTTATGTTTTTACACCGTTTGGTGGTGCTATTAGTTGGATGAGTAAGCGATAACCTATTGTTGCTTTATCCATGACAAAAGCTAAGTATATGGCAGCAACTCTTGCTTGTAAGGAAGCCATTTGGCTTAAGAGATTGTGTTTAGATATTGGTGTTGATGCAGGTTAGATCATGATCGGTTGTGACAGTCAGAGTGCAATTTGCCTTGCAAAGAATCCAACTTTCCATGCTAGAACCAAGCACATTGATGTTTAGTTTCATTCGTGAGAGACATGGTTGAGGATGGAAAGGTAAATTTGGAGAAGGTAGATACTTTGAAGAATGTTACAGATGCATTGACGAAACTAGTGAGCACAGAGAAGTTCAGATGGTGTTCAGAGTCTATGGGCCTCTCGGCCTATAGCAGTTAAATCCTATTTTTTGATTGGCTCTTACAAGGTGTTTGACAAGTGGGAGAATGTTAGGAATTAAGGTGTCTCAACCTTTGCAAGTTTCTAGCATTTATTATTTAATTGTATTTATTATTTTGCCTATTATTGTAATTTGGATGCAAATCCTATTTTGTCACTTTGTGGGAGTTGGCACGGTGATGTGTCATCCTACATGGAAGGTGACCACATGTATTTTTGTCCTCATATGAGGAGATAGGTGTTCCACCTTGTGGTAGAAGAGTTTTGCCATGTGTCAGCATCTTTTGGGTGTTGTAAGAGGTTTATGACACGTAAGAGTTATGACAGATTCCTATGACAGAATCTATGACATGTAAGGGCCAGAAATGGAAGATTATATGACAGGTGAAGACAAGTATCTGAAAGCATTTTGCATGGGGAAGTTGGCACCCAAGTTTGACTATGACAAGGTTGTAAGAGAATTTTCTATTAATAGATAGTTATGACAGATTCTCTTACAACTATAAGAGTTGTCATATATGACAAATTTTATGACATTGTAAGAGCATTTGTCATACCTTAATTGGGTAAATTTGGGGTGCCCAAGTTGGGGGGTTGTAAGGGATGAAAGAGAATCACTTACATGTGTCATAAGCATGTTTTATGGCCTTAGAAATTGGGCCACATGGATTTGGACGAGTTCCTTATGTGACTTGCTCTAGAAGCTACCTCCATTCGTACTACTTCTCTTTATATATAGGTGATTGGAGATGGAGTTTGTATCATAGGTTTACAGGTACTGTTATGCTGTTGGATTGACTCTAGACACAAGTGTCAAAGACCATTGAAGATTGCATTGCAAGTGTATTGTAAACATTCTTTAAGATTTGTTAATACATTGTGTAGGTTTCTGAGTGTGAGGTTTTTCACCCGATAAAGGTTTTCCCCACCATAAATCTTTGTCTCTCTTCTTCTGTCTACTTTCTGGTTCTTGTGTTTTTCTACAATATCTCATATTAATGGTTTAGCATTGCTGTAATAGTTAGGATAAAGTTGAATTTGCATAGCCCTCTCCTCAATGGATTAGTGTAGGAAGAATTTTCCGCACACCTAGCTTCCTTTCAATCAAACATGTGAAGTAAATAAATCAATGATGAGTAATTTACCAGCATGCACCAATGGATACCAAGACTGTGAAGGGGGAAAAACAAAGAAAAACCTTGTGTTAAGCAAATGACATGAAGCCTAATAAAGATTACAGAGAGAGAGAGAGAGAGAGAACAATTCTCAATGAGTGAAGTGAGAAGAAATGAAGAAGAAGAATAAGGAAGAAGATATCCATGATGAGGAATACATCAAAGAGAGGAGGAGACACCTCTTAAATAGAGGTGAGCAAGGGAGTTATCCATAACTCCCATATGCCATCTTGCATAAGGTGTGTGACACTTGTTTCCTCTTAAGGAGGAATCTATAGAAATAGATTATTCTTGCAGAAGGAATAAAAGAGGTGAATTATCTATACATGTGTGGGGATAATACACCAAATAATAAAATACAAATTATAATGTTCACTAAGTAAAGATTAATTTCTAACACCCCCCCTTAAGCTTTACTTGGGGAGATTTACATGAAACACATCAATGGGATATAATCCAAGAGATTTGGAATGATAAAGAAGTTTGTCTTTACAAAGGGGTTTAGTGAGAATATCTGCAACTTGATCTTTACCCTTGCAATATAGAAGAGAAATTTGCTTGTCTTCAATTTTCTCTCTAATGAAGTGATGTTGAAGATCAATGTGCTTGGTCCTTGTGTGAAAAACTAGATTCTTTGCTAAGGCAATGGCACTTTGATTATCACAATACAAAGGAGTGCGATCTTTTTGAGGTAGACCAAATTCTTCAAGAAATCTCCTTAACCTTAAGGCTTCTTTAGATACATTAGTACAACCTTTATATTCAGCTTCGGTAGAACCAAGAGAAGTGGATTATTGCTTCTTAATATTCCATGATATGGCACCTGATCCAACAAAGAAACAATAACCACAAGTGGATCTCGCATCATTGGGATCAACTCCTAGGTCTGAATCAGTATAACCATATAAAGAAAATTTACAATTTGCATTATAAAATAGACCAAGATTAATGGAACCTTTAATATATCTTAAAATTCTTTTTGCAATTTTAAAATGAGTTTGTTGTGGTTTGGACATAAATCTAGAAACTAAACCAACACTAAAAGAAATATCAGGTCTAGTTAGATTTAAATAATTTAAGCTTCCAACTAGTTGCCTATATAAAGTAGAATCAAAAAAAGGAGTTCCCATATCAACCATTAATTTTGTTCCTAATTCACAAGGAGTAGAAACAAGATTAGCATCATTCATTTTAAATCTATCTAAAAGATCTTGAGCATATTTGTGTTGAGAAAGAAAAATACCATTAGGTGTTTGCCAAATTTCCATACCCAAAAAATAATGTAACAAACCTAAATTAGTCATTTGAAATTGATGATTTAGTTGAGACTTAGTATCACAAATCAAATTGTTAGAACTACCTGTAAGAATCAAATCATCAATATATAAAATAACTATTACAATATCATTTTCACTATGTTTGATATAAAGATTAGGATCATTTTGACTCCTAGTAAAACCTTTAGAAGTAAAGAAAGCATTAATTTTGGCATACCACTCTCTAGGTGATTGTTTTAAACCATAAATTGATTTCTTCAATTTGCATACAAGATGTTCTTTACCTTTTTGAACAAAACACTTAGGTTGAGACATATAAATTTCTTCATGCAAATCACCATTTAAGAATGCACTTTTAACGTCCATTTGATGAATAGGCCAATGCATATGAGAAGCTAAAACTAAAACTAATTAATAGTTGGCATTTTGGCCATAGGAGAAAAAGTTTCATTATAATCTAAGCCTTCTACTTGAGAAAAACCTCTAGCTACTAATCTAGCTTTGAATTTGCCACTCTCATTGTTAGCATTGAACTTGGTTTTATACAACCATTTGCATGAAACAAGATTTTTACCTTGAGGTAGAGGAACAAGCTCCCAAGTTTGATTTGCAATCAACTTGTCATATTCATCTTGATAAGCTTTTTTCCAATGAGGTTGATTTTTAGCTTGCTCATAAGTTTGAGGATTATTAGTATCCATAATTTTAGACATTAAGGCATGTTTGCAATAATTTTCTTTTCTAGCTTTAGATCTATTTATTCTAGTTAAAATACCATCACTTTCTTGAATAAAAAAATTATACCATTTAGGCATTCTTTTAGATGTAGGAGTATCATCACTTGAAGAAGAATCATGATGAGAAGGTTCACTATCATCATGTTCACTATCACTTTGACTAAGAGATGGATTAGGAGGGTTCAAAGGAGGATTGAAGGAAAAAGAATCATCCCCAATAACATGAACATTCTTATAAGAAGAATCATTATCAACTTTAGAACAATCATGAACCCCATTTTCAGCAATGCAAACATCTCTAGCAACTTCAACTTTATTTGTAACAGGATCATAAACTCTATATGCTTTAGATTGTTCATCATACCCAACAAAAATTTGAGAAGATTTAGAATCTAACTTTTGTCTTTTTTGTTTAGGTGTGTGAACAAAAGCAATAGAACCAAAAATTCTTAAATCTTTAAGGTTGGGCTTTCTACCTGACCAAGCCTCTTCAGGTGTGATATCACTTAGGGCTATGGTTGGAGTTATTTTAATAATATAAGTAGCACAATACATAGCTTTAGCCCAAAATTTATAAGACATGTTTTTAGCATGTAATATGCATCTAGTCATTTCAACAATGGTTCTATGTTTCCTTTCCGCGACACCATTTTGTTGAGGTGTATAGGGAATGGTGAGCTCATGCTTAATACCAAAGGACTTTAAGTAGCTATTGAAAGCATTATTCACATATTCAGTACCATTATTAGTCATTAAAATTTTAAGTTTAAAACTAGATTTCCTGAAGAACTTGATCTTTGCTTTTTAGAAAATAGATCCAAGTCCTTGAGAAATCATAAACAAAAGTAAGTGCATACCTTGATCCTTGGATGGATGTATTTTCCATGGGTCCCAAAAGGTCACTATGAACTAGGTGCAACTTATGTTTTGCCCTCCATGCTTGACCTTTAGGAAAGGGCTCCCTATGCATCTTACCACTCATGCATCCTGTGCATACAATTTTAGAAGGAACAATACCAGGCAATCCATCTATGATATTACATTTTTGCATCAAGGCAATTTTGTCAGCATTGATATGACCAAGTCTTTCATGCCAAATATTGAAATCAATAGCAGATAATAAAGAGTATTTAGAAGAAGCAAATTCATAGAACTTGAATAAATTATCATTGTCTAATTTAGCATTAGCAATGACTTTGTCATTTTGATTAGGATCAATGACATAGCACATATCTTTGTAAAACTCTATCTTGTAATCTTGACAGAGCTTAGCTATAGCATGAAAATTTGTTTTCAATTCAGGAACATATAAAACATCATGTAGCTTACCATTTGGAACATTCACATCTCCAATTGCTTCTACTTTACAACTATGATTATCTGCAAGTTGAAGAGGAATATTAGTATTATCAGGGTGCATTGATTGAAATACCTCTTTATGAGAAGTAGCATGTTGATATGCACCTGAATCAATAATCCACTCAAGTGGTTGAGAACCAAAGAAGGCACAAGTAAAAGCACGCTTCGATTGATTATCTTGTTGAGGCTTATGATTTTGTTGATTATTGTGCCTATAATTTTGATTCATATTAGCATTTGGCTTTTTGAAACAATCACTAGTCCAATGACCATCTTTGTTACAATAGTTACAATGAGGCTTCTTAAGAGTATTATTCTGTCGATTATTAGAAGGATTATTCTTTCGACTATTATAAGTATTATTGTTATGATTTCTAAAACTATTGTTATTGTTATGAAACTTTGAATTGTAATTGTGATTTTTATTAGGTGTACAGTTAGATTTATTATTATGTTTAGACATAAAAGCATGCTCATTATTTTTAAGAGTACCAAACTGAATCAACTTAGCTTCTTCTTGCCTTAACAACTTTTGAAATATAACAAAAGATAATTGAGCAGCTAAAGTAGGAATAACTAATTGAGAATGAATATTTGTAATAAATTGTTGAAACAGTTTAGGTAAACATTTTTTAAGAATGATATGAATCAATCTAAGGTTTTCAAGCTTAACTCCTAAATCAGTCAAGTGAGCATTAATATCATTAAATTGAAGAATAAATTCATCCATGGTTTTGAAATCTGTATACCTGAGATCTTTGAGTTGATCTTAAAGTTGAATCTTGCTAGATTCATTTGCACTATCATAAATATTTTTAAGAATATCCCATGCTGAATAGGCTTTTGTGCATGCCCCTATGTGAACATACAGTTTAGGTGACATTGAAATACCTATCAAGCTAAGAGCTTTGTCATTTTTTACCATCCATGTGTCTTTCTCATCCTGGGTTGCAGTAGCACCAGGTTCTGATTTTGTGTTTGTAGCTACATCCAAAATTTGCTTAAATTGAAAAATAAAACTAATATGTTGTTTCCATGAATGATAATTAGTCGAAGTTAGTTTGATCTCAAGAATTAAGGTAGACATTTTGAAAAAAATTTGAAGAAAAATATACCTTCTTATGAAAAAAAAAAATTGCCTAATTACAGAAAGATCTAGATTTATTTTATACATGTATGCCAAATTAAATGCTAAAAGTGATTTTTGTAAACAATTGCAATTGTTTAACAAATGCAACAATGATTTAAATGATACATTCTCTAATGAAAGATACATATGTATGCTTAATTAGGTTTTAACAAGATGTACACACATGATGAAATAATTTAGTTGTGATCTCATGAAACAGTGTTGTAACATTGTTAGATTAGATTCAACAATGATTATTAGACATGATGCACATCTATCAATTTGTATGCTAATAATTAAGTAATTATCTAAACTAAAAAAACTACTCTAAAGACATCAAGACAAAATTCATATTTTTTCAAGACTAAAGCAAATAATGAAATAGGAAATTTAAATTTACTATTTATCAAACATTTTCTTTTATGAATAAAATGATAGCATACAAATGAAAAACTGAATCTAAGCATAATATCTATGTAAATGATTAACATTGGTAAGATATTTAAGAGGAATACCTTGTTCATCAACTAGTCTATACACACCCGATTCAAAGGATTCGATGATGATGTAAGGTCCTAGCCAATTCAATCTAAACCTCCCTTTTTTACCAGGAGGTGTATTTACATTGCACTAGTTTTTGTAGAGTACCAAAACTCCAATTTTGAATGAATGATTAATAACTTGTGAATTATACTAGCACTGCATGGACTTTTGATGAGCTTGAAGATTTTTTAGAGCATTTATATGCTATTCATTGAACATTTCAAGTTGTTGATATCATAATTCTTGTTTGTGTTCTCAACTGATTATCTAATTATCCTTATAAGGTAGCTATCCTTAATGCTAAGGACTCTTAGGTCAGTGGCCAACGAACATGAGACAATTATTTGTTCTCCTCTACACTTCAGGCTCTACTAGACCTAGGGGGTATTCCCTTATCTCAATATCTAAAAGGTTTTCTCAAGTATAATGAGATACTAAATAAGTAGAAATGTTTCCACCAATAAATTGAGGTCTGAAAGATCCTACTTCAGATTATCTAAGTTCTTAATATGTATCAATTTCAGAACTCAAGAAACATGGAACAGCCACTACATACCACAAAACAAAGGAAAAGTTTCATCTTCTGGAAAAGTTCCACCTAGGACTTTTACCTCCTAGGTTTAGCTCCCAGGTCCCTTAGGATTAATCATGCATGTTTAAAATGAATCTCAAAGCAAAATCCCAAGAAACCCATGTCAAATGGGACCTAGGGGCGAGTCCTAAATCTTAATCAAGCCCTAAATAGGTCCCTAGACAAGGGTGCCCATTCCCTTGTCCTGCCCTATTTTGTCAAGGTTCCAATTTTAAATGACCGTAAAGTGACCGTTAAAAGGCTTCCCTTTGTCGGCATATTCAATTTGAATTATGAATGTTTAGTGAGAATGCATATATATAAACATGTTTAGGACTTCATTTTACAACTATATGGATAATGCGAACTTGTGATCTTATGCTAAGGATATTCAAGGCTTTCATTGTGTTATAGAGAAGACCTGTGTTGTTATTGTGTTTGTTTGTTACAGATTTGGCTTCATCAATCCATCTCCTCATGGCACGAAAGAGCTTCATTCTTCCATGAGGGTTTTACCTTCAAGGTGATATCTATTTGTGATTCAATCCATCCACTTTATCATTGCTTTCACCTATGCCCACCAAGGACATGCACTCTCTATCTAACAATGGTGTTGGAAGGATTGAATGTCATTTTGAGGCTTGATTGAGGTAAGCTCCTAAACACCACAACCCCCAACCCCTCTCTTGTGATTGCAGGTGACAGGTGTTGGATCTTATGGAGAGGAATTGTAGAGGATCATTGTAGAGCATAAGGATTCTAGATCTAAAGAAAAAGGTAGGAAATATCCCTAAAAGGTCAAGGGTGCTCACTCTTTTGACCCTTAGTTTTGTAGTGCCAGAAATCTCTAAAGTGGTTGTAGTCTATAGCGGAAAAGATCCCAAAGCCCTTACAAAAAGTGTCACCTTGGGCTTGGGTGCTTGCTCTTTTACCCCCAACTTTTTTGTTTTTCAAAACTCAAAATTTGGTATGTATCTAATTTATATTTAGTCTATCTCTGTGTGAGCATTTATCAAGTTTTGTCTATTGTTTACGATTTTGCATAATTAGGGTTTTAAGATTAATCGAGCTAAAATCAACACATTAATGAACTAAATCCAAATTTCCTTATCATTCCAAGTGAAAACAAACCTGTAGTTGAGTCAAGTTGTGATTCAACTCAGTTAAATGTCCTTGAATGTATGTAGTGAAAGGAGGATCTAATCCAACTACCAATCAATTCAAACAAACCCTCTTTTTCTACATTACATTTTGGTGAACATGTGTTTTACTGAACATTGCATCTTGTTGAGTGTTGTACATCAGATTTATATTCATACATTTCATTTTTATCATTATACATGGTGGCACCCCTTAGGGTTTATGGTTTTAGGGTTCATGAAATTCTAGTATTTACCTTAAAATCCTTTTACCTTATTTCCTTAAGTCCTATGCTTCAATGTCTTATTCTTATGTTGATTGTCTGTGCCGAGCTTCCGGTTGCTTAAGTCATAACTTAAGGCCTTTTAAATTATTTGGTGGCTGGCCCCCTTTGCCTTGTGCAACCTTCTATTTACTGTCATAGTAGAAGGTTCACATCTTAAAGTTTCCTAAGGGCCCAAAGGTGCCATGTGGTTGCTTATCCCAGTGTCGCGACGCGTCATCAGTGACGTCACCCTATCCCTTGCGTGGCCGCAATAATGAACCAGCTGTCGATTAAATATGGTTTACAACCATTTAATTGAGGATCTCAATCAATGAATCAAGGGTTGCCAGATGTCGTGATGAGAAGAAATCTGTAGAAGGGCCAAGAATATAATGATTATGTTGTTGGAATTAGTCTGAACAACTGAGAGGGGGGTGAATCAATTGTCACACAAATTATAATCTTTTCTAATTTTAAACTTCTTTAACAACTTTCAATCAGATAAACATTAAAGCATGAATCAATACAAGAGTAGAAATAAATTGAGCACACATAACACCAGAATTTTTATGTGGAAACCTGGTTAAGGGAAAACCACGGTGGGGGTTAACCCAAAAGATTCGTACCCTATTAAAAGTACTTAGATGAAAAGAGAAGGCATGTGCCTTCAGGCTCACTACCCAAAGCTCACTGTTCAAGAGAGGCTCACTACCTACAGAATTTATGTTTAATACACAAAGAATTAACTGATAAATAACATCTACTCCATGCCTGGTTCAGTTTCATTGAATGCTCACAAAACTTCTACTCTGCCCCAAATACTTCTCTAATTCTTCATCCTAAACATCTTTTGTTCTTCTACTTCTCCTTTGCTCTGCTCTGCCTTTGATCCTTTCTTTAGATTTTATTATTTTCGCAGAAGGATGATTTTCCACACTTCAACTACACACCTTTATATGCTTCATCAACCTTGGAATAAACATCAAGGTCAGCTTGACTTAATGCGGATCACTATACTATTGGCCAAACATATCTGAGACTTGAATCTACCTCCAAAAACATGCCACACTCCAGAGAATTTCTCTTAGATCATCCGCAACATACTTGAGTCATCTGGTCGGCAAAGACTGGGAAGAACAACACCTAGAGGGAAATCTTCAATAGCGAGCTCAAACTTCAATGCGGACCTCCAACATAGTAGTCACACGATCCAAAGACCTCCACAAGCATATTGAATTCAACAAAAACATCTGCACTCCTTCAAATCATTAGAATCACTTGCATTTTCCTCCAGAACCTCAAGAACACTATTTGCCATGACTGTCACATTAGAAAGATTGCTTGCGGACCTCCAAACCACAAACCACTTGATTGGATGATACACACAGACTTCCCAAACATGCCTCTAGATCCACAGATCATCATTTGACATATCCAAAATGATTCAGACCTCTTTCCTGTCACTCTGTCTCTTTTGAACACTACACAACTAGTTCAACTCAGATGATCATAGCTTCTTCAGATCTTCATAAGAACCCTTCAAAACTTAACTAGAGCTTCTTCAGACAATCCTCTACTTAGCCATATGGTCCACATACATTGATCCTTACTAATTTTCTCAATATCCTCAACAATCCAGTCTTCTATACAGACAACAAAATAGGATACAGTTGATACCAATGGCAACAAGGATATGTTGACATCAATGACAACACCGCTTAGGCACATATTTGCAACAATCTCCCCCTTTGTCATTGATGGAAACATATGATGTGAAAAACTAATTTGACCATCAAGACAAGACCTTCTCCCCCTTTCTCTTATCACTTATGTAATCACTTTCTTCATTGCTCCCCCTTTCATCAGCAACTAGTTTTTCACATGAACTTCTCTCCCCCTTTGACATCAATGGAAAAGGGCACATATTTTCAATCTTTTCTCCCTTTTTGTTTCAGACTGATCCCAAAATTTTCATACTAACTACTCCCCCTAAGTAGTATCTCCTTAACGTCAATCCAAATCACAAGATATGAATGTGAATTTCATCAGACTGATGCACCTTGGTGCAACTTAGTTCTGATCAGGAGGGGTAATAACCCCTAACCTCTTTCTGAGATACTCAAAAGTATCCTTGGGAATAGGCTTAGTGAAAATATCTGCAATCTGATCCTTTAAAGACATAAACTCCAACTAGACTTCATTCTCATTTACCTTATCTCTCAAGAAATGAAACTTGATGGATATATGCTTTGTCTTTGAATGCAACACTGGATTCTTTGAGATACTTACTGCACTTGAATTATCACAGAAGATTGTGACAGGATTCTTAAACACAATTCTGATGTCCTTCAACATTTGTTTCATCTATAGAAATTGAGTACAATTGTTTGTTGTTTCTATATACTTTGCCTCTACTGTAGATAGAGAAATTTCCTCCTACTTTCTACTTAGCCAAGAAACCAATCTACCTCCCAAGAAGAATGCACCACCACTAGTGCTTTTTCTGTCATCCACAACTCCTACCCAATCATCATCTATATATGCATGTAGAGTGAAGTCATTATCCTTTAGCTACCATAATCCATAATCACTTGTCCCTTTAAGATATCTAAAAATTCTCTTGACTGCTACAACATGGGATTCTTTAGGATCAGTTCAGAATCTAGCGACAAGTCCAACTACATTCATGATATCAGATTTGGTCTGAGTTAGATAGAGCAATCCACCAATCATTGATCTATACCTTTTCTGATTTGCCTTAGGGGAGTCATCTTTACTCAACTTGCATTCGGTTACCATAGGTGTACCTACTGGCTTTGAGTCTTCCATTCCAAACTTCTTCAACAATTCTCTCACATACTTGGACTGAGATATGAAGATACCTTTATCTGACTGAGTGATTTATAGACCTAAGAAGAAATTCATCTCACCAAACATGGACATCTCAAATTCACTTTACATCTGATCAGAAAATGTTTTGCACATGCTCTCATTTCCACCAAAAATGATATCATCAACAAATACTTCAACAATTAGAATGTTCTTATGATCAATCTTGAAGTAAAGATTACTATCAACAGTGCCTTTGTTATATCCTAGCTTTAACAAATACTTATCTAATCTTGCATACGAGGCTCTTAGGGCTTGTTTGAGTCCATATAATGCTTTCATCAACTTGCAAACCATATCTTTCTGATCAGACAACTAAAATCCTTCCGGTTGCTCAATATAAACTTCTTCTAGTTCTCGATTTAGGAATGCTAACTTGACATCCATTTGATAGACCTTGAAATCTTTATAAGCAACAAATGCAAGAAATAATTTGACTTCCTCTATTCTTGCTACTGGAGAAAAAGTTTCTTCAAAATCAACTCCTTCCACTTGAGAATATCCTTTGCACACTAACCTTGCTTTGTTTCTTACAACTTCACCATCTTCATTTAGTTTGTTCTGGAAGACCCATTTAGTTCCAATCACATTATTATCCTCAGGTCTAGAAACAAGATCCCAGGTGTGATTATTTTTAATTTGCATTAATTCTTCTTCCATTGCTTTTACCCAGTTTTCATCATTACAGGCTTCACTTACTGATTTTGGTTCAATCTTTGAAATCAAACAAATCTCTTCTTGATCTTCAACAATTCTTCTTCTAGTTCGAACACCTTTATTTTTGTCTCCTATGATCAAATTTTCAAGATGATTCATCCTTACATACCTGGGAGTTTTGGGATCTGCTTGAACTTCTATTTCTTGAAATTGTTCCTCAACTTTTGCATTATCCTCTTGAGTCACTGAGCTTTCTAGATCAATCTGGATCTGAGTCTAGGTTTGAAGTTTCCTTCCTTGACTTGGATTTTCATCTTGATCATCTGAATCATATTCGCAAGACCTAGAATGTTATTCTTTGCTCTCACCAACTCTGACATTAGCACTTTCAACAATATTTTTCAACCTCTTGTTAAAGCACCGATATGCTTTGCTTTGAGTAGAGTAACCCAGAAAAATTCCTTCATCACTTCTTGCTTCAAACTTTCCTAGATCCTCATCTCTTTTGATATAGCATTTACTACCAAAAACTCTAAAATATCTTACAGTAGGAGGATGACCAAACCAAAGTTCATAAGGAGTCTTACCAGAATTGCCTTTGACCTGCACCCAGTTAAGAGAGTAGACAACAGTACTCACATCTTCTCTCCAATAAACTTGTGGAACATTTGTTTCCATCATCATGGTCCTGGCAGCTTCTTGAATGGTCTGATTCTTTCTTTCCACAACTCCATTTTGCTAAGGAGTTCTAGGAGCAGATAACTGTCTTTTATTCCATGCTTTTCACAGAATTTATCAAACTCACCGGAGGTAAACTCTCCACCTCTATCAGATCTCAGACACTTTATCTTCACACCATAACTTGAACACTTTGAATTTGTCAAGAGCTTCTGATTTTTCTTTTAAGAAATTTACCCACATCATCTGGGAGTAATCATCAATAAGCAACATAAAATATTTGTCTCCTTGCACACTCCTAATTCTAGTAGGACCACATAGATCAATATGCAGAAGTTCCAATCACCCACTTGAAAGTTATTCTTTACTTTTGAATGATGTTTTGTTTTGTTTACCCAATTGACATTCTCTACACATGCTATTAGGTTTCACAAGTCTTGGAAGATCTCTCACAGCTTGAGTAGAACTTATCTTGACAATGTTATCAAAATTCACATGACACATTCTCCTATGCCACAACCAACTTTGATATGTTTGTGCAATCAAACAACTTTTACCATAACTACTTAATTGAAAGATGTTACATCTAGTTTGTGTACTAGATGTAATTTCAGTTCCAGAGCTTTCCAAGATTCTGCATTTACCATCCTTGAATCAAAGATCATATCCCTTGTCAACCAACTATCCAACACTGAGAAGATTATGCTTTAGTCCTTCCACATACAAAACATCATTTGTGTTATTCTTACCATCAAAAGAGATGGATCCTCTGCCACAGATTCTACCAGCTGAGTTGTCTCCAAACTTCACAAATCCACCTTCATATTTTTCAAAGCTTACAAACTTACTTTTATCACCAATCATGTGATGAGAACATCCACTATCAATCACCCATTTATCCTTTTCAACAACCTGAGCAGCCAAGGTACTTTCCACATTTGTACAACTAGCAGATTCAATAGACACTGGATCTTCTTCTTTGATAGCAATGAATATCCAATCATCTTCAGTGGCACCTCAATGATTAGATTCATCATCTGTGACTCCCTCTTCTCTAGCTTTTTGGACATAGTAACTATTCTTTTGATCTTTATATCTATTAGCATTTGGTTTTGAAAACCTCTCCGGACATCTTGAGGAAAAATGACCAATCTTAGTACAAGAAAAACATTTGAATGGCAACTTTCCTTCATACTTACCGGATCCTCTTGGCATTCTTTTGGCAATAAGAGCTTCAAGATCCGTAGTTTCAATTTCATCATCTTCAAGATCCTTCTTTGCCTTCCCAAATCTATTTGATCTTGCTGAAGAGATTTCACCCAGATCATATCTTTGTTTTCCATATACACTAGCCTTAAATGCAAACTTAGACTTAGGAAGAGAATCACCAAACTCACTTAATTCAAAAGCCAAAATTTTGCCAACTAGTTGATCTCTTGTAACTTTTGAAATAGTCCTGATCTCCTCTATAGCAGTAACCTTATGTTTGTATGAATTAGGTAAAGATCTGAGAACTTTTGCCACAATTTCTAATTCTTCCAAAGTTCCACCAGCACACTTGATACCACACACAAGTTCATTTATCTTTTGCATTTAAATTGTGATGTTTTCATCTTCACTCATCCTCAGATTTTCAAATTTTCCTCTCAAACTTTGTAGCTTGGCACATTTGAAATATTCATCACCTTCATAAAGGTTCTCCAACTTCTTCTAGATTTCATGAGTAGATTTTAGTCCAAAGACATTTGACATTTCTGAATCAGTTAGGGCACTCAACAAGGCTTCTTTAACTTGAAGGTTATTTTCTGCATCTTTGACTTGATCTAGAGTTGAAGGACCTTTCTCTGGAGGTTTATACTCATCATTGGTTATCACCCAATAAGCATCACCCGTGCATTGCAAATGGCACTCCATGCAACTCTTCCAAGAAAAGTAATTTGTTCCATCGAATCTCAGACTATCTTTCTTGTAAGTCGACATCCTGGATCTCCTCGAGCGGTTTAGCTTCTTCTAGAGGAACCTTGCTCTGATACCAATTGTTGGAATTAGTCTGGACAACTGAGAGGGGGGGTTAATCAGTTGTCCCACAAGTTATAATCTTTTCTTCTTTTAAAATTCTTTAACAACTTTCAATCAGATAAACATTAAAGCATGAATCAATACAAGAGCAGAAATAAATTGAGCACACATAACACCAAAAATTTTACGTGGAAACTCGGTTAAGGGAAAACCAATTTGGGGGTTAACCCATAAGATTCATACCTTGTTAAAAGTACTTAGATGAAAAGAGAAGGCACATGCCTTTGGGCTCACTGCCTAGAGCTCACTACTCAAGAGAGGCTCATTGCCTACAGAATTTATGTTTAATACAAAAAGAATTAACTGATAAATAGCATCTACTTCATGCCTGGTTCAGTTTCATTGAATGCTCACAAAACTTCTACTCTACCCCAAATACTTCTCTCATTCTTCATCCTAAACATATTTTGTTCTTCAACTTCTCCTCTGCTCTGCTCTGCCTTTGATTCTTTCTTTGGATCTTATTATTTTCACACAAGGATGATTTTCCACACTTCAACTACATACCTTTATATGCTTCATCAACATTGGAATAAACATCAAGGTCAGCTTGACATAACGCGGATCACTATACTATTAGCCAAACATATCTGAGACTTGAATCTACCTACAACAACATGCCATGCTCTAGAGAATTGCTCTTAGATCATCCACAACATACTTGAATCATTCGGTCGGCCAAGACTGGGAAGAACAACAACACCAAGAGGGAAATCTTCAATAGCAAGCTCAAACTTCAATGCGGACCTCCAACATAGTAGTCACACGATCTGGAGACCTCCACAAGCACATTGAATTCAACAAAAACATCCGCACTCCTTCAAATCATTAGAATCACTTATATTTTCCTCTGGATCCTCAAGAACACTATCTGTCATGACTGTCACATTAGAAATATTGCTTGCGGACCTCCAAACCACAAACCACTTGATTGGATGATACACACGGACTTCCCAAACATGCCTCTAAATCCGCAAATCATCATTTGACATATCCAGAATAATTCAGACCTCTTTCCTATCACTTTGTCTCTTCTGAACACTGTACAACTGGTTCAACTCAGATGGCCATAGCTTCTTTAGATATTCATGAGAACCCTTCAAAACTTAACTATAGCTTCTTCAGACAATCCTCTACTCAGCCATATGGTCCGCATACATTGATCCTCCTTAATTTTCTCAATATCCTCAACAATCTAGTCTTCTATACAGACAGCAAAATAGGATATAGTTGACACCAATGGAAACAAGGATATGTTGACATCAATGACAACACTGCTTAGGCACATATTTGCAACATGCACAAGCGCGCATGGAGAATTTGTCGAAATAGAATATTCTGTGCACTAGCGTGACAAGGTGACACATGGCCAAATCTCATTCAAAGAAGCGCAGAGTAAATGAAGATAAGACAAGTGGATGGCTTAGCACGGTCGCACAGAGCTCAAAGGTGGTAGCCCATTTATGGCTGCACGGTTGCAAGATGGCGCTACGTAGTAGGCTCCAAAGGAGAAAGGATAAATTAGAGGTGGAAGACCATCTTGCTAGCACAATTTAAGTGGTGAAGAATTTTTAACGGCACCGATGTGGATTGACAAGCATTTCAATGTGTCGATCTAATGAAGTGACAAGCACGGATCAAAGCTTGAAGTTAAAACTTGGAGTGGCTATCTGTCAGCCTAATTCCCACCTATTTCCACTCTAGAATCAATGGATCTACAACACGGCCATGGACCAAGCATCAAAGCTTCTCATCTGATCGAGGTAGGGGTTACTTCACTGTCAGATTTTTTAGGGATTTCAGCAAGGATCTGACTGCTTCAGCTGCAAAATTTATTAAGGATCTAATTGTATCATGAAAAATCTATAAGGATGTGATCTTTTCATTTAGGAAGTCTGTCAGAGGGTAGATGACCGGTAGCTTGTTTTCTCCTTTTAAAAAAAAGGAATCCATGGCCATTCTATGGGAGGGTTTGTTGGGGTCTTTCTATTTTGACTTTGAATATAAGGTATTCACATTTTGGAGGACATTTTCTGTTGCAGGTCTGGTTCTTTGTCTGGTGCAGAGGTATTCTTTGTTTTATAAATGAAAAATTTATGTATGATAACCTTCTGTTTAGATTGAGTTAAATGAGAAACACTCTATGCGTGTGTTGTTTATGACTCTCCTTTGATGTTATTATTTTCCTTTGGAACAAGGTTATCAAGGATCTCTGAGTTCTTCAATGTGCATGTGTTACATTGTATATTTGGTTTCTTACATCTACTCAAGGAGTAGATTAAATTTGCTTTAGATTAGGTATAGGGAAAAGTGGGTAATGTCATAGGATTTGTAAAGTATGGTCATAGATAATACTCTTTCTTGGACATATTGTTGTAGGGTAGTAATACTCTGTGTTGAGTCCTCTGGACATGAGTTCTAGTTATCATAGGGTAACATTTATCTTAATAGGTTTGACTTTGTTGCCCTGATAAAGCACTAGTCTGGGAATTTGTCTATCCAAGGGGTCTAGGAGAGTCCCACAACTCTAAACATAAACCATTTCAAAACTTCAACCTGTTAGCCTGTAGGAGTAAAGTTAGGACCCTGCACTCTCTCATGTTCAACCATTTATGTATGTCCAAGAACATTGCCAGTCTGGATACATCCAACAAATCCTAGTCCATACATGAGAGCATTCTGCCTAATACTAAAAAGTTAAATCTTTTGTTATGAGAGAATCAAGGTTAGATCTTTTGTTTTAGGGATACCCCCTAGGTGAGGCAGAACCTGAAGTGAAGGGGAGGCATGTGCAAACAACCTCCCGTCTTTGTTGGCTGACTCTATTTGAACTAGAGCATAGGAAGTGGCAAATCCTTTGCTAATTTGGGAACCAATAAAAATGGTGACTCTGCTGGGGATGTTGAAGTGAAAGTGTTATTTGACAATCTCTGGTGAAGTTTGTCTGTGCCATGGGTGTGTAGAGTTAGCATATGAATGTGGTTTTGTTATTTCCCTTTGGAGGGTGGCAACTATGCTTACTATTATTGCAGCGTGATCGAAGAAAATCATGTGGTGCTCTGCTAGTGTGGTGAGTCCAGAAAAATAAAGGTGCCTTCTTGATAATTCATCCTCTGTGGGTGGTGACTCTGTTGAGTGAACCTATTCAAAGTAGCTACATATTTCCAGGTACTCCATCTTTTCATTCAAAATGATTTAAATAGAGCAGCAGTCCTGATCTTGCTCTTAGAAAAGGCCATTTTTTATTAAAAGATATAGAGCCTTAAATTTCAATGGTATTAGTGGTTACCCAAATGTTGTCCCCAGTGAAATTAGAAAGTGTTTTCCAAAGTAAAGTGGAACAAATTCAGATTCTACAAACAAGCATCTACAAAATTTCTATGATTTAATAGAAGATTATGAGATAGAGGTTGAAGATGTGGTAATGAAACTCTTTGTCCAGTATTTAAAGGATGATGCTAGGGTCTGGTTTTTAGACTTACCTAAGTCTTCAGTTTCTTCATGGTTAGATTTAGGAGGTGCATTCCTAGAGTAGTTTGGTGAAAGAACTAATGTGGCTTCATTGATCATACAATTCATGAATATTCAAAAGAAGGATGATGAACTAGTTCCAACCTTCAATTTAAGGTTTACTAAGTTGCTCAAGCACATTCTAGAATACATGAGACCTAATGATGCATTGTGCTTGACAATTTATCTAGCTACATTTGATGAAGAAATAAGTTATCTGTTGAGAGACAAGGAACCAACCATGCTTCACCAAGCTTATAAATTTGCTATGGATATTGAAAATAATCAAAAATATGGAATGCCAATTGGGTTCATGATTGCAAATTTTAAAAAGGATATATTTCAAGACACTAAGTGCAGCCATGATCTGATGCATGAAGAAGATCTACTATAAAAAATGAGGGTACATCCTGCAATGATGGGGACAAAGATTATGCTCAGCCTCTAGAAGGAAGATATACAGATGTAGAATACCTTTCAAATGATTAAATAAAAGATGTATATGAGGATGCATCCTATAGTAGTAGGCATATCCTAGCTGATCATGAATACCTTTATGAGGTGGATATGCAGATCTTCACTCTAAATATAGAGGATATTGACTCAAGGCATGTGACGCAGAGCGCGCGGCCGAAACTGGTGGAACCAATCTAAAATGTGGCTGTGACAGTAGTTGTCACTGTACCCCTACACTTAATATTTTATTGTGTCAACTGCTATCGGCTCTCATGGTGAACCATCGGCTCGCTGAACCTTCGAACCTTGGTGAGCCATTGAACCGCTGAACTAATGCCCGTCGTTGAACCCGTCGGGCTCGTTGAACCATTGAACCGTTGAACCGGTTCAATGGGTGGTTCAACGATCGTTATTACTCTTTACCACCTTTGTCGTTCTGCTGGACCTCCAAACAAACAAACGATTGAACTGTTGAACCCTTTGAACCATTGAACCAGTTCAAAGGTTCAACCCAAAGGTTTTCTCTACCAAACTTATCATGTCGATCACTTAGCTTCAAACACCGTTGAAGTAGTGAACTCTTCAACTTTCAAAGTCAGTTCAAACAAAAGACTACGGCCCGATTTAAGTCATCGGCAAAGCCGATACTCTTCGTCCGATGATGAACTCCACACCGACGCTAGACGCTGCTTCTGCTAAACTAGCAAACCATTGAACCATTAAAAATGTTTAAAACACAGAAACTTAACACTTCAAATTTCACCAGTGGAATCTGTCGAAACCCTCACGGTCTTGCAGAACTGCTTCTCTCACAAACAAACAAACTTTTATACTTCGTCAGCCTAGCACATGCGGATGCTACGGTTCATTCCAGCATGCTGTCGATCGATCTTGTAACTGCAAAACTCACACAAATAGAAAATGCAAAAACAAAATCTAATCTAATATGTATAGCCATTCCACCGATTACAGAGTAATCAACCGGTGGAATGGAGAAAACCCATATCGACTGTAAATCAAAAATTGACTACACAGATGCAATTCAAATGCAAAATAGGATCTTTTTTATTTCTCAGAGGATGAATACAAATGTCTATTTCACAGTACAATTCATAGTTACTGCTCTGTCTAATTCCTCCTTTCTGATCTCCCTCTCTGTATGTCTCGCTCTGTCTGGCTAATCGATCAAAACTTAGGCTATTTAACAACTCATAGAGAGTAGTCCTGACAGGATTCCCAGTAGCTGGGAGACAATTCCAAGTGGCTGGGAGACATAACTAACTAACAAACTAACAACCTTGTCATTTACAGATTGACAAGAGTCCAAAAGACAAAAACAACCAAAAATAGCATGCGTTGGTCAAATAGACCTTATTACATAGTAAATGTATAACAACCTATTAAGACTTTAGGCTTCTAATTAACTTGATGAAGGGGTGTCCCTGCACCATACTCCCCGAGAGAAGAGATCTCAAGCCCACTTGAGATCAAAGTGTGTAAGTCTACTCCATGTTTCTTGATATGTTCTTTAGTCATCCAAACTACTTCTGAATCAGGTTGCCCCTGCCAAGCTACCAAATATTCTATATATTCTTTATTCCTAGTCTTCTTTACCATTCTGGAATCTAAAATCTTCTGCAAGGTTGGTGGATCATGTTTAGGGATTTCATCATCTATTGTATCCTGTAATGTTTCCTATTCCATATCTGCATTATGTTTGTATGGAGTTAAATCACATACATTAAATATGGGTGACAATCCAAGATCAGAAGGAAGTTGGATCTCATAAGCATTCTATCCACATTTCTTCAAAATCTGACATGGTCCAATCCTCCTCTACATTAGCTTAGCATGTTTTCCTTTTAGAAGTCTTTCCTTTTTCAAATAAACCCATACCAAATCTCCAACATCAAACTATACATCTCTTTTCTTCTTATTAGCATATTCTTTATATTTCATTGTGGTTTGCTGGAGTTGGTTCTTGACTTGATCATGCACCTCTTTTATTGCTGCTGCAAAAGCTTCTCCATCTGCACTAATTGAGTCTCCTATAGGTAGATTTCTTAATTCCAAAATACCTCTGGGATGGATACCATATACTACCTGAAAAGGTGATTTCCCTGTACTCCTATTGATGGTATCATTATAGGAAAATTCTACCTGTGGTAGGATGCTATCCCACTTCTCTCCATGCTGTTTGGTCAAACATCTGAGCAGATATCCTAATGAACGGTTAACCACTTCAGTCTATCCATCTGTCTGAGGATGATATGCTGATGAGAAAGACAAATTTGTGCCAAACTTCTTCCAAAGAGTTCTCCAAAAATGACCAATGAATTTTAAATCTCTATCTGACACTATACTCAATGGCAATCCATGTATCCACACTATTTCCTTGAAAAACAAATCTGCAACATATGAAGCATCACAAGTGGTTTCGCATAGCAAGAAATGTGCCATTTTATTGAATATGTCTACTACAACAAAGACACTGTCATAACCCTTCCTTGTTCTGGGTAAACCCAACACAAAATCCATACTTATGCCTTCCCATGGCCGAGAAGGAATGGGCAGTGGCTGATATAAACCTGCATTAGTTGATCCGCCTTTTGCTTTCTGACATATCACACATGTCTCCACAAATTTTCGTACATCTGATTGCAATTTAGGCCAATAGTAATGTCTCTTTACCAGTTCCAGAGTCTTATCTAAGCCAAAATGTCCTGCCATAGCTCCACAATGTTTTTCCCTAATGATGTTCAGCCTCATAGAACACCTTGGAATACACAATTGTATGCCTTTGAATAGCAATCCATCCTAGATCAGAAATTTAGAAAATTCAGTATGATATTTGTCTCCAAAAGAAATACATACTTGATATATCTCTCCAAAGTCTTCATCAGCATCATACATAGTCTTCAAGGAATCAATACCAACACTTTCCAGTTGAATTTGATTTATGGTTAGAGCTCTCCTACTCAAAGCATCTGCTACCTTGTTCTTTACCCCTTTCTTGTGCTTAAGTGTGAAAGTAAAAGCTTGCAAAGTTTCTACCCATTTCATATGTCTGTGATTCAGCTTCTCTTGAATGTTAATGAAACTAAGAGCCTGATTATCTGTGAATACTATGAATTCCTTTGGCATCAAGTAGTGCCTCTATTTCTTGAGTGACTGGACTAGAGCATACATCTCCAAATCATATGATGAATACCTCTTCTTTGCATCATTTAACTTCTCACTGAAAAATGCAATAGGCCTACCTTCTTGACTAAGTACTGCACCAATTGCCATGTGACTTGCATCACATTCTACCTAAAATTTTTTGTTGAAATCAGGAAGTGTAAGGACTAGCTGCTGTGCCACCTTCTTCTTTAATGTTTCAAATGAATCATCTGCTTCTTTGGTCCAAGTAAACCTGCACTTCTGTCCTCCTTTAATGGTGTCAAGCATGGGTGCACAGACATGACTAAACCCTCTTATAAACTTCCTATAGAAGGTTGCTAACCCATGGAAACTTCTGACATCATTCATAGTTCTCAGAGTTGGCCAAGACAATATGGCACTTACCTTCTCCTTATCCATTTTTAGTTTACCTTGTGAAACGACAAAACCCAAATAGGTGATCTCTTCCTGCATAAACACTTTTCTAAGTTGATCATTAGCTGCTCTCCATGTAACCTTTTGAGGACCAAGTCTATATGTCTGAGATGCTCTTCCTTTGTATTACTAAAAATTAGAATGTCATCTAGATATACTATGACAAATTTTCTTATAAATTCTCTCAAGACCTCATTCATCAGTCTCATAAAAGTACTAGGAGCATTGGACAATCCAAAAGGCATGACCTTCCACTCATACAATCCCTCATTTGTTTTAAATGTAGTTTTCCATTCATCTCCTAGCCCAATCCTGATCTGATGATAACCACTCTTCAAATCTATTTTTGTGAAATACTTAGCACCTCCCAAACAATCAAGTAAATCTTCTATCCTAGGTATTGGAAATCTATACCTGATTGTGATCTTGTTAATAGCCCTGGAATCAATACAAAGCCTCCAAGTGCCTTCCTTCTTTGGTGCTAGTCTAACTGGTACTACACATGGGCTTAAACTTTTACCAATCAGAATTGTATCCAACAATTCCTCAATCTGTCTGGCAACTTCTACATTCTGCTCTGGAGTAAGCTTGTATGCTTCCTTGTTTGGAAGTGTAGATCCTGGGATCAGATCTATGCAATGACTGATATCCCTTACAGGTGGTAGGGATCTTGGCATTCCATCAGAGATGATGCCTTTATATTTATCCAACAACTCTTGGACAGTAGGATCTATAAACCTCTATTGCTTCTCTCCCTTGATTTCTTGCTATTGTTCTTGATTTACTTTCAAGCATGGAATTAGGGCATATGCAACTATACCGTCTTCTACTATTTCTTTCATGAACTGTTTACCTTCTACCAGCATTACCTTGGCTTCTTTCCCCTTGGACTCTACCTCCTTCTCCATCAATGGTAGTAACTCTATCACCTTACCATCCTTGGTGATTGAATATGTATTTCTAACTCCATCGTGTTGTGCTCCTAAGTCATATTGTCATGCTCTTCCAAATAGGAGATGACAAGTGTCCATTTGAGCTATGTCAAACAATAATCTGTCCTTATATGTTCCAATTTGAAATTCTACCCAAGCCTGCTCTTCTACAACTGTTTGCTGACCTTGAGTGAGCCATGAAATCTTATATGGGTAAGGATGTGGCAATCTCCTAAGTTTTAGCTTTTCTACCATTTCAACAGACACAAAATTTTCAGTAGATCTAGAGTCAATCAAAACTCTACATACCTTTCCTCCGGCCTTGCAAGTAGTCTTGAAAAGAGATTTTCTTTGTGGGGGTTCTCTGTTAGGTACCTTCATGGTGATCATTGCCCTTCTAATCATCAAAGATTCTCCTGTCTCAGGATATCCATAACTATCAGGAGCTCTTATACTTTGACCAGTGTTTGAGCTTGTCACACTTTGACAGTCAGATTCTTGTATCAGATTTGTTCTTCTTTCTCCCATTGAACTTGATGCTTTCTCTGGACATCTACTGGCTATATGACCTTCCTGATTACAATTGTAACATCTGATAGATCCTCTACCCTGGGATCTTCCTCTGAATGGCGGTCTTCTACCCCTAAAGTTTCCTGGCTGATTATAACTTCCTTTTTGAATTTGACTACTGTCTCCTTTGCTACTTTCCTGATTGGATTCACTTTGATATCCAAATCCATGTCCTCTACCTCTGAAAGGACTTCTTCCACCCCTTTGATGTCTTCCTCTTCCTCTACTGTTCTGCTCTTGTCTTCTCTTTAACATCTCTTCCACCTTCAGTGCCAATTGATAGCACTTCTGAACTGTATCTGGACTATACAGATTTAAATCTTCTTGGATGGCAACTCTCAACCCATTGAGATATCTTGCTACCCTCTCTTCCTCACTCTCTTTCACCTTTGTCTTGACACAGAGTTTCATGAATTCTTCAGTATATGAGCTAACATCTAACTCTTTCTGCTTCAAGCTTTGCCTCCTCTTATACAACTGGATGTTGTAATCCAATGGAACATAGGCTTCCTTCACTAAAGCCACCATTTTCTTCCAAGTAGCAACTCTGTTCTTTCCTTCCTTCACTCTGTCATCTTGGATGAAATTCCACCAAGTCAATGCAGCCTCTTTCATTTTGGACTATGTCATCTTTACCTTTTGATGCTCTGGTATTTCTTCTATTTTAAAGAAATTGTTCAAGGAGTCTATCCACTCCATCACTGAATCAGGATCCATCTTTCCTATAAACACTGGTAAATCTAGTTTCACATCCATGGTTCTCCTCTCCATGGATTTGAGGGCATTCAGTAAGGGTCTCTGGTCTATAGGAACCTCTATCTCTTCTTGCCTAGGGATTTCCTCTTCTTCCCTATCATCTTCTTTACCAGAACTTACTCTGTCCCTCAATTTCTCCAACTCATCTTTCAAAGCCTAATTCTAATCTTTCACTGCTTTGCTCTCTGCAATCTGCTTCTTTACTAGGACAGCCAACTCAGCATTGGTCATCCTTGCTGGGAGCTCTTATGATCCCTCTCCATCTGACATTATGTCTTCTTATCTTCCCAGAAGATACTCCTTCTCTCTGATACCACTATGATGTAGAGCGCGCGGCTGAAACTGGTGGAACCAATCTAAAATGTGGTTGTGATAGTAGTTGAGTCATTATACCCCTACACTTAATATTTTATTGTGTCAAATGCTATCAGCTCTCATGGTGAACCATCGGCTCACTGAACCTTCGAACCTTGGTGAGCCATTGAATCGCTGAACTAATGCCCGTCGTTGAACCCACCGGGCTCGTTGAACCATTGAACCGTTGAACTGGTTCAATGGGTGGTTCAACGATTGTTATTACTCTTTACCACCTTTGTCATTCCGTTGGACCTCCAAACCAACATGCGGTTGAACCATTGAACCCTTTGAACCATTGAACCAGTTCAAAGGTTCAACCCAAAGGTTTTCTCCGCCAAACTTATCATGCCGATCACTTAGCTTCAAACGCCGTTGAAGTAGTGAACTCTTGAACTTTCAAAGTTGGTTCAAACAAAAGACTACAGCCTGATTTAAGTCATTGGCAGAGCCGATACTCTTCGCCCGATGATGAACTCCACACCAACTCTAGATGCTGCTTTTGCTAAACTAGCCAACCATTGAACCATTAAAAATGGTTAAAACACAGAAACTTAACACTTCAAATTTCACCAGTGGAATCTGCTGAAACCCTCGCGGTCTCCCAGAACTGCTTCTCTCACAAACAAACAAACTTTTATACTTCGTCATCCCAGCACATGTGGATGCTAGGGTTCATTCCAGCATGTTGTCGATCGATCCTGTAACTGCAAAACTCACACAAATAGAAAATGCAAAAACAAAATCTAATCTAATCTGTACAGCCATTCCACTGATTACAGAGTAATCAACCGGTGGAATGGAGAAAACCCATATTGACTGTAAATCAGAAATCGACTACACAGATGCAATTCAAATGCAAAATAGGATCTTTTTTATTTCTCAGAGGATGAATACAAATGTCTGTTTCATAGTACAATTCACAGTTACTGCTCTGTCTAATTCCCCCTTTTTGATCTCCCTCTCTGTATGTCTCACTCTGTCTGGCTAATCGATCAAAACTTAGGCTATTTAATAACTCATAGAGAGTAGTATTGACAGGATTCCCAGCGGCTAGGAGACAATTCCAAGTGGCTGGGAGACATAACTAACTAACAAACTAACAACCTTGTCATTTACAGATTGACAAGTGTCCAAAAGATAAAAACAACCAAAAATAGCATGCGTTGGTCAAATAGACCTTATTACATAGTAAATGCATAACAACCTATTAAGACTTTAGGCTTCTAATTAACTTGATGAAGGGGTGCCCCTGCACCAGAATGACAAGGAGTGTGAACATTCAGATCCATGTCTTTCAGATGATGAAATATATCTGAATGTTGAATATGAATTCTTCCTTGAGGATGTTGAATACCTCTACAATGTAGAAGTTGAACTATTTGATTGTCAGTGCATTGGTGAAGAGGGAAAACATTCAATCGTTATTCAGATATGAATAAATCAGTTGTAGTTATTTAGGTAAATACAGTTGGGGATGACATTGATTGCATAGATTTGGGTAACCATGGGGCTTCTAATGAGGGGCTACATTCTAAGTTTTATATGCCTTTTCTCGAGGCACTCCAAATAGGCTTTGATGATGAAACTGCTGAGCACAAGGATGATGGCGATAGGAGTATTTCTAAAAGTTTATATGATTATGAAATGTTACTTGTACCTGAATATTGCTTGTTTAGCATGTTGGCAAGAGACACTGTGTGGCTTCATTATTGTTATCATTGATGGCAACAAAGTTTATCCCACACATCTGCAGCACATAATAGGTCTTTACCAAAGGTTAGATTGAAGAGTGTTTTGGTCCAGTGAACAAGAACAGAGCATGTAGCAAGGTCTAACAATCAGGTCCGGATCTCTCAGAGGATGTATCTTAGAAAAGTGTGAACTTGGGGAAGTCAAGAGGAGTACCCTGACTACCTCATTCTAGAGATTGAGCCTCTGGTGATGAAAGAGTGAAAATATATGAGCACCTAAGTGATGGATTCCTGACAGGCAGAGCAGACTGAGCAAGAACTAACCGACAGAGCATCAAACCTTAATCCGGATGAGGAATTGATGGTGATCAAGCTTCTTGAGGGATCATTCATGGTTGGCCGACATGATTGATGACTTCTATAACTATCTCTTTGATACACATCACTTAGTAAGCAAGGATTCAGCTGACAAACCAGAGTTTGGGAAAATCTTGAGTATTCTGGATGCCGACTAGAAAGATGTTGAAATCCTTGGTGTGGATATATATACCAGATGGATTTCGATGTGAAGGTGTGTGTGGTGTGATAAAGTGTGTAAAAAAAAGCAGAGACTGGTGTGGAAGCAGCTATACAAATCTGATATGTGATAAAACAGCAACACTAAGCAGAGGAAGAATGAAGTGCAGCAAATCAGTATATTGAGCCTAACTGGAACTAAACCTTAGCACATGTGGATGCCCTGATCAGTTCAAATACCTAGTTACTTTCTATATACCTTGTAGATAGTGAATCTCTTGTAGGCAGTGAGCCCTAATTGGCAAGTGCCATTTTGTACTTCTTATTCTTTTAATAGAGAATACAATCTTGGGTTAGTCACCCCGTGGTTTTTCCCTTAACAGGGTTTTCCATGTAAAAATCTTTGTGTTATGTGTGTTGATTTCATTTATGCTCTCATGTTTTGATACTACACTATTGTTAAAGAAGAAAAGAAAGTTAAGAAATTTAAGATAACTTATTCACCCCCCCTCTCAGTTATCTGCATTGTCTCCAACATAGCATAGAGGAGCATTTATGGTTTGAAAAGAGGCAAAATGCTGATGTGGATTCAGTTGAGTCTGTCACCTTTTCAAACAAAATTGAAGACTCACATAATGAGGATCTACAGCTGTAGATACCAAGAGTAGATGGATTCTAATGTAGATTTGAGGAAGCTGAAGACGAAAGGGACAGCAACACAGTTGACCATAAGAATGAATGCTATAGACAACTTAGTATTTTTAGGCTTTGCTTGAAGAAATCAAAAGAAAATAGAGTATTCGACAAGGGGAAGTACTAATTCTTCCTTTTTGGTGGCCCTGGGCCACCAAGTAAATTTGAAAATGTAATTTGTGTTGCAAGTTAGTGCGATGACTCTATGCCCAATGGATACGGCACCTGGTTTGCATCCCCGAAATCTCAGATTCTCGTCATGCCTATGAGAGGCATATCCCCCCAACCAGAGCCAATGGTGGCACCCCATAGGGTTTAGGGTTTTAGGGTTCATGAAATTCTAGTGTTTTCCTTAAAATCCTTTTACCTTATTTCCTTAAGTCCTGCACTTCAATGTCTTATTCTTATGTTGATTGTCTATGGTGGGCTTCCAGTCACCTAAGTCATAACTTATGGCCTTTTAAATCATTTGGTGACCGACCCCCTTTGCCTTGTGCAACCTTCTATTTCCTGTCACAACAGAAGGTTCACATCTTAAGGTTTCCTAAGGGCCCGAAGGTGCCATGTGGCTACTTATTGCAGCATTGCGGCACGTCATCAGTGACGTCACCCTATCCCCTGCGTGGCCACAATAATGAACCAGTTGTTGATTAAATATGGTTTACAACCATTTAATTGAGGATCCCAATCAATGAATCAAGGGTTGCCAGATGTTATGATGAGAAGAAATCTACAGAAAGGCTGAGAATCTAATGATTGCGTGAGCACACATGGAGAATTTGTTAGAATAGAATATTCCATGTGTTGGCACGACAAGGCAACACATGACCAGATCTCATTCAAAGAAGCACAGAGTAAATGACGATAAGACAAGTGGATGGCTTAGCGCGGTCACGCAGAGCTCAAAGGTGGTAGCCCATTTCTAGCTGCGCGGTCACGAGATGGCACCACGTAGTAGGCTCCAAAGGAAAAAGGATAAATCCGAGGTGGAAGATTGTCCTGTTGGCACAATTTAAGTGGTGAAGAATTTTTAGCGGCACTGATGTGGATTGACAAGCATTTCAATGCGTCGATCTAATGAAGGGACAAGCTTGGATCAACAACCGAAGTTAAAAATTGGAGCGGATGTCTATAAGCATAATTCCCACCTATTTCCACTCTACAATCAATGGATCTACAGCATGGCCATGGACCAAACATAAAATCTTCTCATCTAATCGAGGTAGGGGTTACTTCACCATCAGATTTTTAGGGATTTTGGCAAGGATCTAACTGCTTCAGCTGCAAAATTATTAAGGATTTGATTGTATCATGAAAAATCTGTAAGGATGAGATCTTTTCATTTAGGAAGTCTATCAGAGGGTAGATGGTTAGTAGCTTGTTTGCTCCTTTTAAAAAAATGAATCCATGGCCATACTACATGGGGAGTTTGTTAGGGTCTTTCTGTTTTGACTTTGAATACAAGGTATTTATGTTTTGGAGGGAATTTTTTGTTGCAGGCCTAGTTCTCTATCTGGTGCAGAGGTATTCTTTGTTTTATAAATGAAAAATTTCTATATGATAACCTTCTGTTCAGATCGAGTTAAATGAGAAACACTTTATGTGTGTGTTGTTTATGACTATCTCCTTTGATGTTATTGTTTTCCTTTCAAACAAGGTTATCAATGATCTCTGAGTTCTTCAATGTGCACATGCTACATTGTATATCTAGTTTCTTGCATCTACTGAAGGAGTAGATTAAATTTCCTTTAGATTAGATATAGGGAAAAGTGGGTAATGTCATAGGATTCATAAAGCATGGTCATAGATAATACTCTTTCTTGGACATATTGTTGTAGGACAGTAATACTCTGTGTTGAGTCTTCTGGACATGAGTTCTGGTTATCATAGGGAAACATTTATCTTAATAGGTTTGACTATGTTTCCTTGATAAAGCACTAGTCTAGGAGAGTCCCACAACTCCAAACATAAACCATTTCAAAACTTTAACCTATTAGCATGTAGGAGTAAAGTTAGGACCCTACATGCTCTCATCTTCAACCACTTATGTATGTCTAAGAACATTGCCAGTCTGGATACATCCAACAAATCATGGTCCATACATGAGAGCATTCTACCTGATACTAAAAAGTTAAATCTTTTGTTATGAGAGAATCAAGGTTAGATCTTTTGTTTTAGGGATACCCCCTAGGTGCGGCAGAACCTGAAGTGAAGGGGAGGCATGTGCAAACAACCTGCCATCTTTGTTGGTTGAATCTATTTGAACTAGAGCATACAAAGTGGTAAACCCTTTTCTGATTTGGGAACCAACAATACATTTGAAAATCTCACAAAAAAGTGAAATTTTTGAAAAAAATAAGCATCCTAGGTTGCATTAAGACAAAGTTTGCACTATTTTCATTGCATTTCATTGGAATCATTTAAATTTCTGATATTTATATCAGATCTAAGATAAATTACAGTAGTACATCATTTCATCATCATTTACCTTGCATTTACATACTTTATTTGCTAGGGTTTGCTTGAAATTTTACATTTTTCATATAACCTAGTTATTCCAAAAGCTAGGGTTTGTAGCTAAAATCTTGTTTCAGGTTTTACTATTGATTTAGAGACTCTTTAAAACTTTATTTTGGACAGTAGTATTTCATCATAGCGTGTTTTTGTATTTAAATTTCAAATTTTGCATTTACACATTGTGTATTTCAACAAGAACTAGCATATTCATTCACATTATTAATTTGCATTGAGCATTGTAAGATTGGTGTGTTGTGACAAATTTTGCATTATTGGGTGGGTGCAAAAATTTGGGGGTCCAAAAAGTGGCCAATTTTTTTTTAAAAAAAATTAGACATAACACAAGCACGTTATAACACTCTCGCATTATGGCTTGGTGTTGCCGAGCCCAACACCAAGCCATAACGTGCTCACATTATAATGCGAGCGCGTTATATTTTGTTGTATTAAAAAAAAGCATTTGATTTCATTATTTCACACAATTTAGCAAGAAAACCCATGTCTTGGAGAGAAGATAAGTGCGCTCACGTTATAGAAACCCATTTCATCAGTTGTTTCTCAATGATTCATCATCAAAATGTAGCCACGACATAGGGGAAATCGAAGAAGTAAGTTCTATTTGATTTCTTGTGTGAATTTGTTGCTAAATAGGTAGGTTAAAATAGTTTTTGATGTAAATTTCTTTAATTTACAAGAGTTGATAATGCACCTCCTCCTCCTCCTGAATATGCACAAAATCCTCCATCACCTGAATAGCAAATACCTGCTGAAGAAGAACCCCAACCACAAACACCTCCATGTTGATAACTGAGAGGGGGGGTGAATCAGTTATCTTAATTATTTCAGCTTTCTGAATTTCTTTATCAATTAGTGCAGCATTAAATTAAATAAGCAAACATAACCATGAAATGGAAATAACATCAATACACATGACACAATGATTTTGACATGGAAAACCCTGTTAGGGGAAAAACCACGAGGTGATTAACCCAAGATTGTATTCTCTGTTAGAAGAATAAGATAGTACAAAATGGCACTTGCCAATTAGGTGTTGTTATATGGAGCCTAATCAGACTCGGAGGTTAAATTTTCCCCATTTTTATCAGCGTGGTTTCCCCCCAAATTCCTACGGGGTCAAGGGGCAGCACCCCTTGCGGGGGTTTGGGGGCAGCGCCCCTTGCGGGGGCTCTGAGGCAACGCCCCCAAAACCTCATACGATTTTTTATTATTTTATAAAGCACCGGGAGTTATTTTTTCATTGACTGACATAAGAAAACCCTATTTTTGTAACTGACAAAAAGCTTGATAAAAAGCGGCTAAGGGTTAAGGTTTTGACATATTGTATTGTAGCATTTTGCAGCGGTATTGAGTTGCAGAGATTGCTGATTGTAATCGGTTTGAATTACTAGATAATAATATTGGACTCTCTGTTTGGTGGATGTAGCCCAAGTTTGGGTGAACCACGTTAAAACTTGTCTCTCGCTATTATTATTTCTGTGTATTTCCATTTCTCTGTTTAATCTTTATTTGCATTTAATTGATATCTTCTGCTGGATATCCCTAACAAGTGGTATCAGAGCGGGTTGTGTTTGATTATCGTCTGCAAGAAAGTCTCACGGTTGAGTGGGAGCAATGGCGGACGAGGGTAAAACGAAGGTTGATAAATTCAATGGGTAGAACTATCAATTATGGAAGATGCAAATGGAGGATTACCTCTATCAAAAAGATTTATGGAGGCCGTTGGAAGGAGTAGCCAAGAAATCGGCAACAATGTCTGATGAGGATTGGAATCTTCTTGACAGAAAGGCACTGGGAACCATTCGGTTGTGCCTGGCACCGTCGGTGGCATTCAATATAATGGAAACGAAGACAACAGATGGTCTGATGAAAGCTTTGGCAAAATTGTATGAAAAACCCTCAGCCTCAAATAAGGTATTTCTCATGAAGCAGTTGTTTAATTTGAAAATGGTTGAAGGTGGATCTGTGACAGGTCATTTAAATGAATTTAATATGATTGTCAGTCAATTGACTTCTATAAATGTAAAATTTGATGAAGTTAGAGCTCTCTTGATATTATATTCATTGCCTGAAAGCTGGAATAGTTTGGTAATGGCGGTTAGTAACTCTGTTTCTGGTTCAACTACCCTAAAATTTGATGATGTTGTTGGTGTTATTCTGAGTGAGGAAATTTGTAAGAAAAGCTCAGGTGGATCCAAATCAGGCAGTGTTTTAAATGTAGAAAGCAGGGGCAGATCAAAGGAGAGAGGAAAAGGTTCTAGAGGTCATGGGAAGTCACGAGGAAAATCAAAGGACAAAAGATCCCAAACCAGAGGATAGAAGGATTGCTGGTACTGTAGAAAACCAGGTCATCTGAAGAAAGATTGCTGGTCTCGAAAGAACAAAGAAGGAGACAAACAAGAAGGTAATAAGGAAGAAAATGTGGTAAGCAATAAGTCTGAAGATGATGCTTTGATTCTTTCCCTAGATAATGCTGATGACTCATGGGTTTTAGATTCAGGGGCCTCATTTCATGCTACGCCCCATAGAAGTTATTTCCTTGATTATGTCCAAGGGGATTTTGGGCTGGTTTATTTGGGAGATAACGAACCCTGTCAGATTGTTGGAAAGGGAAGAATCAAGATTAAGTTGCAGAATGGGAATCATTGGCTAATACAAGAGAGAAGGCATGTTCCAAGGCTCAGTAGGAATTTAATTTCAGCAGGGCAGCTAACTAAACAAGGTTGCACTGTTACATTTACTGATAAAAATTGGAAGGTTTCAAAAGGTGCCTTAGTAGTAGCAAAAGGTGTGAAAGTAGGCACCTTATATCTTTGTACAGGTCATACTGTTCCTTCTACTTTAGCTGTTACAGAGAAAAAACAACCAGGTTCAGGAATAGTTGCTACAGGTTTGCAGGAAGAGACTGGAAAAGTTGCTGCAGGTTCTGAGACAACACTGTGGCATAACAGACTTGGGCATATGAGTGAAAAAGGTATGAAGGTACTTCATTCTAAGAAAGTTTTACCAGGTCTGAAATGTATTAATATGGATTTCTGTGAAAGTTGTGTGTATGGAAAATAAAAGAGAGTCAGTTTTCTCAAGGATGGGAAGCAAAAGAAAAATGAAAAGTTGGAGCTTGTCCATACAAATGTATGGGGACCAGCTCAGGTATCTTCTCTCGGTGGCTCTCAGTATTATGTTACATTCATAGATGATGCAACTAGGAAGGTCTGGATTTATTTCCTTAGACAGAAATCTGATGTATTTGAAACATTTAAGAAATGGAGAAGCTTGGTTGAGAATGAGACGGGTAAAAGATTAAAATGTCTCAGATCTGATAATGGCGGTGAGTATTGCAGCAAAGAATTTGAAGATTATTGTTCCCTTAATGGAATTCGTAGGCAGAAAATGGTTCCAGGGACTCCACAGGAAAATGGAGTGGCTGAACGCATGAATAGGACAATAATGGAGCGTGCAAGGACCATGAGATTGCATGCTGGGCTGCCTTTAAACATGTGGGCAGAGGCTGTCAACACTGCTATATATTTAATTAACAGAGGTCCTTCAGTTCCCTTGGGTTGTGGTATTCCAGAGGAAGCATGGACAGGTAAGAAGGTGAGTTATTCTTTTCTGAAAACCTTCAGCTGTGAAGCATTTGCACATATAGATTCTGAAAATAGAACCAAGCTAGATGCGAAATCAAAAAAATGTACCTTCGTTGGATATGGCATTGATGAATTTGGTTATAGGCTTTGGGATTTTGAAAATCAGAAAATTGTGAGAAGCAGGGATGTTATATTCAATGAGAAGGTGTTGTACAAAGATCAGTTGCAGCAGCATGAGAAGAAAGAAAAGGATTATGTGGTGCTGGACGATACTCCAAATAATGATGTTCTAGTGGTTCCTCATGCTCTGCAATAGCAACCAGAAATACCACAAACTCCAGTGAATGTTAGACAGTCAACAAGGATAAGTAGACCTCCTGAAAGGTTTTCTCCCTCTTTGTATTCTATTTTGTTAACAGATGCTGGTGAACCCGAAGGGTATGATGAAGCTATGTAGGTGGATACACAGGTTCAGTGGGAGCTTGCAATGAAAGAAGAAATGGACTCCTTGCTGAAAAATCAGACTTGGGAATTATGTAAGTTACCTACAGGTAAAAAGGTTTTACCAAATAAATGGGTTTACAGGCTGAAAGAGGAAGATGGAGGTAAGAAAAGATTTAAGGCCAGGTTAGTTGTCAAAGGATTTGCATAGAAAAAGGGCGATGATTTTGATGAGATATTTTCTCCGGTTGTCAAGATGACTTCTATTTGTACTGTTTTAAGTATTGTGGCTGCTGAAGATTTACATTTGGAACAGCTAGATGTTAAAACTGCCTTTCTCCATGGTGATTTGGAGGAGGAGATCTATATGGAACAGCCACAAGGATTTGAGGTCAAAGGTAAGGAGAAACTAGTGTGCAGATTGAAGAAGAGTTTGTATGGCCTGAAACAAGCACCTCGGAAATGGTATTTGAAATTTGACAGTTTTATGGCTGAGCAAGGCTACAGCAGGTGTAATTCTGACTATTGTGTTTATTTTAAGAGATTAGATAATGACAGCTACATTATTTTATATTTATATGTTGATGACATGCTTGTAGCTAGGTCTAACATGGATCACATACGAGAGTTACAACAACAATTGGCACAATCATTTGATATGAAGGATTTGGGGGCAACAAAACAAATCCTTGGTATGAAAATTTGCAGAGATAGGCAGAACAGAAATTTAACTCTATCTCAGGCTGCTTATGTTGAAAAGGTGTTGTAGAGATTCCACATGGAGAATGCAAAAGCTGTCAGCACACCTTTGCCTAGTCATTTGAAATTGACTAAGGACATGTGTCCTAAGACACAAGAGGAGGAAGAGAAAATGTCCAAGGTACCATATGCTTCAGCTGTAGGCAGTTTAATGTATGCCATGGTATGCATGCGACCAGATATTGCACATGCTATAGGAGTCGTTAGCCGGTATATGAGTCATCACGGATTCGAGCATTGGAATGTAGTAAAATGGATTCTCAGGTATTTGAGAGGTACATCCAATAAACACTTATGTTTTGGGGGCTCTAATACAATTTTAGCAGGCTATGTAGACTCAGATTTGGCAGGAGATATTGATACCAGGCGGAGTACTACAGGTTATGTCTTTACTGTAGGTGGAACAGTAGTGAGTTGGATTTCCAGGTTGCAAAAGGTGGTTGCTTTATCCACCACAGAGGCAGAATATGTAGCTGCAACAGAGGCAAGCAAGGAGATGATATGGCTGCAATCTTTCATGAATGAATTAGGAACACAACAGGTTAATAGTTATTTGTTTACGGATAGCCAGAGTGCCATACATCTTGTAAAGAATTCTGCCTTGCATTCAAAGACCAAACATATACAGTTGAGGTATCACTTCATTTGGTCGGTGTTGGATGATGGACAGTTACAGCTGGCAAAGATACATACAGATAACAATCCCGCAGATATGTTTACAAAGGCAGTGACAAGGGAGAAGCTGAGCTCCTCTTCAGCTTCAGTTGGTCTTCTAGACTGAACACAACAAAAATAGAACAGCAGAGTCCAGGGTGCTTATTTCCAGTGGGAGCTACAAGGTCAGTGGTGTTATGATCAGTCTCCAAGTGGGAGATGATATGGTGTGGAGTCTGATCAGTCTCCAAGTGGGAGATTGTTGTTATATGGAGCCTAATCAGACTCGGAGGTTAAATTTTCCCCACTTTTATCAGTGTGGTTTCCCCCCAAATTCCTACGGGGTCAAGGGGCAGCGCCCCTTGCGGGGGTTTGGGGGCAGCGCCCCTTGCGGGGGCTCGGGGGCAACGCCCTCAAAACCTCACACAGTTTTTTATTATTTTATAAAGCACCGGGAGTTATTTTTTCATTGACAGACATAAGAAAACCCTATTTTTGTAACCGACAAAAAGCTTGATAAAAAGTGGCTAAGGGTTGGGGTTTTGACATATTATATTGTAGCATTTTGCAATGGTATTGAGTTGCAGGGATTGCTAATTGTAATCGGTTTGAATTACTAGATAATAATATTGGCCCTAACATTAGGGCTCACTGCCCGAGCACACTGCTCACAAGAGACTCACTGCCTACAATAGTTTATACAAGGAAACTAGATACTTGAACTGATGAGAAGCATCCACATATGATGAGGTTTAGTTCCGGTTAAGCCTAATATACTGATCTGCTACACTTCATTCTTACTCTCCTTAGGTGCTGTTGTCTTGTTACATTCCAGACCTGTCTTACTGCCTTCACACTGCTCTTCTACTTTTCTTCGCACCACACTATACACCGCACATGCATTCATATCTAAATCTATCTGATATATATATCCGCACCAAAGATTTCATCCACTTTCTAGTCAGCATCCGGAATACTCAATATTTTCCCAAACTCTGATCTGTCAGCTGAATCTTTGCATACCAAGTAATGTGGATCAAAGAGATGCTTATAGAAGTCATCAATCATGTCGGCTAGTCATGAATGATACCTCAAGAAGCTTGATCACCATCAATATCTCATCCGAATTTAGGTCTGATGCTCTACCAGTTAGTTCTTCCTCTGTCTAGTCTGCCAAACATAAACCCAACACTCAAGTGCTCATGTCTCTTCACTCTTCCATCACTGGAGGCTCAATCCCTGGAATCTATCAGTCAAGGTACTCTTATTGACTTCCCCAAATCTGCATTTTACTGAGATACTTCCTTTGATAGATCCGGACCTGACTATCGGACCCTGCTACATGCTCTGTTCTTGCTTACTGGACCACAACACTTCTTCAATCTGACTTCCAGTATAGGTACACCATGTTCTACGGATGGGTGGGATGAACTTTGTTGCCATCAATGACAACACTCATGAAGCCATATAGTGTCTCTTGCCAACAATCTCCCCCTTTGGCATTGATGGCAACACTTAGTGAAAAATGACTAAGTGTCACACTATACTCCCCTTTGGCTAATGCTCTGTTCTTATGTACATTTTCTGGAGATCCCCCTTAGCTAGATTCCTCATCTTTCACTACTCCTCACTCCCCCTTTGACATCAATGGCAAAGGGTGGGGTCCGCACATCAAAATTTTCAAAAACAATCTATACTTAGCCGCATAAAACATATATACATGTTTTACCTACATATACTGAAATATCTGCAAAAGTGGTCTTTAGTTGTACCACTTCTATCACCTAACTCTTCTTCATCCTATCCAAAATTGAGATGTGACCACTCAACAAGAATGCAAAAGCTTCTGCCCTTTTTAGATCTATCGGATCACTGGTCTGGGCTATAGTCTGAGCATCACTTAGGGCCTCACGCATGGCCTCTAACTTAAGGATAATGATCCCTCTAAGTTCACTCAACCTACTTATTCTATTTTTCTTCTCCTTCTCAAGCTTCTTAATTTCATTCAAGACTGCAATAGTCTGACATTCTTGATTTATTACGGGAGATGAGAGAGGATCAAAACTTTGAGACAAACTTAGTAGTTTATCTTCTTGCTCTTTTACTTTCTTATCAACATCTTTGGTCACTTTGGGCCAGGATAAACAAAATTTATAAATATTTCCACCATCTTTGAGAGCATTTTCTAAACTCTTTATCCCAATAGCCATAACTCTCCTATCATTTGAGATTAGACCATGTACTTCAGAGAATCTCTTATCCAAAAATTATTTCCTAACTTTCTCTTCTTTTGCTTTCTCTAAAGAATCAAAATGTGTATTAACAGAGGCTATAGGATCCTTTTGGAAGGATGGCATGATCTTTTCGAATACACCACATGCAGTTTCTATGAGTTCACAGTCTTCCATGTGAGACTTCAGCATTTTTTCTTTTGCCTTTGCTTGAGTGAAGGAAGCTAGTTTCATGGTTTGAACTGGAGAGAGGGAATCAAAATTGAATGGACCTTGAAGCAATTCTAGTTCATCAAATTCCATCATCTCTTTGGTCAAGAACTCTTTGATTGCTTCTGCTGTGTCTCTTGCCAGAGACAGAATTTTCTCCCCTTCTGTAGCCTTACCACTATCATCTGTGGCCTTCTTTGTTGGAGTTTTCTCTCCTTCTGTAGCCTTGCTACTGTCATCTTCTTTTTCTTTTGCTTCTTGACCAATCTTCTCTTCTACTCTTTCTTCTCCTTTGGATCTGGAGTCAGCAGGGGAAACTAGATGAGAGATATTTACTTCTTCTTAGACTTCCTCTTCTAGAATAGAGGAATCTAAATCCTTAGCTTTTTCTTTACCTATCTCCTTTGCCTCTTCTGCCATTATTTCAGTAGATTCTTCTTTGTCATCCACACCTAAGTCCTCTATAATAGGAATATTGAATCTTTTGTATGCATTCCGAAGGATGTCTTCTGTTTCCTTTGCCACTTTGTTTGTCTCTCCAAGCATAAGCTGATTCATTCTAGCTTTGCTCCAGAACTCATCCTTGCAATCTTTGAAGATCATATTCATTTGTTTCTGAGTGATTGAAGGATAGAGCTAAATAGCTATTTGCTCCCGAATTTCTAGGTCTTTTGCTTGAGCATTATTTTTTCTTATTTCAAGTTCCTTTTCTAGGCTTTTGGGAATCAGAGATATAATTTCAATGAATTCTTTGTTGTACATGTTTAGATACCTGACTGTGGCATCTTGCAATATCTTCTGATCAGATTCATTATACTCATCATAAAATTCAACCATTGGTTATAGGTTCTCATCCACAGTAACTGATTTGATGATATCATCAATGCGGAGAGTGAATTTTTCAACAAATTCCTCTACCTTCTCTTCCTTGCCTTGATCGGTAGAGGGTTCACTGGATGATTTCTTCTTCTTTCTCATTTTCTTGATCTCTTCATCAAATTTTGTCTCTTCATCATCCTTGAGGCTAGAGTACGATCTTGTAGCCTTTGTCTTTGTTCTCTTTTCTCCTTTACCGGATGATTTTGCTTCTGGTTTTGATGCTTTTGAGCTCTTTGTAGTGGTAGGTACAGGGGTCTTAGAGGATTTGGTCTGGGAGGGGACTTCCACCGGAGCACCTTCTTTCTCTACTTTTTCTTTTTCTTTCTCTGCCATTTCTATCTTCTCTCTATTTGCATCAAGTGCCTCTTTTGAAATTCCATGCCTCTTGGCAAACTCTTCTACTTCCCTCCTCAATTTTCTTTTTATTTCCGGTTGTCTTAGCTCCACATGGATCTTCACACTTAATTATTCAAAGGTTCCAAACCTTTCTGCTTTAGGATTCTTGGATTGACTGAGCATCTGTTGAACATGTAGCTCAAAAAAATTTTCATCTACTTCATACCCCATTGGCATGATTCAGACTATTCTTGGCTCTACTGCCTCCATTAGACAATGATCAGTTTCTACCATAAAGCATACTGTATCTTTATACTTTTCAACTAAAGATTGGGGGATTCTCTCTCTTGCTTGCATCATGTTCTAAAAATTCTTGAGATAGCCCTAGAGTGCTGTATTATGTGCCTTGGCATCACCAAGCCCATGTATATAATCTCTGATTTGGATGGCTACTGGTCTATCATTCTACCATACCCAACCACTGGATCTAGGAAGCTCATTCATGAAGTAGAAGAACAAGCACAGTATCAGCGCACCATACTTGAAGGAGTTCTTCTTGTCCTTCTTGATCTTTTGTAGGTTTTCCATTAGTTGGCTCAGAAGGAGTTCACAAAGATCATAATCTGTATTTTTCCTCAACATTTCATAAGCAGTGTAAATTACAGTTTTGGGTACTAAATTTTCCCTGCTAGAGTGATATATCTTATAACTGATGATCATGGAGGCAAACTTGACATCCAGATCAGTGATGTCTTCTATTGTCATTGCTCTTTTGTCAAATTTTGATCCGATAGCCTCACTCACAGTTTGATTCTTGATGGATTTGAGAACAGGAATCCCACCGAATGAGTGCAATCTAGTTACTGCCCTAATGGCATCCTTGGTTATCTTAAATGGCCTCATCAACCATATAAAGTTATCATGCATTCTACTTAGAACATACCGAACCCATTCATCTTCTGTAAAATAGGGGAAATGAATGCATTGTACAAAATGCTTGTCCCGGATGGCTTTATATTGAGTTTTGAGTTCAAATGAGTCATCTATCAAATGCTTGTGATAGATATCAACCAGCTTAGATTCCCCAAATTCTTCAATATTTGCATGAATATATGCCCTAACATCTTCTACATGTAGAACCCCATGCGGAATGCTTGAAAAGGCACCTAGGGGATCAACTTCTAGGGATTTATATGGATGTTTCTTGAATTTAGGACGCAGCCTATCAGTGATCTTTACAACATTCAGTGTATTCATCTTCAAAATATTTTACAGAGAAATATTCAATAACGAAAAATACCTTTTGCACTTCTAGGGTTTGCGGAGTAAGTCGGATTGATTTGCTAGATGAATCGACTTCAACGGTTGGTCTTTGAGAAATTTGAAACAATTTGTTGCAGAGATCCTTTTCTTTTCTTCTCAAATGCAAATGTGCGAATGACGAGTGAATGAACCCTTTTATTTCTGGGAAAACCCTAATTTCATATTGCAATAAATGTGCAACTCAAGTCATTCTGGTTGCCTAGTTCTTCTTATTTTGAGAAAGATCTTTTTCTGGATAACTGAGATATACTTAGAGTTATCCTTGGTAATTAATAACAAATTATCTTATTTTCCCCAAACACTTGATCTATCCACAGAACAAGATGCCTCAAATTTGAATCATACCGGATTTAACTGTGATAATCCTGTTTTACCGGATGACTGTTAAACCAGATCAATCTTGGAAGATTAGACTCTTCAAATCTTCCTGTGCATCTTCCATATCTTTACCAAGATTTCTTTAGATGTTTCTCTGAGAATCCTTTAATCCGCAACTTCCCATGTGCCAATTTTAGGCACCAATTGACTGGCTAGGGGATTTTTTTTTCTTAGTGACTCCCCCTGAGCCAGAGCTCATCTATTCAATTTCTGGAAGGATTATCAGCACCAGATTCTGGTGCGAATCCATCCCCAACATTCTCTATGCTTCTCTTCACCCAGATCTTATTCATCTCCCTTTGAATTTCATCCAAATTTACTTTTCTCTTTTCTTTGTCTTGGCTATGATTATACTGTTCTGAACCCCTTTTGTCTTGATTCTTACTTCTACAGAATTTAGCAGTATGACCAGATCTATTGCAACTGTAGCAGACAATATTTCTTTACATATTTGACTGATATCCTCTTGATCTACACTGATTAGCCATATGTCCCATTCTATTGCATGCAAAGCATCTACCATTGAATGAATTGTTTATTTGTATGTTTCTACATTCATGGGATTTGTGACCATACCTTTTGCAATTGAAGCATTCTCTGGAGAAGGATGTATTAGTCTGATTCATTCTTTTTCTGCATTGATTTGCTTTGTGACCAAAGTTATTGTAGTTATGGCAGTATCCATTGAAAGATGGATATCTTTGAGCATTTGGTTGTCTTACCGGAGGTCTTCTAGGCCTATTTCTTGGATGTTCTAATCTTGAGTTCTTTTGACCAGATCTGGAGCTTTCACCTTTTCCATACCCCAAGCCTTGCTTGTCATCCACCCTCTTTTGGCTCTGAAGAACTTCAAGTTGAGCAAAGCTTATCTTGAATTTCTCTTTGTATTCATTTGTTGATTGAAGATCCCTTTTAAGAGTGTCAATCTCATTCTCAAGTTGTTCTTCATTATCTCTAGCTTCTTCAAGATCAGATTCTAGATGCCTAATTATTCTATCCATTTTGTGGTAGTCTTCTAAATTCTCCTTGAGAGATTGTCTTAGATCATCTTCAGTTTTTCTTTTCTCTTCAATTTCTTGGGTGAATTTCATAACTCCTTATTCCATTTCATGTCTTACCATAATGACCTCTTTTGATAACTTTTCACATAACTTGGTTTTCTCCTTCAGATCTTCATTTGTACCATTGTCTTCACTTTGACTTGCCAATTGCTGAAGTAGATCTTTTCTCTTTTTCATAGAGATACTCAGTTTCCCTTTTAGTTCATTATGAAATCATCAGCCTGTTTGAGTCTTTCCTTCAATTCATTGACTTCAGAGTTTGATTTCTCAAGATCATCTAGGGAAGACTGAAGTTGTTCCCTCATACCATACACATCCATTTGAGTTCCCAGATCTTCCTCAAGCTATTAGGCTCTATTTGGAGGAACTTGGCTCTGATACCAATTGTTGATAACTAAGAGGGGGGGTGAATCAGTTATCTTAATTATTTCAGCTTTCTAAATTTCTTTATCAATTAGTGCAGCATTAAATTAAATAAGCAAACATAACCATGAAATGGAAATAACATCAATACACATGACACAATGATTTTGACATGGAAAACCCTGTTTGGGGAAAAACCACGGGGTGATTAACCCAAGATTGTATTCTCTGTTAGAAGAATAAGATAGTACAAAATGGCACTTGCTAATTAGGGCTCACTGCCCGAGCACACTGCTCACAAGAGGCTCACTGCCTACAATAGTTTATACAAGGAAACTAGATACTTGAACTGATGAGAAGCATCCACATATGCTGAGGTTCAATTTCGGTTAATCCTAATATACTGATCTGCTACACTTCATTCTTACTCTCCTTAGGTGTTGTTGTCCTGTTACATTCTGGACCTATCTTACTGCCTTCACACTACTCTTCTGCTTTTCTTCACACCACACTATACACCACACATGCATTCATATCTAAATCTATCTGATATATATATCTACACCAAAGATTTCATCCACTTTCTAGTCAGCATCCGGAATACTCAATATTTTTCTAAACTCTGATCTGTCAGCTTAATCTTTGCATACCAAGTAATGCGGATCAAAGAGATGCTTATAGAAGTCATCAATCATGTTGGCCAGTCATGAATGATACCTCAGGAAGCTTGATCACCATCAATATCTCATCCGGATTTAGGTCTGATGCTCTACCGGTTAGTTCTTCCTATGTCTACTCTGCCAAACAAAAACCCAACAGTCAAGTGCTCATGTCTCTTCACTCTTCCATCATCGGAGGGTTAATCCCTGGAATCTATCAGTCAAGGTACTCCTATTGACTTCTCCAAATCCACACTTTACTAAGATACTTCCTTTGAGAGATCCAGACCTAACTGTCAGACCCTGCCGCATGCTCTGTTCTTACTTACCAGACCACAACACTTCTTCAATCTGACATCCGATATAGGCACACCATGTTCTGCGGATGGGTGGGATGAAATTTGTTGCCATCAATGACAACACTCATGAAGCCATATAGTGTCTCTTGCCAACACTCCATTTATTCCCCAATATGCCCTTGGAACACAAGTAAATATAATGGGGAAAATTATAAACAATAAAAAACAAATTAAGGAAATAATTGCAAGGTTGACAGAACTTGCAACTTCAACCTTGAATAGATCCATGCTTTCTCAATCCCTTGAATCTATGTTATCAAATGTAGATTCAATTAGCAAGCAAATCACTAGTTGGACACAAAAGAAGAGAGAATTTAGAGAGTATTATGCAAACAAGTTGTCATATGAACAAGTTAAAAATGAACAAATTACAAAAATGGACTTGTGTTCTATTTTCACAAACCCATGAACAAATCAACCTCTACCCCTTACATGCAAGAGATTCCCTATCCATTGGTGCAACAACCAAGTGATAAGGGACAATTTTGTGTAGAGGTGGTGGATGGTTTTTGACCATCCTCAATGCAACAATAATGAGGTCCCACAATATTTTTTGAGGAAACTCTACTGCGAATTTGTCAAAAATAAAGTGCCAAATTATTTTGATATGTAGGAGTTCTAGGGTAGAGGTTGTTAGGAAAGGTGTCTTAACCTTGCAACTTTGAAATCTTACTATTCTTCCTAGTTTTGGTCTTTTTGGATACCCATTATCTTGGATAGTGGTCTGGAACTTTCAAAGTTTCCAAGAGAGGGAGAAATAGCGAGACTTACTATTTTTAGTAAGTTATTCGTTTGAGCTTGGATTGACTTCAATTTTTTTCCAGAAGGTGCAGAACAGTTAAGTGAACATCTCAGGTGAGTTTCATCTCAAGATCATATCTGGATCGTGAGATATTAAAGTTTCTATTTTTTTGAAACTATCAGAAAAGTTTCGAGCTTAATTTTTAGGTACTAAAACTTCTCTAAACAGCCCAAAAATTGTCATAACCAATTAAGCAATTATAGGGTGATAGAGCACTTCAAGAGCTTTATGACGCATAAAACGGTTCGTCAATCGGACACATGGATCAAAAGTTATGGCCTTCGGAAGTTGGACCTTCTGTTTTGGGAAATGTAAAAACGTGTTGGACAAATAATAGAGCTGTAAAGGGGAGAGTTACATGTGGTGGTGTTTGGTTTGGCACATCACGAGGCATTTTTGATTGGGAGATAATTTGGGCATCACTTTTGGGTGGTTTCAGCTCATGGTTTTGTAATTACCATTGGCGGTGTGCTATATTGTATCTCCTATATATCAGAAACTTGAGATGGAGGTTGTATGTAGAATCTTTTAGATGTTGAATTACCTCCTGGATCTCTGGTTGGGTATACTCCTGTAAAAGCTTTCTCTACAAGTATATTGTAATCTTCATGATTTCTAAATAATATATTGGGCGACTTTGGAGTGTGGGGTTTTTTACCTGAAAGGGTTTTCCCCACGTATATCTTGTGTTGTGAGTTTTATGTTTGCATTTGGAAATTGTTATCATTTTCTATTAATGTGCATCTTAATTTGTAACTGTAAAAGAAATTTACATAATTCTTTCCTCATTAGATTAGTATAGGAAGCGTATTCCGTGTACCTTGCTTCCTTTCAATTGGTATCAAATCCTGATCACCTTTGGCTCTAGTTGATGGGTAGAGGGTTTTTTGAGCTGATCTTCATTTGAGTGGGAGCTTGTGCAGAGGATTTTCTGTTGTAGGTAAGAGATGGCGAGCACATCTGGGAGGTTTGAGATAGAGAAGTTTAATGGCAGTAATTTCAAGTTGTGGAAACTTAAAATGGAGGACATGCTTGTAGATCAGGATTTATGGGAAGTTGTATCTGGTACAAAACCAACGGCAATGTCTCAAGAAGATTGAGATCTCAAAGATTGAAAAGCTAAGGGTTTGATAAGACTCTGTTTGGCTGATTCAGTGCTCCTGAATATCCATGAAGAGAAGACTGCAAAGGATCTTTGAAGAAGCTTGGAGATGTTTATCAGGCTAAATCCCTAGTGAACAAGTTATTCCTGCAAAAGAAATTGTATTCTCTGAAGATGGAAGATGGAGGATCTATTGTTGATCACCTGAATACTTTTAATATGCTTGTTGCCCAATTAACTTTTGTTGGTGTAAAGATGGAGGAAGAGGATTGATGTATGACATTAGTGTGTTCCTTACTAGATTTGTGGGACCACCTTGTTATGGCCATTGGGAGTACCACTTCCACCTTCAAGATGGAAGATGCGGTTTCTTCACTATTGTCTGAAGAGATGCAGAGAAAGACTTCCGATTTGGGTAAGGAGGCTCTTGCAGTTCATGGTAGAACTAAAGAGAAAGGAAAGAAAAAGGATAAGAAGAAGGAAGAAAAAGGAAGATCCAAATCCCATGGGAGATCTAAATCTCCTGGAAAGTCCAAGGCCCTATGTTGGAATTGTGACAAAACTTGTCACTTCTACAAGGAGTGCAAGAAGGAGAAAAAGAAAAAGAAGAAGAATAATGATTCAGATTCTAACAAGTTCTCTCAAGATGAAGGAGAAGCATTTGTCGCTACCTTGGCAGCACATGCATCTAAGGATGTGTGGCTTATTGACTCTGGTGCATCTTTTCACATGACTGCGCATCGAAACTAATTTTCAAAGTATGAAGAATATGATGGTGGAAAAGTGTACTTGGGTGATGATTCTCACCTGGATATTGTTGGCCATGGAAGAGTCTTGATTTGATTCCCTAATGGACGAGTAAAGGGAATCAATGGTGTTCTGCATATCCTTGGTTTGACACGAAACCTTCTTTTTGTAAGTAAATTGAATGATGTGGGTGTGCAAGTTGTTTTCTCGAATGGAGGATGCAAGATGACTAGAGGATTTATGGTGTTGGCTAAGGGTGTTCAGATTGGCACTCTATTTCATCTTGACACATGCACAGTATAGTGCAATAGTGCCTATGTTTTGAAGAAGAGAGCTTCAGAGTCTTCATCCTCACCATTGGAAGCAGCGGTGAAGAAGATTGTTGCATCAACTTCTGATGGTAGTGCTTTTTGGGTACCTAAGGGTGCTCATTCTATGGAGATGAAACTTCCAACTGAGAAGACAATGTTATGGCACCAAAGGCTTGGTCACATTGGTGAAAAGGGTTTAAGGACCCTGAAGAATAAAAATCTTGTTGAGGGTATGAATGATCGTAACCTTGAGTTCGATTTATGTGAATATTACATTTATGGAAAACAAAATTGTGTTCAGTTTTATTCTAGTTCTCACAAATCTTCTGAGGTGTTGGACTTGATTCATTCTGATGTGTTTGGTCCTGTTAATATTCCTTCAATTTCAAAATCTATTTATTTTGTTTCATTTATTGATGATTATAGTAGAAGGACATGGGTGTATTTCCTTAGAAGTAAATCTGAAGTCTTTAATATATTTAAAGAGTTTAAAGCTCTTGTAGAGAATTAAAAGGATAGAAAGATTAATTATTTGAGGACTAATAATGGTGGTGAGTACTGTTCAGAAGATTTCAACAATTTCTGTAAAGAACAGGGGATAAAAGGCACAAGACAACTCCGTATACCCCTCAGCAGAATGGAGTTGCAGAAAGGATGAATAGAACATTGATGGAGAGGGCAAGGAGTATGCTAAGTGGAGCTAGTCTTGAACAAAAGTTCTGGGCTGAAGTTGTTGCTACCACTTTTTACCTGGTTAATAGGTCTCCTACATTAGTGCTCATTGATAAAACACCTATGGAGGCATGGTCTGGTAAAAATCCTTCATTTAAGACACATTCGAGTATTTGGTTGTGAGGCATATGCACATGTGCCTAAGGAGAAGAGGTCTAAGTTGGAGAACAAGGTTGTAAAATGTATCTTCATCAATTATGGCATCAGTGTGAAAGGGTACAAGATTTGGGATCCAGTAGCTGAGAGAGTTCTATATAGCAGAAGTGTGATCTTCAAAGAGCTCAATCCTTCTTCTATTATCTTGCAGCCAGAGAAAGAAGAGAAGAAAGATGATGTGGTTCAGCTTCCTTCGACCCCTGAGAAAGTTGAACTGAAAACATCTGTTGGACCTGATAATGACAAGAGCTCTAGCAGCTCTGAAAGTTCAGGAGAAGATGAAGAACCTCAACCTCAACCTTTGAGGAGGTCCATGCAGATAAGGCAGCAACCTGATAGGTTTGGTTATTCATTGCATGATTCCAGTTGTATTTTTGCTTAAATTTCTAACGCTGATGAGCCTAGAACTGTGAAAGAGGCTATGGGTATGAAAGATACAAGTTCCTAGAAGGAAGCCATGGAAGAGGAGATGGCTTCTTTGGAAAAGAATAATACTTGGAACTTGGTGCCTTTGCCCGAAGGATGAAAACCTGTTGGATGCAAATGGGTGTTCAAAAAGAAATTCGGTGTAGATGGCAGCGTTGAGAAATATAAGGCTAGATTGGTTACGAAGGGGTATTCTCAAGTGGAGGGAATTGACTATGGTGATACTTTCTCTCCCATTGCAAAGCTATCGTCTATTCATTTCCTATTTTCTCTTTTAGTAGCATATGATCTAGAAGTGGAACAGATGGATGTGAAGACAACATTCCTTCATGGCGATTTGGAGGAGGAAATCTATATGTCACAGCCAGAGCACTATGTGGTGAAAGGTAAAGAAAATTTGGTTTGCAAGTTAAAAAAGTCTTTGTATGGTTTGAAACAGTCTCCTAGGATGTGGTACCAGAAGTTTAATGCCTTTGTGTTGAGTATTGGATTTCAGAGATTGAAATCAGATCATTGTGTTTACTACAAGGTTGACAATGATCACATTCTCATTATTGCATTATATGTTGATGATATGTTACTCATTGGGAATGGTAAAAGTGTGATTTCTAATTTGAAGTCTTAGTTATCAGCACAGTTTGAGATGAAAAATCTAGGGGCAGCTTGGTACATTCTGGGAATGGAAATCAAAAGAGATAGAGCAAATAGAAAACTTTGGTTAGGCTAGAGTAAGTATATTAAGACTATGTTGGAGAGATTCAACATGATGGATTGTAGACCTTTGACTATTCCTGTTACGATGGGGACAAAGTTATCTATTGAAGATTGTCCAAAGTCTTCTTCTGAGATAGAGGAGCAGAGTTCCTTATGCAAGTGTCATTGGCAGTTTGATGTATGCGATGGTCTGTACAAGACTAGACGTTGCCTAAGCAGTGGGAGTCCTTAGTCGATTTATGGCTAATCCTGGACAAGTACATTGGGATGCAATGAACAGAGTGTTTAGATATTATGGGGTACTTTTGAGTATTCCTTATGTTATCATGGTTATCCTATAGGACCTCAACATTCACTTTGTATTCATGGATTTGTACATTTAGATTGGACAGGTGACATTGACAGTAGGAGATCCACCAGTGCTTATGTGTTCACTATGTTTTGTGGTGCTATTAGTTGGATGAGTAAGAGGCAACCTGTGGTTGCTTTGTCCACTACTAAAGCTGAGTACATGGCAGAAACTCATGCTTGTAAAGAAGCCATTTGGCTTAAAATATTGTGTTCTGATATTAGGTTTGATGTAGGGAAAATTACTATTTGTTGTGACAGTCAGAGTGCCATATGTTTGGCGAAGAATCCTACTTTACATGCAAGGACTAAGCATATTGATGTCCAGTATCATTTTGTTTGTGACATGGTGGAGGATGGGAAGGTAAACTTGGAAAAAGTTGAAACTTTGATGAATGTTGTAGATTCCTTGACAAAACCTATGAGCACAAAAAAGTTCAGATGGTGTTCAAAGTCTATGGGCCTCATGGCCCCTAGTAATTAAATCATGGTGTTAATACTCCCTTTGCTCTTGCAAGGTGTTCGACAAGTGGGAGAATGTTAGGAAAGGTGTCTCAACCTTGCAACTTCAAAATCTTACTATTCTTCCCAGTTTTGGTCTTTTTGGATACCCATTATCTTGCATAGTGGTCTGGAGCTTTCAAAGTTTCCAAGAGAGCAAGAAATAGTGAGACTTACTATTTTTAGTAAGTTCTTCATTTGAGCTCAGATTGCCCTTGAATTTTTTCCAGACGGTGTGGAACAGCTAAGTGAACATCTTGGGTGAGTTTCATCTCAAGATCATATCTAGATCGTGAGATATTAAAGTTTCTATTTTTTTGAAACTATCAGAAAAGTTCTGAACTCAATTTTTAGGTATTAAAACTTCTTTAAATGGCCCAAAAATTGTCATAAATGGCAAAGCAGGTTATAGGATGATAGAGCACTTCATGAGCTTTTTGATGCATAAAACGATTGGTCAATCGAACACTCAGATCAAAAGTTATGGCCTTCTGGAAGTTGGACCTTCTATTTTGGGAAATGTAAAAATGTGTTGGACACATAATAGAGCTGTAAAGGGGAGAGTTACATGTGGTAGTGTGTGATTTGGCACATCATGAGGCATTTTTGATTGGGAGATAATTTGGGCACCACTTTTGGGTGGTTTCAGCTCATGGTTTTGTAATTACCATTGGCGGTGTGCTATATTGTATCTCCTATATATCAGGAACTTGAGATGGAGGTTGTATGTAAAATCTTTTAGATGTTGAATTACCTCCTAGATCTCTGGTTGGGTATACTCCTGTAAAAGCTTTCTCGACAAGTATATTGTAATCTTCGTGATTTCTGAATAATATATTGGGCGGCTTTGGAGTGTGGGGTTTTTTACTTGAAAGGGTTTTCCCCATGTATATCTTGTGTTGTGAGTTTTGTGTTTGCATTTGAAAATTGTTATCATTTTTTGTTAATGTGCATCTTAATCTGTAAAAGAAATTTGCATAAGTCTTTCCTCATTAGATTAGTATAGGAAGCGTATTCTGCGTACCTTGCTTCCTCTCAGAGGTGGGGGTTCAACACAAGATAGACCAAGGGCACGTGTTGACCCACAGTGGCCAGGGAGATGAGCACTCGCTAGACCAATCCATGAGCACATTTCTATCCCTTCCTTTGTGAAGGAGAGTGTTGAGGTCGAGACACTTCAGTCCATTGGTGCCTTGACCCAGAGCATCATACAACATGCTAGTCTTGCAGTACAGCGTGGGTTGGGGGAGACTTCAAGTAAGGTTCCACCCCATACTTATTGGGCTTGCGGTTTAGTATGTGTTTATGACCCCACAGATAGTCAAGACACGGGTGCGTAGGCTACATCTGCAGCTGAGCAGATGGTGATGAAAGATGCCCTCCTGAGTGAGACTTTCAGGCTTGATACTCAAGTAAATCTTAGCAAGTTCATTGAATTTAATTTATAAAATTTTATTTTTGAAATGCAAGATTAACTAATTTAGTTTGATGATGTTAATGAAATTTTAGGGTCATAGCATTGATGCAGTTTTCAGTGGTTCTCCACCTGCATATTACACTACATCATCTATTGTCGGGGTATGTAACTAGTAAACAATTATAAATATTACATGTGAATAGCATCGCTATATGAATGGTATTCTAATATCTAATTTTGGTTGTTGAATAGGTTAATATTAGATATTTTACTGCAACACCTGCTAGTGGTGGTGGACTTCAAAGCTTCATGGAGGTAATAAAATAAACAGTTTAATGAATGAATTGTACTTACTAGATTTTTGTATTTTATATTCATATCGTTGGTTACATTTCATTGCACATCTTTCAAACTCAAAGCATTACTATACATTGTATAACTAATAGCTAGATGTTGATAGATGACAATATTTCAATTACAATATAGTTATTTGAAAAAATGTCTCAAAGAAATGTGGTCTCATGGAATGTCATGACAAGCAGATGCATAGACAAGGACATCACCATGAGACCACATTTTTTTGAGGCATCTTTTCAAACATCTCACTACCTTGTGTATGTTACCAATTCCCTCTTTCACCTTTACCTATCTTATGCCTCTAAACATATTGCTGCCCCAACCCCACAACCTCTTTCTATTACTTCACCTACTCCAATAGTTATGCCCCTATCTTCCCCACCATATATCCACCTATTACTGTACTTCACCTTCCTCATTGACTTCTATCTCCCCTTTAACACCCCTTGATGCAGAGCAGGGTATCAAAGATCAAACTCACTCAATCAATCCTTGGTTAAATCATTAACACCTCAGACAAAGTGATTTTCTTCACAATCTTCCACTATGCCTTGTAGGATATCAAAAGGGGTATTTTTGACATAATTTGAAGCAAAAACTCAAACCCATGAACTAAAAATTGTTTTGGATACCCATTATCCTCTTACACAACATACTTCAAATGCAGATGGGGGTGTTTTGTAACACAAGGGTCAAAATAGGACTGTTACGCTGTAATTTAGGCCTAATTAGGCTAGTTTAGATGGGTCACCACATGGTTTTCTAATCCCAGACTTCAAATCTTCACACCAATGCCTCATACATGTCAAAGATGGTCTACCCAAACAATTCCAACCATTACAAACCTTTTCTCAAGATCTTTTCTACAAGCCCTAGCTCATTTGCACATTCTATACCCAAAAACATGAGATTTTTAGCCTAGGGCATCAACCAAACTTGCATCACTATTATAGTTTTCATAATTGAATAATGTTGTTTTATTTTTAGATGATGCAGGATGTGAAGACATCTCCCAATGTTCATGGCACAATGGAGCATGGTGTGTCCTCTGGGATTCATAGCTCCATGCCTTTGATAGGGGTATAAGGCAGATTAGTAAATTTCAAATTACATCCGTTGTTATAGTTATTTATTTTTAAAAAATCAAATGATTATTGATTTGAAGTTTAATTTCTATATAGATGGTTTCTATAGGACATGACATCGCCACAACCTAATCCTGGTACTGAGGCAAATGAGGAGATAGATTTTTGGATGGCGGTAAGTGGTTATTTTGTTAAATGTTTCATTTTTTATAATGTAATTTCTATATATTAATGTCTATACTTTTTATTGTAACAACTGCAGATCCATGAAGAACTAAATAGGACGAACAACCCTTGGGTTCGTAGTAGACCACCCTCATATGTGTCTCCATTCCGGAGATCAAAGGCTACCTGTGATCTATTCTCTTCATCGGATAGAGGGAAATGACTTTTTATTGTGTTCCTTTGTTGTATGCCTATATGGCATTTGTGGACATATATTTTGTATTGCATATAGTTGACATTGTATGCCTATATGGCATTCTTGTAATCCTATATGTCTATTTTGTATATATGTTATACTTATATCGACAGATATTGATGTATGCCTATATGGATATTTGGTTAAATCATTTTTGTTGATCATTATGTAATATGGATAGGTGCAGTGTAGATCATTTTTGTATGCCTTTAGGTTTCAAAGTTTAATTGTCAAAGAATCCATCCCAATTGATGATAAGAGAATTTGAGTTTTGGGTTAAAAGTTTAAGTCTTTTAAAACTAGACATGCTCGAGAAAATAGAGAAAGGAAGATTACTCATGTGTGCTTGTTTTTTAATGTTTGATTTGTATTTTGTTGTATGGTATTGCTTTTTTGTGTGTGTGTGTTCAAATGCATATTTGAATTGCTTATTTATGTATGTTTGGATACTTGGAAGATTCTTGTAGTATGGGATGCATATAGTTCTACCTTGGGCATGTGTTCTTAGTAAGACATATATCCTCACCCAAAGAGAGCTTTCATAATATGGGATGTGATTAGCAGTTCATGTGGATTTGGATATGATCTTGGATGTATAGTTCTAAGTCAAACTTGTAGGATTAAAAAGACTTGTGGTTACTATCAATGGTCATATTTCGATTGATCATGTACTTGTATTTATTTGTGTATTAGATGCTAGAAAGGATGTGTTGATGTTAGTTGAGAAATCTATTTCCATGCATTTGAGATGTTTTAGATCCATGAATTTATGTGTATACTTATGTGTTAATAAGGAAATGAATTAAATAAGATAATCACCATTCTACCACACTTTTGAATTATGGATGGTGCTTGATCACCTTGATTTATGGATGTGGAGGAAAGGGAGATCCTTGCGATATCGGGTTCAACCCCTTCCTCAATCAGCACCAAGACCATAGGATCTTAGAGGATTCATTTGTAGAGTTAAGCTTGGAGTTATTCAAATATTGTTCATGATGTACATTGTAATATGGCCACTTGTATTTATAGTGCGTGTTTCATGGCTTATTACATTCATTATCATTGATGATCTAGTTTTAGTATTTGACCCCTTATATATCTTGGCTATGTAATGATGTTATCTTCAAGCCTAATAACACAGTGACCTAAAGGTGGAAGAAGATGAGGGTTGAACAACATGGATATGACAACATTAAGATGATATTAAGGTTTAAGAGAGTAGCCTAATAGAGGTCTATTTCAAGCCTAATAGGGGTCTAAGATTGTAGTGATGGAACAATGCATTGAAGGACTAAAACAAACCCTACAGAGATAGTACTAGAGAACAAAGTCAAGATGAACCAAGATAAAAGAACAAGTAGTTCATATATGACTATGTTGACTGCTAGAATAAGTATGTTAACAGCCATAAGATGCACGTTGACATGTGAAAACTATAACAGTTATAACAAAGGCAATGTGTGAGGATATAATCGGTACAATATAGCTCAGACTGTTTCGGCATGTTTGGGAGTGAAATAGGACTATGTCTAGCCTAAATGTACCCATCCTAACATTTTGGAATAGTTAGTTTGGCCGCACGAGGAGCATAATGAAATTTACACCCCTTTGTAACTTTACGCTACATGCATCTGACCATTTTTGGGGCAGCAGAAAAACTTTCACCATGGGAAAATAGCTCAGAGATATAAAAACTAAGAGAGGTTATTGTAGAGGGACCCTACATGATCTCGTAGCCTCAGACAGAATGTTTCTAAGTGACATGATTTTTGAGTAACAACTCATCAAAGATTGCTACCTTTTTGCACTTTGGACTCTTCAGGGATATCGCCAGTACAATGTAACTCAAACTGTTTCGGCATGTTTGGGTGTGAAATAGGACCATGCCTAGCCTAAATGTACCCATCTGGATGCGATGGAATAGTTGATTTGGTCGCATCAGGAGCAAGACGAAAGTTACACCCCTTTGCAACTTTACACTACCTCCTAACAATTTTTGAGGCAACAAAAAACCTTTCACCACAGGCAAATGCCTTAGAGATATTAAAAAATGAGAGAGGTTATTGTAGAGGGACCCTATGTGATCACATTTCCTTAGATAAAATCTCTCTAAGTGACATGGTTTCTAACTAACAGCTCATCAAAAATTGCTACATTTTTGCACTTTGGACTCTTCAAGGATATCGCTGGTACAATGTAGCTCGGATTGTTTCAACATGTTTGGGTATGAAATAGGACCATGCCTAGCCTTAAAATACCCATCTGGACACGTTGGAACAGTCAGTTTGGGTGCATCAGGAGCAAGATGAAAGTTACACCCCTTTGCAACTTTACACTACCTCCTTCTGATGATTTTTGGGGCAGTAGAAAACCTTTCACCACAGGCAAATGCCTTAGAGATATAAAAAACTGAGAGAGGTTATTGTAGAGGGACCCTACATGATCATGTTGGCTTAGACGTAATGTCTCTAAGTGACACAGTTTCCAAGTAACTGTTCATCAAAGATTGCTACCTTTTTGCACTTTGGACTCTAGGGATATCACCAGTACAATGTAGCACAGACTATTTTGACATGTTTGGGTATGAAACAAGACCATGCCTAGCCTAAATGTACCCATCCGGATGCATTGGAATTATCAGTTTGGCCGCATCAAGAGTAGGATGAAAGTTACACTCCTTTGCAACTTTACACTACCTCCTTTTGATGATTTTTGGGGCAGCAGAAAACTTTTCAACACGGGAAAATGCATTAGAGATATAAAAAATTGAGAGAGGTTATTGTAGAGGGACCCTACGCGATCATGTTTCCTCAAATGAAATGTCTCTAAGTGACACAGTTTTTGAGTAACTTCTCATCAAAGATTGCTGCCTTTTTGCACTTTGGACTCTTCAGGGATAATGTCGGTACAATGTAGCTCGGACTGTTTCGTCATGTTTGGCTACTAAACAAGACCATGCCTAGCCTAAATGTACCCATCTGGATGCATTGGAATTTTTAGTTTGGTCGCATCAGGAGTAGGATGAAAGTTACACCCCTTTGCAACTTTACACTACCTCCTTCTGATGATTTTTGGGGCAGTAGAAAACCTTTCACCATGGGCAAATGCCTCAGAGATATAAAAAACTAAGAGAGATTATTCTAGAGAGACCCTACGTGATCACATTGCCTCAAATGGAATGTTTCTAAGTGACACGATTTCTGAGTAACACCTTGTCAAATCTTGCTTCCTTTTTGCACTTTGGACTCTTTAGGGATAGTGTCGATACAATGTAGCTCAGACTATTTTGGCATGTTTGGGTGTGAAACAGGACCATGCCTAGCATAAACGTACCCACTTGGATGCATTAGAACTATCTGTTTAGTCGCATCAGGAGTAGGACTCAAAGACTCCAACTAACCTCAAATGACTCAAACTGACTCAAAAACATATGAAATGGTCTTAGAAGACCTTATTACATACAATTGACTCAATCAAAACAAAATTTTACTTTTTGACCCCTCTTAGAGGCATGACAACATGTGTGCCCCTACACCATGAGGACACTGAAGTCGATAAAGTTTTCCTATTAAGAAAAAGAGCTTCCCTTAGCTTCAAGAAATATAAATATTCTATACTGACAAGGCAAACCACGTGAAGGTGGAAGCTCATGTGGCCTCACCTAAGACCTAAGACACATGTATTCTAGTAGACGTAGGACATCTAAGACACCTATTGTATAGTATGTATCTAGATTTTATATACATAGTAGACCTAAGACACCTAGTCTTTATACCTTATCGTAGTCTAGTCGCCTAGACACCTAGATTATAGTTCTACCTAGGACACCTATTATGGTAGACCTAGTTGACATATAGTACCTACCTAAGAAACCTATATTAAATTATACCTTATTCTAGTCTCTAGAGAGGTAGTTGATATATAGTATCTACCTAGAAGACACCTAGATCATTCTAGATTATACCTATATAGTATCTACCTAAGACACCTAGATTAGATTAAATACCTTTTTTCTAGTCTCTATCTACCTGGTTGACATATAGTATTGTTGTTCTCAAAATTAGCTACGCTTGTTTTTGTAGACAACCCCATGAAACTTGTCTGTTTCGTGAATCTACACTCTAAGCTCGTGGATCGAGACAAGATTCCCTTGATCTCACGCGAAGTCATTTGACATTCTAAATTCATTTGTAACATTCCCTTGAATCAGTTTCTTGATATTTGCGAAGAACGTTCAAGTTGCAAATTGGTTAAAATGTTAGTTTTAGTCATTTTTCAGGTGTTAGCCATTTTTTTTTTTTGTTCACATGTAAGAGTGGTATTTTTAGCCGCTATTACATATGTTGAACTTTGTGTTTTATGCAACGGTGGCCGAAATACCCGCTTTTGCATACCTTATTCGGTGGCGCTCGCAGGAGCGGCCGAAACACTCGCTCCGACAAGATCTTCAAATCTTTCGACTAGAGTGCCATTAATGGCCACTCGTGCCACTCACTTAGTATTTGTGATCAAGTTATTTAACGTGTTTCGACATCTTATTTTACCATTTCATTCCTTCTCCCGAGCTATCCTCCAGACTTCTCCAACATCATTTGATCGCGCCGTCAACGGATCGACCTAATCCATCGCCATCAAACCTAGGGTTTCAAGTTTTAGATGGGTAAGTTTTCTTTTTTGTTTCCTTTCCCCTTCTTCATCATTTATAATGAGTATCGTTTAGATCTTTGTTGTTAGTTTTTCGTGACGTTTTGTTGTTTTCGTGATTATTTTCTTTTTTGTGTGTAAAGTCTGTTTATGATGTGTATTGGACTTGTTTTCGCACCAGAGGTGCCCTAGATTTTGCCTTGAAACCTCTAGGTTTCTACCGCCTAGACCCTCAATCCTTGCTTTACACCGTTATGTAATATTGACGGAGTTCGCCGATCCTACCAGGTAATCATGTAACGGCGGTAATTTCCGCCGCCCTTACACTGAAAGTGGCATGTTCATTCCCCTGCCGGAGCGATCGATTCACCCGCTCGAACATGTTAACCAATGGAGTACTTACCTCAAGTTTTCATTCAAATGCAATGGCAGCGTTTTCATCCGCTCCTACACCAAAACACATTGTTACTTCCCTGCCGGAGCGGCCAAATTACCCGCCCAGGCATTTGCCAGTGGTGAAACTCAAAATATGCAAGAGCAGCCAAATCACCCGCCCAAGCACATTTTCCTGATTTTTCCCTAAACACTGGAAAATTCACTTTTCAAAACCAAAAGCCCATTTTTGCCCTCACCTTGATTTGCGCGCTCAAGCCCTTTTAATGCATGCTTTCCCATCCATGATCGTCAAAACATAGTTGACTCAGTTTATCCAATTTTTCCCCTAACTGCGAGATCATGGCCTTTTGCAATTTTCAACCAGCGTTCGTGGTGTTCAAGTTTACAAGTTCTCTCCAGAGCTCATGTCAGAATCATCTCCGTCAAAGTCCAGAGCCATGAAGCACAAGTACCAGGGTGTCTTTCCGGTAACGACAGTTCAGTCAAATGTTGATGAAATCAGAGACACGGAGATTGGGCACGTAGATATGGCCGAATTCATAGATAGAACTAAACAAGCAAATCCCTCCAAGCATATGCAGAAAATCATTGACAGCAGTATCCATTTGGTAGCATCCTTTCCTGTCAGTGCTCATAATCCTGAATTTGTTCTACAAGTGGCCAACCACTACAATAGAGACACTAGAGCTGTGACAGACTCACAGGGAAATGTTATCATGAGATTAGATGCAGAATTCATGGACAAAATCTTCATGTGTCCACTAATTGAAAATGTCGGGCAAATTGATTTTTCTCAAGGTCAACAAGACTATGACAATGATTTGGAATCTGCTAGGAGGCACTTAAACAGCAAATGGTTAAAGATTCCTAGGGCAACTTTGACCAGATGGCCAAAAGATCTTCACAGGAGTGATTTTGTAGAGGAAGTGTGTGATTTGATTACTCTATTGAGTCGCATTAGAGGACTCCCTTCTGCTTCCAAATTCCAAGACTGGATGTACACTTACATCAAGGTGATTCTACGGGGTAACCAGAAGATATTCTGGGGTGAACAGATCAGCAATGCTCTGCACGAGCAACTGGTAAGGGTCAACACTACCTTCAAGTTTTACATGACCTCTTATCTTGTCTATGCTGCTGCAAGCATGAGGAAATTTCCAGGTTTAACCCAAGTGGGGGACAAGAGATTGGTCCCAGTATATGAATATTACCCCCAAATCACACTGAAGGGGTCAATTCATCATTTTAGAAGAGTCAATGATGCGTTCTTCTCAGTTTTCATGTGCTTGTGGGATGGTGAATTGGTTCAAAAAAGAGTTTCTGATGAAGCATGGCAGGTTGTAAATTCCTTTGGTTGTTTGTTCTTGCAATTTCCCACTTTCACTTATCTTCAGGTAGGATACTATCCTGGTTACCCTTACATGCTGCCACGGTATCCCAGTGATCACATTGTTCTTATGGAGCTTTGCAGACAACTGATTGTGGTACACAACAAACAAATGGAGCTTAAGAAGTCAGGGATAAAGTTTCCCATTGAAATTGGGAGGTATTCAGTTCAGTCTGCCAACAAAGCAAAGGTAATAGACTCTGAGTTGCAGTTGGTCACTATGAAGACCTACAAGAAAAGAAATCATTTTGACTTCAGAAGGGTTCAAGATAAAATAAAGAGGAAGTCAAACTTTCATGAGCCCATGGTCGAAGACATATGGGCAGATCTCAAGACTCAAAATGAGATCAGAAAACTAGATTTCTATAGGCTTCATCTGACCCAAATCGAAGAACTAAGACTCGCTGATATTCCAGATGGAATGGAGGATGATGGAGATGTCCTAGATCACAAATATGAGGTAGAGAATGTTGAGGCTTCACCTCTCCCAGAGGTGAAATGGTCAGTCAAAGAGGAGACATCCATCAGGAAAAGATTCCAACCTATATTGGCAAACACCAACTTGTGGTTGGAAAGTAAAGGGATCAAGTTGAAAGAGTTCCTTACAGGGTCCGAAGAGGGAACACAGGAGCAAACAGGTAAGAAGGTAGAGAACCGAACCAAGAACAAGAGTGACACCCCTTCTTCCTCCAAGGTACACAAACCAAAGATTAAATTTGTATCTAAGGGAGGAAAGAAGAAGGAAACCACAGAGGCTTCTGATGCCACTAAGTCAGATGTTGAAGACATCAATGATGACCAGATGGAAATTGAAGATGTTGAGACTGAAGAACAAAATGTTCAAAGGTCTAAGGCAAAAGTATCTAATGAGGCTGAACGAGGTGAAGATGAAGATACAGAGGTAGAGCGACTTGATGGTTCTCTGCAGACTCCGGTGAAAGACCTTCCTTCCGAGACACAAGTTCTTACACCTCCTCCTCATGTTCCATTTTTTGATGGTTTGCCAACAATTTCAAATATCCCTCTTTCTCCAATTTTTGTTGTGTCTTCTGACAATACTCCTCAATCCATGAGGGCTAGCCTTGGAACCGTTTTTGATTCTTTTGGTTCCATTCCAAGCTTATCTTCCCCTTCTTTTGATATCGGGGAACAAACTATTTTGGAGAACCTTCTTGATGCTTCACAAAAGGTTGTTGATACAGGTGTTGTGTTTACCAACACAAGTCCAATTGTCACCATCACGGGTACAACCATGGAGCCAACCAAGCAAGTAGTGGATCCTCCTCTAGCTGTTGATGCATCTATACTTCCTCCATGGCTATCTATCTATACTCCAAAAAGGAAGAAACAAGCCATCTCACCTGATGAGATTGACATTGAAAAGCTGTTGCCCATGAAAGCTAAGAACCAAAAGAAGAAGCCTAAGACTGTTTCTAGGCTGGTCACTGAAAAGGGAATCAGATATGCTGAAATTGCTAAACCTCCTGAAGATGCCACGGTTGATACTTTTGACATGAGCAGTTATGTCATCTCAAGGGTTGAGCTTGGTAAAGTGACTCACGAGGGTGTCAAAGCAGATTTCCAGACCACTACCACTACTCTACTTGAGAAGTATGATGAAGCCAAGAGGGAGAAGGAGCAATACAAAGCAAAAGCAGAACAACTAGCTGCTGTCCTTCAAAAAATAGTGAAGTCATCAGAAATAGTAGAACCAATGGCAGTAACAGTGGAAGATCCCCTGATACAGAAGGTTGAAAAAGCCCAAGCCAGAGGCAAGATAGTAGGGGATGTAGTGGAGCGGTTGTTGGCCCAAGGACAAGTTCTGTTGAAAACCGCTGTGGAAAGAAAGGAGAAAATGGACAAAGCTAAAGTGGAGCTGGACAATTTGGTAGATCTACTTTCACAAGAGCTGCAAGATCAAGAAGAGAGCCTAGAAGAGTGGATAAATATGAAGAAGATCAAGATTAAGAATCTAATCACCATTGGGGTCATCACCAACAGGGAATCATATCTCAAGACCAAGGAGACTCTAGCTCATCATATTTTCATAATAAAGAGTCTACTTGAAGATCTATGCCAAGCTCGAGAAGCCAGCGAAGATAGTGATGTCACACTCCTACATCGGCTAGAAGAACTCCCTTGCACCTTGACAAGGGAAGATCACAGTTTCCTCACGGCACAAGAAATGATAAGTTCTTTTGAAGAAATGATACAAAAGAACTTTGAAGAGGAAGCTCCCTCAATGCTCTCAATGGACAACCTGTATGATCAACATTCGACTCTGGAGAACCTGAAGGATAATTTAGAGAAGCATGAAAAGGCAGTAAAGGCAGTGAAAGATTCAATCCTTCGAGATCGTACCATCTCTAAAAACACAGCAAAACCAGATGCATGCGAGATGTTAGTTGTTCAAACCATGTACCAGAATTTCCTGAGGAAAAAGGATGGAGGAAGCTAGTGCCTTAGCTTGTTTTTCTTAGATATTATGTAAATGGAATTTTGTTTTGGACATCTACACATGTAATTTTCCAAAATGTAATTACATGTGCAACAAGAGAAGTCATAAGTCAAATAGGACTCTCTTGTTGAATAAGTCCAAGTAGTTGTAGATTTCCTAGATTTTCTCAAGGTCTTTCCCTATAAATAAAGGGGACCTCTTTTGTAAATATCATCTTTTGTCTATTGCAAGAAAACTCTGGCGAATTGAGAAGCAACTCAAGACTTTGTGCTTTTTGTGAAAATCAATATTCAAATATTTATCAATACAAGAAAGCAAGTTCAATTCCAATCTTTGTCTTGGGATTATTTGTGTCATGATAGTATTGTTCTTATGTCTTGCTATCATAATCTTATTTGATAATAATTGAAGTGTGGAGTTTATTTCAAGTGATTGAAGAGCGCTCTTAATTTGATTCTGATAAACTTTGTGTTATCAAATCGGTTGTGGGTTATATGTTCATGTTTGTGAGAATACAATAGTTTGGAGACTTTGTGCTGCAAGTTGTTATATTCGATTTACTTTTATCATCTTGAAGAGGAGTGAAGACTTTGGGCTGCATTTTACTTCAAATAGTTCCGTTTACAAGTAGTAAGTGAGGTAACAGAAAACTTTGTGTTTCTGTGATTTTGTGATAATTTACAAGTCTCATATCAAGAGTTTGAAATATAAACATCTATTCTGAAAAAAGAGAATGAGATGAGATGGAACCACCACAAACATAGTTTTTAGTGTACATAAATTTGATAAGTTGTTTGATTTGCAAAAGTTAAGTAATTAGAGGGAACCTCCCCTTGCTGAGAGGAGAGACTTTGTCTCATCATAGCTATGGTTGATATACCCATTTTGCCGTTAGCGAGTTAACGACAAAATATTCACCCAGCAAGTATATACCTAAGACACAAGTAGAGACACCTATTATCTAGTTAGAAACCAAGACACCTAGAGACACCTATATTTTATACATTACGTGGTTTGGTGAAGGATCTTAAAAGGTACTTTGACACCAAAAATTTGGATGATAATGATCCTAGGAAGGTCAAGTTTATTGCCAATAAAATGAAGTAACATGCTACACTATGATTGATCCATAAATAGAGAGGATATCCCTCGTGTATTTTTCAACTATGAATATCACTTGAGTAAGCCTTGCAATAACCTTCAAACATTATTTCTACCAATAACAATGGCTAAACATGCGATATTTTTTGTCCAATAGACTTGTAAGATAGAAATAAGAGCATAAGAAAGAAAATAGAATACAACAAGACTCAAAAACAATTGAAACACAAGACCTTATAGCTAGAAAAACCCTAAAATGAGGAGAAAACTCCAACAAGTATGAGTAAAGCTCCTCATGCCACTAGATCTTAACCTTTTACAAGTGATACATTTCCTTTAAGGTGTATACATGGATTAAAAATGATCAATACCACCTCTTAACAACTACATGATGCAAGGAGTTGCATATGTAATTGTACACTATGGAACAAATATCTAGTGGTACACACAATTGTACAATTGTACATATATCATTTAGCCCTTCTTGAAAGATAATGATCCTAATTGTGCTAAGGAAACTTGTGCAATCTGATGCAAAGACTATGACACATTTTTGATTCATGGAATCACTTCAAGAATTTGATCTCCTACAACTCACCAAAATGACTAATAGTTGGCATTGTTCTTCATGCTACTGCTAGATTTATGTTTGTCACACCATTTACCTATCATGGATGAATTGTTCTTATCCAAGGAAGGCATTTTCATTGGCATGGGAGATTTGTCCCATTTTTCCTTTAGTATGTGTATATGTGTAAAAATGCAGCAGCAAATAAAAAAGACAAACCTATGTAAACTTACAAATTAATGTGCATACTTACAAGTCAATGTAACATGACTTTACAAAATCAATGTGAATACTTACAAATTAATCCAACAAACCATCCAGGTCTGCTCTACTCTTTATTGTGTCAAGTATTACCTCATGGTCAGAGTCACACACTTTCCACAAGGTCTTGTTCAAAGGTCTACTCCGATATTGTATCAAATGAACATTGGATGCCACAACAAGGTTTGAGTATTCTGATGCATGTCAAAGTCCTGAAACAACCAAACATTAACACTCTTATGTGGGTACCTTCTAAGACATGTTCTAGTAATAACCACTGAGCCTATAGGGTATTCGATGTTTTCTCTATATGTAACTGGGGCCTCCAATTTCTTTTTGGCCTCAACACAATGATACAAGAAATAATCTATTCCCTCTTCGTTATCTTCATCTACAATAACTGCATATACATGCCCTACATTGATATGTGTAGCAAATTAGATGAAATTAGTCAACATTACAAAAACACTACAAAGTAAGATAACATTAGGAATTTCAAAAACTATGCAAATAGATATATTACCTGGTTGAACTAGATTTGATATGTGGTCAAAGTCAACTGATGATTCCATCTTTGTTACTTCCAGTGCCATTGGGGGTCGATATGTGTCAAGTGGGCTAAGATAACTGCCATTCATGAACCCATTCATCCCAGGCTTGAATTGTACATGAAGAACAAAAGCATGCCATTTTCCGCATATGGATACTCCATGAACCTGCAATTGAGCTTCTGAAGAGTGCATCTCACTTGATCCTGTTAGTGTACAATAGTCCTCATATGGTGCAATGTTAGTATCATCTATCAACCAAAAAAATATATGAACTGAAGACTTACCTTCATTACCTGGACCCGTGGAAGCATTACACAACTCGATGATTGATTTTGCAATTGTCAACTTTGCATTGTCTTTATACTTTAACTCTTCTCGTGCTATGGCTCTTTTGATACATGCTCCTGCACCATCATGCTCCCCCTTTCCATGCCCAGCCTCACAAAAGTTCTACATATTATGAATACCTATAAAATTATGCCTCTTGCTCAGATAATAAAAATTCCATGAGTTCTTGAATTGTGACGCATAGTTATCCAACCATATGATATGCTGACTGAATGATATGCCCCTTCTAGCCAAATAATTGTAGAACACCTGAAATCAACCTTGCACGAACTCCATAGAATGTGTGTGATCATCACTAATATAGAAATTATACTCCCTTATGATTTTTCTATCATCCTCTGTACTATCATTCACATGCATGAATGCGATTGCACAAATATAGAAACTTGTGTGAGTTGTAGTATTATGATTGCACCTCACGCTATGGCTGTAGACTGTAGTTCTCTGCAAAGTCGATGACTAAAACAATGCTACCAACTAGAAATGTGTCCTTGCATAACTTGAATTGCAAGTCCAACCATCAAGCTATATGGGCATGTCTTGCATACTCATACACTATACTGTCACGAAATATAGGCATAAACCAATACACTAGAATCTTTTCAATAACTAATTCACACCTCTTTGCTTCTTTGCCATCTTTTGTATTGTATGCCACTGTTTTATATTTGATGAACTCTACTAGTTCATTTCCAACTACATGTGTTCTTTCCATATGTTCACATATTGCCATACATTGCAAGCCAATATAATGCCGACATGTGCCATCCAAGCATAATTTTCTATAGAATATTTGAACTTCCTCTCTATCACATAAAATTCTTGATATGAAGTCTCTTGAAGATGTTGGTGGGGCATGTATGTGTTGGCAAGAGACACTATATGGATTCATGAATGTTGTCATTGATGGCAACAAAGGTTATCCCACAGATCCGCAAGACATGATGAGTCTCTACCGGAAGTCAGATTGAAGAAGTGTTATGATCCGGTAAGCAAGAACAGAGCAGTCAGCAAGGTCCGACAGTCAGGTCTGAATCTCGCAGAGGAATTATTTTAGTGAAGTGCAGATTTGGTGAAGTCAAGAGGAGTACCTTGACTAATAGATTCCAAGGATTTAGCCTCTGGTGATGGAAGGGTGAAGAGATATGAACACTTGAGTGTTGGGTTCCTGTTTGATAGAGCAGACAGAGGAAGAACTATACCGGCAGAGTATCAGACTCGAATCTGGAAGAGAGATTGCTAATGACTAAGTTTCTTGAGGTATCATTCATGATTGGCTGACATAATTGAAGACTTCTACAAGCATATTCTTGATCCGCATTACTTAGTATGCAAGGATTCAGCCGACAGACCAGAGTTTGAGATAATATTGACTATTCTGGATGCCGACTAGAAAAGTGTTGAAATCACTTATGTGGATATATATACAAGATGGATTTAGATGTGAAGGTGTGTGGGATGTAAGTATTGAAGTGCGAATAAAAGTAGAATAGTACAAAAGGTAGAAAAATAGGTTCGCAATGTAAAAGGACAGTAGCACTTAAGGAGAGTAAGAATGAAGTGTAGCAGATTAGTCTATTGAGCTTAACCAGAACTAAACTTCAGCATGTGTGGATGCCTCTCATCAGTTCAACTTTTCTTCGTGTATACAATAAGTCTTTTGTAGGCAGTGAGCCTCTTGTGAGCAGTGTGCTCAGGCAGTAAGCCCTAATTGGCAAGTGCCATTTTATATCTTCTATTCTTCTAACAGAGAATAATATCTTGGGTTAATCACCCCATGGTTTTTTCCCTTAACAGGGTTTCCACGTCAAAATCATTGTGTCATATGTATTGGCGTTATTCCCATTTCATGATTATGCTTGCTTATTTGATCTGATGTTGCATTAACTCTTAAGAAAGCACAGAAAGTTGAATTATTATGATAACTGATTCACCCCCCTCTCAGTTATCAACAATTGGTATCAGAGCCAAGTTCCTCCCAACAGAGCCTAATAGCTTAATGAAGATCTGGGAATTCAAATGGATGTATATGGTATAAGGGAGCAACTCAAGTCTGCCCTTGATGATCTTGGGCAGTCAAACTCTGAAGCTAATGAATTGAAGGAAAGACTCCAACAGGATGATGATTTCATAAAAGAACTAAAAGAGAAACTGAGTCTCTCTATAAAAAAAAAGAAAGGAGCTACTTTAGCAATTGGCAAGTCAAGGTGAAGCCAATGATACAAATGGAGATCTGAAAGAGAAAACCAAGTTATGTGAAAAGTTATCAAAAGAAATCATCATGGTAAGACATGAAATGGAATCAGGAGTTATAAAGTTCACCCAAGAAGTTGAAGAAAGAAGAAAATCTGAAGATGATCTAAGACAATCTCTCAAGGAAAAATCAGAAGACTGCCACAAAATAGATAGAATAATTAGACATCTTGAATCTGATCTTGAAGATGCTAAAGACAATGAAGAAAAACTTGAGGATCAAATTGTCTCTCTTAAAAGGGATCTTCAAACAACAAATGAATACAAAGAGAAATTCAAGATAAGCTCTACTCAACTTGAAGTTCTTCTTGAAAGCCAAAAGAGGGTAGATAACAAGTGTGGCTTGGGGTATGAAAAAGGTGAAAGCTCCAGATCCGGTCAAAAGAATTTTAGATCAGAAAATCCAAGGAACAGGCCTAGAATACCTCCGGTAAGGTAGCCTAATGCTCAAAGATATCCATCCTTCAATGGATACTACAACAACTACAATAACGTTGGTCATAAAGCTAATCAGTGCAGAAAGAGAATGAATCAGACTAATATATCCTTCTCCAGACAGTGTTTCAACTACAAAAGGTATGGTCACAAATCTCATGAATGTAGAAATATGCAAATGAACAATTCATTCAATGGTAGATGCTTTGCATGCAATAGAATGGGTCATATGGCTAATCAATGCAGATCAAGAGGATATCAATCAAATATGCAAAGAAATGTTGTTTGCCAAATTTGCAATAGATCCGGTCATATTGCAAAATTCTGTAGAAGCAAAAATCAGGACAAAAGAGGTCCGGTACATCATAATCAGAATCAAGATAAGGGAAAACAAAAAGTGAATGCGAATGAAGTTCAAAGTGAGATGAACAAGATTTGGGTGAAGAATAGTACAGAGAATGTAGGGGATGGATCCGCACCAGACTTTGGTGTTGATATTCCTTCCAAAAATTAAAAAGTGAGCTCTGGTTCAGGGGGAGACACAAAGAAAACCTTGTTCCCCCAGCCAGTCAATTGGTGCCAGAACTGGCACAAGGAGAGTTGCAAATTAAAAGGTTCATAAGAGAAACATCTAAATAAACTATGGTTAAGATTTGGAAGGTCCGCAAGATGTTTAAGATCAAGATCGATCCGGTTCTTCAAGTCATCTGAATAAGGCAAACCAGAATAACTTAGGTCGAGCATTTATTGCAACTTGGTATTAGGGTTTGTGGAGTAATATAAGGGTTCTTCCTATTAAACATTTTCTCATTCTGTATTTAAGAAGAAGAAAAGAGAAGCTCTGCAACAAATTTCTTCAAGCCCATCAAAGATCATTTGCCGAAGTCAATTCATCCAGAAATCGATCCGGCTTACTCCGTGAAACCTAAAGGCACAAAAGGTATTTTCCGTTCTTAAAATATCTCTCTGCAAATCCTTTTAAAAGATGTCTACTCCAAATATTGTGAAGATCACTAATAGGCCTCACCCCAAATTCAAGAAACATCCCTACAAATCCTTGGAAGTAGATCCCCTAGGAGCTTTTTCCAGTGTTCCGCATGGTGTCTTGCATACAGAAGATATTAGGGTTTACATTCATGCAAACATTGAAGAATTCAGAGAGTCCAAATTGAGGGATATCTACCACAAACAACTAATAGATGATTCATTTGAGCTCAAACCCCAATACAAGGCCCTCCGAGAGAAGCACTTTGCACAATGTATACATTTCCCCTGCTTTGCTGAGGACGAATGGGTCCAGTATGTCTTGAGTAGAATACATGACAACTTCATGTGGTTGAATGGACCATTCAAGATCACAAAAGATGCCATTAGGGCAGTTACCGGTTTGCACTCATCTGGTGGTATACCTATTCTCAAATCAATCAAGAATCTGACTGTAAGTGAGGCTATCGGATCTAGGTTTGATAAAAGAGCAATGACAGTAGATGACATAACTGATCTGGATGTCAAGTTTGCATCCATGATCATCGGCTACAAGATATATCATTCTAGCAGGGAGTATTCAGTACCTAGAACTGCTATCTACACTGCCTATGAAATGTTGAGAAAAAATGCAGACTATGACCTTTGTGAGCTCCTTCTAAACCAACTCTTGGAGAACCTATAGAAGATAAAGAGGACAAGAAGAATTCCTTCAAATTTGGTGGCCTAATACTCTGTCTATTCTTCTACTTTATGAATGATCTACCCGGATCCAGTGGATGGGTATGGTAGAATGACAGACTGATTGCCATACAAATCAAGGATTATTTGCACGGACTTGGTGATGACAAAGCACAAAACATAGCTCTCTGGGGTTTCTTTAAAAACTTTCAGAACATGATGCAAGTAGAGAGAGAATTCCCTAATCTCTAGTTGAGAAATACAAAGACACAGTATGCTTTATGGTAGAGACTGATCAATGCCTAATGGAGGCAGTGGAACCAAGAAGAGTGTGGATCATGCCAATGGGGTATGAGGTGGATGAGAAAATCGTAGAGCTGCATGTTCAACACATGCTTAGTAAACCAAAGGATCCTAAGGTAGAAAGGTTTGGAACCTTTGAAGAATTGAGTGTGAAGATCCATATTGAGCTAAGGCAACCAGAGATGAAAAGAAAGGTAAGAAAAGAAGTAGAAAATATTGCCAAAAGCTTTGGCATCTCAAAAGAGGCACTTGATGCCAATAGGGAGAAGATGGAAAGAGTAGAGAAAGAGAAGGAAGGTGCTAAAAAGGAAAGTGGTCCGATAGAAGCCCCCACCCGGACAAGATCCTCTAAGAGGTCTGCTCCTACCACTGACAAGAGCTCAAAGACATCAAAACCGGAAGCAAAATCATCTGGTAAAGCAGAGAAAAGAACTAAGACAAAGGCCACAAGGTCTTATATCAGTCAGAAAGATGAAGAAGAGACAAAATCTGATGAAGAAATCAAGAAGATGAAGAAGAAGAAGAAAGTATCCAGTGCAGATAAGGTGGTAGAGGCAGAAGAATTTGTTGAAAAGCCCACTCTGTCCCCAAATGATGTAGTCAAAGCTGTTACTATGGATGGAAACCTGCAACCAATAACATAATTCTATGATGCATATAATGATGCAGATAGAAAAATCTTGGAGGAAGCCACAGTTAAGTACTTGAACATATACAATAAAGCCTTGATTGAAATAATTTCTCTAATTCCTAAAAGTTTGGAAAAGGAACTTGAAATGAGAAAAGAAAATGCTAAGGCTAAGGACTTAGAAATTAGAAAACAGATAGCTATTCAGCTCTACCCTTCAATTACTCCAAAACAAATGGATATGATCTTCAAAGATTGCAAGGATGAGTTCTAGAGTAAGACTAGAATGAATCAGCTCATGCTTGGAGAGACTAATAAAGTGGCAAAAGAAACAGAAGAAATCTTGCAGAAGGTATACTCAAGATTCAACATTCCTATTATAGAGGACTTGGGTGTTGATTCCTCAGCTACAAGTGTTGAAAAAGAATCTACTGAGGCAATGACAGAAGAAGTAATGGACTCCGATGAAAGTAAAGACAAGGGCTTGGAATCCTCTACTCCGGAAGAGGTGGCTCATGAACAAACAAACATTACTCCTCTGGTTTCTCCTGCTGACTCTGGATCCAAAGGAGAAGAAAGAATAAAGGAGAAAGAAAAATAAGTAAAGGGAAAAGAAGATGACAGCTCTAAGACTGTAGAAGAAAAGAAAACTCTGTCTCCGGCAAGAGACACTGCAGAAATTGTCAAAGATTTCCTAAACAAAGAGACAATGGAAATTGATGAACCGGAACTTCTACTAGGACCATTTGATTTTAATTCTCTTTCCTCGGTACAAACAATGAAGATAGCTTCATTTGCTAATGCAAAGGCAAAAGAAAAACTCCTGAAGTCTCACATGGAAGACTGTGAGCTAATAGAAACTGCATCCGGTGTGCTTGAAAAGATCATGCCATCCTTTCTGAAGGATTCATCGGCTTCCTCATCAGGTAATCTTAAATCTCTTGTTAGTTTAGTCAGCACTCATTTTGAGTCCTTAGAGAAATCAGCTGAGGAAAAGGTCTGGAAAGAGTTTTTGGATAAAAGATTCTTTGAAGTACTAAGTCTAATATCAAATGATAGAAGAAATATGGATATAGGGATAAAGAGCTTAGAAAATGCTCTTAAAGATGGTGGGGAAATATATAAATTTTGTCTATCATGGTCCAAAGCAACAATGGAGATTGAGAAGAAAATGAAAGAACAAGAGATCAAACTAAGAAAACTTTCTCAAAATTTTGATCCATTTACCTCATCCATAGTAAATCAAGAATGTCAGACTATTGTAGTCTTGGATGAAATTAAGAAGCTAGAGAAAGAAAAGAAAAATAGAATCGGCAGGTTAAATGAGCTTAGAAGAATAATCATTCCTAAGTTGGAGGCCATGCATGAGGCCCTAAGTGATGCTCAAACCTTCGCCAAGACAAATGATCCGATAGATCTAAAGAAGGCAGAAGCTTTTGCATTCATGTTGAGTGGTCACATATCAATTTTGGACAGGATGAAGCTGAGTTGGGCAACCAAAGTTGTACAATTGAAAAACACTTTTGCAGACATACTAAAGTATATGTAGAGTGCAACCCGATGATATACTTATGCGACTAAGTTAATTTTTGAAAATTTTGGTGTGCGGACCCCACCCTTTGCCATTGATGTCAAAGGAGGAGTGATAAGCAGTGAAAAATGATGAATCTAGCTAAGGGGGAGCTCCAGAAAATGTACATAGAGATAGAGCATCAGCCAAGGGGGAGTATAGTGTGACAGTCATTTTTTCACTAAGTGTTGCCATCAATGCCAAAGGGCGAGATTGTTAGCAAGAGACACTATATGGATTCATGAATGTTGTCATTGATGGCAACAAAGGTTATCCCACTCATCTGCAAGACATGATGAGTCTCTACTGGAAGTCAGATTGAAGAAGTGTTATGATCCGGTAAGCAAGAACAGAGCAGTCAACAAGGTCTGATAGTCAAGTCCGGATCTCTCAGAGGAAGTATTTTAGTGAAGTCAAGAGGAGTACCTTGACTAATAGATTCCAAGGATTTAGCCTCTGGTGATGGAAGGGTGAAGAGATATGAACACTTGAGTGTTGGGTTCCTGTTTGACAGAGCAGACAGAGGAAGAACTATACCGGCAGAGTGTTAGACTCAAATCTGGAAGAGAGATTGCTAATGACTAAGTTTCTTGAGGTATCATTCATGATTAGCTGACATAATCAAAGACTTTTACAAGCATATTCTTGATCTGCATTGCTTAGTATGCAAGGATTCAGCCGACAGACCAGAGTTTGAGATAATATTGACTATTCCAGATGCCGACTAGAAAAGTGTTGAAATCACTTGTACGGATATATATACAAGATGGATTTAGATGTGAAGGTGCATGGGATGTAAGTATTGAAGTGTGAATAAAAGCAGAATAGTACAAAAGGTAGAAAAATAGGTTTAGAATGTAAAAGGACAGCAGTACTTAAGGAGAGTAAGAATGAAGTGCAGCAGATCAATCTATTGAGCTTAACCGGAATTGAACTTCAGCATGTGTGGATGCCTCTCATCAGTTCAAGTTTTCTTCATGTATACAGTAAGTCTTTTGTAGGTAGTGAGCCTCTTGTGAGCAGTGTACTCAAGTAGTGAGCCCTAATTGGCAAGTGCCATTTTGTATCTTCTATTCTTCTAATAGAGAATAATATCTTGGGTTAATCACCCCGTGGTTTTTTCCCTTAGCAGGGTTTCCACATCAAAATCATTGTGTCATATGTATTGGTGTTATTCCCATTTCATGATTATGCTTGCTTATTTGATCTGATGTTGCATTAACTCTTAAGAAAGCACAGAAAGTTGAATTATTAGGATAACTGATTCACCCCCCCCCTCTCAGTTATCAACAGTATGCCACAATCCTACAAAAGATTGTTAGTATTCAAATCTAAACATATAGACCGATAAACATCAAAATGGTTAGAAAAATCAATATGTAATCTACAACAAGTAGTGTGTGTGTGATTTATCTTGACATAGATAGGTTTTAGCATTTCAAAATATCTTTGACAAATTTTAATTTGAGGATACATCTCTAGAAATTTACCAAAAAATTATGTTCGAGTCATATCCAAAAAATGCTTTGGATGTGGCTCATAGTTCTGACTACCAATTCTCCTTCTTACCACATCCCTTTGATTCAAAGATACCCTTGTGTAATTCTCCAAAAGTCTTCAATTAGTGATCTCAATGCTTCAACAATTGGTTTATCTTTTTGTGGTAGTCTCCCTGAGAACACCCATAATTCATTGGCATTGGTGTCCTCAATTCTTTGGTGCCTTCCAATGGCTCTTGATAAAGTTTTCCTATTAATTCTCAATGCTTGACTCATCTTTCTAATGAGACGAGCTTTCTTTGTTTGACTACTTATTATAGTTAATGTAATCACACACCGTGTTGCATTACTATCTTTTGTGCATGAGGTGATATCCACACTGTCATATGCACTCATAAGATTCTTGACAATAGATTTTTCAATTGAATCCTCTGATGTTCTCAACCCAAGAATCTTCATGATGGACCTAATTTAACTTTTCAAAGAATAATCTCCAAATCTTATGAGCATATCTTCTACAAGTGCATTTTTGAATCTTACCTTCCATTGGCTGCAAAATATTCTCATCAATATCAATCAAATACTTTAGCTTTCTATGCAAAATTCTAGGTGGTGTTAAAATAGGTAAATTCATCTCAACATTAGGAATTTCATCAATATTTAAATGAGATGGACTAGATGGCATACCTTCGATCGAAGATGGAATAGATGACATACCTTAAGGTTGAGGTGGGAATGATGGTGTACCTCCTTCATCACATGTGAGTGATGATATTCTCTCAACTTGATATGCGGTAGATGGTGTCCCTACATGTTGGCTTGCGGTAGAGGACATGTCTCCAATTACGGTATTCAAATCTCTCATAGCACGAAGTTTGTGCATCTATTCTCTTTGTACCGCCAATACCATACCTCTTTTTGATGGTTGCAGTTCCTCTTCAATTGGCATGTCTTCATTTATTGTGTCTAATTTCCTCTTCTCATGAAGTTCCCTCATAGCTGCTGCTTTCTTTGCATTATTAGCTTCTATCTCTTCCTATGTTGGTTTAATTCTTGATCATTTTCTCAGCATGGTGGAGAATTTATCTATAGAAGAGTAAATGTCAATCAACCAAAATAGGTACAAAGCATACAAAGCATTATTGCAGCCATACAAAACATTATTGCAGCCATCAAACTACCTACACTTACTTGCAAATGAGATCATCTCCTCACACATGAAGATTGAGCTTGCAGCTATGGGACAGAATATAGGACACATGATACACTTGATTTTCACTTGGAGACGTCTCATGGGCCAGCACTTGTCGATAACCATCTAGTCATGAAAGAAGAAATGATTGAGATCATGGGAGACATCACACTAGGGCATGCTTTGGATTAGTGTAGAGGATTATTAAAGTCAAGGCTCATTAATATGGCAATGCCAAACTCAAGTAGATAATCATGTGCATAAGCTAAATTTCCATAAAGGCCGCTATGAAGAAGGAGACAATCTGTTGTCATAATCAACACTTAGGATAATCATGAATAGGACAAAAGGTGAAAGTTTTTAAGAAGATTGACCAAGTGCTCATAAAGGATTGTCATGCCATAATTGATTTATTCAAAAGGATAGTCATATTCATGAAATTTGGATTGAGTTTGATTTCATTTGAGGTGGTGTGATGGATTTTAATTATGTTCAATAAGTTTCACATATGACTTTCCTAACATTGCAAACCATTGAAACACACATGAAGGAAATCTAAATTGCTGAAATACATAGTGTGCAATTCACAAAGTAGTCCTAGGGATAGCCATCTAGGGTTATTGTGATTAGATAATTATGGAATGATGAAGCCACTATGACATGATGAATTATACGAATCATGAAGACAATGATTGAGATCCATGGAGAAAACCAAGGAGGAAAAGATAAGACACCAAATTTGTGAAGTTGCCAATGGAAACAAATTTACCATCTAGTTGTCCTTAACTAATCCATGATTGCAAATGGATATATTTTGGCTTCTATTGACTAAAAGTGACTTATTTATGATGAATATAATGCTCAAAATCATTTCTTGCACGTCTAAGATGTTGGAAACAAGTGGACATTAGCTAGAGCTATCTTGGAAACATGAATATTTGGAGACATACCTAGGATTGTCATAAAAATCATTAGACTAATCTCTGTAATTTAGGGTATTGAAAGGTATATAGTTGATCAAGATAACCACCATCATGTGCTAGCAAAGGATAATTAGGAAATTTTGAAATATTGTTGTGTCATGTGCATATAAATCATCATGAATAGGTTCATAAGGAATGTCCTAGCCCAAGACACTAAAGAGGTATCCACATACTCCAACATGAAGAATAATGTAGAATAGCATGGATCATGATTGGATTAATCCTATTGGGATTTACTTGTATGATCTTGGCACCTATTCATTTGTATTTTAACTTGTTAATATGACAAGATAATAGTATTTCATTATGCAAGTAAGGGACTGTATATTTATATGTTGTAAGGATTTATTCTTGTATAGTTTGACATCACAACATGTTAAGGTCTGTTTAATTCATTATTGCGCATAATTATTAAAGAGCCCAAGTATAGAAAATATACACGGCACCATGTGAGATTGTAGGCTACTTTCTTGATCATGATTGTATCTATTTTAATTAATGTTGACCTTTGAGATATCTTTTATTATGCATACCATGAACTAATTTAAAACATAGTCTATTATATAAACACAAAATATGTATACATAGTCTTTTATTATGCATACTGGATACAAGTGACATAAACATGTATGATAAAGCATGATAAATTAATTCATTTATAGAATTAAGGAAAATATAAAGAACATGCATGTAAAGACTTGACATACCTAAAAAATAGAGATTTGAATGGAAAGAGTACCCAATTATGTAGTGTTTTTTCTTCTTGCATCAAACTCCTCAACAATTTGAGTTTTTCACCACTTGCTTCCTTTTCAACGTTAAATTGAATAACATTCAAATAGAATTAGTAACAACAATACTATTAACCAATCTATAATGTTAAATTCCTACAATTCAATCACAATTAACAAATTGCAACACTACAAAAATTGAAACTTGAATTGATATATATCAAATTCGATGTGAAAACTATGTTATTTCCTCCTTCTTAAGTTGGCAAAGTAGAAAAAGGTGGTGGAAAGTTCATGTAAAGGTGGTAGAATGTGCAAAATGTGCATATGAACTTACCAACAACATGAAAACACTTTTTTTTTGTCAGAACACGCACATAAATAGCATGAAAATAGAGTATGTGGACTTGGATCATGGGGGTCCAAGCCTCTGTACCATTTGTATAGCAAGCCAAAACACAAGCATGTTATAACACACTCACATTTTGTCTTGCTATAGATTGATCCATAAATATTTGTGCCTATCTCACCTTTGATAGCACGTTTGCAATATATATCACCTGTAGTACCATTAGCTCATGTTTTATCTCTCACCTCTCTATATCTCACTTATCTCTCCCCCTCACCTCTCTACCTCTCCCCTCTCTATGTCTCTCAGTCACTCCTTGTCTACTTCTCCATCCATCCTTACCCATCTAGGTCTCACTTAACCCTAAACCCTAAAACCTCAACCCTTAAACCTTAAATCCTAAACCCTATCCCTAAACCCTCAATACTTTACCTTATACCCTATTCCCTCAACCCTAAACCCTAATCTCTCAACCCTAAACCCTACACTCTATCACTAAACCCTACACCCTATCACTAAACCCTTGACACTCTACCTTAACCCTAATCCCTCGACCCTCAACCCTAACCCCTCAACCCTCAACCCTAATCCCTCATCCCTAAACCCTAAATGTTTTCCCCATTCCTAAACCCTCAACCCTCAACACTATACCTTAAACCCTAATCCCTTAGCCCTCACCCCTTAACCCTTAAAACGTAAACCCTAAAACCTATCCCTAAAACCTTGACCCTTGACACTATATCTTAAACCCTAATCCTTTAACCCTCAACCCTAAAGCCTCAACCCTCAATCCTTAAACCTTAAACCCTAAACCCTATCCCTAATACCTATACCCTCGACACTCTATTTTAACCCTAATCCCTCAACCCTCAATTGTATCCCTAAACCCTCAACCCTCAACATCAAACCCTAATCCATCAACCCCAAACCCTAATCCCTCGACCCTAAACCTTATCCCTAAACCCTCAACACTATACCTTAAACCCTAATCCCTCAACCCTCAACCCTAATCCCTCATCCCTAAACCCTAAATGCTATCCCTATTCCTAAACCCTCAACCCTCGACACTATACCTTAAACCCTAATCCCTATCCCTCAACCATTAACCCTTAACCCTTAAAACTTAAACCCTAAAACCTATCCCTAAACCCTCGACACTTGACACTATATCTTAAACTCTAATCCCTTAAACCTCAACCCTAAAGCCTCAACCCTCAATCCTTAAACCTTCAACCCTAAACCCTATCCCTAATCCCTCTACCCTCAACACTCTACTTTAACCCTAATCCCTTGACCATCAACCCTATCCCTAAACCCTCAACCCTCAACCCTCAACTCTCAACATTAAACCCTAATCCATCAACCCTAAACCCTAATCCCTCAACCCTCAACCCTAATCCCTCAACCGTCAACCCTAATCCCTCAACCCTCAGCCCTAATCCCTCATCCCTAAAACCTAAACGCTATCCCTATTCCTAAACCCTCAACCCTTGACACTATACCTTAAACCCTAATCCATTATCCCTAAACCCTAAACCCTATCCCTCAACCCTTAACCCTTAAAACTTAAACCCTAAAACCTATCCCTAAACCCTTGACACTCGACACTATATCTTAAACCCTAATCCCTTAACCCTCATCCCTAAAGCCTCAACCCTCAATCCTTAAACCTTAAACCCTAAACCCTATCCATAATCCCTCTACCCTCAACACTCTACTTTAACCTTAATCCCTTGACCATCAACCCTATCCCTAAACCCTCAACCCTCAACTCTCAACATTAAACCCTAATCTAGCAACCCTAAACCCTAATCCCTCAACCCTAAACCCTAAACCCTTGACACTATGCCTTAAACCCTAATCCCTCAACCCTCAACCCTCAACCCTAATCCCTAATCCCTCAACCCTAATCCCTCATCCCTAAACCCTAAATGCTATCCCTATTCCTAAACCCTCAACCCTCGACACTATACCTTAAACCCTAATCCCTTATCTCTAAACCCTATCCCTCAACCCTTAACCCTTAAAACTTAAACCCTAAAACCTATCCCTAAACCCTTGATGCTTGACACTATATATTAAACCTTAGTCCCTCAACCCTCAACCATCAACCCTAATCCCTTAACCCTCAACCCTAATCCCTCATCCCTAAACCCTAAATGCTATCCCTATTCCTAAACCCTCAACCCTTGACACTATTGGTCAGTTTACATTCCATGACTTCATTTTCATTGAATAAAAAGGTTTATCTAATTTGAAATAAAGGGCAGAGTTCACTGTCATGTGCTTTTCTGATGAGAGGGTCCATAATGTCCAGGGTTCTTCCAAGAATGGTCTGCAACAGAAATAAGTTTTTGTTATACCAATCCTCCTGGTAAAGCTACAATTCAAATGCCTGCATTGAAAGTTGAAATAAATTAAATTAGACTTACAATTTTGATTTTCTTCCATTGCTTCAACATCATTGTTGTTTTCCCCATCAGAAAATAATTCATTCAGCAACTTGCTGGCCATTAGTTGACTTGAACTGCATACTCTTTTAGAAGAATGGCATCTTTTATATGTATCAATCTTGGTATTCATAAGCTAAAGAGCATTGATATTTTTCACACACCATGTTCTTTGAAATATCTTAACCTTAAAATATGACTTGGATATGTACTTGAACATAACAAAATCTCCAATCTCCAGCCCATGATGATTCACAAAATTTTCCCAACCCTACCTAAATTCTAGTTTATTTATGGTACCCCCTAATTGTTCATCCCACCCCTGCCCACCTAGGCCTTGTAATACCATATGTTCATCTGTGTTGTCTATAAATTATGAAACAAATGTAGGAGGAATGTGTTGCCATAAACACATTATACAATTAGATATTACAAGTTCTTAACAGTGTACAGGAAATAAAAGAATGAAAAATAATGTATAGAGTTACCAATTTTTGTGTAAAGTCTCCAAGCATAACTTTGAAGGAGGCACACACATTAAACCAATTCATTCAGCAACTTGCTGCCCATTGGTTGACTTGAATTGCATACTCTATTAGAAGGACATCTTTTATCTGTATCAATGTTGGTATTCATAAGGTGAAGAGCATTGATATTTTTCACACACCTGTTCTTTGAAATATCTTAACCTTAAAATATGACTTGGATATGTACTTGAACACAGCAAAATCTCCAATCTCCAGCCCATGATGATTCACAAAATTTTCCCAACCCTGCCTAAATTTTAGTTTATTTATGGTATCCCCTAATTGTACATCCCTAAACCCTAAACCCTAATCCCTAATCCATAAACCATAATCCCTAATTATAATTTATGGTACCTTAAACCCTCAACCCTAAACCCTAATCTCTTACCCCTAAACCATAAACCCTATCCCTAAATCCTCCACTCTCAACACTTAAACCTTAAATCCTAAACCCTATCCCTAAACCCTCAACCCTCAACACTATACCTTAAACCCTAATCCTTCAACCCTAAAGCTTTAAAGCCTCAACCATTATCCACCCCTTTCCTCCCCTATCTGCCTCACCCCATCTCTCCTCTATCTCTCAACCCTTAGCCATCTAGGTCTCTCTTATCCCTAAAGCCTCAACCCTCAACCCTTAAGCCTTAAATCCTAAACCCTATCCCTAAACACTCAAGCCTTGACATTGTACCCTAAACCCTAAACCTTCAACCCTAAACCCTAAACCTTCAACCCTAAACCCTATCCCTAATCCATCTACCCTCAACACTCTACCTTAACACTAATCCATCAACCATCAACCCTAATCCCTCAACCCTAAATGCTATCCCTAAAGCCTCGACCCTAAACCCTAATCCCTCAAGGTCCTAAACCCTAATCCCTTATCCCTAAACTCTAAACCCTATCCCTAAACCCTAAACGCTCAACCTTAAACCTTAATCCCTCAAACCTAAACCTTAATCCCTCAACCCTCAACCCTAATTTCTTATCCCTAAACCCTAAACCCTTACATCCATCAACCCTAAACCCTAAACGCTATCCCTAATCCTAAACCCTCAACACTATACCTTAAACCCTAAGCCCTCAACCCTAAACCCTAACCCCTCAACCCTAAACGCTATCCCTAATCCATCTATCCTTAACACTCTACCTTAACCCTAATCCCTTGACCCTCAACCCTAATCCCTCAACCCTAAACACTATCTCTAAACCCTAATCCCTCAAGGTCCTAAACCCTAATCCCTAAACTCTAAATCCTATCCCTAAACCCTCAACCTTAAACCTTAACCCCTCAACCCTAAACCCTAAACCCTAATACCTCTTGACCTTAAACCCTCAACCCTTATCCACCCCTCTCCTCCCCTATTCACCTCACCCCCATCTCTACCCTCCTCTACCCTCGACACTATACATACATACATACATATATACATACATACATACATACATACATACATATAAGTATACATAGATACATATAGGCATACATACATACATCAATACATACATACATATAGGCATACATACATACATATATACAAGCATACATACATACATGCTTAATAACCTTTAACATAAAACATTCCAAGGGAGACATAACATGAGAGCGTTATAATACGCTCGTGTTATGCCAAACATGACAAACATCAGGCAAATTTTTGCGAAAAAGCAAAAAATGCAAAAAAAACATAACACGAGCGCATTATAATGCACTCACGTTGTATTTTGCTTTGGGAATCCCAAGCCTTAGACTTGGGATTTTCTTTAGATTTCCAACCCAAAGGCTTGGAGTGCCTTCCCAATGTCCACAGACATGTTTTTGCAAATTCTACAGGATTTCACATAATTTTGTTTGTGCTACCCTTAGATTTACATGTGTTTCAAGGTCGAACAAATCGAACACCTAGGTAATGTTAGGCTTTCTCTTAGTTATTTAACGATGTAATTTTTTTCACATTTGACAATGTTAAGCCTTTCATCTTTAATTTCTTTTGTTTGTGTGTCTATTTTTGGGCAAAACCTAGTGTTTGGTCTTTTTTTCATTGTAAATTAATCGTTCATTGAAATTTCAAAAAACTTACATTTTTAGAAACTAGACTCCATTATACATATATAAAAAAAATGATTTTCAATTAGTTTTCAAAATTTATAGGGGTAGCATAGCCAAAATTCTATTTTTTAGGATGTGTCCACTTTGAAAATTAGTAAAAAATCAAATATTCATCAAAAAATTATCAAAAAAATCGAACATAAACTACATGCTATTAGCTAATTTCTCACTGAAGCGATTTTAAAAATACCAAAAAAAGTTAACTTTTTGAGGGAGCCACAAAACATGCTATGTTATGTTTTTTTGATAGAAACAACAATTTTTGTGACTCCCTCTTTTGAACCCCTTAATCTATACCATTTTTTTTTTAAATTAGTAGTTTAGAAAGTAGACTTGGAGCACTACAAACATTGTTTTGGTTGCATCTTCAAATTTTGAGTGTAACTATGCTCAATTTCTCATCCAAGGCCATCATTTCCTGATTTCAGAAGAAAAAAAAAAGTGGCCACTTAAGACCCCTTTTTGGCCCCCCATCTTCTTGCACTTACCCTATTGGACTAATTAAAAAGTCTTAATTTTCTTCCCCTCATCATTTTCCTAATTTCATCACATATTTTTGCATTTGCATTGAAAAAAGTGAAAAAAAAATTGAGCATTTTAGAAGCACAAACAAGCATAGTTTGGTGTTGTTTTATTACATTCATCTTAGATATCATACATTTCAAATCTTGCATTCATCTTCAAGCATACATTCATTCTTAATTTGAAAATTTTGCTTAATTCTACATCATTGTGTGAAAATTGGCATAATTGTTAAATCACACAGTGTGTATTTCAACACTACTTGATTACATACCTTTTCACATAATTTGATCAAAACATTAAAAACCATCAACTTTGACTTATTGTGTAGTACTCTTTCCTCTTATCCACTCTATTTGATTATGGACTCTATGTATCTTTTAGAACCCATTTCCCTCACATAAGTGCTTGGGTGCGAAAAAGTCTCACATCTAGGGTGTCTTAAGTATCATAGAACTTTGCATGTCTTATCTTACTAGATCTTATTGGACATTTATGTTTCAAGACATTTCATTATGACATCTTCATCTCATTGCTCTTTGGCATCTTCACATGCATATATCAAAAGCTTTGAGAATTTCTATAAATTTCTTAATATGAACCCTCATGTACTCACATACAGGCTATGTATCACAAGGATATATTTAAATGCTCCTCATTTGAAATCCTTGATTATGTATTTGATTTTGACAACTTCATAGCTCTCATGAATACATTCCCTTCAGTAGTAGAAGATCTAACAAAATACATTGAGAATGATGAGTGTGAAAGTTCTTCTCTTAATGCTTTGGAACTAATAGCTAAAATATATGATGATGATGATGATGATTCCATAACTCATCCTATTCCTCCTATAGTTAAATGTTCAAGAACCTTGGATGAGAAGACCATGGATAGCTCTACTTTGGTTGTAAATTCAAGTACCTTAGAAATCACTAATGATACGACCACCACCAACCTTCTTAACAATAGCCTACCTTCCTTTCATTCCAATGCTCTCTCTGGCCAAGAGGAAGCATTAGTGGATGAGAATGTTGAAATTAGGATAGACAACTGAGAGGCGGGGGGGTGAATCAATTGTCACAAATCTTTATATTTTGCTGCAATTAATATATTTTAACTCTTACAAAAACATTAATGATATAACCATGAAAGCATGAATCCACAACACATGAGTAGAAACATAATCAACACACATAACACCAAGATTTTTACGTGGAAACCCAGTTCAGGGAAAAACCACAGTGGGGGCTAACCCACAAGATCTATTCTCTATTAAAAGAATAGAAAAATGGGAAGGCACTTGCCTTCGGGCGCACTGCACAGAGCTCACTACACAAAGGAGCCTCACTACCTATAGAAACATTCACAAGATTAACACAGAAAGTTTGAACTGAGAAACAACATCTTCTTCATGCCAAAGTTCAGTTCCATTGAAGCTCACAACACCTCTTCTCTGCCCCCAAACACTTCCTCGCTACATCCTCATCTTTGCTCCCATTCTCACATTTCCATGACTTCACAACACTTATTTATACATGATATTGACTTTGGAATGAACACCAAAGTCGGCCTTACAATCATCTATCTAGAACATTCTCCAAGATAGGCATTACAAACAATTACAACCACAAGACTTAAAATGCTACATGTGAACCATTACACTATTGGCCAAACATAGCTGGGACTCAAATCTTCCTCCAACAACACGCCACGCTCCATAGAACTTTTCTTAGATCATCTGCAACACGCACCAAGCATCTGGTCGGCCAAGACTGGAAGGAATAGCAATACCCAAGGAGAAATCTTCAACCACGAGCTCAATCCTCAATGTGGACCACCAACATAATAGGCACATGATCCAGAGACCACCACAAGCTTAATGAAATCAACAAGAACAACCGCACCACCTCAAATCACCAGAAGCACTTATACCTTCATCTAGGAACTCAAGAACACTAACTGTCATGACTATCACACTAGAAAGATTACTTGCAGACCTCCAAACCATGAACCACTTGAGTTGAGGATACACACCAACATCCCAAACATATCATTAGAACCACAGACCATAATATTCCAATGCGGAGCAATCCGGACCAAATTCCTAGCACTCTGTTACCTCTGAACAACTGCAAAACCCGGTTCTACTCAAATGGCCAAAACTTCATCAATCCTTCATGCAGACCTCTCAAATCTTAACTGGAGCATCTTCAAACAATCCTCTATAGAGCCCTATGATCTGAAGACTTTGATCTTCATCTTACTAGAAATGCTGAGCAATCTACTTTGTTGAACTACACTGTCTTCATTGTCGCTGACACAGAGATATGTTGACATCAATGACAACACATCATAGGCACATATTTACAACAATCTCCCCCTTTGTAATTGATGGCAACATATGATGTGAAAAACTAATTCAACTATCAAGACAAGAACTTCTCCTCCTTTCTCTTATCACACCTGCAACCACTTTCTTCACTGCTCCCCCTTTCATTAGCAACTACTTACTTCCAAGTTTTTCACATGACTTGTCTCCCCCTTTGACATCAATGGAAAAGGGCACATATTTGTAATTATCTCTCACACTGAACTTCAGAATTAACATACTAACTACTCCTCCTGAGTAACATCCCCTTAACATCAATCTGGATCACAAGATATGACTGTGAGTTCCCCCGGATTGATGCACACTAGTGCACCTTAGTTCTAAACAAGAGGGGTAATAACCCCTAGCTTCACTCTGAGATACTCAAAAGTATCCTTAGGTAGAGGCTTAGTGAAGATATCTACAATCTGATCCTTTGAAGGAACAAACTCCAATCAGACTTCATTCTCATTTACCTTCTCTCTCAAAAAGTGAAACTTGATGGATATGTGCTTTGTCTTTGAATGCAACACCACATTCTTTAAGATGTTTATTGCACTTGAATTATCAAAGAAGATTATGACAAGCTCTTCAAACAAAACTCTGATATCCTTCAACATTTGCTTCATCCACAAAACTTTAGTATAATTACTTGTTGTTGCTATATACTCTACCTCTGCAATAGACAGAGATATTGTCTCTTGCTTTTTGCTCAACCAAGAAACCAATCTCTTTCCCAAGAAAAATGCACCACCACTAGTACTCTTCCTGTCATCCACATCTCCTGCCCAATCAGCATCTATATATGCATGAAAAGTGAAATCATCATCCTTAGGATACCATAAGCCATAATCAAACATTCCCTTTAGATATTTGAAAATTCTTTTGACTACTACAACATGAGATTCTCTCTTATCAGCTTGAAATCTAGTAACAAGGCCAACTACTTTCATAATATCAGGTCTGGTATGAGTCAGATAAAGAAGTCCTCCAATCATTGATATATACCTTCTCTGATCTGTCTTAAGGGAATCATCATCTTTACTCAACTTGCATCCAATTATCATAGGAGTACTTACTGGTTTTGAATCCTCCATTCCAAACTTTTTCAACAACTCTTTCACATACTTAGACTAAGATATGAAGATGCCCTTATCTGACTGGATGATTTACAGACCCAAGAAGAAATTCATTTCACCAAACATAGACATTTCAAATTCATTTTGCATCTGATCAGCAAACTTTTTACACATGCCCTCATTTCCACCAAAGATGATATCATCAACAAATACTTCAACAATCAAGATGTGTTCATGATCTATTTTGATATAAAGATTACTATCAGTTGTGCCTTTGCTAAAACCTAACTTTAGCAAATACTTATCTAATCTTGCATACTAGGCTCTTGGGGCTTGTTTAAGTCCATACAATGTTTTCCTCAATCTGCAAACCTTATCTTCTTGATCAGACAACTGGAATCCTTCCAGTTGTTCAATGTAGACCTCTTCTTATAACTCTCCATTTAGGAATACTGACTTGACATCCATCTGGTAAACTTTGAAATCTTTGTAAGCAACAAAGGCAAGAAATAATCGAGTTGCTTCAATTCTTGCCACTGGAGCAAACATTTCTTCAAAATCAATTCCCTCTACCTTAGAATATCCTTTGCACACCAATCTTGCTTTATTTCTCATAACTCCACCATCTTCATTCAATTTATTCTAGAAGATCCATTTAGGTCCAATTACATTTTTGTTTTCTGGTCTAGGAACAAGATCCCAAGTATGATTCTTTTCATTTTGCATTAATTCTTCTTCCATTGCTTTTACCCAATTTTCATCATTACAAGCTTCATTCATTGATTTTGGTTCAATCTTTGAAATCAAACAATACTCCTCTTGATCTTGAACAATTTTACTTCTAGTTTGAACACCTTTATTTTTGTCTCCTATGATCTGATCTTTAGAATGATTCAACCTTACATACCTTGGAGTTTTGGGATTTTCTTGAACTTCTGATTCTTGAACTTGTTCCTCATAATTTGCACTAGCTTCTTGAGTCACTAGATTCTCCAGAGCAATTTGAATGAAAGTTTGAGTTTGAACTTGGTTTCCTTCATTTGGACTTTCATTTTGATCATCTGATTCATATCCATAGAACTTGGAAGGTTTCTCCTTGCTTTCATTAACTTTGACATTAGCACTTTCAACAATCTTTTTCAATCTCTTGTTAAAGCACCGATATGCCTTGCTTTGGTTAGAATAACCCAAAAATATTCCTTCATCACATCTTGCATCAAACTTGCCTAGATCTTCATCCCTCTTGATATAGAATTTACTATAGAATACCAAACCAAAGTTCATAAGGTGTTTTACCAGTATTACCTTTGATCTGTACCCAGTTAATAGTGTAGACAGTAGTACTCACAGCTTCTCTCCAATAGACATGTGAAACATTTGCCTCCATCATCATGGTTCTAGCAGCCTCTTGAATAGTCCAATTCTTCCTTTCCACAACTCCAATCTGCTGAGGAGTTCTAGGAGCAGATAATTGTCTTCTTATTCCATGATTTTCACAAAATGTATTAAACTCACCAGAGGTAAACTCTCCACCTCTATCAGATCTCAGACACTTTATCTTCACACCAATCTCATTCTCCACCCTAGCCTTGAACACCTTGAATCTATCAAGATCCTCTAATTTTTCTCTCAAGAAAGTGACCCACATCATTTGGGAGTAATTATCAATAAGCAACATAAAGTATATGTCTCCTTGCAAACTCCTAACTCTGGCATGACCACACAAGTCAATGTGCACAAGTTTGAACAATCCATTTGAAAATTGTTCTTTACTTTTGAATGTAGTTCTGTTTATTTACCCAACTGACATTCCTTGCACATGTTGTTAGAAGGATTCACAAGCTTTGGAAGATCTCTTACAGCCTAAGTAGTACTTATCTTGACAATGTTATCAAAGTTTACATGACACAATCTTCTATGCCATAACCAACTTTGATCAATCTGAGCAATCAAACAACTTTTACCAGTACCACTTAAATGAAAGATATTACCTCTAGTCTATGTACCAGATGCAATCTCAGTTTCGAAGCTTCCTAAAATTCTACATTTTCCATCCTTGAATCGGAGATCATACCCTTTGTCAACAAATTGTCCAACACTAAGAAGATTATGTTTCAACTCTTCTACATACAGAACATCATTAGTTTTATTCTTACCACCAAGAGAGATGGATCCTTTGCCACGGATTCTACCAGTTGAATTGTCTTCAAACTTCACAATTCCACCCTCATATCTTTCCAACCTTACAAACTTACTTTTATCACCAGTCATATGATGAGAACATCCACTGTCAATCACTCATTCATCCTTTTATTTAACTTGAGTAGCCAAGACACTTTCTACATTCACACAACTAGTAGATTTAGTAGGCACTAGATCTTCTTCTTTGATAGCAATGAACACCCATTCATTTCTAGAAGTACTTCCCTTATCAGATTCATCATCTATGACTCCTTCTTTAGCAGCTTCTTGGACATAGTAGCATTTCTTCTAAACCCTAGGTCTGTTAGGGTTTGCCTTTGAAACCCTCTTTGAACATCTTGAAGAAAAATGACCAATCTTATTGCAAGAAAAATATTTGAAAGGCAACTTTCCTTCATACTTACTGAATCTTCTTGGTAATCTTTTGGCAAAAAGGGCTTCAAGTTCTTCAAGTTTAGATTCATCTTCTTCAAGTTCCTTCCTTGCCTTCTCATATCTGGTTAGTCTTCTTGAAGAGCTTTCACCTGGATCAAATCTTTGCTTCCCAGAAACACTGGCCTTAAAAGCAGATTCAGATTTAGGAAGAGAATCACCAAATTCAGTTATTTCAAATGCTGAAAGCTTGCCAACCAACTGATCCCTTATGACATTTGTCACAATCCTGATCTCCTCAATAGCTGTAACTCTATGCATGTATGAAGAAAGTAAGGATCTGAGCACCTTTCCGACAATCTCTTATTCTTCTAGTTTTCCACCAGCACATCTAATACTGGACACAAGTTCATTCACCTTCTACATGTAGGAAGTGATGTTTTCATCTTCACTCATCCTCAAACTTTCATATCTACCCTTTAGGCTTTGCAACTTAGCACATTTGACATATGCATCACCTTCATATAGAGTTTCCAACTTCTTCCATATTTCATGAGTAGTTTGCAATTCCAAGACATTTGTCATTTTTTATCAGTCAAGACACTCAACAATGCTTCTTTAGCCCGAATATTGTTTTCAGCATCTTTGATTTCATCTAGTGTTGTAGGACCATTCTTCGGAGGAATATACGCATTCTTAGTTATCAACCAATAAGGATCACCCATGCATTGCAAATGACACTCCATGCGATTCTTCCAAAGAGAGTAATTTGTTCCATCAAATCTCAAACTGTCCTTCTTGTAAGTCGACATCCTGGATCTCCTCAAGCGATCAAGCTTCTTTATGAGGAATCGGCTCTAATACCAATTGTTGAAATTAGGGTAGACAACTGAGAGGGGGGGTGAATCAGTTGTTAAAAATCTTTATCTTTTGCTGCTATTAATCTCTTTTAACTCTTACAAACAAATTAATGATATAACCATGAAAGCATGAACCCACAACACATGAGCAGAAACATAATCAACACACATAACACCAGGATTTTTACGTGGAAACCCGGTTAAGGGAAAAACCATGGTGGTGGTTAACCCACAATATTTATTCTCTATTAAAAGAATAGAAAAATGAGAAGGCACTTGCCTTCAGGTGCACTGCCCAGAGCTCATTTCTCAAAGGAGGATCACTGCCTACAGAAACATTCACAAGATTAACACAGAAAGTTTGAACTGAGAAAAAGCATCTTCTTCATGTCAAATTTTAGTTCCATTAAAGCTCACAACACCTCCGCTCTGCCCCCAAACACTTCCTCACTACATCCACATCTTCGCTCCCATTCTCACATTTCCACAACTTCACAACACTTATTTATACATGGCATCAACTTTTGAATGAACATCAAAGTCACCCTTACAACCATCTATCTAGAACATTCTCCAAGATAGGCATTACAAACAATTACAATCACAAGACTTAAAATGCTACATGCAAACCATTACACTGTTAGACAAACATAGTTGGGGCTCACATCTTCCTTGAACAACATACCACACTCCATAGAACTTTTCTTAGATCATCTGCAACATGCACCAAGCATCCAGTCGGCCAAGACTGGAAGGAACAGCAACACCCAATGAGAAATCTTCAACCACAAGCTCAATCCTCAATGCAGACCACCAACATAATAGGCACATGATCTAAAGAGCACCACAAGCATAATGAAATCAACAAGAACAACCGCACCACTTCAAATCACTAGAAACACTTGCACCTTCATCCGAGATCTCAAGAACACTAACTGTCATGACTGTCACACTAGAAAGATTGCTTGCGGACCTCCAAACCACGACCCAATTGAGTTGAGGATACACACCAACATCCCAAACATACCACTAGAATTGCAGACCATAATATTCCAATGCAGACCAATTTGGACCAAATTCCTGTCACTTTGTTACCTCTGAATAACTGTAAAACCTGGTTCTACTCAGATGGCCATAACTTCATCAATCCTTTATGCGGACCTCTCAAATCTTAACTAGAGCATCTTCAAACAATCCTCTACAGAGCCCTATGATCCGCAGACTCTGATCTTTGTCTTACTAGAAATGCTGAAAAATCTACTTTGTTGAACTGCACTGTCTCTGACACAGAGATATGTTGACATCAATGACAACACATCATAGGCACATATTTGCAATAAAGAAAAGGTCTCTCACATTAAATCCTTTAGGGATAGATGTTGGGTATATCTGAGAGGAAAAAAATGTTAATTCAATCTTCACTAATAAACTTCTTCAACCTACTAAGGTGATATTGAACAAGTATACTAATGTTCCTAAGATAATTATGAATGGGGCACCAGGTGCACCTTCTTTCTTAAAACTGGTGATTACAGTTGAAGGTGATCGAAAACCACCTCGACCTCGGATTACATTCTAAATTATACAAGACAAATCACTCAAAGAAATCAAGGTGTTCAAAATGTGTCACAAAAACTACATCACAATGTGATTTCTCACACATACAACACCCATAATAACAAGAAAAATAAGAAAGCACCACATGTGCCTATCTCTCTTCCATGTTCTCAACCTATGATCCCTCCACCACCTTGTCTTACTACTAAAAGTGGTCAAGAATATGATCTTGTCAAACAGCTTCGTGCTACCCTGGCTAAGATATCTCTTTGGGATTTAATACAAACATCACCTACATACCATGGAATGCTCCAAGAAGCTTTACAAAATGTGATTGTACCACCTACTGTTAATATGAATGATGTAGCAGCTCTATTAGATTGTATGCATACGACAAAAACAAATATTTTGTTTAAACAACATGAAATACTGTCAACAAAAGATGAGTATGATCCTCTTATAATATTTGTCCCAATAGATAAAAAGTTGATAAAGCAAGTTATGGTTGACAATGGATCAACTCTTAATGTTTGTGGCATTGAATTTCTACACAAAAGCAAGATAGAGACATCTTTAATCAAACTAGATAGGTGTAGCATACGTGGTTTTGATAATTCTAGTAGACAATTTGTGGGTACCATAACTTCACCTATAAAGGTTGGACCTGTGACAGTATCTACTCTTTTTCATGTCCTGTCTGGTTCACTTTCATATAAAATGATTCTTGGTAGACCATGGATCCATGCCATGGGGGCAGTTCCATCTACCCTTCATCGATCATTAAAGTTTAGTTATCAAAACAAGCTCTACACTGTTGAAACCAATCCTGAACCAAATAGTAGTTTACATATTGAAACACAAAAACAAGTTAACAATCATACAAGTCTAAACAATTTACAGGTTCAATACCTCTTGCCACATATAAAGTTGTGTAAGATTCTAAACCATCAAATGTACTTTTTGGTGAAAATTAGGGTTCATTAGATTTTACTCCCTCCTTTATGGGGGAATACAAACTTAATAACTCTGACACATAAAAATTCGCATCGATCTCATCTAAGCAATCCTTGGAAACACCTGAGAAACCTAAAGTCTCCTTGGTAGAAAATAAAGACAATACTCTTACTTATACTACAAATTATGACACCTGCGAGGCCTCACCATCCTCCAAAGAGATGGACTCCTTCTATGGTTGAGGATTCCAAATTTTTTACAAAAATTGTGATTATGCAGGTAATGGATGTGGTGTAAATCAACAAGGAACCATAGTACCTTTACAAGTTGCTAGAATTAACTATACAACCGGTATTGGATACCATTCTTTGAAGCCCACTAAAGCTTCTCACCATCCTAAACTTAATGTTAATACAATATCAACAACACTAAAATGACATATGAGATATCCTAAGTTGATAGACAAGAATTGTCTACTAGGAAACATCCCATTGAATCAGGTAAGTATTTCTCCCCCTTTAGCCACATTCATTGTAGCAACTATTCTAGTTTCTCTCAAGGGTGGCCTCCTAGATATATATGTTGTTAGAATCAAGTTGTGTTCCCCCGTGTTGCACTATATGTGTTTTTTAGGTCTCCTTGGATGAACCTTGATACTCTTGTAAGGTCAAGGATACTGGGAGACCACCTCTGTTGTGGCCATTCTTCTATTTATTTCATCATTCTTTTATTGTTCCTCTCCTCTATTTTATTGTTGTGTGTCATGCCTTAGGCGCATAGCGTTGCAGTTGATGAGCTGGGGCATCCTCCTACATGGTGTTCCTCAAGCACTTGTTCTCCTCTCTCATTTTATTATTTACCTTCTTCTAGTGATTCTACCTAGTCAGTGGATGACGAGAACAACTAGCTGATATGGACCATGTGTCCCTTCACCAAGCAAGTAAAAATGGACCTAGTCCATATGTGAAGTTGGGGTTGATTTATATATCTGACGCTTGGCTAGTAGAATCACTCCGTGTGATATTTGATGTTGTCTTATATTTTCTAACAAATCATAACAATACATCTACTCCATGTACTTTGATTATCTTGTATCTGACCTTGTTGTTACACTCGGTTCTGAGATGCCTACAATATAAGCCTAACGACTATACTCAGATTCAAACTTGTAAGTGTAGCCTTGGTTTCTTTGATGTGATCTCATATATGATTCATGCATAGCTTTCATGTTCTAATTTGGTTATTATCTTAGAGTAAGATTTGTAACCTCTCTTGTTATCTTACCTTAGCATATCTAATCAATGTGTTTGTGGGAACATTTGGCGATCGTGAGATTGTGAGCACATGTCACCTTTGGGGGCATTGGTTTTGCAAAAGCTCTTGTTCCCTTGTGTGTTTTCTCTCTATGTTAACGTGCTTGATATTGGTACACAACATCAACCACCTTAAGGTGGGGCCATATATAAGGTTATTTGTTTGATGATTTTAGATACTAATGAAGCATGTTTTTAAGCCCTCTGCAGAGGCAGGATGTTGTATCTCCGGTGCAAGTACACATCTTTATTTATATTTCAATCAAAGAAGCCCTCTGTGGAGGTGGGATAATGTATCTCTTGAACTAGTGCATATCCTTTTATTCAAAATCCCTCTATGGAGGTGGGATGGTGTATCTCTTAAGCTAGTGCACATCCTTTTATCTTAAAAGTCATTTGCGAAGGCGGGGTAGGATCTTGAGACTATCCTCCCTTAAGCATGTCTTTGGTGTTTGTTGTGGCATAAGCCCAACCGTTAGGTGTGTCTTGAGCATGTTTGAGATGGAGGAACTTATCAATAAGCTCCTTCCATTGCTTTGTTTGCCATGTTTAAGACGTATAGTATGTCTTTGGCATGATATATGGTGCTCATGTATTCCATGTGTCTTCTATGTGTTTTCCCTCGTGTGTGGTTAACCCCCACTTGGGTTGTGTATGGCATGTTTTCCCCTCTTATCTATGTGTAGTGATGAGGTCCACCTACACTCAAGGTTTGTTTGACATGTCCTCCCCTTGTGTGGTCTCCACCTACACTCGGGGTTTTAAGTTGCAATTTTATTTCCATGCATATATATATATGATGTTTTGAATATGTTAGGAAAATGTTATATAAATGTATTCATCATGTTTTGCATGAATGCTCTCATGTATTCATCATGTTTTGCATGTTTTGACTACTATCTTCTCTTTATTTTGAATGCCTGTTACTATCTTCTCTGTGTTTTACGTGTCTGCGATGTGTTTTCTAGTGCTTAGCTAAGACTGGGGGCTAGAAATAGTTCCCCAATCTTTGGGTATGCCTTAGCTTCAAGTGCCTGACATGTTTGATGCGTTTTCAACCGTACTTTAATGCATGTATGGGTCATAATATCATACATACATTAAAGTGGGGGGTAAATGTTATGTCGTAAAATGTCCCCCTAGGACTTTTACCTCCTAGGTTTAGCTCCCAAGTCCCTTAGGATTAATCATGCATGTTTAAAATGAATCTTGGAGCAAAATACCTTAAAACCCATGTCAAATGGGACCTATGGGTGAGTCTTAAATCTTAATTAGGCCCCAAAATAGGTCCTTGGACAAGGGCGTCTGCACCCTTACATCCTACCCTATTTTTTTGGGGTCCCAATTTTAAATGACCACAAAGTGACCGTTAAAAGGTTTCCCTTTGTTGGCCTATTCAATTTGAATTATGAATGTTTAGAAAGAATGCATATATAAACATGTTTAGGACTTCATTTTACAACTAGATGGATAATGTGAACTTGTGATCTTATGCCAAGGATATTCAAGGCTTTCATTGTGTTACAAAGTAGACTTGTGTTGTTATTGTGTTTGTTTGTTGCAGATTTGGCTTCATCAATCCATCTTCTCATGGCATGAAAGAGCTTCATTCTTCCATGAGGGTTTTACCTTCAAGGTGATATCTATTTGTGATTCAATCTATCTACTTTATCATTTCTTTCACCTTTGTCCACCAAGGACATGCACTCTCTATCTAACAATGGTGTTAGAAGGCTTGAATGCCATTTTGAGGCTTCACTAAGGCAAGCTCCTAAACACCACAATCGCCAACCCCTCTCTTATGATTGTAGGTGATAGGTGTCAGGTCTTGCAGAGAGGAGTTGCAGAGGATCATTACATAGCATAAGGATTGTTGATCTAAAGGAAAAGGCAAGAAATATCCCTAAAAGGTAAAGGGTGCTCACTCTTTTGACCCTCAATTTTGTAGTGTCATAAATCTCTAAAGTGGTTGTAGTTTGTAGTAGAAAAGATCCCAAATCCCTAAAAAAAGTACCACCTTGGGCTTGGGTGCCCACTCTTTCACCCCCAACTTTTCCATCTTCTGAAACTAAAAATTTGGTATGTATCTAATATGTATTCAGTCTATCTCTGTGCGAGCATTTATCAAGTTTCATCTGTTTGTTTACAATTTTACATAATTAGGGTTTTAAACTTAATCAAGCTAAAATCAACACATTAATCAACCAAATCCAAATTTCCTTATCATTCCAAGTGACAACAAACTTGTAGTTGAGTCCTCTTGCATAAGTTGTGATTCAAATCAGTTAAAAGTCCTTGAATGTATGTAGTGAAAGGAGAATCTAATCTAGCTACCAATCAAATCAAACATACCCTATTTTTGTACATTATGCCAATGTGATCACATAGCTTCTCCAATAACAAGAATTCATCCAACACCAAACTCAAAAGATCTGTTTTTAACTCCCCTTCAATGCAAACCAAAGCAACAACCTTGGACCTCACTGTACTAAAATTAGCTCTCCATTGGTCCAACACTTTGGGTTGATGATGTGCAACTTTGAAATGGGGAAGCACCTTCATTTTTATTTGATCAATGGATGTCATTTTCTCCTTCAATTTCTTATCAAGATTGATCATATAAGAGGCCACATCATGCAAGATATTCATAATTTCTAATGTTCCTATTGCAAGTATGTGCTTAATCAATGTTGTCATTGATGTCAACATATATGTGTTATCATTGGTGTCAACTGTGCTCTTACTTTGTTAAGGATATTGAGAAAATTAGCCCCTCCAATGATAACAAGGTGTTGCAGTAGAAACAGTGCATTACATGCAGAAGAATAGTCCAAAAGAATACTCTGCATTTCTTGTAGGATAAATATCCTTTCCTGCATATTGGAATTTATTTAGAATCCTATTTGAAGATGTTATATTCCAAGTTTTATCCTCTGGTATGAACAATTGAGTGAGTTATGTTCACCAGAGTGGAAACAACTTTTTCTGTATGTTTGGTGGTGACAGGGAGAAAGTGTTTTTCTCTGTATTCCTCTACATTGAAGTATTTTGGTCTACTATTCTGGAATTAAGTAATGATGTTAAGTGCCTTCATTTGCAATGGTTTGTGATTTTGTGGTCCACAAGATATCTTTTACTCATAATAGTGGTTGACAGTGTTGTTCCTGTACTCTAGTTTGAGGAATCTTATTGACAGAGTGATTAGAGATTGTGCGATTGTTTCTGGTGATTACAATGTACTTGTGGATGTCTCTTGATCATGCTCATACATTTGGATTGGTCTACAAAGAGAAAATTGGATCGTGAATGAAGAATGTTCTTAGCAGGCCTAGTGTTATCATCAATCTTGGCTCACCTAATTGAATTCATCATTTGCAGAGATACATTGAAGATTGTAGAAGCGTGTTGTGGTGTGGAGGATTGTGTTTGAGTCCCAGCTAAGGTGTGGCGTGATCCGCATACTTTCTTATATCTTTTCCTTAGCTAAATTTGTATTAGGTCCAAACCTATTTTATGTATGTTTGTAATGCCGACCTTGATGTATATTCCAAGGTTGATGAAATGTATAAAAATATGTAATGAAGTTACATAAGAGTGTGTGTTATGAATATGAAGAGATAAGTACGAAAGTGTGAAAGAGTAGAGTAGAGGAGTCATATTGTGCCTCAATGGAACTGAATCTTGGCATGGAGTAGATGCTATTCAATTAGTTCACCATCTTGGCAGTGAGCCACCCTTCGGCAGTGAGCCATCCTTAGGCAATGAGCCATTCTTTGCAGTGAGCATTTTGGGTAGTGAGCCCTTTGGGCAGTGAGCCTTTATTTTTCAGTATTGCTATAACTTATATATTTTGTGGGCTAACACCCACCGTGGTTTTTCCCTTTTAGGGTTTTCCACATAAAAATCTGGTGTCTACTATGTTGAATGTGTGATTATGATTAAGTTAATGGTTTCATGCTTTCATGACTAAATCTGATTATGAATAATTAAGTTGCTTGAAGATTTGATAGGCTTGTGAAGCTAAATTTCTGTGACAATTGATTCACCCCCCTTCTCAGTTGTTTGGTATATTTCAATAATTGGTATCAGAGCAAGTTCCTCTGAAGAAAGCCTAACAGCTTGAGGAAGATCTAGGATGTCTTATAAGAAGCAAGCTCCGTAGTTTGATGGGACAAATTATGCTCTTTGGAAGGTATGAATGAAAAACCATCTCCTCTATCTTGGTTAGAAAGTATGGCTAGCTACACAATCACAATTTGTCATGTCTGAAGGTGGTTTGACAACTGAAGATGATAGCAAAGAATATGAGTTGAATGTCAAAGCAAAGGATGTTATGTTAAGTTCCCTAAGTGATTCAGTGTTGACAAAAGTTGTGGACCTTGAATCTGCAAATGAGGTATGGGAGAAGCTAAAAAATTTGTATGAAGGAGATGATTCTATAAGAGAAGCCAAGATACAAAGACTGAAAGTGAAATATGAGGGCTTGAAGATGAATGAAGATGAAAACATAATAGCCTTTATGCAAAGAGTTGATGAACTTGTCACTAGAATAAAAGGCATGGGCGGAACTCTCACTGATAAGGAAGTTGTGATGAAAATTATTAGATCACTACCAAAGTCCTATAGTCACAAGGTAGCTGATATTGAAGAATTTATGACTGTGAAAACTATTGACAGAGACCAGTTACTTGGAAATCTTATAGCCTTTGAGATGAGAGAATTTGGTGATGCCCTACCAAAAGTTAAATTAGCTTTTAAAGCCAGTACTTTAGAAAAGATTTCCAGAGCCGAGAAATATAAAGTGGATGACGACTTTGATGAAATTGAAGCTAACTTTGTTGATAGGATGAAAAGAGGTTCTGGTAAGTTCAAAGGTAAATTACCTTTCAAATGTTTGTCTTGTGGTAAGGTAGGTCATTATGCTTCCAAATGTCTTGAAATAATTGAAAGAAATAAGAAAACATATGAGAGCAGGCCTAGAGTTCCAAAGAAATGCTACTATGTCAGAGATTTTGATGATGAAGGTGTGACTGATGATGAATCTGATGATGCTAGTACTAGTGCAAATGAATGTCTATTTATTGCTATTAAAGAAGATCATGTGTCTACTAATTTTGCTAGTTGTGTGAAGGAAGAAAAACCAGTGAAATAAAGTGCTTTGGTTGTTTAGGTTGAGAAAGATAAGGATGAATGGATTATTGATGCTCACATCACATGACCGGTGACAAAAGTAAGTTTGTAAGTTTGGAAAAGTATGATGGAGGACTAGTTAGGTTTGGAGATAATGCGGCTGGTAAGATTTGTGGAAAAGGATCTATTTCATTTGATGGAAAGTATAATACTGACAATGTCATATATTTGAAGGGTTTAAAGCATAATCTTTTGAGTGTTGGTCAGATGTGTGACAAAGGATATGATCTAAGATTCAAAGACAATGGGTGCAAGATCATGGAAAGCTCCAGAACTGTGATTGCTACCAATAAGAAGACAAAAGGTAATATCTATCAATTAAGAGGAACTAATGATCACTATTTATTGGCCCAGACAAATGAATGTTGGTTGTGGAATAGAAGGATGTGTCATATAAACTTTGATAATCTGATAAAGATAAGTTCAGATCAGATTGTGAGAGATCTACCAAAGCTTGTGAAACCATCCAATATAATTTGCAAGGATGTTAGTTAGGGAAGCAGACAAGAACAAGTTTCAAGAGCAAAGAGCAATTTTCTGCCGGTTTGCTGGATCTAGTGCATATAGATCTCTATGGTTCTACAAGGGTGAGAAGTCTATAAGGTGATAGGTACTTCATACTGCTTATTGATGATTATTCTAGAATGACTTGGGTTACTTTTCTAAGAGACAAATCAGAAGCCTTAGAGAAGTTCAAATCTTTCAAGGCAATGGTTGCGAATGAAATAGAATTGAAAATCAAATGCTTGAGGTCTGATAGAGGAGGTGAATTCACCTCAAATGAATTCAACATTTTTTGTGAAGAGCATAGGATAAAAAGACAGATGTCTACACCTAGGACTCCTCAGCAAAATGGAGTTGTGGAAAGGAAAAATAGGATAGTTCAAGAGGTTGCTAGGACAATGATGAAGGAAGCAGATCTGCTGAAAGTTTTTTGGAAAGAGGCTATTCATATTGTTGTTTACATCCAAAACAAAGTTCAAGTCAAAGGAAATGGTACTCAAACTCCTTATGAATTATGGTATGGAAGAATTCCTTCAATAAAGTATTTCAAAATATTTGGAAGCAAATGCTATGTTAGGAGAGATGAAGATCTAGGAAAGTTTGATGCAAGGTGTGATGAAGGAATCTTTCTTGGATACTCTACCAAGAGTAAGGCCTACCGGTGCTACAACAAAAGGCTCAAAAAGATTGTTGAAAGTACAAATGTGAAGGTAGATGAAGGCAAGGAAAAGATATCAGACTTGAATTACTATGAACCAGATGAACCTGTGACTATATTAAATGAAGAAAAAGATGAGCAAAAAGACAGTCAAAATAAAGAAGAGTCTTTGGAAAGTGTTGTCAAGACTCCCAGGTATGTATAGATCAAGCATTCTGAAGATCAGATTATAGGTGACAAAAACAAAGGTGTGCTAACAAGGAGAAGAGCTACAGAGGAGCAAGTCATTTATTGTTTGCTTTCAAAGATTGAACCAAAGACTGTGAATGAAGCATGCAAAGATGAAAATTGGGTAAAGGCAATGGAGGAAGAACTATTGCAGATAGAGAAGAATGAAACTTGGGAATTAGTTCCTAGACCTGCTAACAAAAATGTTATTGGAACTAAATAGGTCTTCAAGAACAAGCTGAATGAAAATGGAGAAGTTGTAAGGAATAAAGCAAGACTTGTATGCAAAGGATATTCTCAAATTGAAGGGATAGATTTTGAAGAAACTTTTGCCCCAGTAGCTCGGATTGAAGCAATCAGAATGTTTATGGCATTTGCAGCTCACAAAGATTTTAAGGTATATCAAATGGATGTGAAATCTGCCTTCCTGAATGGTGAGTTAGAAGAGGAAGTATACATTGAGCAACTAGAGGGATTCCAATTGTCAAATCAAGGTAACATGGTATGCAGGTTGAAGAAAGCATTGTATGGACTCAAACAAGCTCCTAGAGCCTGGTTTGCAAGGTTAGACAGGTATTTATTACAATTGGGATTCAGTAAAGGTACTGTAGATAGAAATCTATATTTTAAAATTAATGATGATTAGATCTTGATTGTTGAGGTCTTTGTTGATGACATTATCTTTGGAGGAAATGAAGGTATGTGCATAAGGTTTGTCAGTGAGATGAAAAGTGGATTTGAAATGTCCATGTTTGGTGAGATGAATTTTTTTTTGGGTCTACAAATTAATCAATCAAATAAATGAATCTTCATATCTCAGTCTAAATATGTGAAAGAGTTTGTTAGTAATAATTTATGTTTGGGGTTTTGAGTGAGGCCTCTTCCCAAAAGTCCAAAGTTTCTAACACATTTTGGCCTCTGCAGTTGTCAAAAATGCCAAAAATTAGATTGGTGCAAGTCAAAATATGTAGTGGCAGGTCAGAAATCTCCATCGGCCCCTAAAGAATGTTAATAAATGGGTCAGATGCATAAAAATGCATATCGGGTCACTGCTTCGGGCCATAGTTTCCAGTTTCTAAAATGTTTCTAAGTGTGGCTGGGAGGGTCTAATTGTGCCAATGCCACGGAATGCTCCACGTGGAGGCACCCGAGAGACGCAAAAAAGGCAACTCTAAGAGCTCGCGGACGACGCCAAGTGGCAGCTTCCACCAGTGTTTCTAATTGACCCTAAAGGTTTCTAAGCTATAGTGGATGATGCCAAGTGGTTGCCTCCGCTTGAAGTTTCAAAAGCCCCTTAATAAGGTTTCAGCTTAGCGCGGAAAGCGCCACGTGTCAACGGCGGAAGCATTGTTAACAAGTTTCATCGTGGGCGCGGATCACGCCACGTGTATCATGTGGTGGCTTCGGAGTGTGACAAATGTCGGCCCCCGTGTGATATTTCTTGTTTATTTTGGTGCTAAGTGAAGACGCGGGGGTGGGTCCCAGTGAAGGGTCTGTGAGCTGTGGATCGTGCCACGTGTATTTAATGTTTCTGACATAGTTTCTAGTTACTTCGCGTGAAAAACACCATGTGTCGCTCTCTGTGAAGTTTCTAAAAAGTTTCCAGGCAGGGGCGGAGCATGCTATGTGTCCTTTATAATTGCTGTGGAAGCTGACAAGTGTCAGCTTCCACGTTGGTTTCTATTTTGTTTCTGAGTATGGCGAGGCTGGAGGTGGGACCCTGTTCTAAGATATAGATGCGCGGAAGGTGCCAGGTGGCGATTTCTGTTTAAGTTTCTATGAGCCCCTTTATAAAGTTTCAATGTGGCGGAAGGCGCCAAATGTCAAACAGTGGGGGCAGTTTCTATATGTTTCAACAAGTGCGCGGAAGGCGCCGTGTGTCCCTCATAATTGCGGCGGAGCGTGACAAGTGTCAGCTTCCGCAAGTTGTTTCTGTTTGTTTCAATGTCAAGAGAAACATGGTGGTGGGCCCCAGTTTATGTATCAAGTGTGGCAGATTGTGACACGTGGCGGAGGGTCCTAATGTTTCAAAAGAAGGCCGCAGAGCTTGACAAGTGTCAGCTTCCGCGGACTTGCCCCTGTTTCTCTTTTATGATGGCTGCCGTGACGGTTTGTGGGCCCTATTTTTAAAGTGCCTCAAGTTTCAGATGCTGCGGGTTGTGACAAGTGTCACGAGCGGAGGCCACTTCTGTCTATAGACATAGTTTAGTAAAGTATCGTGGGTCTTGACACGTGGCTGCTTCTACGGGAGTTTCAGGCATGTTTCTTTGTGTGTTTCAAAGAGAGCGCGGAGCCCGCCATCTGCCTGCTTTTGTGTGAATCTCCTGGGGTCTCTAGTGTTTCTTGAAGTGTTGCGGATACTGCCAAGTGTCGGCATCCATGAGAGTCCCAAAGTGTTTCAAATGTTTCTTAAGTGATCATCAGAGAGACTTGGTAGATCGGCAGGAGTCATGGTGATGGGCTTTGGGCGAAGGTTTATGGGTCGAGCGGGGCAAAAGCGCTCGACACTTAGTTTACATGCGACCCTGCTTTTAAATTGATAAAGTGGTCTCTGTGGGATGCATGTGGGACTATTCTTCCTGCATATTTTGAATTTTCAATGAAATATGTTTTGGCGGGAAGGTGTTAAGGGCACAGTTCCTGCATTGTCCGATGGCTGCGGGTAGGTGATGCAGTAATGGTGTTTGTTGCAGGAATGTGGACAGATCTATGGTGTGATTGAAGATATCAATCCCAGGCGGTGGCGCATGGCTCGAGGCCCCTTCTTGTCTTCTCCTCCACCGACTGCATTTATGTTTGAGCGCCATTTCTCAATGCATTGCATCTGGTAGGATTTTTAGCCTCCCTTGTAATTAATTTGCTGGGTCGATCTTCCTGCTATTTAAGGAGAACTGTGTGACCCATTTAGAGGTTGTTGAAGGCCTGGGGAATTTTTTGTGTAAATAACGAAGAACAAGACATGATCCTGGCTGTTGTATCCCATTTTGGAGTTTATGTGTTGTAGCATGCATGTATTTTGCACATATTTTTAGTTTCAGTGTTAATGTTATATGAAAAATGCTTATTGCATGTATTTATCTGCTTGTCTCCATTTGTTACATGTTATTCTCCTTCTTCTGAATCTGGTTGCTAAGGGTTTCTCAGGTTCTAGGATATGGTTTTCTGTATCACATGTTTGATCTCTGACTTCCATTCAAGGAGTGGATTAAATTGTTTTAGGTTGAGCATGGGGAAGGTTGCATGTTAGCAGGGCTATCTGTAAGTAGAGGCAGCTAAATACATTCTTGGGTGATGTTTGTAAGGCAAGCATCAAGTCCAGCCCCCTAAAACTTGAGTGAAAGTTGCAAACCATCTGTTGTATATGTCTAGTTGACTCCTTGCCCAATGGATAGGCACCAGTCTGCTCTTGGGTTAGTAGTTATGAGCCAAAACCCCTTGTCTTGCATCCAGGACATTATGTCCACCCATCTCATCACTTCCACCTATTAGTTGTAGGAGTAGGATTAGGAAACCCCTGCATACTCTCATACCCACCAGACATATATGTCCAAGAATGTTGCCAACCTTGTGATTTATCATATAGATCTTGGTCCATACATGAGAGTATTTTGCCTGTTATTATAAAGCTAAGTCATTGTGTTATTGGTCTAGTCAAGGTTATATCTTTCGTTATAGGGATACCCCCCTTGGTGTGGTAGAACCAGAAGTGAAGGGGAGGCAGCTCACACAACCTCCCATAATCTGTTGGCCAAATCTGTCTGTGCATTGGAGCTGGCAAACCCTCTGCAGATTTGGAAACCAACCGAGTTGTTGAAGAAGTTTGTGATGGAAGACTCTAAACTGGTATGTACTCCCATGGTGACTAGTTGCAAGTTGAGCAAAACTGATAAATCACCTAAGACTGATCAGAAAAAATACAGATCCATGATTGGAGGATTGCTTTAGCTAACACAAACCAGACCTAATATTATGCATGCAGTTTGTCTTGTTGCAAGGTTTCAAGCTGATCCAAGAGAATCACATGTGATGGCAGTCAAGAGAATCCTAAGGTATTTGAAAGGTACTCCAGATTATGGCTTGTGGTATCCAAAGGACAATGATTTCACTCTCAGTGCTTACATAGATGTAGATTGGGTCAAAGATGTTGATGACAGAAAGAGTACAAGTGGAGGTGCTTTCTTCTTGGGTAATAGATTGGTCTCATGGCTAAGCAAGAAACAAGATTCAATATCTTTATCAACTACAGAAGCTAAGTATATTACAGCAACATGTTGCACTCAAGTGTTATGGATGAAGTAGACTTTGAAGGATATAAGAGTTGTGTATGAAGATCCAATTGCAATCTTTTATGACAACACAAGTTCCATAAACATTTCAAAGAATCCAGTGATGCATTCAGTAACAAAGCAATATTAATAAGGTATCACTTTTTGAGAGAGAAGGTGGTAGAGAATGAAGTAAAGTTAGAATATGTGTCCACAAAGGATCAAATTACAGACATCTTCACTAAGCCTCTACCTAAAGATACCTTTGAGTATCTCAGAGAAAAGTTAGGAGTCATTACCCATCCTATCCTAAACTAAGATGCATACGAATGCATCAATCTAGTGGAGCTCAAAGTGTCATTCTTTGATCTGGATTGATGTTCTGAAGGCTACCTCTCAGGGGGAGTAGCTAGATGTTTCTGATAAAGAAAGTGGATCAGAATAGTAGCATGCAAGTATGTGCCCTTTTCCATTGATGTCAAAGGGTGAGAGAAATCATTTGAAAAACTTAGGGGGAGAAAGAATTTAGATGTGTAAAGAGAAAGGGGGAGAATCTTGTCTTGATGGCCTTTTCAAATTTTCACATCATATGTTGCCATCAATGACAAAGGAGGAGATTGTTGCAAGTATGTGCTAATCGGTGTTGTCATTGATGTCAACATATCTATGTTGTCATTGGTGTCAACTGTGCTCTTACTTTGTTGAGGATATTGAGAAAATTAGCCCCTCCGGTGATACCAAGGTGTTGCAGTAGAAACAGTGCATTACATGCAGAAGGACAGTTCAAAAGAATGCTCCGCATTTCCTATAGAATAAATATCCTTTCCTACATATTGGAAGTTATTTAGAAGCCTATCTAAAGATGTTATATTCCAATCTTTATCCTCCAGCATGAAGAATTGAGTGAGTTATGTTCACTAGAGTGGAAATAGCTTTTTTCTGTATGTTTGGTGGTGACAGGGAGAAAGTGTTTTGCTCTGCATTCCTCTGCATTGAAGTATTTTGGTCTATAGTTCTGGAATTAAGTTAATAATGATGTTAAGTGCCTTCAATTGCAATGGTTCATGATTTGGTGGTCATCAAGCTATCTTTTACTCATGACAATGGTTGATAGTGTTGTTCCTATACTCTGGTTTAAGGAATCTTATTGACAGAGTGATTAGAGATCATGCAGTTGTTCCTAGTGATTACAATGTGCTTGTGGATATCACATGATCATGCTCCTACATTTGGATTGGTCCACAAAGAGAAAATTAGATTGTGAATGAAGAATGTTATTAGCAGGCCCAATGCTATCATCAGTCTTGGCCGACCTGAATGAATTCATCATTTGCGGAGATACATTGAAGATTGTAGAAGTGTGTCGTGGTGTGGAGGATTGTGTTTGAGTCCTAGCTAAGGTGTGGCATGATCCGCATACATTCTTACATCTTTTCCTTAGCTAAATTTGTATTAGGTCTAGACCTATTTTATATATGTTTGTAATGCCAACCTTGATGTACATTCCAAGGTTGATGAATTGTATAAAAATATGTAATGAAGTTACGAAAGAATGTGTGTGTTGCAAATATGAAGAGATAAGTGTGAAAGTGTGAAAGAGTATAGAAGAGGAGTCATATTGTGCTTCAATGGAACTGAACCTTGGCATGGAGTAGATGTTATTCAATTAGTTCACCATCTTGGCAGTGAGCCACCCTTCGGCAGTGAGCCATCCTTAGGCAATGAGCCATTCTTTGCAGTGAGCCCTGGAGGTAGTGAGCCTCTATTTTTTGGTATTGCTATAACTTATATATTTTGTGGGCTAACACCCACCATGGTTTTTCCCTTTTAGGGTTTTCCATGTAAAAATTTGGTGTCTATTATGTTGAATGTGTGATTATGATTAAGTTAATGGTTTCATGCTTTCATGACTAAATCTGATTATGAATAATTAATTTTCTTGAATATTTGATATGCTTGTGAAGCTAAATTTTTGTGACAACTGATTCACCTCCCCTCCCAGTTGTCTGGTATACTTCAATAGTTCCTTATAGCCCAATGGGTTTGTCTAGGTCAAACCTTGTTGTTTTGATCATCTACTTGATAGTAGCACTTCTCGGCATCCATTTATTCATAATTTCTTGTAGACTAGAAGAATTATGCTCATGCTTCAACAAGGCTTGATTCAAATCTATAATCCCCTTATAAGCATCTTCTACCTTCCCATTGATTTTAGTTAACCAATAGTTAACTATCTTAGAGACAATTTCACTGTGTACTTGCAGTCTATCTCCTTTCAATGAACTAACAATTCCTTTCAACTTTGTAATTTCTACAAGTAAAGTATCCCTGTCTAATGAAAAGAACTCCCCTGATGGGCTAAAAATGATTGGCACAAGAGCACTGGAAGATACCAATTCCTTATCCTCCAAAACTCTCAACTTAGTTAAATTATCTATATACCTCTGTTGAAGTTCATTGTAATCCTTCTACAATTTCATAATTGTGGCTTGGCTAAACATTGTTGTATCCACTACTAAATTTGTTGCATTAGGTGCTAAGTATCAGTTACTCTCTTAACAATTAAATTTCATGTCAGTTGATCAAGGCTCTACACCACATCCGGTTTGTCTGTTCATGGTGCCAAAGTCCATATGGCCAACATTTCATGAGATAAGATAAAAACCAGAACCAATAGCCTTTCCTACTTGATCTTCAGTGCAAAAAACAACATCATCTTGTCTTATGATGGTTTCAAATGCCAAAGCATCTTCCATACTCTAATTGGGTAATAACAACATACCGCTCTCCATCACCATTTGTCTTCCCATTTCAGGGATAATGTTGTTAAGCTTCAAATCAAATTTAGACAAGATTCTTTTAGCTATATCTTTATCTATGGGATCCATTTTATTTTTCTCCTCTTCAAGCCTTTTGTGGAATGCAGCTTTTTTTCTTCTCGAAATCAAATCTCTAAACTCTTGTGTCTTGATGAACTGATCATCAGATAAAAAATTCTAACAAGCCAGTGCTCGAGCACATCTCTTGTTTCATCATTGGCTACCTTCAAATAATCAGACTTCTATTGAAAGGCATAGAAGGAACAATCATTCCTACCAATGTCTCATCAACTCCCATGTCTTCTGAAGTTTCTTCAAGATCTACAATTTTCATTTGAGCCTTTCCTTTATTTTGAGGGGCATCCCTATCCTCAACAATTTTTTGCCTTTTAGCCTGTTGGCTATCTATTTCCTCAGTGTCTGGAAGATCCTCCTCTTGTGTATCCTCACTCATTGGTCGAACATATGGTTGTATCCTCTCACCTAGAACCCTTTCCACATTAGGAGGCCTTTCCTCCTTAAGAATCATATACCTCTCTACATCTTTCAACAGTTTTGTAATTCTAACAGCCAAATGCTTTTCTTCAAAACAAAAACTAGGGAACTAAGGGTCTCTCTTATTTTTCTCATTCTCTACAGATATAATTCTTTTCCACTTCTCAATTCTCTCCTTAACTTATGAAAATGTCAGAGAATTCATTACAACATCCTCAACAAAATTTACATTATGTGGGAAAGTAGATTTCTTTACACTCAACCTGATTGCATTAATAAACCCCTCTAGATCAAATTGCTCTCTAGTAGTGGCATATCTCAACCTGTAACTATTAAAAACTAGATATATTTGTCTAGACCTTTGTTCATCACCTAAAAGTCTGACCACTTTAGGTAGTAGGGAACAAAGAACCCTTCTTCTAACCCTAAGATGTAATCTGTCCACCTCATTCAACTGCCAAATAATTTCCAAGTAAGCGTCTTTTGGGTACATAGACAAGCAATAAGTGGGCTTCATTGTAAATCCATACACTCTAATGTATGTTGAATATTGGTTCAGGAACCAATCTCCCCAATTATTCTTTATCCTGACCCTAAGAGTTTCCTCATCAGGTCTGAGGAAATCCTTTATTTCTGATGGTATCCTATCTATATGTTCAGAGTTTGACTCCATTGTCTCCTACCAAAATACAAGATCATGTGACACAGATGAGAATACCACTTGAATTCACATTTCTGACCATTGGTTAGGGCCACCATCTGTTTGTACATTATGTTTTCCATGTAGGAGGCAAAATCAAATTCTACATTCATAATATTATCCCAGATGTCAGGGGCCATAAACATTAAGTGTACAAGGATGTTTTCTCCTACATCCTCTCCCAACACCTGACATAGTGAGTAGCATGTCTTTATGAAATAATCCTCAAAGGACTTTATCCTAAGAGGCTCCTTCTCAAAAACTTCCAATCCTCTACCACTAGAAATCCTGAGTAGGTGCCTGGGAATCTTGACAAATATATACAAAGCCCTATACAATCCATATGATCTTCTAAATTTATCGAAGTCAATGGCTTTATTAGTGGCTATGTTAAGACCAAAGACTTCAACAATGTGAGGCCTAGTGAAAGAGACCATGGTGTTTCCATTAATTGCCAATACTCTTCTTGTGCCAACATCATATCTACTTACAACAAGTTTGACCAGTTCTACATCTACAAATATATTTGGGACTACAACCTTGCCCAAATCCAAATTCAATGTGTTTCTCAATGGAGGCTTGGCACTACTCTTTCTATGATAGTGCTTGAATAAGGACCATCCTATTATAGGGATAAATGCATCCCTAACTTTCCTGAAATCATCCATAAGTTTTTCATCTCTATTCCTCCCAGGAAGATTTAAGGCTCATTTGGATGAGCCTGGACACTAAGTGAGAAAATCTTGCTTAAACCTTCTCTTCTCTGATGGACCAACCATTCTTCTTCACACAAGGTTTTTCTATAAACTAGGGTTATTTGAAATGGAACCAACCCAACAACTCACCCTACTATTCTTATATATTCAATCTTTGCAACCAATTTCAAAATGAAATCGATAAAATTTGCAAGAAAATTCATTGATATACTAATGAAATCACACTTGTTGGTCGCAAATGAAAACCCAACTTCTTCAATTGTGCTTTGAGCTACTTAATTTTTGCAAGAATTCTGGTTACCAATAGCTTCACTTAATGGAAATAATCATTTTATACATTAACTTCACAAACTGGGCATGATTCTGGCCAATTTTCCATCAAATCACCATTAACGCAATCATTTACCGGCATGCAGACTAAGACTACTCGTTCTCCATGTTTGAATGTGCACCGTCAATCTCTATCAGTCTGAGGAGAATCAACGATCTTGATTTGAAACTTCCATCATTGAATGTCACTTCCCATACTTAAAGTAGTGCAAACCAATCAAAATTTGCTAGCTCAACATAAACTTTCCATTCTAAATCCATATGGTAGCTTATTTCACAATAGCATAAACCTAGGAGAGACCCACACTACCGCCCTCATGCTAGCACACTGAGTGCTAGCTTTAGTGTACTTGGATTAGATAGGACTCATATGACATGTGTCACTCTATCACAGCATCGCAAAGCATAATCCTTGGCATATCCCAGCTGCACACCCATGCGATCCATTAAGGAGCGAGCATGACATAGGCTTCAGGCTGATATAGATTTTAGGCCCACTTGCCTAGAAATCCATGGTTAGATCATTAGTGAACTCTGATAGATCTAACAGATCTGGATCCCGCAATACTATGATAACCATTTATTCAATCTCAAGAACCTTTGAACTAGACTTAGAAAATATTAAACATTTTGGACCAACTGGTAACTAGACATAAGGGGTCAATCTTCAGATGGGAAACAAAACATAAAGTCACAACTTAAACTCAAGGTGACCACTAACAAAAAGGTCAAATCAAAAATAGGATGCAAGCTTAAATGAAAAGACCAAGGGTTTAGGGTTTAAGCCAATTGTATTCAGACTTAGCCAATTTCAAAGACATTATGTAGGGGACAAGGAAATCACACAAGGGTTCCACTAGTGGCTCTGGTTGGGGTTGTATGGCTCTTGCAGGCATGATGAGAATCACAAAACTCCAGGTGTAGACCAGACAGAACACAAAACCCTAAAACTAAAACAAAACAACAGAAATAGAAAACAAAGAATGAGCAACCTAACTAACTATGTATAGTGTGTATGGAGTAAATCCTCCTTTTAAAAAAAGAAGGGTTTCAAAAATTGTCCATACACTGGCAATCCCTAAAATTCACCATCAAGATTTTGCAAAAAATATGAATCCTCTCCATGAGTATTGCTAACCAAATATGGACATGTCCAAAGAGGATCAAACTTGCCATGTTTTCCCTTATCTTGATATCTAGCATTCCACATGGGGACCATGTCATTAACCTGAAACTTCCTTTTTGAGGCCCTTTTGTCAAACAAATATTTCACTTGTTGTTGCTTCCTCAAGTTAACTCTATGTGCCTCTCTCCTAGTCTCATCCAATGCAATCAACTAGTTAACCCTTTTTGACATTGCATCCTGTAATTAATCATCATTCTCTTGAATAAAATTGTATACTAATAAAAGGTTATTCACATGCATCCTTGCTTCTACTTCATACACCAATTCAAAAGGGGACTTGCCAATTGCTTTCTTGATAGTTACCCTATCATCCCATACTACTAACTTAAGCTTGGAATCCCATGCTCTCTTATTCTTCCCAATTATTATTTTAAGTATTTTCATAAGGCTCTTGTTGCTAGATTCAGCCTGACCATTACCTTGTGGATGATATGGTGATGAATATGACAACATAATTCTATAACTGTTGCATAAATTCACATATTCATCTGACCTGAAACACATTACATTATCTGTGATCAATCTCACAGGAACTCCAAACTTAGTTATTATGTGTTCCAAAACAAAGTCTGCAACCACCCTGCTTGTAGCCTTCTTAGTTGGAATTGCCTCAAACCACTTTGTAAAATAATTAGTGGAAACTAGTATCCAGCTATGTCCACCACTTGATTTCTCTAAAATCACACCAATGAAGTCAATACCCCATTGTTGGAAAGGTGCTTCAACTGTGATAGTTCTAAGTGGCAAAGCACCTACATACTTCAATTTTACTAAAAATCAATAGCAAGTCTCACATGTTCTTACCATTTCATGGATATTAAAGAATAATGTAGGACACCAATATCCTAACCTTAAGATTTTGTGTGCAGTAGTCTTGGCCATATAATGTCCTTCACACACTCCACTGTGCATTTCTACTAAAATCTTTGCAACTTGATCTTCATTTACACACCTAAGTAAGACTCTTTTAGGATTTTTCCAATATAATTCTCCCTATAGAATGACATATTTGATTTCTTGCAACTTCAATGTTCTCTTCTGGTTATCAGTTAAGTGAACTGGACATGTCGTATCCTATAAATATTGGACAATATCCTTATACCAATCCGAACCTAGCACATCCTTTTCATTACTTACCTTTCCATCATCAATCATATTAACTTAACATGCTTCAATATTAGATTCAATCATCAATTTCACCAAACCCTATCCCCTCACCAACTTGGTAATTTGAATATCAATATTGAATTCCTATATTTTATTTATCCATCTACAGCGTCTACCTGTAACTTCCTGTTGTGTGAAGATTGTTGGCAAGAGACACTGCTTTACATGACAGGTGTTGTCATTAATGGTAACTAAGACTATTCCACTCATCCGCATAACACAATTTGTTCATACTTGAAGTCAGAATTAGAATTTATCTAAGTCTGGGTAGCCAGAGACAGAGCATGTGACAAGGTCCGGTATCTTGATCCGAATCTCTCCGGTGGTAAATCAGAGTATGCTACAGATCTAAGGGAGTCATAAGGATTGCTAGGGAAATCTAATTCCAGAATTTTAATCTCCAGTGATGAAGGATTCAAAAGTTATTTGCATCTAAGTATTGGGTTATAGCTTGACAGTGTAGACAGTAGAAGAATAGGCCAACCCTGTAATTGATCTTAGTTCTGAATAAATGGAAATTGTTAGTTGGATGATTTGTGATGATCAGTGATAGTGGCCAACATGATTGATGATTTTTGAATGAAATTTTGATCCGCATTACAAGTTATGCATGGATTTAGCCGACAGAGCAGAGTCTTTAACAAAGTTCCAAGTGTTCTTGAAGATGACTGAAAAATGGTTGAATATCATGATGTGGATATATATAGTCGATGGACTTTAGTGATTTGGGTGTGTGTGTGATGTGAGTATGGACTAAGAGCAAAAGGAACAGAGATCTAAGGTTCAAATGTTAGCAAAACAATAAGCAGGGCAAAGTGAAGATGAAGTGTATCAAGTCAGTATTTTGTGCTTAATCGGAACTGAATCCTTGCATTGATAGATGCTAATTATTAGTTCAAACTCATTGTAATCTTCTTTCTGTAGGTAGTGAGCCTTCTCTTGAGCAGTGAGCTCTGGGCAATGAGCCCGAATGCATGTGCATTCTCCATTGTAATACTTTTAAAGAGTATAATCTTTGTGAGTTAACCCCCACCATGGTTTTTCCCTTAACCGGGTTTCCACGTCAAAAATATTAGTGTCAAGTGTGTTGTTTATGTTTCTGCTCATGTGTTAATTGATTCATGCTTAATGTTCATATCATTAATTTGATTAGAAGTTGTAAAAGAAGATTAAAGGCAAAAAAGTTTAATTTGTGTGACAACTGATTCACCCCCCCTTCTTAGTTGTCCTGACCAATTCCAACAATTGGTATCAGAGCAAGGTTCCTTAGAAGAAGCCTAATAGCTTGAGGAAAGATCTTGGAAGGAGTTTCAATGGGTTCACTCAAAGATCAACTTTAGTTGGCTCTAGAAGATCTTGATCAGTCCAAAGTAGAAATATGTAATCTAAAAGATTAGCTCAAAGATGCTGATGATACCATTGAAATGTTAAAAGATAAATTAAAGAAGTCTATGGGAAAAAGAAAGGAGCTACTTCTGCAGTTATCTATTTTAACTGAAGAAAATGGCATGAATGAAGCTTTGGAAGAAAAGACAAAGGAGTGTGAGAAGTTGTCAAAAGATCTCTCTCTTCAAAAACTTGAGATGGAATCTGGGGTAATGAGGCTAACCAAAGAAATTGAGCAAAGGAAGAAGACTGAAGAAGAATTGAGTCAAACTTTGAGGGAAAGAACTGAAGAATGCTACAAAATGGACAGAACAATTGGTCATCTCAAATTTGATTTGCAAGAATGCAAACACAATGAGGAGGAACTTGAGAAGCAAATTGTCATTCTCAGATATGACCTAGAAGTTGCAAATGAATACAAGGAGAAGTTCAAGATAAGCTCAGCTAAACTTGAAGCACTGCTTGAAGGATAGAAAAAGGTTGATGAAAACCATGGTCTTGGATATGAGAAAGGTGAAAGTTCTAGATCTGGACAAAGAAATTTTCAACCAAGGAATGGGAGAAATAGACCTAGAAGACCTCTGGTAAGACAACCTAATGCTCAAAGATATCCATCATTCAATGGAAATTGTTTCAATTGCAATAAATTTGGTCATAGGGCTACTCAGTGCAGAAGCTGAGTAAATCAAAGTGATCCAGCCTTCTCCAATCAATGCTTCAAGTGCAAGAGGTATGGTCACAGATCTAATGAATGCATAAGTATGATAATGAACAATCTTAACAATAAAGGAAATGGCAATTCTTTCAATGGCTATTGTTTTACTTGCAATGGATATGGACACATGGATAATCAGTGCAGATCAAGAGGAAATCAAGCATATAAGCAAAGAAATGTTGTTTGATTTAATTGCAATAGATCTGGTCATATTACAAGATTTTGTAGAAGTAGGAATAATGAAAGAAGAGGTCTGGCAAATAGAAAACTGGATGAGTAGAGACAAGACAAAGGCAAAGGAAAAATTGATGTGAATGAGATCCAGAATGAAATGAGCAAGACATGGGTTAAGAAAATAATTGAGAACAATAGTAATGAGTCCGCACCAGAATTTGGTGCTCATAATTCCTCCAGGAATTGAATTAGGAGCTCTAGCTCAGGGGGAGCTACATTAAAAATCAAATTCCCCCAGCTAGTAAGTAGATGCCTGGATATGGCACAATGAGAGAAGATATTTTGAATTGTTTCAGAAACTTTGGAAGGATTTCTAGAAGAAAATATGTTGATATGGAAATTGGTGCAGGAGCACCTCAAAACATAAGAATCTGGAGGATTCCTTACATTTTATGTTGTGTCTAAAATGTTATGTTGTAAGGCCTTCGCACCATATTGAAAGATTGTATACGTGTCATAAAAGGATTGTAACCGAACAAAGTGATTGTAACTGGTTGGCAGTGGTGGTTTGTTTTCCATCTTGTAACTGCCAACGTGTGAGTCTATAAATAGGTGGTCTATGTTTGTTAAACAGATAGAGAGGAATAGAGAGAAAAGATCAATATTGTATGTATAATTTCTGAGGAAGAAATAAAGAATTTCTATTTGGTGTAATCACGGGAATGTAGATCAGGAGCATTCCTCTAATGGAGATTTCTTCAAAATCAGTGGAATGACTTCCTTAGGAGTAGATTATCTTTCTATTCTTTAGGTTTTGTAGTTTCTATGTGTAAGATGTTCAGTTACAAGAGTCGCAGAGGATGTTATCGGTGTGAATTTCTTGCTGTCTCACCAAATATGCATTTTATGTATATACTGCAATTGTATGTTGAGAACATTTCATGTGTATATCACAATCGTATGTGAGAGCATTTCATGTGTATCCTACAATTGAATGTTGAAGATTGCATGAGTGAATGTACATGTCGAATGATACAAGGATTGACTGGTAATAGCGGTGAGGAGAACCGATAATAGAAAGTTAAGTAATGTATATGCGAAGTTGTAGACATCGGTGTGAGAAGAGCCATTGGGTGAATGAAGTTTAGTGTTATGCATTTCGGCATGAGATGGGAGATTGGGAGACTAGTTTAAAGTTGGGCCGACAGATATATGTCACAGCAAAAGGTTCAAAGGAGTCAAAAGTGAAGTTATCAGTGTATCCGTATAAGAATTTCTGAGTTGGCCGATAGTGCAAGTTTTGCCGATAGAAGTAAATCAACAATGAAGTGATTGGTATGTCAGTATAATAGAGTTTGAACTCACCGATAGAGTGTGTCTTGCCGATAGTAAAGAAAGCATATGCTTCGGTGTTATTTGGACTTTGAGAAGATTTTTAAAGCTGATTAAGCCTTAATCTATTTGAACTGTGGGTATGAAGGGTATATCACCCTTGAATTGAGTGCTTCCACTGTGTGCTCTGCATCAAATTGGTATCAGAGGGAGCAAAAGATCTGGCGGAGGTGGTATGCATTTGAGTTCTGTCACTGAAGAGGCAGATGAAGAATTGAAGAAAAATGTTTGGTTGGTGACCATTTTGAAGAAAGAGATCATGGAAAGTATTTTGAAGGCTGGCAGTAGTGTTAGATTGTTGCAGATGCTCATGCCATCTAGTTGCTAGAAGGAATAGGGATTCCTGTGTGTGGGCAGATGAGGATGAGGTCTATCAAGACCATTCACCAACAGAGATTAAGCTAGGGAGAAGGTGCAGAGAGAGGTCACTAAGGAGAGAGTGGTAGGTGCATCTTCCAGGATCTGTTGTTGGACGAGAGGAATGGGTCTGTGAAACAGCGTGTAGGATGGATATACGAGTGAGCATTGTGTTGTAGTCTGAGAGTACTCCATTGATGGGAGTAGAAGGAGCCTGAAGATGCTCTGAAGTTGATGGTAGTTTGACTTTGTTGGTTGGTTGGTCACTAGTCCATTGATGTGAAGATTTGAAGCCTAAAGCCTGAAGCTGAAGAGTGAAGGATGAAGCCAGACAGAGATGCATGAAAAGATAGTTTTTTTGTTTTGCAGATACATTTCCAAGGGACTTGGAAATCTTTGTTGGTTGGTTGTATGGTGTAGGAGCACCTCAAAACATAATAATCTAGAGGATTCCTTACATTTTATGTTGTGTCTAAAATGTTATGTTGTAAGGCCTTCGCGCCATATTGAAAGATTGTATACATGTCATAAAAGGATTGTAACCGAACAAAGTGATTATAACTGGTCGGCAGTGGTGGTTCATTTTCCATCTTGTAACTACCAACGTGTGAGAGTCTTTAAATAGGTGGTCTGTGTTTGTTAAACAGACAGAGAGGAATAGAGAGAAAAGATCGATATTGTATGTATAATTTCTGAGGAAGAAATGAAGAATTTATATTTGGTGTAATCACGAGAATGTAGATCGGAAGCATTCCACTGATGGAGATTTCTTCGAAATCAATGGAATGACTTCCTTAGGAGTAGATTATCTTTCTATTCTATAGGTTTTGTAGTTTCTATGTGTAAGATGTTTAGTTACAAGAGTCGCAGAGGATGTTATCAGCGTGAATTTCTTGCTGTCTCACCGAATATACATTTTATGTATATACTGCAATTGTATGTCGAGAAGATTTCATGTGTATATCGCAATCGTATGTGAGAGCATTTCGTGTGTATCTTGCAATTGAATGTCGAAGATTGTATGAGTGAATGTACATGTCAAATGATACAAGGAGTGACTGGTAATAGCGGTGAGGAGAACCGGCAATAGAAAGTTAAGTAATGTATATGCGAAGTTGTAGACATCAGTCTGAGAAGAGCCATCGGGTGAATGAAGTTTAGTGTTATGCATTTCGGCATGAGATGGGAGATCGGGAGACTAGTTTAAAGTTGGGCCGATGGATATATGTCACAGCGAAAGGTTCAAAGGAGTCAAAAGTGAAGTGATCGGTGTATCAGTATAAGAACTTCTGAGTTGGCCGATAGTGCAAGTTTTACCGATAGAAGTAAGTCAACAATGAAGCGATTGGTATGTCGGTATAATAGAGTTTGAACTCACCGATAGAGTGTCTTGCCGATAGTAAAGAAAGCATATGCTTTGGTGTTATTTGGACTTTGAGAAGATTTTTAAAGTTGATTAAGCCTTAATCTATTTGAACTATGGGTATGAAGGGTATTTCACCCTTGAATTGAGTGCTTCCACTGTGTGCTCTGCATCAGAAATTTGTGGAGTGACTCATGAAGAATTATTCAAGAAACAGAGTAACCGAATGAAGTTAGGGCAATGCATTTATTACAATGCCAAATTAGGTTTTGCAGAGGATAAAAGGTCACTTGGTCATGCATTTGAATCACTTTGCATTTGAAGGAAACAAGAAGAAGAGCTTCTGAGCTGTAAATCTAGAGATTGAAGCATGAAGAGCGAATTCAACCAGTAATTGATCAACCCTAACCCCACAGAAGATAAAGGTACTTCTCTATAAATCTTTGAATCCGAAATCTGTTGAGATGGCTACACCTCTAGTTGTTGATGCAACTAAAAGGCCTCGACCAATATTTAAGAAACATCCATACAAGTCAGTTGAAGTTGAACCATTATGTGCATTTTCTGGAGTTCCATATGGCGTATTACATGTTGAGGATATTAGGGCATACATCCACTGTAGCATTGATGAATTTGGAAATCTAAAACTCTTGGATTTGTTTAACAATTACCTAAGGGATGATAGCTATAAATTGAAACTGGAATACAAAGCCCTAGAAAGCAAACATTTTCTGCAAGTCATTGATTTTCTGACATTTGATGAGAATGAATGGGTTCGATATATCTTGAGCCGAATACATGATGAGTTCATATGGCTATTGAAACCATTCAAGATTACAAGGTGTGTTATCAAGATTGTAACTGGGTTAAATGCAACTGGTGGATTACCCATGCTGAAAGCCATGAAAAACCAAACAGTGACCGATGCTACCAGTGCCAAGTTTGAAAAAAGGGCAATGACCATCAATGATATTGTAGAACCATATGTTAAATTTGCCTCCATGGTGGTTGGGTATAAGATTTACCACTCCAACAGGGAAAATTCTATCTCCAAAACTACAATATATGTAGCCTGTCAAATGTTGAAGGAAAATGTTGATTATGACCTATGTGAGTTGCTACAAAATCAATTGATTGAGAATCTGAGAAAAATAAAGAAAGATAAGAAAAATACCTTCAAGTATGGTTCCCTGATTATATGTTTGTTCTTCTATTTTATGAATTAAGTACCTAGAGTTCAAGGTGTGCACTGGACAAATGACAGGCCAGTTGCATGGAAAATAAGAGATCATCTACTCAGCCTTGGTGATTCCCAAGCTCAGAAGATAGCCATTTGGGGTTAATTCAAAAACTTTTAGAGTATGATGCATGTAAGAGAGAGAATCCCTAAGTCAGTTGTGGAGAAATATGAGAATGAAATATGCTTTATGGTTGATACTGATCAATGCCTGACGGAGGCAGTGGAACCAAGAACCATATGGATTATGCCAATGGGCTATGAGGTTGATGAGAAAATTTTGGAAATGTATGCTGAACATCTCTTGAGAAAATCAAAAGACACATCTGTGGAAAGGTTTGGAACATACAAGGATCTAAGTCTAAAATTGCATGTGGAGCTCATACAGCCAAAGACCCAAAGGAAAGTGCAGAAGCAAGTTGAAAATTATGCTGAGAGCATTGGACTAACCAAGGAAGCAGTGAAGCAAAAGAGAGAAAGAATTGAAAAAGCTGAAAAGGAAAGGCAGGAAAAGAAACAAGAAGATGCTTCAATGGAACCATCCTCCACTTCAAGGACTACTAGAAGCTCTACTACTGCTTCTATTCCCCCTAAACCTGCAAAACCAAAAGACAGACCATCCGGTGAAGAAAGTAAGAGAAAGAAAACAAAGGTTGCAAGAACGTATGTGAGCACAAAAGATGATGAAGAGACAGAGACAGATGAAGAAGTTAAAGAGATAAGATCCAAGAAAGCCAAGACTTCAAAGGCTTCTGAGGACCAGCCTTCTGGAAGCAAAAAGGCAAGTAAAAAGTAAGAAACTGGTAAGGTTTCTATGACAGTTGATGAAATTTAAAAACAATTACTGTTCATGGAAATCTAAGGCCTATCAGAGTTTATTATGATAATTTTGATCAAGCAAATAAGAAAATTTTGGAAGATGCCACCATCATATACTTGAATAAATTCAATAGAGCTCTATTGGAAATTTTACAAGAAATTCCTAAAAGTTTAAGGAAAACACTAGAGATGAGGAAGGAAGCAACAAAGGCTAAAGATCTAGAACTCAGAGAATATGTCCTCTCCACTTTGTGTCTAGTAATGTCCCAAAAGGAAGTAGATAAAATACTCAAGAAAGTAAAAGATGATTTCAAAAGCAAAGTAAAGATGAACAAGCTATTGCTTGGGGAAACTGAGGAAATTGCAAAAGAAATAGAGGAAATTTTGAGGAAGGCCCTGGATATAGATAAATATTATGTTATCTCTAAGGAACATGATGAGGAAGGTAATCCTATAGTTCCAGAACTAGAAACCTCAAAAGGAGAAACTGGAAAAGAAAATGATTACCAAGATGATATTCTAGATCCTCCAGAGCAAACCTATGAGGAGACAAATGATGGAATTAATTCATCAATTCTGGATGTTGAAAAAGCAAACAACAGTGAGCAACAAACTGAAGTTGATGACTCCTCTATTCTGAAAGAGGAGAAAATAAACAAAGAAGACACAAAGATGGTGGATAAAACTGTTGATACAGGAGATACTCTAACTCCTCCTGATCAATTTGGAAAAGAAGATAGTGTTGAGATTATTGCTACTACACAATATCCTTCTAAACAGATTACAGATGGTAAAGACACAGGAAAGAATTCCCCAGCAGATGGCACAAAAGAAGGTAAGGAAGACAAGACAAAAGTAGATGGTGCAAATGTTGATGCGTCTAAACAAATTAGTCCTGATACTAGCATTGACAAATCTCAAGGAAAGGAAGGTGGTTCAAGAATTATTGCAACAGACACTACAGATGCAATAAAAGGTCTCCTAAGTAAAGAAATGCTTGAGTTTGATGAACCAGAGTTGTTTCAAGGACCGATCAATCTTGATGCTCTCTCTCTGGTTTAAGTAATGAAAATAGCATCCTTCACACAAGCCAAGGCAAGAGAAAAGATGTTGAAATCTCACATTGAGGACAATGAGCTACTAGGCCTTGCAACCGAAGTATTGAAGAAGATAATGCCAACCCTCCAAAATAATCCATCTGACTCGCCCTCCGGACATCTGAAGAATCTTGTAAATTCAGTAAGTACACATTTTGATTCCTTTGAGAAGTCTGCAGAGACTAAAGTCAGGAATGAATTTTTGGATAAGAAATTTGGTGAAATAAAGAGCCTCGTTGGGAATGATAGGATAATACTTGGTATCGGTATAAAGAGTATTCAAAATGCTCTTAGTGATGGAAGTGATATTTACAAATTTTGTCTTTCCTGGCCCAAAGTTAATGAGGACATTAAGAAGAAGATAAAGAAGCAAGAAGAAAAATTGTCAAATCTATCTCAAAATTTTGATCCTCTAACAATTTCTCCTATAAGTCAGGAATGTCAAGTAATAAGCTTGACTAATGAAAAAAAGAAGCTTGTTAAAGAGAAAGGCAATATTGTGAAGAGAATGTGTGAGATCTAGAGATTGATTGCCCCCAAGTTAGATACAATGTTTAATGCATTATCAGAAGCTCAAACTACAATTCAGACAAGTGATCCTTCAGATCTGACAAAGGCAGAAGCATATGCATTTATAGTGAGTAGACACATCTCAATTTTGGATGGCATGAAAAGTAGTTGGACCTCTAAACTTGAGCAATTGAAAATTAGTTTTGCATATATTCTCAAGTTCATGTAAATATAACTTAAGGATTGATTGTACATATGCGACACTATATACAGAATCTTTTTTTGAGAATTTTGGCTTGTGGACCCCAACCTTTGCCATTGATGTCAAAGGGGGAGTGAAGATTAGTGAAAAATGAGGAATCCAGCAAAGGGGGAGTTCCAGAATCAATGGAGAACATAAGAATATAGAGTAAGGGGGAGTAACACTTAGTCATTTTTCACTAAGTGTTGCCACCAATGCCAAAGGGGGAGATTGTTGGCAAGAGACACTGCTTCGCATGATATTGTTGTCATTGATGGCAACTAATACTATTCCACTCATCCGCATAACATAATTTGTTCATGCTGGAAGTCAGAATCAGTATTTATCTAAGTCCGGGTAGCTAGAGACAGAGCATGTGACAGGGTCCGGTATCTTGATCCGGATCTCTCTGGTAGTAAATCAGAGTATGTTGCGGATCTAAGGGAGTAATAAGGATTGCCAGGGCAATCTAATTCTAGAATTTTAACCTCCAGTGATGAAGGATTCAAAAGTTATTTGCATCTGAGTATTGGGTTATAGCTTAACAGTGCAGACAGTAGAAGAACAGGTCAACCTTGTAATTGATCTTAGTTCTAGATAAATGGAAATTGTTAGTTGGATGATTTGTGATGATTAGTGACAGTGGCTAACATGATTGATGATTTGTGAATGAAATTTTGATCTGCATTACAAGTTATGCGTGGATTTAGCAGGTAGAGCAGAGTCTTTAACAAAGTTCCAAGTGTTCTTGAAGCTGACTGAAAAATGGTTGAATATCATGATGTGAATATATATAGTTGGTTGACTTTAGTGATTTGGGTGCGTGTGTGATGCGACTATGGACTAAGAGTGAAAGGAACAGAGATCTAAGGTTCATATGTTAGCAGAATAGTAAGTAGGGAAAAGTGAAGATGAAGTGTATCAAGTTAGTATTTTGTGCTTAACTAGAAATAAATCCTTGCATTGATAGATGCTAATTATCAGTTCAAACTCATTGTAATCTTCTTTCTATAGGCAGTGAGCCTTCTCTTGAGCAATGAGCTCTGGGCAATGAGCCCAAATGCATGTGCATTCTCCATTGTAATACTTTTAATAGAGTATAATCTTTGTGGGTTAACCCCCACTATGGTTTTTCCCTTAACCGGGTTTCCACATCAAAAATCTTGGTGTCAAGTGTGTTGTTTATGTTTCTGCTCATGTGTTATTGATTCATGCTTAATGTTCATATCATTAATTTGATTAGAAGTTGTAAAAGAAAATTACAGGCAGAAAAGTTTAATTTGTGTGACAATTGATTCACCCCCCCTCTCAGTTGTCCTGACCAATTCCAATAATTGGTATCAAAGCAAGGTTCCTTAGAAGAAGCCTAACAGCTTGAGGAAAGATCTTGGAAGGAGTTTCAATGGATTCACTCAAAGATCAATTTCAGTTGGCTCTAGAAGATCTTGATCAGTCCAAAGCAAAAATATCTAATCTAAAAGATGAGCTCAAAGATGCTGATGATACCATTGAAATGTTAAAAGATAAATTAAAGAAGTCTGTGGGAAAAAGAAAGGAGCTACTTCTGCAGTTATCCAGTTTAACTGAAGAAAATGGCATGAATGAGGCTTTGGAAGAAAAGACAAAGGAGTGTGAGAAGTTCTTCTGATTTGAAGAAAAGAGCTTCAGTCACTTCATCCTCAACATTAGAACCAACAATGAAGAAATGTGTTGCTTCAACTTCTGATGGTAGTGCATTTTGGGTACCTAAGGGTGCTCATACTTTGGAAATGAAACTCCCTACTAAGAAGACAATGTTGTGGCGTAAGAGACTTGGTCACATTAGTGAGAAGGGTCTTAGATCCCTGAAAAATAAAAACCTCATTGAGGGGTTA